>CM042890.1:10674500-11294160 GCA_023653495.1 Melastoma candidum | reverse complement strand
GTTAACGTAAAAAATCTCACGGTCCGTATATAAACCGAAAGCAACGTACAAATTGTCGTATGAAAAATATAGCGAGTTCAATTTCTAGTCACGGACAAAGCACGTGAGTCCTCTGATTCGATACTTGTAAGATATCCTAAATATAGATGGGCTGAAGCTCTGACAAATATCTGCTGGAGCTTTAGGGAGATATATTGATGAAGATGCTGGAGCTGCAGGGCTTGATCTTCAGAAATGGCGAAGATCTCCAAGGCTGTAGAAGCTGGATTTGGAGAATCTTCTGAGGATGGACGATGAACACCAGGGCTGTTGTAGAAGCTTGATCTGGGGAGTCTTCTGAGGATGGGCGAAGAACACCAGGGCTGTTGTAGAAGCTTGATCTGGAGAGTCTTCTGAGGATGGGCGAAGGACACCAGGCTGTTGAAGCTTGGTCTTGATCTTGAATGCTTGAACTTGATCTTCAGGCTTGATCTCGATCTTCAGACTTGATCTCGATCTTCAGCCTTGATCTCGATATTCAGACTTGATCTTGAACCTTGGTCTTGTAGCCTTCGGAGATAAACCCGCAAGAGGGGCCTTCGGAGATAAACCCGCTAGAGGGGCCTTCGGAGATAAACCCGCAAGAGGGGCCTTCGGAGATATACCCGCGCCGCCGCACCACCCGCAGAGGGGCCTTCGCCGCACCACCCACTGATGGGTCTTCAAAAATAACTAGAATCTCTTTATAACCCAATGGGACTTAAGAGAATAAGAGAGAAGAGAGAATTTTTTTGTGTGTTCATGAGGGGGGTGAGACTCCCTTTATATAGGAGTTGAAGGAACCTTGGGTGCCCTCTCTTTCCGATGTGGGACAAAGAGTCATGGGCTTAAAGGCCATATTGGGCCAACATTTGGATTGGACCGAAGTTTGAATGGGCCGATATATGGGCTAAGCCTAGATCATTTTATAATTGGGTTAGGCATAATTGGGCTAGCATATGGGCTGAGCCATAATTTTAAAACCCAAGAATAAATGGGTTGGGCTTGAACTTTTTTATGATATCAGGCCCGTGTATTATATTTGCACTAAGATATAAGTGCAAAATATTTTCACATCGTGATGTCTTATAATATAAAGACAATCAATCATATTCAGCCATAATATATGGTTTGGGCCGAATGACATTATTTTGACATCAATAAAATTTCAATGCCTACAAATGCCCCCACTTTACTTCGTATCTCGTATGCGTATATATATTGCAGAGAGATTAGAATTAAAGTACGTAAATATTGGAGTGGGATCCGTAAGAGACATGATGTGTATTTCACAAATCAGAACCGTGGTTTATTTCAAGGAGACAACGGTATCTGTGTCTTGTGAAGGACGATAACCCACAAGAAGAAGATACGCTGAAGTTACCATGTCTTCCATCCAAAATGGGCCATTGTGCTCCGCACATCAAGCTTGATATCCAACACTGATCGAAGGAGATCCATATGATTCTTATCGCCTCAAGGCCTGGTCTTTATTGTCTCCATCCACGATGTCCTATGCCGAGCCAAAACCTTCGCTTACATTTGGCGAATCTTGTTGGGAAGGGTATTTTTGGGAGTTGTTGGACAATCATCAATGGCAGCTCGAATTCCAGAAAGGATTGCTCAATTCGAAGGGAATAAAGAAGTTGATGACGCTTCTGTCGACCATAACTTGAGTGACCCAGCTGTGGCTTCTTGAGCTTATATATGGGAAGACATCAAGGAGAAGATTTTCAAAACTCCCTTTAGTCAGGGTCACACAATTATTGAGTTGAAGAATATTCTCGATCTCATTGATGAAAGTGAGCATTTGGAACGGCCTCTTATCCATGCCTTGGTGGAAGAATATATGCAAGGATCGACAAAATATTCAGATCTATTGTCCACCGCTGAAGGGACAACAACAGAAGAACAACTAGCCGCCGTTAAAGCCAAGATTGAAGAACTTTGACAACAATTGTCTGATTGCATTGGGGCTAAAGCGACCTTAGAGGATTCGCTAGAGTAGACTGTTGTTATCATTAAGGAGGCAGATGAGGACATATCAAATTTGAAGGGGCCATGTCTGCTTTGAAGAATGCCTGGATAGTCCGTGATGAAGATCGTTTGTCCTTCAATGAACTTCGAGAGCAGCTGAAGATGACTCGTGAAGAGTTTGTCCAATTTACCTGGGAAGCTTGATTTCACTCTTCTAGCTTGTTTAGGCTCTAGAATAAGACTTTCCTTCTTTGTAGGACTATCATTTTTTCAAATAAAAGTCCTTTCTTTTTGAAGTCGTTCATCTCTTATACTCATAGAACCACGACTTTAATATATATTTTTAAGCCGTTCACAGTTTATACTCGTGCGGGCCAGGAGTATCACATTTTTTGTTTGAGCCGTTCACAGTTTATACTCGTGCGGGCCAGGAGTATTACATTTTTTGTTTGAGCCGTTCACAGTTTATACTCGTGCGGGCCAGGAGTATTACATTTTTTGTTTGAGCCGTTCACAGTTTATACTCGTGCGGGCCAGGAGTATTACATGATGATTTTTTTTTTATGTCGTGCAGTTTAGGCTCGTGCGATATTGAGCATTGCTCTTCAGGCGTTGTATCGCTTCAAGAACTTTCCGTTGATCGGTCCGACTTGCACTCCATCTTGATCAACTATCTTATAAGCGCCCCCAGTGTATGCTTCTTGCACCACGTAGGGGCCGTCCCACTTCGAGGTGAACTTGCTTCCAGTCTTGTGTGTTATGATTATAGGTCTTCTCACCGCAAGTACGAGATCACCAACTTGGAAGGAGCGAGGACGGACTTTTTTATTAAAAGACTTGGACATCCTTGCTTGGTAGCACTCGATTCGCTGTTGTGCTTTCAGATGCTTTTCATCCAGGGCTTCCAATTCCTGTAACCGTAGTTGCGCATTATCCTCTTGACAAAGTCCTTCCTGTATCGCTATTCGTAGCGAAGGTATTTGTCGTTCAAGTGGGAGAACCGCCTCAACGCCATAGACCAATGAGTATGGTGTCATTTGGGTTGCAGTTCTATATGTCGTTCGATACGCCCATAGAGCTTCTCCAACTCGTTCATGCCAATCTTTTCTGGCTTTATTCACCACCTTTTTGAGAAGGTTGCAAAGTGTCTTATTGAACGCTTCTGCCAATCCATTTGCAGCCGCATAATACATGGAAGAGTTGTATTGCTTGAAGCCGAATTGTTCGCAGAACTTATCTATGGCCTTATTAGAAAAGTTCCGGCCATTATCAGTGATGATATAGCGAGGCACGCCATAATGAAAGATGATATTATTCTTAATGAAGGTGATAACCGTTTCTTTCTTTACTTCCCGAAAAGATGCGGCTTCCGCCCATTTGGAGAAGTAGTCAGTTGCAGCCAGAATATATGAATGGCCCCCAGACGATTTTGGCATGATGGGTCCTACAACATCTAGTCCCCATGCTTCAAATGGCCAAGATGCTACGGTTGGATGAAGTGGCTCGGGCGATTGATGGATGAAGTTGGCATGAAACTGACAAGCTTGGCACCTCTTGACATACTCCATGCAGTCCTTCACCATCGTTGGCCAGTAATAACCCATCCTCTTCAGTTGAAAGTGAAGTTTCGGACCGGATTGATGAGCCCCACAGACTCCTGAATGCGCTTCTTCTAACGCTTTGTTAGCTTCTTCTTCTCCAAGACACCGTAAGAACACTCCTTCGAATGATCGACGATAGAGAGTATTCTTGAAATATATGAACCGAGGTGCTCGTCTCCTAATATCTACCTTTTGTCGAGGATCATCAGGCAACTTTCCGTGCTCGAGAAAATCAATGAGTGGTTGTCTCCAGTCTTTGTTTTCCCCATTATAGGTAGAGATGATATTGACTTCTTCCTCTTCCTCCTCATTAAAGGTTGGAGGATCCACCCAAGCCTGACACAGTCGAATACTAACTTGCTTGTCCACAGAAGTGAGTGAAGAAGCGAGGCTTGCCAAGGCATCTGCTTGCGCATTTTCCCTTCTTGGTACGTGACTTATTTTAAAGTCCTGGAACCATCCCGCGAGCTTAACTGCATATTCATGATATGGCAAAAGTTCAGGCTTGCGAACTTCGTATGTAGATAAAAGTTGATTGATCACAAGCTCGGAGTCCCCATATACCCTTAAACTATGCACCTTGTTATCCATGGCCATTTCTAACCCTAATATGAGGGCTTGATATTCAGCCATATTGTTTGAGCATAATTGTGTAAGGGTGTATGCATATGGGATGATATCTCCATCAGATGTGACGAAGACAACTCCAGCTCCTGCACCTCTTTGGGTAGCCGATCCATCAAAGAACATCTTCCATGGACGAGGAGTATCTACCAACATTACCTCTTCGTCGGGTAGTTCTTCAGAAATCTTCCAATTATCTGGTATAGGATGATCTGCTAAAAAGTCAGCCAAAGCTTGTCCCTTCACAGCCTTTTGAGGCACATATGAGATCTCAAATTCTTGAAGCATAAGTGCCCATTTGGCGAGACGACCAAATAAAACCGGCTTTGACATGATGTACTTGAGAGGATCTGCCCGTGATATGAGGCGAACAGAATGTGCCTGCAAATAATGTCGCAACTTTTGTATAGCGAACATTAGTGCGAGGCATGTCTTCTCAATTGGAGAATAATTCAGCTCTGCACCCGTTAACGTTCTGCTCAAGTAGTATAGAGCGTTCTCCTTTCCACCATCATTCTCCTGGGCTAGCAGGACTCCTAAAGAAGCTTCTTGCGCCGCTATATAAAGTATGAGTGGCCTTCCTTGGATAGGTGCATTAAGGACCGGCGGCTTTGACAAATAGCCTTTATGCTGTTGAAAGCATTTTCACACGCTTCGTCCCACTCAAAAGGAGTACCCTTCTTCATCAATCTATGGAACGGATGGCATCGTCCGGCCAAGTTTGATATAAACCTTCGAATGTATGCAAGCTTCCCTTGAAGGCTCCTCAACTCATGTATATTCCTTGGCCCTGGCATCTTCATAATTGCATCTATCTTCGATTGATCGACTTCAATGCCTCGATGTCGAACGATAAATCCAATAAACTTTCCCGAAGTGACCCCGAATGCACACTTCATGGGATTCATCTTCAGTTGATATTTACGCAGTCTGTCAAATACTTTTCTCAAGTCATCAATATGATCATGTCTTCGTTTGGACTTGACAACCAAATCATCCACGTAACACTCTACGTTTTTATGTAGCATATCATCGAAGATGCGCTGCATTGCTCTTTGATAAGTTGCTCCTGCATTCTTCAACCCAAAAGGCATCACCTTATAACAGTAGATTCCTTTTGGTGTACGAAAAGCTGTCATTTCTTCATCTTTCGGGTCCATTCGAATTTGATTATATCCCGACGATCCATCCATAAAACTGAGGGCTTCATAGCCAGTGGTAGCATCTACCATTATCTCGGTGATCGGAAGAGGAAAATCATCCTTCGGACATGAATTATTGAGGTTGCGGAAGTCAACACAAACGCGAAGTTGACCGTTCTTTTTCTTGACGGGTACGATATTTGAGATCCATGTTGGGTACTTCATCTCTCGAATGAATCCAGCTTCGATAAGTTTATTGACTTCGGCTTCTATTAGGGGAATCAACTCCGGACGAAAACGCCGTTGAGCTTGCTTCATGGGCCGAACCCCATGCTTCACAGCTAACTTGTGAACTGCAATCTTAGGGTCAAGGCCGGGCATTTCTTTGTAACTCCATGCGAAGACATCTTTATATTCCTTCAATAGTTGGATATATAATTCCTCTTCTTCTGGGGTTAAACTCGCACAGAGGAAAGTAGGACGGTGATCCCCTTCTTCTCCAAGGCCAACTTCCTTTAGTTCATCAATAGTAGACTTCTTCCCATATTTGAATACTTCAGGAGCATCTTCCGCACATCTTCTTTGTGAGATGCATTTTCATTAGCCTCTGAAATCGTGACATGATAAGAAGCAACATCATCTTCAACGCTATCTTGAGATAGCTCATCGTTGCCATTTGTAGTTATCCACGTCTTCGTGGTCATTTTCAACACCTCTCCAGTGGTCACCTCCACAACAGTTCGACGCTTCATCCGGGAAGGAATTTTACTACGGAGGTCATTTGTGTCTTCAATTATGATTGGGACGTCTTTCCTCTTGTCCACTCTCTTCCACACCATTCGACTTCTTAAAGTGTCGCCTAGCCTTAGTTGTGTCGGTCTCTGAGCAACAGTCTTTTCCTCCGGAGCACCAAGTCTATCAAATACTGATTTTCGTTCGGATGGGGCTCCAAGTCGATCGAATACCGAAATTCTCGTCGATTTGGCAGGAGTTTTATCATCAGCCTCAATGTATTGAGTTGAAGCCTTCTTCAACGCTTGATCGACGAGCTTAGGTGTATCATACCCAAGACCAAGTTTTGACTTTTGAGTATCACATCCCGGATTGGCCTCTTTTGAAATAGCCCCAAGCGCCTTTAAGTCCTCTGTGTAGCCGGCCGTAGAGATTAGCCTGAATGCATTTGGATCAAATCCGTTGGTGCGCCTGTCAGGCAATGAATCTGGATATATAATTGCCCCCTGTTTAGGCCGAACAAAACCTTTTAAAGGCGTACTCGTTTGAGCAATTGTCGTCATTTTCGTCACTGGCCAGTTGAGTTCCTTTGGCACCATTATTTCTTCAGCGTGGCTATTCACGAAAGGTGGTTCCCCCGGCTTTTCGGAAGGCTCTTGGGACATAGCGCAGAATTGGTTTGCTCTGCTTCGTCACATCTTCTGCCTGTATATTTTCAGGCATAATATCAGCTGAAGATTTCTCTTGTCGTATGGATGGTAGATCTGCGCTTGATTCTTTTAGAGCATTCTTTACGATAGGCTTTAAGTTTGACGCCTCCACATGTACACTCTTGTTCAAGTAAAACTTGGCGTCAGCAAAGTATGACTCCTCCTCTGTGAAGGGCTTAGCATCCGCCCATACTGTACACGACACTCCATCCTTAATAAACTTGAAGCATTGATGAAGTGTTGATGCGACGACTCCGTATTCGTGTATCCATGGTCGACCTAGCAACATATTATAGGTCGTCCTTGAATCAATAACATAGAATGTCGTACAAGATTCCATGTCACCTATCGTGAGAGAAAGGCAAATTTTTCCGATGGCCCGTTCTCCGCTTTGGTTAAATCCCTGAATTATCAGCCGACTACTTGAGAGATCATCCATCTCCAAGCCAATATCCTTCAAAGTTTTTCGATGAAATGATATTGACTGCCGGAACCTGGGTCAATCAGGATGCGATTAACCTTTGTGCCGCATGTATATCCAGACACAAATAATGGTCGATTGTGGGACTTATGGCCCACAAGAAGATCTTCATCAGAAAACGTGATAATCGGACAATTCTCCTTCACCCTTTTCGACTGACATCGTTAGTAGAACTTTCTGGAATACCAACCTTTGGATTGGATTGCTCTTTATCGTGTCGAATATGGTGACAACTTCTAGACAAAGTCGCAAGCCTTTGAAATTTTTCAGGGAAGAAATCCCACACCGTGATTGGAGATGGCTTTTTTGGAGTCACTTCAACATTAGACTTTTGCTGATCTACAGCCTCCTTGAAGTTTGCTTTCTTATGTCCTCTTTTAAAGACTTTTGCTCGAATAGGAGGTTTCCTTCTCTTGAGGCGTCAAAGTCTTTCTTCGGTTCCTTTTATGCGTCACCAAAGTCCAACCGTCCTTCATCATGAATCGCCTCGTGGCCAATTGCACAGCTTGACATCTTAACGTCCTGACTATCATCCAGTTTCACTTTCGAACAAAGGAAAGCAGCCATCTCATCATAGCTAAACGAACCGAAGATAATACTGGATGCGTCTGATCTTGCTACGTCCACCAGATTCGAGGAAACCATCGACCCTAAGTCAATCTTGTTATCTCGGGCAAGTTCCATAACCTTCTCCTTGAAGACAAAACATTTTTCAATAGGATGGCCCAGAACACGGTGATACTTGCAAAAGTTTGGATCTCCCGCTCGACTCGCTTGTTGTGGGCGTTTTGACGGGGGGAGTTCAATCATTTTAATAGACAAAAGAAAGTCGAATATATCCGCAACATCTGAATCTGGGAAAAGGATATTGTTTATTCTGCCTCTCCTCCAGAGTCGGTCGCCTCTTCTCTATCTGAGGAGTTGCTGGAGCATGGGTTGAAGTGCTCGATTGCCCTTTCTCCTTTGCATTCGGGACCTTAACGGGAACAACATCGGTGGCCAGCACTTGTTTTTTGTTATCCTTGAAGGCAGGCTTGCCCCCAGTTCTATTAACTGGTCTTCCCATTCCCTTGGATGGCTCAGGTACTGGAAGATCTCCCACTCCAACTCCTACAAAGCTCAACTCCATATCATGTGCTCTTGTAGCTAATTCCTCAAAAGACTGAGGTTTTATCCCTTGTAGAATATAGCGAATCCTCCAAAGCATTCCTTGAATGCACATATCTATTGACGTCGCCTCAGATAAGCGATCCCTACAATTTAGACTTAGGTTTCTCCATCGTTGTATATAATCAACGACCGGCTCGCCTTCCCATTGACGTGTGTTAGTGAGCTCTATCATGCTCACCACACGTCTCGTGCTATAAAAGCGGTTCAGGAATTCCCTTTCCAACTGCTCCCAACTGTCAATACTTCCTGGTTTTATGTCGATGTACCAGTCAAATGCATTTCCCTTCAAGGAGCGGACGAACTGTTTGACCATCAAGTCTCCATCTGTACCAGCATTGTTGCAAGTCTCGACAAAATGAGCAACATGTTGCCTTGGATTCCCCTTCCCATCAAATTGTTGGAAGTATGGGGGCTGATAACCCATTGGCATGCTCAAATTTTCTATTCTTTGGCTGTACGGCTTATTGTACGCCAAAGACGTTGCATATTTTCCCTCAAGTTCATCCTTCAGAGCCTCTTGTATTAGTTCTTTCATTGCTCTAGTTGAGACCGGAGCATCAATAGAGGCAGGTACAAGCTTCGGTGAATCATCCACGTTCAGTACATTCTTGCCTTTATCATTGCGTATGTAAGAACCTTCCTCATTAGATGTTCTTCCGGACTCTTTATTCTCGAGCCTGCTTATGACATACTCAAGTTGTTGATCCCTATCCCTCATGGACTTTGTCATCGCTTCAACTGCTTTAGCAAGAGACGCAACTTGGTCCTCCAATGATGGAGTATCAGCCATCATAACTGGCATGATTTCATCCAACTTTTCAGCTAGATCAACCTCACCGATGCTTCGAGACTGCTTCGGTGAAGAGTCCTCCAATAAACTATCATGGAAGCTTGGCAGAGGAACTGGTGACATGTTGCCCTTGTTCGGTGGCATCCTTCCGGCAATCTTTTTGCAGGATGGAATAGATTGAAGAATGTCTTCTATCTCCTCCATTTGCTTGCGTGTTTTGGCCTTTGATTCAGCAAAGCTCCATTTTGGATTGCAGTCTAAGGAAGAATCCTCAAGAGGAGAGACACTTGATGAGTTGTTGCAGGAACTACCCAAATGAGTTGGTGATATGGAATTCTTGCTGAGAAGGCTTCTTTCAGTAACCTCCTTGTATGATGGAGGTGACTTTGGAGAGAGGGATTTTAGAATCTCTTCCGTTTCCTTATATATGTCAGCAATCGGTCTGGTTTTGGTGAAGTTCCTGGAACCAGGCGATGAAAAGCTTTCAAAAAACTGAGAGGGAAAACTAACAAGATGATTATTCACAGCATTGATGGAGTTCTTCAGCATGATCATCTTTGAAGCCATATGGATACTTAGACGTAAAGAGATGAGAGGTAGAGATGGTCCCACTGGGCGTGCCAGAAATTTGTTAACGCAAAAATCTCACGATCTGTATATAGACCAGAAATGGCGTACAAATTGTCGCATTGAAAAAATAGCGGGTACAATCTCTAGTCACGGACAAAGCACGTGAGTCCTCTGATTCTATACTCGTAAGATATCCGAAATATAAATGGGCTGAAGCTCTGGCAAATATCTGCTGGAGCTTTAGGGAGATATGTTGATGAAGACGTTGGAGCTGCAGGGCTTGATCTTCAGAAATGGCGAAGATCTCCAAGGCTGTAGAAGCTGGATTTGGAGAATCTTCTGAGGGTGGACGAAGAACACCAGGGCTGTTGTAGAAGCTTGATCTGGAGAGTCTTCTGAGGATGGGCAAAGAACACCAGGGCTGTTGTAGAAGCTTGATCTGGAGAATCTTCTGAGGATGGACGAAGAACACCAGGGCTGTTGTAGAAGCTTGATCTGGAGAATCTTCTGAGGATGGACGAAGAACACCAGGGCTGTTGTAGAAGCTTGATCTGGAGAGTCTTCTGAGGATGGGCGAAGAACACCAGGGCTGTTGTAGAAGCTTGATCTGGAGAGTCTTCTGAGGATGGACGAAGAACACCAGGGCTGTTGTAGAAGGTTGATCTGGAGAATCTTCTGAGGATGGACGAAGAACACCAGGCTGCTGAAGCTTGGTCTTGATCTTGAATGCTTGAACTTGATCTTCAGGCTTGATCTCGATCTTCAGACTTGATCTCGATCTTCAGCCTTGATCTCGATCTTCAGCCTTGATCTCGATCTTCAGACTTTATCTTGAACCTTGATCTTGTAGCCTTCGGAGGTAAACCCGCTAGAGGGGGGGCCTTCGGAGATATACCCGCTAGAGGGGCCTTCGGAGATAAACCCGCAAGAGGGGCCTTCGGAGATATACCTGCTAGAGGGGGCCTTCGGAGATAAACCCGCTAGAGGGGCCTTCGGAGATATACCCGCTAGAAGGGCCTTCGTCGCCGCACCACCCGCAGAGGGGCCTTCGCCGCACCACCCACTGATGGGTCTTCAAAAATAACTAGAATATCTTTATAACCCAATGGGGCTTAAGAGAATAAGAGAGAAGAGAGAATTTTTTGTGTCTTCATGAGGGGGGGTGAGACTCCCTTTATATAGGAGTTGAAGGAACCTTGGGTGCCCTCTCTTTCCGATGTGGGACAAAGAGTCATGGGCTTAAAGGCCATATTGGGCCAACATTTGGATTGGACCGAAGTTTGAATGGGCCGATATATGGGCTAAGCCCAGATCATTTTATAATTGGGCTAGGCATAATTGGGCTAGCATATGGGCTGAGCCATAATTTTAAACCCAATAATAAGTGGGTTGGGCTTGAACTTTTTTATAATCTCAGGCCCATGTATTATATTTACCCAAAGATATAATTGCCTATAATATAAAGGCAATCAACCATATTCAGCCTATATAATATATGGTTTGGGCCGATAAAATTTCAATGTCTACAGTGTGCTTTCTTCGTACAAAATCTCCCTATGTATCACAAAATGCACCTTTACCAGTAAAAAAATGCGGCCGACACAAAGTGCTTTGTAGATGAGCTGTAAAATTACTACTATGACTACTTGCGCCTTCTATGCACTGCTTTTTAAATTTCTTTATAATAAATATAATTAAGCACATTCTATGCACTGCTTTCTCGTCAAGGGTTTTTCTTGATGGTTAAGATATAATTATTATATTTAATTAACATCGAATTTATATCACACAGGCTGAATAGTTCGCTGTCTGCTGAAGGCGTCGGAAACCACCATGTGCAAACCTGATTTTAGTAATAATAATAACGAATGTGTACACCTTTCTTTAGTGTCGGGGGGAGGGGTTTTTATCAAAATTATCAAAATCTAAAAACACTTCTACTTTGGTGGGAGTGAATTGAACCACGCCCAGGCCTTGTCCTTTAGGGAAAATATGAACAGCTTCAGCCTGACTGCATCTTGGGATACTCCGTTCTGCCTGAAAGTGTCGCACACGCTGAGAAACTTACTCAGATGCTCATGCGGATCCTCCATTGGTGTTCCTCTGAACTGGACTGTATTCTGAATCATCTGCATCACCGATGTCTTGATCTCGTAATCACGAGCTGCGATGGGCGGTGGTGCTATGCATGACCGGTGAGCGTAAGTTCTTGCCGATGTGAAGTCCATCATCGGCCTGTTATCAACATCTGGCCTCCCTCCACGCTCATGTATCGGGACTAGGTTTCTGTCGATTTGATTTCTGTTGTCCTCGTCGGCCATAGCTACTCGCTGTGCTCTCAACCTTTGCCGAAAGGTGCGCTCGATTTCTGGGTCCAATGGAGTCAAATTGGCTCCTTGACTCCGTAGCATAAACTGAAATATATAAAGAGAAAAACAAAAACTTGAACGTCAAACAGTTATCGAAAATAGAGGTAAAAGACAACTAAAAGAAAACTGAGTCCCCGGCAGCGGCGCCAAAATTTGATGCGCGTCGTCAACGCAACAAAAATAAGTCCTCGTTCACACAAACTAAAATAGCAGTGAGGGCAAGCAAGGGTCGATCCCACAGAGAATCAGTATCAATTAGGTCTTATAACGTCAAATTCGATAACCAAATTCAAGGTCAAGTGAACAAATCAAGTGATGAGAAATTAAACTAAAGTGAATCGAATTACCAATAAGAATGAAAGATCTAGGACTATCGATCTCCCCTCGTGACTTATGCTCTCGTATCCTCTCTTCTTATTACTATTGAATTTCACCGGTTGTTAACCGTAGGCTGCTAATCTCTCCCCATAACCCTCTCGGATATCCGGGAACGTACCCTCATGTATCAAATTCTCTACTCTATGTCTAGGCAAAGAACTAGTGGAGGCCCTTTACGATTTAACCCTACTTTGATTACCCAAGGTGCACGGTATTTCTACTCTCACACTAAAACCCGGTCTCTCGACTCGAAGGTTCCTTAGGTTATCCTAATCCCGATCTGACCCAGACTACCCTCTCGAGTCTCTCTAGGTGATCGAATCAATATCAACAGTTGATCAGGCTGCTAATACGCATTAAACACGGGATTGGATAAACAACCAACGGAAATTCAATTCATAATAAGAAAGGTTCAACAATTACAAAAGAACACGAGGTTCCATCGTCGTCCTAGAACAAAGAAATTAGTTCATAACGATGCAATACGAAAACCAGATCAAAGATGAAAGCATAATTGAAATCTAAAAGAAAAAGGGCAAAGAATCTGCAATTCTCTGCCGGCACCAATCTCCTGTCACGAGCTTTTCGCCGTCAAAGAAAAACCAATTCCCACCACTCTCTTCTTCTTTTTTCCTTCACCCTAGTAAGCCTTAAGTTTTAGTATTTATACTAGGGAATAATCTAAAAGACCTAAATAGAAATAAAGAGAAAATCTAAGAATTCGGAGGGGGGAAATCTTCTGGTTCTCCGCAGCTGCGAGGAAATCTTCCGCAGCTGCGAAAGTCTCTGTGGTTGCTCCCTTTGGCTTCTTCGCAGCTGCGAGGAAATCTTCCGCAGCTGCGAAAGTCTCTGTGGTTGCGAACTTCCTCTTGCCCGCAGCTGCGTCAAGACTCTCCGCAGCTGCGGAGGTCTCTGTGGTCGCACTCCTCGCTTCCTTCTCTTCGTTGTTCCTCATTTCATCTTCAATTCCCTACACGAACAATAACGAGCGTGAGGTGACACAATTCAGCTTGAAACAACCAATCTAAACACTTAAAACGACGGAACTAACTCAAATCAAGGCATAAATGTGATCATATAACTCTACTTTCGTAGAGTTATCACACCCCCAAACCTATCTTTTGCTAGTCCTCGAGCAAAACAATACCAAAACAAAACGAAAAAGTAACCAAACAAAATAAACAAATCATAATTTATACTCCCCAGTCTCACCCAAGTCTTCCGAACTCGAATTATCGTTAACAACTCTCAGCTAAGGCCGCACACCTATTTTAGAGGTAGACTTCGTTCAAGGCTAGCATACACGGGTTTCGTAGTTCTTATAAAACTTGTTCCCTCAATTTGCACACCTCACGTTGTCAACCCCACATTCTCAAATCTTTCATAGCCATCAAGTACTTTTCTAGACTCAACTCTCCTTACCTTCTCAACTAATTCGAGGTCTTTCTTTTCATCTCATTTTTCTCTTTTCATTTGGTTACACGATTCTAAATGCTCATCAATTCCCGCAAACGCTCATGTAACAAGTTCTCAGTCAGTGACTCCCGGTCCAAACGGACCAAGGCACTAGGTGATAAAGCACCCCTCGAACGAGAACTCGAGCCGCAAGGAAGACTCACACCACAAGCACATATTCAAGCTCAAAATCAATTTTTTTTTCTTTTACTTTTTTTTTACTCTTTTCTAGCTTGAAAAGTGGTGCTCAGAACCTTGGCAACCGTTTTCTTTTCTTGCTCTTTTTCTCTTTCACATTTTAACCTGAACTTCGTCTCCAAAGGATGATTCGAGTGCCTATACTTTTCCTTAATGACTATGCTTTTAAAGAGACTGTAGAGCTGACGCTGCTTAGTTAGCTTCCTATCAGGAACAACATATACTATTTTTTTAAGAAATTAGGCATGCTTGCTAGAACTAATTCCTCCTCTGCCTTAAATGTGCGACCCTAAATCATCCTCCTAGAATCCGACTCTTCTAATTCGAAATCCTAAGGTCTAACTGAGGGGCATCGACTCAAAGAAAATAACAAAAACAAAACGAAAGATAGACTCAGAAGCATGATCAAGCTGACAGAAATAACAAGCAAAAGCAATCATATCATAAAGGATAACATCAACACCCCCAAACCTGAATCCAGACATGACCTCGTGGCAGACTGTATCTCCAACAATGCATGAGATAGATGAAAAATAAAGCTAAGATAGATACAACCTGGCACATGTCCGGTTGAACTCAGGATCTTCTCCCAGATGGTAGGCTAATCGGACTCTCGCAGCTGCGAGAATTCCCTCCGCAGCTGCGAGACTCTCTGAGGGTCGCAGGTTACATGTCTCTCGCAGCTGCGAGAATTTCCTCCGCAGCTGTGAAACTCTCTGCGGATGCTACCTCATTTTCTTTCTCCGTCTTTTTCATGGACATGCTTCTTGATCTACTAACAAAAACAAATAAACGATTAAAAATAACTAATTATCAGGAATAAAATGAAACGACTTGGGTTGCCTCCCAAGAAGCGCCCTGGTTTAGAGTCGATGGCTCGACTTTCGCACGATTTTATGCGTCTTGGAGTCGCGTGGATGTAGTTCCTCGCTCAAGTGGCTCTCCATGATAGTGTTTGAGGCGTTGGCCGTTGACCTTGAACGTGGTCTCCGAATCATTCGACTGCAACTCTACAGCGCCATGAGGGAACGTTCTGACCACTTTGAACGGTCCGGACCATCTCGACTTCAACTTGCCTGGAAATAACCGCAAACGTGAGTTGAAAAGTAATACATATTCACCTGGCACAAATGACCTGTTGAGGATGCGGCTATCATGCCATTTTTTCGTCTTCTCCTTGTAGATAGATGCATTCTCGTAGGCCCGATGACGAAGCTCCTCCAATTCGTTCATCTGCAAAAGGCGAGCCTCACCTGATCGGGTTGCGTTGAAATTTAGGTGCTTTAGTGCCCAGTATGCCTTGTGCTCGAGTTCCACTAGGCGGTGACAAGCCTTGCCAAAGACAAGTCGGTATGGAGACATCCCGATCGGTGTTTTGTACGCTGTCCTTAGATGATCCGGGAGTTGCTTGAGTTCTAAAGTAGGGGGTTCCTCAATTGAAGGTCGCATCGGGTTCAGTGGCCGCTCTAGCATGTCAAATTGTTGAATCCTTCGTGTGAATAATGCTAGGGCTTCCTGGGTGTCAACATCGGGGTCGGTCTTCTCTCCTTCATCTTCTGAGGTACCTTCATCACCAAGGGGGGAAAACTTGGAAGTGCACCTATCAACAATGTCCATCCGGAAACAATCAGAATTTTCAGAAGGCCATTTAACAGATTTATAAACGTTAAATGTGACTTCCTGATCATTGACACGAATTGTCAACTCTCCCTTCTGCACATCGATCAATGCCCTTCCTGTGGCTAAAAACGGACGACCAAGGATGATAGGAATCTCCTTGTCCTCCTCAAAGTCTAACACCAGAAAGTCAGCCGGAAAAATAAATTTATCTACTTTAACAAGAACATCCTCAATAATCCCTTTCGGGTACGTAATGGATCTATCGGCTAACTGAAGGGACACAGATGTAGGTCTTACCTCCCCCAAACCTAGCTCTTTATACACCGAAAACGGCATCAGATTTATGCTCGCCCCAAGGTCACAAAGAGCCTTACCTGAGAATGCCGTTCCAATTGTGCACGGGATTGTGAAACTACCTGGGTCCTTGAGCTTTGGTGGTATCTTCTTCGGGAGGATGGCACTACACTCCTCGGTAAGTGTAACTGTCTCAAAATCACCCAACCTTCGTTTCTTCGAGAGTACGTCCTTCATGAACTTGACGTAACTAGGCATCTGCTCCAAAGCTTCTGCAAAAGGGATATTAATGTGTAGCTTTTTAAATACATCGAGGAACTTACGGAATTTAGCATCCTCGTTTTGCTTTCGGGCTCTCTGTGGGAACGGAAGCTTCGAGATGTCGATTTCCGGTTTCTTTCTCTCTTCCTCCGTCTTTTTCTTCCCCTTGTCCTGCGGCAAATCCAAGTTAGAATTTAATGGACTAGTCTGAGATTTCTTACTAGTTGTCTCCACTGGACTGGATCCACTGCTCTCATTCTTAGCCTCGGCTTCCTCTGCCTCAAGTGACCGGCCGTTCCTTAGAGTCACGGCTTTTGCTTGCTCCCTTGGGTTGGTTTCTGTATTGCTTGGGAGAGTCCCATAGGCTCTCGAATTCACCGCCTGAGCCAGCTGGCTTACCTGGTTCTCCAGGTTCCGAATCGACGCTGCTTGGTTCTTCATCAAGGCGTCTTGATTCGCCATGTACTTGAGCATCATCTCTTCGAGGCTCGGCTTCTTTTCCGAGGCTTCCGCTTGTGCTTGCTGATACTGAGGTGCTGGTGCTGGTGGTCTAAACATACCAGACGGAGGTGCCTGTGCTCTCTAAGAAAAGTTCGGGTGATTCCTCCACCCTGGGTTATATGTATTCGAGTACGGGTTGTTGCTCTGGCTTCCAACAAAGTTGGCTTCCTCCATGCTCATGGTGCACTGATCTGTAAGATGTGCTCCTCCGCAAATCTGACAACCCTGCTGGTTGCTCTGAACCGAACTAACGTTCGCTGCCTCAAATTTCTTAGTAAGAGCGGCCAGTTGTGCCTGAATTGAGGTTAAGGTATCCAATTCAAAGACACCCTGCGGCTTCCTTCTGTTCATACGATCCGAATACTGGTTCGGCAGACAAGTCTTCCTCATCGTCTCAAGGAGCTCCAGTCCTTCCACATAGGACTTCCTCAAAAAGGATCCTCCATATGCCAAATTTATGTCCTTCCGGGACGAGTCCGTGAGTCCATTATAGAATGCCTCAAGCTGTCTCCATCCAGGCAGATCATGATATGGGCACTGTATCAGCAGATTCTTGAATCGCTCCCATGCCTCCACGAAAGTTTCATCGCTGTCCTGTCGGAACGTGGTAATTTCGTTCCTCATCTGAGATATCTTCGAAGGAGGATAATACTGGTCCAGGAAAGCCTCCTCCATCTGTGCCCAAGTCGATATTGAATTCACTGGGAGTGAATTGAACCACGCCCAGGCCTTGTCCTTTAGGGAAAATATGAACAGGTTCAGCCTGACTGCATCTTGGGACACTCCGTTCTGCCTGAAAGTGTCGCACACGCTGAGAAACTTACTCAGATGCTCATGCGGATCCTCCATTGGTATTCCTCTGAACTGGACTGTATTCTGAATCATCTGCATCACCGATGTCTTGATCTCGTAATCACGAGCTGCGATGGGCGGTGGTGCTATGCATGACCGGTGAGCGTAAGTTCTTGCCGATGTGAAGTCCATCATCGGCCTGTTATCAACATCTGGCCTCCCTCCACGCTCATGTATCGGGACTAGGTTTCTGTCGATTTGATTTCTGTTGTCCTCGTCGGCCATAGCTACTCGCTGTGCTCTCAACCTTTGCCGAAAGGTGCGCTCGATTTCTGGGTCCAATGGAGTCAAATTGGCTCCTTGACTCCGTAGCATAAACTGAAATATATAAAGAGAAAAACAAAAACTTGAACGTCAAACAGTTATCGAAAATAGAGGTAAAAGACAACTAAAAGAAAACTGAGTCCCCGGCAGCGGCGCCAAAATTTGATGCGCGTCGTCAACGCAACAAAAATAAGTCCTCGTTCACACAAACTAAAATAGCAGTGAGGGCAAGCAAGGGTCGATCCCACAGAGAATCAGTATCAATTAGGTCTTATAACGTCAAATTCGATAACCAAATTCAAGGTCAAGTGAACAAATCAAGTGATGAGAAATTAAACTAAAGTGAATCGAATTACCAATAAGAATGAAAGATCTAGGACTACCGATCTCCCCTCGTGACTTATGCTCTCGTATCCTCTCTTCTTATTACTATTGAATTTCACCGGTTGTTAACCGTAGGCTGCTAATCTCTCCCCATAACCCTCTCGGATATCCGGGAACGTACCCTCATGTATCAAATTCTCTACTCTATGTCTAGGCAAAGAACTAGTGGAGGCCCTTTACGATTTAACCCTACTTTGATTACCCAAGGTGCACGGTATTTCTACTCTCACACTAAAACCCGGTCTCTCGACTCGAAGGTTCCTTAGGTTATCCTAATCCCGATCTGACCCAGACTACCCTCTCGAGTCTCTCTAGGTGATCGAATCAATATCAACAGTTGATTAGGCTGCTAATACGCATTAAACACGGGATTGGATAAACAACCAACGGAAATTCAATTCATAATAAGAAAGGTTCAACAATTACAAAAGAACACGAGGTTCCATCGTCGTCCTAGAACAAAGAAATTAGTTCATAACGATGCAATACGAAAACCAGATCAAAGATGAAAGCATAATTGAAATCTAAAAGAAAAAGGGAAAAGAATCTGCAATTCTCCGCCGGCACCAATCTCCTGTCACGAGCTTCTCGCCGTCAAAGAAAAACCAATTCCCACCACTCTCTTCTTCTTTTTTCCTTCACCCTAGTAAGCCTTAAGTTTTAGTATTTATACTAGGGAATAATCTAAAAGACCTAAATAGAAATAAAGAGAAAATCTAAGAATTCGGAGGGGGGAAATCTTCTGGTTCTCCGCAGCTGCGAGGAAATCTTCCGCAGCTGCGAAAGTCTCTGTGGTTGCTCCCTTTGGCTTCTTCGCAGCTGCGAGGAAATCTTCCGCAGCTGCGAAAGTCTCTGTGGTTGCGAACTTCCTCTTGCCCGCAGCTGCGTCAAGACTCTCCGCAGCTGCGGAGGTCTCTGTGGTCGCACTCCTCGCTTCCTTCTCTTCGTTGTTCCTCATTTCATCTTCAATTCCCTACACGAACAATAACGAGCGTGAGGTGACACAATTCAGCTTGAAACAACCAATCTAAACACTTAAAACGACGGAACTAACTCAAATCAAGGCATAAATGTGATCATATAACTCTACTTTCGTAGAGTTATCACCCGCTCCACCTTCCTTTCCTTTAATGCGTTGCTTCATGAGAAAGCCTGCCGTGATCGTCACAACGAATGCCCCAACGACGGTGATCATTATAATCCATATCTGATCTGGTACAGGCATCGACTCCATGAAAGAGAAGAAGTGGAGCGGTTCGAGTATCGCAAGAGGACGTTGTCGAATTACACGGGTTGCTGCCTTAATTACCAGGGCACTCCTGCAGTGAAACCGTGGGGGCGCGAGGGAGATGATGAGGAGATGATGATGAGGAGGGCCAATGATTTGGTGATATATATCAATCAGATGGGAGAGATTTGGTGGAGGAGATGAAGTTGTGGTGGGAGAGAAATAAATCTTTTAACTTGTGGAGGAGAGGGGATATCTGTCACTGCCAACTGCCCTGGCTCCATTATTGAGCTCATTAGGTGAATTACTAAACGAAAAATAATAAAGAAGAATTTGTAAATACCTACCTAACGCAGGTTTGTTTGCATCTGTTCGACAGAGTGTGGATGGAGGAATATTGTAAGAGAAATATTGTAATTCTATTATTCCTTAAAGAATGCATATTAAATTAAATATAATTTATCATCAAGCAGATGGGAGAGATTTGGTGGAGGAGATGATGTTGTGGGGGAAGAGAACTAAATTTATTACATCGACCAAATCTTTTAACTTGTGGAGGAGAGGGGATATCTGTCACTGCCAACTGCCCGGCCTCCATTATTAGGTGAATTACTAAACGAAAAATAATAAAGAAGAATTTGTAAACACCTATCTAACGCAGGATTGTTTGCATCTGCTGGACAGAGTGTGGATGGAGGACTTTGTGTAAGAGAAATATCGAGGTAAGCGGCTAACGGTACGTGCACGTAACTGTAGACATTGAAATTTTATCGGCCCAAACCATATATTATATAGGCTGAATATGGTTGATTGCCTTTATATTATAGGCAATTATATCTTTGGGTAAATATAATACATGGGCCTGAGATTATAAAAAAGTTCAAGCCCAACCCATTTATTATTGGGTTTTAAAATTATGGCTCAGCCCATATGCTAGCCTAATTAAGCCTAACCCAATTATAAAATGACCTGGGCTTAGCCCATATATCGGCCCATTCAAACTTCGGCCCAATCCAAATGTCGGCCCAATATGGCCTTTAAGCCCATGACTCTTTGTCCCACATCGGAAAGAGAGGGCACCCAAGGGTCCTTCAACTCCTATATAAAGGGAGTCTCACCTCCCTCATGAAGAGACACAAAAATTCTCTCTTCTCTCTTATTCTCTTAAGCCCCATTGGGTTATAAAGAGATTCTAGTTATTTTTGAAGACCCATCAGTGGGTGGTGCGGCGAAGGCCCCTCTGCGGGTGGTGCGGCGGCGAAGGCCCCTCTAGCGGGTATATCTTCGAAGGCCCCTCTAGCGGGTATATCTCCGAAGGCCCCTCTAGCGGGTATATCTCCGAAGGCCCCTCTTGCGGGTTTATCTCCGAAGGCCCCTCTAGCGGGTATATCTCCGAAGGCCCCTCTTGCGGGTTTATCTCCGAAGGCTACAAGATCAAGGTTCAAGATCAAGTCTGAAGATCGAGATCAAGGCTGAAGATCGAGATCAAGTCTGAAGATCGAGATCAAGCCTGAAGATCAAGTTCAAGCATTCAAGATCAAGACCAAGCTTCAGCAGCCTGGTGTTCTTCGTCCATCCTCAGAAGATTCTCCAGATCAAGCTTCTACAACAGCCCTGGTGTTCTTCGCCCATCCTCAGAAGATTCTCCAGATCAAGCTTCTACAACAGCCCTGGTGTTCTTCGCCCATCCTCAGAAGATTCTCCAGATCAAGCTTCTACAACAGCCCTGGTGTTCTTCGTCCATCCTCAGAAGATTCTCCAGATCAAGCTTCTACAACAGCCCTGGTGTTCTTCGCCCATCCTCAGAAGACTCTCCAGATCAAGCTTCTACAACAGCCCTGGTGTTCTTCGTCCATCCTCAGAAGATTCTCCAGATCCAACTTCTACAGCCTTGGATATCTTCGCCATTTCTGAAGATCAAGCCCTGCAGCTCCAGCATCTTCATCAACATACCTCTCTGAAGCTCCAGCAAATTTTTGTCAGAGCTTCAGCCCATCCATATTTCGGATATCTTACGAGTATAGAATCAGAGGACTCATGTGCTTTGTCCGTGACTAGAGATTGAACCCGCTATATTTTTCATACGACAATTTGTACGTTGCTTCCGGTTTATATACAGATCGTGAGATTTTTACGTCTACAAATTTCTGGCACGCCCAGTGGGACCATCTCTACCTCTCATCTCTTTACGTCTAAGTATCCAGATGGCTTCAAAGATGATCATGCTGAAGAACTCCATCAATGCTGTGAATAATCAGCTAGTTGGTTTTCCCTCTCAGTCGTCCGAAAGCTTTTCATCGCCTGGTTCCAGGAACTTCACCAAGACCAGATCGATTGCTGAGATATATAAGGAGACGGAAGAGATTCTGAGATCCATCTCTCCAAAGTCACCTCCATCATATAAGGAGGTCACTGAAAGAGGCCTTCTCAGCACGGGTTCCATATCATCAACACATTTTGGTAGTTTCTGCAACAACTCGTCAAGTGTCTCTCCTCTTGAGGATTCTTCCTTAGACTGCAATCCAAAATGGAGCTTTGCTGAATCAAGGGCCAAAACGCGCAAGCAAATGGAGGAGATAGAAGACATTCTCCGATCTATTCCATCCTGCAAAGAGATTGCCGAAAGGACGCCACTGAACAATGGCAACATATCGCCAGTTCTTCTACCAAGTTTCTATGATAGTTTATCGGAGGACTCTTCACCTAAGCAGTCTCGAAGCAACAGTGAGGTTGATCTAGCTGAAAAACTGGATGAAATCATGCCAGTTATGATGGCTGATACTCCATCATTGGAAGACCAAGTTGCGTCTCTTGCCAAAGCAGTTGAGGCGATGACGAAGTCCATGAGGGATAGGGATCAACAACTTGAGTATGTCATAAGCAGACTCGAGAATAAAGAGTCCGGAAGAACATCTAATGAGGAAGGTTCTTACATACGCAAGGATAAAGGGAAGAATGTACTGAACGTGGATGATTCACCGAAGCTTGTACCTGCCTCTGTTGATGCTTCAGTCTCAACCAGAGCAATGAAAGAATTAATACAAGAGGCCCTGAAGGATGAACTTGAGGGAAAATATGCAACGTCTTTGGCGTACAATAAGCCGTACAGCCAAAGAATAGAAAATTTGAGCATGCCAATGGGTTATCAGCCCCCATACTTCCAACAATTTGATGGGAAGGGGAATCCAAGGCAACATGTTGCTCATTTTGTCGAGACTTGCAACAATGCTGGTACAGATGGAGACTTGATGGTCAAACAGTTCGTCCGCTCCTTGAAGGGAAATGCATTTGACTGGTACATCGACATAAAACCAGGAAGTATTGACAGTTGGGAGCAGTTGGAAAGGGAATTCCTGAACCGCTTTTATAGCACGAGACGTGTGGTGAGCATGATAGAGCTCACTAACACACGCCAATGGGAAGGCGAGCCGGTCGTTGATTATATACAACGATGGAGAAACCTAAGTCTAAACTGTAGGGATCGCTTATCTGAGGCGACGTCAATAGACATGTGCATTCAAGGAATGCTCTGGAGGATTCGCTATATCTTGCAAGGGATCAAACCTCGGTCTTTTGAGGAATTAGCTACAAGAGCACATGATATGGAGTTGAGTTTTGTAGGAGTTGGTGTGGGAGATCTTCCGGTACCTGAGCCATCCAAGGGAACGGGGAGGCCAATTAATAGAACTGGAGGCAAGCCTGCCTTCAAGGATAACAAGAAACAAGTGCTGGCCACCGATGTTGTTCCCGTCAAGGTCCCGAATGCAAAGGAGAAAGGGCAATCGAGCACTTCAACCCATGCTCCAGCAACTCCCCAGACAGAGAAGAGGCGACCGACTCTAGAGGAGAGGCAGAATAAGCAATATCCTTTTCCAGATTCCGATGTTGCAGATATATTCGACTTTCTTTTGTCTGTTAAAATGATTGAACTCCCTCCGTCAAAACGCCCACAACAAACGAGTCGAGCGGGAGATCCAAACTTTTGCAAGTATCACCGTGTTCTGGGCCATCCTATTGAAAAATGTTTTGTCTTCAAGGAGAAGGTTATGGAACTTGCCCGAGATAACAAGATTGACTTAGGGTCGATGGTTTCCTCGAATCTGGTGGACGTAGCAAGATCAGACGCATCCAATATTATCTTCGGGTCGTTTAGCTATGATGAGATGACTGCTTTCCTTTGTTCGAGAGTGGAACTGGATGATAGTCAGGACGTTAAGATGTCAAGCTGTGCAATGGGCCATGAGGCGATTCATGATGAGGAAGGTTGGACTTTGGTAACACGTAGAAGGAACCGAAGAAAGACTTTGAAGCCTCAAGAGAAGAAACCTCCTATTCGAGCAAGAGTTTTTAAAAAAGGAAATATGAAGGCAAACTTCAGGGAGGTTGTGGATAAGCGAATTCCTAATGTTGAAGTAACCTGGAAAAAACCATCTCCAATCACGGTGTGGGATTTCTTTCCCGAAAAATTTCAAAGGCTTGCAACTCTGTCTAGAAGTTGTCACCATGTCGACACGGATAAAGAGCAGTCCGATCCAAAGGTTGGCATCCCGGAAAGTTCTACAACAATGTCAGTCGAAAAGGTGAATGAGAATTGTCCGATTATCACGTTTTCTGATGAAGATCTTCTCGTGGGCCACAAGTCACACAATCGACCATTATTTGTGTCGGGATATACATGTGGTACAAAGGTTAATCGCATCCTGATTGACCCAGGTTCCGCAGTCAATATCATTTCATCGAAAACTTTGAAGGATATTGGCTTGGGAGTGGATGATCTCTCAAGTAGTCGGCTGATAATTCAGGGATTTAACCAAGGCGGAGAACGGGCCATCGGAAAAATTTGCCTTTCTCTCACGATAGGTGACATGGAATCTTGTACAACATTCTATGTTATCGATTCAAGGACAACCTATAATATGCTGCTAGGTCGGCCATGGATGCACGAATATGGAATCATTGCATCAACACTTCATCAATGTTTCAAGTTCATTAAGGACGGAGTTCCATGTACAGTATGGGCGGATGCTAAACCCTTCACAGAGGAGGAGTCATACTTTGCCGACGCCAAGTTTTACTTGAACAAGAGTGTACATGTGGAGGCGTCAAACTTAAAGCCCATCGTAAAGAATGCCCTAAAAGAATCAAGCGCGGATATACCATCCATACAACAGGAGAAAACTTCAGCTGATCTTATGCCTGAAAATATACAAGCAAAAGATGTGACGAAGCAGAGCAAACCAATTTTGCGCTACATTCCCAGAGCATTCAGAAGAGCAGGAGAACCGCCTTTCGTGAGCAATGATAGTGCAAAAGCGATGCAGCCGAAAGAACTCAATTGGCCAGTGACAAAGCTCTCAACAATGGTCCCCACGAATGCGCCACTAAAGGGTTTCGTTCGACCAAAGCAGGGGGCAATTCTCTATCCGGATTCATTGCCCGATAAGCGCACCAATGGGTTTGATCCAAATGCTTTCAGATTACTTTCTGCAGCAGGCTACACAGAGGATTTAAAGACGCTCGGTGACGTCTCAAAAGAGGTTAATCCAGGAAGCGATGGACAAAAGTTAAAATTGGGTCTGGGGTATGTTACTACTAAGCCCGATTGTCACCTAGTAAAGGACGCCTCAACCCAATACATCGAGGCCAATGATGTTACTGCCAAGTTACCTGTAAGAACTTCAGTATTCGAACGACTTGGAACCCCACCCGAACGAAAGTCAGTATTTGATAAACTTGGTGCTTTAGAAGAAAAGATTGATGATCGGAGACCTATACAACTAAGGTTAGGACATGCTCCAAGAAGTCAAATGGTGTGGAACAGAGTGGACAAGAGGAAAGACGTCCCAATCATAATTGAAGACACAAATGATCTCCGTAGTAAAATTCCTTCCCGGATGAAGCGTCGAACTGTTGTGGAGGTGACCACTGGAGAAGTGTTGAAAATGACCACGAAGACATGGATAACTACAAAAGGCAATGAGGAGTTATCTCAAGATAACGTGGAAGATGATGTCGCTTCTTATCATGTCACGATTTCAGAGGCTGATGAAGACGCATCTCACAAAGAAGATGATGCGGAAGATGCTCCTGAAGTATTCGAAGATGGGAAGAAGTCTACTATTGATGAACTGAAGGAAATAGACCTTGGAAAAGAAGGGGATCACCGTCCTACTTTCCTTAGTGCGAGTTTAACCCCTGAAGAAGAGGAGTTGTATATCCAATTGTTAGGGGAATACAAAGACATCTTTGCATGGAGCTACAAAGAAATGCCCGGCCTCGACCCAAAGATTGCAGTTCACAAGTTAGCTGTGAAGCATGGGGTTCGTCCCATAAAGCAAGCTCAACGGCGTTTTCGTTCGGAGTTGATTCCCCAGATAGAAGTCGAAGTCAATAAACTTATCGAAGCTGGATTCATTCGGGAAGTGAAGTACCCAACATGGATCGCAAATATCGTACCCGTCAAGAAAAAGAACGGTCAACTCCGAGTTTGCGTTGATTTTCGTGATCTCAATAATGCGTGTCCCAAGGACGATTTTCCGCTTCCGATCACTGAGATAATGGTAGACGCTACCACAGGCTATGAAGCCCTTAGTTTTATGGATGGATCGTCGGGATATAATCAAATTCGAATGGACCCGAAAGATGAAGAAATGACAGCTTTTCGTACACCAAAAGGAATCTACTGTTATAAGGTGATGCCTTTTGGGTTGAAGAATGCAGGAGCAACTTATCAAAGAGCAATGCAGCGCATCTTCGATGATATGCTACATAAAAACGTAGAGTGTTACGTGGATGATTTGGTTGTCAAGTCCAAACGAAGACATGATCATATTGATGACTTGAGAAAAGTATTTGACAGACTGCGTAAATATCAACTGAAGATGAATCCCATGAAGTGTGCATTCGGGGTCACTTCAGGAAAGTTTCTTGGATTTATCGTTCGACATCGAGGCATTGAAGTCGATCAATCAAAGATAGATGCAATTATGAAGATGCCAGGGCCAAGGAATATACATGAGTTGAAGAGCCTTCAAGGGAAGCTTGCATACATTCGAAGGTTTATATCAAACTTGGCCGGACGATGCCATCCGTTCCATAGATTGATGAAGAAGGGTACTCCTTTTGAGTGGGACGAAGCGTGTGAAAATGCATTCAACAGCATAAAGGCTTATTTGTCAAAGCCGCCGGTCCTTAATGCACCTATCCAAGGAAGGCCACTCATACTTTATATAGCGGCGCAAGAAGCTTCTTTAGGAGTCCTGCTAGCCCAGGAGAATGATGGTGGAAAGGAGAACGCTCTATACTACTTGAGCAGAACGTTAACGGGTGCAGAGTTGAATTATTCTCCAATTGAGAAGACATGCCTCGCACTAATGTTCGCTATACAAAAGTTGCGACATTATTTGCAGGCACATTCTGTTCGCCTCATATCACGGGCAGATCCTCTCAAGTACATCATGTCAAAGCCGGTTTTATTTGGTCGTCTCGCCAAATGGGCACTTATGCTTCAAGAATTTGAGATCTCATATGTGCCTCAAAAGGCTGTGAAGGGACAAGCTTTGGCTGACTTCTTAGCAGATCATCCTATACCAGATAATTGGAAGATTTCTGAAGAACTACCCGACGAAGAGGTGATGTTGGTAGATACTCCTCGTCCATGGAAGATGTTCTTTGATGGATCTGCTACCCAAAGAGGTGCAGGAGCTGGAGTTGTCTTCGTCACATCTGATGGAGATATCATCCCATATGCATACACCCTTACACAATTATGCTCAAACAATATGGCTGAATATCAAGCCCTCATATTAGGGTTAGAAATGGCCATGGATAACAAGGTGCATAGTTTAAGGGTATATGGGGACTCCGAGCTTGTGATCAATCAACTTTTATCTACATACGAAGTTCGCAAGCCTGAACTTTTGCCATATCATGAATATGCAGTTAAGCTCGCGGGATGGTTCCAGGACTTTAAAATAAGTCACGTACCAAGAAGGGAAAATGCGCAAGCAGATGCCTTGGCAAGCCTCGCTTCTTCACTCACTTCTATGGACAAGCAAGTTAGTATTCGACTGTGTCAGGCTTGGGTGGATCCTCCAACCTTTAATGAGGAGGAAGAGGAAGAAGTCAATATCATCTCTGCCTATAATGGGGAAAACAAAGACTGGAGACAACCACTCATTGATTTTCTTGAGCACGGAAAGTTGCCTGATGATCCTCAACAAAAGGTAGATATTAGGAGACGAGCACCTCGGTTCATATATTTCAAGAATACTCTCTATCGTCGATCATTCGAAGGAGTGTTCTTACGGTGTCTTGGTAAAGAAGAAGCTAACAAAGCGTTAGAAGAAGCGCATTCAGGAGTCTGTGGGGCTCATCAATCCGGTCCGAAACTTCACTTTCAACTGAAGAGGATGGGTTATTACTGGCCAACGATGGTGAAGGACTGCATGGAGTATGTCAAGAGGTGCCAAGCTTGTCAGTTTCATGCCAACTTCATCCATCAATCGCCCGAGCCACTTCATCCAACCGTAGCGTCTTGGCCATTTGAAGCATGGGGACTAGATGTTGTAGGACCCATCTCGCCAAAATCGTCTGGGGGCCATTCATATATTCTGGCTGCAACTGACTACTTCTCCAAATGGGCGGAAGCCGCACCTTTTCGGGAAGTAAAGAAAGAAACGGTTATCACCTTCATTAAGAATAATATCATCTTTCGTTATGGCGTGCCTCGCTATATCATCACTGATAATGGCCGGAACTTTTCTAATAAGGCCATAGATAAGTTATGCGAACAATTCGGCTTCAAGCAATACAACTCTTCCATGTATTATGCGGCTGCAAATGGATTGGCAGAAGCATTCAATAAGACACTTTGCAACCTTCTCAAAAAGGTGGCGAATAAAGCCAGAAAAGATTGGCATGAACGAGTTGGAGAAGCTCTATGGGCATATCGAACGACATATAGAACTGCAACCCAAATGACACCATACTCATTGGTCTATGGCGTTGAGGCGGTTCTCCCACTTGAACGACAAATACCTTCGCTACGAATAGCGATACAGGAAGGACTTTGTCAAGAGGATAATGCGCAACTACGGTTACAGGAATTGGAAGCCCTGGATGAAAAGCGTCTGGAAGCACAACAGCGAATCGAGTGCTACCAAGCAAGGATGTCCAAGTCTTTTAATAAGAAAGTCCGTCATCGCTCCTTCCAAGTTGGTGATCTCGTACTTGCGGTGAGAAGACCTATAATCATAACACACAAGACTGGAAGCAAGTTCACCTCGAAGTGGGACGGCCCATACGTGGTGCAAGAAGCATACACTGGGGGCGCTTATAAGATAGTTGATCAAGATGGAGTGCGTGTCGGACCAATCAACGGGAAGTTCCTGAAGCGATACTACGCCTGAAGAATAACGCTCCGTGTCGCATGAGCCTAAACTGCATGACATAAAAAGAAGACAAAAAAAAAACAAAAAAAAAAAGAAAAGCACAAAAAAAAAAAAAATCATCATCATGTAATACTCCTGGCCCGCACGAGTATAAACTGTGAACGGCTAAACAAAAGATGTAATACTCCTGGCCCGCACGAGTATAAACTGTGAACGGCTCAATAAAACAAAAAATGTAATACTCCTGGCCCGCACGAGTATAAACTGTGAACGGCTAAACAAAATGTAATACTCCTGGCCCGCACGAGTATAAACTGTGAACGGCTTAAAAATATATATTAAAGTCGTGGTTCTATGAGTATAAGAGATGAACGACTTCAAAAAGAAAGGACTTTTATTTGAAAAAATGATAGTCCTACAAAGAAGGAAAGTCCTATTCTAGAGCCTAAACAAGCTAGAAGAGTGAAATCAAGCTTCCCAGGTAAATTGGGCAAACTCTTCACGAGTCATCTTCAGCTGCTCTCGAAGTTCATTGAAGGACAAACGATCTTCATCACGGACTATCCAGGCATTCTTCAAAGCAGACATGGCCCCTTCAAATTTGATATGTCCTCATCTGCCTCCTTAATGACAGCAACAGTCTACTCTAGCGAATCCTCTAAGGTCGCTTTAGCCCCAATGCAATCAGACAATTGTTGTCAAAGTTCTTCAATCTTGGCTTTAACGGCGACTAGTTGTTCTTCTGTTGTTGTCCCTTCAGCGGTGGACAATAGATCTAAATATTTTGTCGATCCTTGCATATATTCTTCCACCAAGGCATAGATAAGAGGCTGCTCCAAATGCTCACTTTCATCAAAGAGATCGAGAATATCCTTCAATTCAATAATTGTGTGACCCTGACTAAAGGGAGTTTTGAAAATCTTCTCCTTGATGTCTTCCCATATATAAGCTCGAGGAGCCACAGCTGGGTCACTCAAGTCAGGGTCGACAGAAGCGACATCAACTTCTTTATTCCTTTCGAATTGAACAATCCTTTCTGGAATTCGAGCTGCCGTTGATGATTATCCAGCCACTCCCGAAAATACCCTTCCCAACAAGATTCGCCAAATGTAAGCGAAGGTTTTGGCTCGGCATAGGACATCGTAGATGGAGACACTAAAGACCAGGCCTTGAGGCGATAAGAATCATATGGAATCTCCTTCGATCAGTGTTGGATATCAAGCTTGATGTGCAGAGCACAATAGCCCAATTTGGATGGAAGACATGGTAACTTCAGCGTATCTTCTTCTTGTGAGTTCTCTTCCTTCGCAAGACACAGATACCATTGTCTTCTTGAAATAAACCACAGATCTAATTTGTGAAATACACACCATGTGTCTTACGGATCCCACTCCAATATCCACATACTTTAATCCTAATCTCTCTGCAATATATATACGCATACGAGATACGAATTAAAGTGGGGGCATTTGTAGACATTGAAATTTTATCGGCCCAAACCATATATTATATAGGCTGAATATGGTTGATTGCCTTTATATTATAGGCAATTATATCTTTGGGTAAATATAATACATGGGCCTGAGATTATAAAAAAGTTCAAGCCCAACCCATTTATTATTGGGTTTTAAAATTATGGCTCAGCCCATATGCTAGCCTAATTAAGCCTAACCCAATTATAAAATGACCTGGGCTTAGCCCATATATCGGCCCATTCAAACTTCGGCCCAATCCAAATGTCGGCCCAATATGGCCTTTAAGCCCATGACTCTTTGTCCCACATCGGAAAGAGAGGGCACCCAAGGGTCCTTCAACTCCTATATAAAGGGAGTCTCACCTCCCTCATGAAGAGACACAAAAATTCTCTCTTCTCTCTTATTCTCTTAAGCCCCATTGGGTTATAAAGAGATTCTAGTTATTTTTGAAGACCCATCAGTGGGTGGTGCGGCGAAGGCCCCTCTGCGGGTGGTGCGGCGGCGAAGGCCCCTCTAGCGGGTATATCTCCGAAGGCCCCTCTAGCGGGTATATCTCCGAAGGCCCCTCTTGCGGGTTTATCTCCGAAGGCCCCTCTAGCGGGTATATCTCCGAAGGCCCCTCTTGCGGGTTTATCTCCGAAGGCTACAAGATCAAGGTTCAAGATCAAGTCTGAAGATCGAGATCAAGGCTGAAGATCGAGATCAAGTCTGAAGATCGAGATCAAGCCTGAAGATCAAGTTCAAGCATTCAAGATCAAGACCAAGCTTCAGCAGCCTGGTGTTCTTCGTCCATCCTCAGAAGATTCTCCAGATCAAGCTTCTACAACAGCCCTGGTGTTCTTCGCCCATCCTCAGAAGATTCTCCAGATCAAGCTTCTACAACAGCCCTGGTGTTCTTCGCCCATCCTCAGAAGATTCTCCAGATCAAGCTTCTACAACAGCCCTGGTGTTCTTCGTCCATCCTCAGAAGATTCTCCAGATCAAGCTTCTACAACAGCCCTGGTGTTCTTCGCCCATCCTCAGAAGACTCTCCAGATCAAGCTTCTACAACAGCCCTGGTGTTCTTCGTCCATCCTCAGAAGATTCTCCAGATCCAACTTCTACAGCCTTGGATATCTTCGCCATTTCTGAAGATCAAGCCCTGCAGCTCCAGCATCTTCATCAACATACCTCTCTGAAGCTCCAGCAAATTTTTGTCAGAGCTTCAGCCCATCCATATTTCGGATATCTTACGAGTATAGAATCAGAGGACTCATGTGCTTTGTCCGTGACTAGAGATTGAACCCGCTATATTTTTCATACGACAATTTGTACGTTGCTTCCGGTTTATATACAGATCGTGAGATTTTTACGTCTACAGTAACCGTTACGTAGTTTGTCATTGTTTTGACGTCGATCTGAATATAGAAGCAGATCCTTGTTTTGAAGTCGACGGCGACCAAGACGATGATGATTTGGTTCATTTGTTTTCTGAATATAGAAGACGAACAAGACATTCTGTATCTGGAAAGTTTGTCATCCAATGGCAGCCTGCTGCTTTAAAACTCGAGAGATGCCCCGCTGCTTAGCATCATGCTAAACAATGGGTTTCAGTTTAAATCATGTTACTTTTCTATGAGCTGGTCATTGCTTACTTCCCACCACCCGCTCACAAGAGAAAAAGAGAGGGAAACGAAACTTGGTCTTCTCTTCGGGACAGACTTTTTCGGTCACCATGGGCATGGCAGGCCGACATAATTGACCCAGTTGTTGAATGAATAGATGGGGGGAGACATAATTGATGTGTCCCCCCTCTTTCAAGTCTTTGTATATTTATTTAGAATTTTGTGTCATCCAAGACTTCCTCCCCGAAATTTACCGAGGGACGCCCGACTTTTAAGTTCTCTTTACTTAGGTTCATAGCGACCCACGAGCTACAAAAATAATTTCAAACTATTAAAACTTTTAAGAGGTTTTCGGCTGGTTCAAAGCCCGACTCAAATTTAGTACATCCTTTAGGGTCGTCGCAAGACCTTGCAACCCACAACGATCGGGTTAGTAAAGTCTACCAAAATTAAGGCCTGGTAGGTACCCAAAGCATGACTTTCGAGATTCGAACATGATATCTCCGATTAGTACCCTTGAAAACACTGATAAGTTCTTAAGTTCACATGTTTCCAAGAGTTTTGTAACTTGAAATTAATATAATTGAATGGAGATATTTGGAAAAAATATCAGCTCATTGTTGAGTTGATTCGTACATGTTTTGTTGGAATAATTCACTTGTTTATATTTTCACGAACATTACAAATAATTTCAATATGTTTTGTCCGTTCATGAAAAAATGGATTGCTGCTTAACTATCATTGAATAATGAGGTGGGTGTGAACTTTAAAATCTTTTAATAAAAAAAATGAGTATTTACTACAAGTCATAAGCATCAAACATGGCCTCGATATGCAGTAAGACATTATAATCTTCCAATTAGTTTTATCTAAATATCTCCTTAAGAATTTAATAAGTTTAATTTAGATTTCAAAAGGGTGTAACATGGTTTTACACCCAAAATCTTTCAAAATATTTGAGGCATTGAATTATATATATATATATATATTCTAGAATTAGTTATTAAAATTTCGATTCCAAAAAAATATTTCAATTTTGTAGTTGCATTGTGTTTGTTGGAAAAAAAAATATTTTCTTTATAGAACTTTGACTTTTATCACATAGCGAAGGTAACTAATTTTTTTATTTTGATTCTATCGTTCTCTTGGATTAAAGAGTTGATATATTGACAATTTAATAGACATACTAATGACTTTTAGTATACTCCATGGCAAAAATATTTTATCGTTCCATTTAAAGATTATTATATTTCGATAATCAAATACAATGATTAAGTCGATGATTGTGTTTGATGAATCAAATTAATGAGGATGTTCGTAAGAAGATGATATTGAATTACACGACAATTAGTTCATAATAGTTTATAATTCATAAACATTATTCCATCACGGGCATATCAGATCTAAATGGTCGTACGTAATAACACGTAAACATTAACATTGTTCTTAGGCATAGTTTATACGTATCACACGTTTTCTAAATGCGGTAAAGTTGTACAAACCTAGTTGCGCTCGGTAGAAAACCCATCAAGATTCACATTCAGACAGGGCGGTCACCGGGGGCAAACAGTGGAAAGTGTCATCTCCATGGCCGTGGAAGATTTGTCCAGGGGAAGCCCGGAGTCTACTTCGCTGACAGGAGGTCTACCGACAGAAAACGCGGGTTGTGACGACTCGGGGAGCTTGATCGAATCTCCTCCGAGCATTTGAATCACGAGAGACATGCTTGGTCGATCGGCCGGATCTTCTTGGACACATAGTAGCCCCACTTGGATGCACTTGAGGACTTGATCCGTGTTGCACGCCTCCTTGATGGAACCATCGATCAGGTCTGGCGCTCGTCCGCCGTTCCAACGTTTCCATGTCTGTTAAAGGGAAATTGCGTCACGTGTATACGAGACTGTTCTGGAGTCGAGCATTGATAACGAAGTAGTTGATGACGATGCCGCTTACAAAAGTGAGGAGGCTTTCGCCATGTTCATGGATGTGGAAGTTACTGTTCTTCCTCCCGTTGACTATCTCGAGCAAGAGCACCCCGAAGCTGAATATGTCCGATTTCACGGAGAAGAACCCTCCCATTGCATACTCCGGCGCCATGTATCTGTTATGCAACATTGACCAAAGAAAAGAGTAAGTCGGAAGACGAACAAATGCATGGTGATGGTAAGTTAGAAGTAGAAATATGAGGCATACTAAGTTCCAACGACTCGATTCGTGCGGCCTCGTCTTGGTTGATACCGAAGATCCTTGCCATTCCGAAATCGGAAATCTTTGGATTCATCTCGTGGTCCAGCAAGATGTTACAAGCCATAAGGTCCCGGTGGATAATTTGTAAGCGAGAATCCTCGTGCAGGTAGAGGAGGCCACGAGCGATCCCGCCGATGATGCTGAAACACTTCTGCCAATCGAGCGACCAGCTCATGCTTTTATCTGTCAAATAAGTTCATAAGAATGGTCTCTTCCTTAGCTCGAAAAATGAGTCCGTGCCTTATTGCACGTACCGAACAGGAAGAAATCGAGGCTCTTGTTGGGCATGTACTCGTATACCAACATCATCTCATTTTGTTCTAGGCGGAATCCCAACAGCCTAACGAGATTCCGATGCTGCAGACGAGCGATCAGAACGACCTCGTTCCTTAACTCCATCAGTCCTTGAGCAGACGATCTGGAGAGCCTCTTTATGGCAACTTCTTTCCTGTCAGTCAATACGCCCTAAACAAAAAAAACACGACAGAAGTCCAAAGGTAGGATCCTCCTCGTGAAACCGGCAAATACCCTGAATCGACAAGCTTATGATACTCTCTTCATTACCTTGTAGACGGGACCGAATCCCCCTTGCCCAAGCTTATTTTCATTGGAGGAGTTGTTCGTAGCGGCACGGATCATGCTCAACCGCATCATGAGCACATCCTGGGAGCTCAAGGTCTTTTCGCCTTGGAGATCATTGCTGGTGGGACCTGCGATTCCATGTCCGTGGTCGAGCAATTGTACCTCCTGATTATTTTCCCCATCTGCAAGCACGAGAGAAATATCATTACCCGGGATCGATTGGAAATCATGTTTGTGGTTTGAAGTTACTTGACCCGCTGCACCTTCGTTTCTTCCATTAATGTGTCGCTTCATATAAATCCACAAGCCTGCAGTGATCGTCACAACGAATGCCCCCGCAATGGCTATCATTATAATCCATTTCACGGCAAACGCTGCTGCAAATTTTCATATCTTTTTTCATTTACTGACGTGTGAGCAGAGTAATCGAATAATAAAAATATCGACGTAATCTGAGCAACCCTTTGATCAAATCCGTATCATATGCCTGGGATATGCTCTGCCACTTACATGGTTACGGATTGCTGATGAAGCTATACGTTGCGAACCGCACGACACAACTGGGTTGGAAAACTCTCATCCCAGCCTCCCCTTTGAAGTTGTCAACTAGATTCTTAACTGCCGGACTCAGGCATCTACTGCACTCGGTTTCAGACAAATATGGCATGCATTGCGCAAATGTGTACAGCTTTGTGGGCAAGGTAGGCAGAGCAGTTTCTGATGTAGCATACAAATTGCTCGAAGAGAACGTGGTATTCGTGACATTCTGAAGCACCTCCCCCAGTACGGTCCTGAAATTGTCAGGGAACGTGACCCTCTCATCATCTGATACGGGGAAACTCGGCATTGACCCCATGACCGAGAAGAAGGACCAGTTTGAGAATCGCAAGAGGCAATTGTTGAACCAGAGGATTGCCTCCTTTTTACCAGAGCACTCCTCGGCGATCTCCATCTTTGCTTTTTTTATGCAGCTCTGGCAGGCATGGCCAGAGACATCACCGCGGCAGAGGAAGTGGCCATAGAATGTGTCGGGGGGGTTGCCTGCCATGTCATTGTGGAAGCCGACGCGTAGGCTCACAGCGATGAGGCTCTGGAGGAGGCTTTCAACATTGGAGAACTGGATGGCGTTCTCGAAGTCGGTGGCGTTGGTGCAGTTATTTTTGTGCACCAGCGGCTGGACCGAATCCGTGGAGCAGCAGAGGACAAGGGAGTCGAGTACGATGAGGAGGAGCAGGAGAGGGGCCATCTTTCTCATTCTCCAAAACTCTGGGCCATCATCGGCATCAATTATCATGGTCTTGTCAACAGTTTGATCTGATCACGAGTAAAATCTCATGGAATATTAATTTAGCTGCTACATTGTTTTTGAAATAGTTGTTTCCACACTGTGACAGATGTAAACATGGTTCTGCGCCTAGTAATGAGATCGATACAAGCAGCTGACTCACTTAAGCCTTTTGTCTAATTGACATACACTGGCTAATCCTTTTGCTGATCTGTTTACTTCGTACTGTTGAGAATCATGTTTACTAATTTTGCTGAGTTGTGCTGTTGAAATTTGTCCATGAGCCCATATTTGATTGCACGCCCATTTCATTCTTCAAACTGATCACAGGTGTTGAGTCTTGTGCTTCTTGTGATTAGTGGATTTGATGCTCTCTCTTTCGTACTCACTATAACGGCCCATAAATGACCGCAACTCGTCACAGCAAAAAATCGAGAGGCAACACTCATCGATCAAACGGGGCACGCCGTGCAACGAGGAGCAATGCCAGATATTCAAAAAATTCAACCTTTTCAAGCACAACAAATCCTGAATTCCGGAAATGGAAGGGCACCAGTGAAAGCTCAACTCCTCCAACATCTCCAATTGTTCCAATACCATACTTCTTACATTCTGAGATTTCGGACCGACAGATAGATAAAATGTCCGAAGCTCAATTAATGGGCCTGAAATCATGGCCCGACTACTTCTTCTTAAGCCCCGGTCTGAATTATGCTGTTACAATTAGGAAGCAATATCATCATGACCCTGCTCTGATCGGATATTCCAAAATGAGTTAGTTTTGGGAAGTATGAAATGTTTGGTGATCAGTTGAATTATTTTTCTTTCTTAATGTTCAATTGTTGTCTGTCGATCACCTTCGGCATCCCCTCATATGCAAAACTACCTATAAATGGTTGCACAGAGTGAGTTTCTTGAATACGGTCAAACTTGATTCGAGGAAAAAAATTGTAGAAAATTATTGGTTTGCAAAAAACTTATCAAACTCAACGAGGTTCTTAAATAGCTAAAAAAAAACAAAAACTGAAAGAGAATCTAAATTGAAAATAATAGATCTCCTAAAATATTTTATAAGATTTATTAAATCAAATCTTATTCAAACTAACAAATCAAATCCTAAATGACACGATAAGCAAATCATCCACATATAACGACAGGATAAGTAACACTTCTCCCCTTGACCTTTTTATGTAAAGTGTTGCTTCCGTCTCACTTCTAGAAAAATCCTTCTCTAAGAGATAGGAATCAATCTTGTTGTATCATGAACGAGGGACTTGTTTCAAACCGTAAAGTGCCTTATGAAGCCAACAAACTTTCTCTTCGCGTCCATCCACGGAAAATCCATCGGGCTGCTCTACAAAAATTTCTTCATCGAGATAGCCATTTAAGAATGCCGACTTAACATCGAGATGAAAGATTTTCCAGCCCATCTTCACTGCAAGTGCGATTAACATCCATATTTTGTCATGCCGAGCCACCGGTGCGAATGTTTCACAGAAATCAACTCCGGCTTCCTGAGAATATCCCTTCACAACTAGCCGTGCTTTGAGTTTATTTACAGAACCATCGGCATTTAACTTCGTTCTATAAACCCACTTTACTCCGATAACTTTGTTAATTAATGCATGCATCCTTTGGTATTATATTATCAGGTTGTCTGAAATCTGAACTGGGCAAAAGCAGAAGATGAACGTCGGATAAATTAATGTTGTTTGCACATACTTTAATTATTATCAAAATCTAAAAACACTTCTACTTTGGTGCAATAATATTATCATCGTGGTTTTTTATTTTCATTTCCGATATTTAGAAGCAAACGGTTCGAAATAAGGAATGGCTTTCCCAAAAGTATTACAACAAAACAAAAAAAGGAAACTTGTTATACAATTCTTCTTCATTTCCCACCTCCTCCTTCCCCGGAATCATCGCTGCTCTCTCCTTCGTACTCACTATCACGGCCCTCAAATTCCCCGTAATCATCTTCCAATTGAATTTTGCTGCTCTCTCCTTCGTACTCACTATAACTGCCCCCAAATTCCAGCAACTTGTCACAGCCATAAATCCAGAGGCGACACTCGTCAATCAAACGGGGCACGCGGAGCAACGAGGAGCAATTCAAGATATTCACATCTTTCAATCTTTTCAAGCCCAGCAAATCCTGAATTCCGCAAATGGAAGGGCAGCTCTGAAAGTTCAACTTCTCCAACATCTCCAATTGTTCCAGTCCTGGGATCTCCATCAACGCTGTACACTCTATGAATATAAGCGACCTCAGCCCTTTCCTCGATCTCCCTATGTTTGACACCCGGAGGAGACTATCAGACTCCCAAATAGACAACTTTGAAAGACTGGGTAACGAATCGAGCCCACCAAGATCCATGTCTGTCAATATCGATTTTTTGATCTTCAACTCCGTCAAGAGCGTCAAGTTGGAATAATGTTCCCAAGGTATGGGTGTTCGTGTGTCCCAGAGCGTCAGCGTACGTAGAGATGAAGGAAGCTCCAGAACAGACTCCATGTCCGAATATAACATCTCGAGAGTCTCAAGCTTGGAAAGGGAGCCCAACTCGGAAGCTCGGGTAAATGTAATCATTCTGCTTGGGCAGAATGACAAGCTGTCCAGCTTGTCCAAACTCCCAAGCCCAGATATCTCCAGACGCTCTCCTTCATAGTCTTTTTTAGGATACTTTCCATCATAGACCCTTAACTCTTCTAAGTTCGTCAGGACATCAAGATTTGGGAATGCTCGTAGCGACTTGGTCGAAAATGTCAAATCTATTAAGCTAGTGGGAAGTCTTGGAAGCTCCCGAAGCATGTCGCAACCATTCAATCTGAGGGACTTAAGGCTCGTGAGTTGACTAACTGTTTCTGGCAGGAAGCGAATGTTGCTCATCGTAAGGTCCAATTCTACTAAAGCTGACAGGCTCCCGATTTCATCGGAAATTCCTTTGTCGAGAGGGCAACAAAAAGCATCCAACCTTGTGAGGCTGGTTGGAAGTCCTCGAAGCTCCTCAAGCATCCAACATTCGTCCAATCTGAGGGACTTGAGGCTCGTGAGTCGGCTGACCGTTGCTGGCAGGAAGCGAATGTTGCTATTCCGAAGGTCCAATTCTTCTAAAGCTGATAGTCTCCCGATTTCTTCCGGAATTCCTTCGTCGAGAGGACAATTCGAAACATCCAACTCCGTTAGGCTGGTAGGAAGTCCTCGAAACCCCTGAAACATCGGACAATCATTCAACATGAGGTACTTAAGGCTCGTGAGTTGACTAAATGTTGCTGGCAGGAAGTGAATGCCGCTTTGAGAAAGGTCCAATTCTTCTAAAGCCGATAGTTTACCGATTTCTTCCGGAATTCCTTCGTCAAGAGGGTTGTATATAAGTTTCAACACCAGTAAGTTCGTCAGATCACATATCGAGGTGGGTAATCTTCTGATCTTGTTTAATGATAAGTCAAGTGTCCTCAAGGAATCCAACCTCCCAATTGATTCCGGTACTTCTTTAATCCCGCAAGATTCTACAATTAGCTCCTGTAAAGCTCTTGCAAAACAGAGCTCTTTCGGTAAACTCCTCAGATACTGACACTCGGAGATTTTCATATAAGCAAGACTCTCCAACTTACCCACCGAATGATGGATTTCTTTCAACTCCTGACATTGGTAAAAAACCATAATCTCCAAGTTTAAGCAACAAGAGAGGTCGGGTGACGTAGTCATGTCGCTTCTCTTGAACTCCAGCACTCTTAAGTTAGGCATCATCTGTAAATGCATGCACCACAAATTATAATAATAAGAAGAGCACTTTTCAACACTTTTACCTACCAAACACATGACATATAAGAGGAGAGGATCCCATACCAGCTTTTTACCACCCCTCCATCCACCTTCGATGCCATCGATTGTGAGAATAACTAGGCTTCTCATCTTGAAAAATTTGGAATTCAACTTTTTATTGCAACCACACCAAGAAAGCCACATTAAACTCTCCCAGATATTTCCAAAATCTCCAATAAGTTTCGTCCCTCTTAGATCAAGAAACAACAAATTAGCTAATCCCTTGAAGTTTTCATTAGATAATTTGAGTGCTTCATGGTGCTTCCCCAAGGTCATTGCTATGATTTTCGTCGACACCTTATAAACGAAAAAAGTAGTCCAGCATTCATAATTATATTGTGCTCGATGAATAGTAATATTTCAACGTCAATGAAAAAAAATTCTTAATATAATAGAATTATGAACCATTCCTACATCACAAAATGAAATTGACCAACTTAAATAGCACACATTACCTGTTTTTGAAGCACTATCTTTAAGGCATCCTCTGGATCCCAAAGTCTAGTACACCTTTCGGGTCTTCCACCGCCTTCCAACCGAATGATTTCTCTTCCCATGTCTCGAAGTTGATCGTGAATCCAGAATTCACCGTATGAATCCATCTTTATAAATGATTTATTGATGAGTACCTTCACTCCGTTTTTTGGAAACAAGCCGCGAGCTTCCCAGAGGTAATCCACATACCTCGGACCATCGCGATCTTTCCGGAAATAATCCAAAAACCTCCGACTCATCTCTCTCGGAAAACACGCAATATCGAGGAAAATTTCTTTCTGCCTCCAGTCTAACCCATCGTAGCTTACCTTCAAGATCTTAAAAACATCTTCTAGGGGAACGTACTTCAGCTTTTCGAGCTCATACAACCACGACTCTTTGCTCTGACAACACAAGTGTCCTCCAATCACCTCCAAAGCCAAGGGAAGGTTACCTGTGGTCTTAACCACCTGTTTCGATAAAGAAAGAAAATCTTCTGGAGGCTCATCGTTGCCAAAGGCATGACTGCTGAAGAGCTGAAGGGCGTAGTTGTCAGCCATTTTCTCCATTTCATAAAAATAAAGTAATTCGGAACCAGGACGAACAAATCGATTGCAAACACTTTTATCCCTAGTCGTGATTATGACTCGACTGCCTGTTCCTAAAATGTCTTTCGGGTCTTTTCCGACCAATTTCTCCAGTTGAGAGAACTGATCCACGTCATCGAGAACCAGAAGCATCCTCTTGCCCCGAATCCTTTGTATCATCTCTCCGAACCCATCGTCGAAGTTACATGATCTCGCGTACTGGCCACCGAGAATGTCCCTCGATAACTTGTTCTGCAACTTCGCAATGTCTCCATGACGCACGTTTGAAATGAAAGTGGAACCTTCGAACTGGGAAGATAATAATTTATTGAAGATAACGCTAGCAAGGGTCGTCTTCCCAATTCCCCCCATGCCATGAAGCACCACGAGTCTTACTCCCGAGGAGTTGCAGTCCAGCAGATTTAACATGTTGGAGACTTGACCATCTATACCAGTAAGATGTTCAGGCAAACTTTGATCCTTGATTCTCAGCTTCACAATAATATCCTGAACTATTAATTGGACGAATCTGCCTTCCCTGCAGGACGACAATGAAAATAGAGTAATTACATGGAATTCAGTCGCCGTAGTCATCACAGTCCTCCTCGTGGATTTCCGATACGTTTAGTTCCAAAAAAAAAAGTTTTGTATTTTAAAATATTTATTTCCAAAGAAAAAAAGAAATGATTCAAAAGAGAAAGTGAGAAAAATAACAAGGTCCTGGTGGTTACCCCTGGATGGCTTTGGAGTCCCATCCGCTGATCCCGCCGACCGTCTTAAGTGCTTCCTCCCATTTCTTCACGACCTCCTGCCCGTGTCTATCCTTGTGTGCATCGAGCATTTCCTGATATAGCTCTGTTCGCAGCTTTACATCGGCCGGATCTGCCCCGTAGAAAATCGGCAGTATGATTTTCCCGCCGACGTTCGAGCCTCCGTGGAGATCCACCATCATGTCGAGCTCCCTGAGGCACCACGCGCTGGATGCGTAGTTCCTGGAGAAGATGACGGCGTAGACCCTGGAGCCGCGGATTGCTCGCTCGAGCTCTCCCCCAATTACTTCTCCGCGACGGATCTCCTCGTTGTCCTTGAAAACACGGAGACCGGCCCCAGTCATGCACAGGTAGAGGTGGTCAACGATGCCGTAACGAGCATCGGGTCCCCGGAAGCTCAGGAAGACGTCGTACTCAGATGTGATGGAGGTGTGGGAATCTCGGTCACTACCCTCGCTGTGTTCACGCACCATTGTTGAGCTGCTTACGCGTACTTTGCCACAGAAGTTTATAAATAAGTTTAAGGTAGTCAAAGATTAAGAAGCCGAGATTGATAAGAAATCAGGTTTGCGGCGTGAGGGCGTGAGGGAGACGATGAGGAGATGATGAGGAGGAGGGCAAATGATTTGATGATATATATCAATCAGATGGGAGAGATGAGTCGGAAACCACTGTCACTGCCAACTGCCCTGCCTCCATTATTAGGTGAATTACTAAACGAAAAATAATAAAGAAGAATTTGTAAACACCTATCTAACGCAGGTTTGTTTGCATCTGTTCGACAATGGAGGAATTTGTAAGAGAAATATTGTAATTATTTTATTCCTTAAAGAATGCATATTTAATTGAATATAATTTATCATGCCATAAAAGAAAGCAAATTCCAATTCTACTGAGTATTTTATATGATGTAAGTCAGATAAGAGAGGGAAATCATTTATTCTGCTTATGGCGGGCCGACGCAATTGACCGAGTCGTTGAATGAATAGATGGGGGGGAGACATAATTGATGTGTCCCCACTCTTTCAAGTCTTTGTATATTTATTTTATAATTTTGAGTCATCCAAAAGTCTTCCTCTGTTGACTTTTCCCCGGGAGAAGGCGACCGTTAAAGGATCGTTAAAGATTTGAGGACCAATTTGTAATTTTCTAGAATTTTTATTCAAGTAGGGCCAATTTGAAAAGGCAAACCAAATCCAGTTACTCAATTTCCAATTTCCTAAAAAAACTCCAATCAACGCCCCCTAATCTGCGGTCCAAGGCTTAAAAAATGATTGAGAAGAGGAATGGAATGGGCAAGGTAGCCTATTGCATTAATTTTTATGCGAAAAATTGTTTATATAATAAATGAGTAAGAAGAAGAATATTTACTTCCGTCGACATGGCTGTTAAGTAGTCGATGATAGTGTCACAAAAGAGAGGCAGAGAAAGAAAAATCCAATTTGTTCCAAATATAAACATAATAATCCAATTTCTTAATATTTAGGTTCTCTTTACTTAGGTTCATAGCGACCCACGAGCTACAAAAATAATTTCAAACCATTAAGAGGTTTTCGGCAGAGAAAAAGAAATAGATTAAAAGTGCTTTGGAGAGACAGACTCCTTCACCGAAATTTCCCAAATGGCACGCCCGTCGACATCCTTCTTCCATCAAGCGCGAGACATCCTGGCCAGCCACGCCCACATCATTTGACCATCAAAAGCGTGTTATTGAAGGGATTAAAATGCCATCATCTAGAGACGCCCACACCACTGATGGCATTAAAATCCCCCCATTAAGAGTCTTTGTTTGTTTATAAGTTTGTATGAAATTACTTTCCACTTGTCCAATAAAGGCGGCCAAACCATGTATACGTCTATCGCGAACAACTAAGTCGATGTCCTAGATTTGAGGACGTCTAGGCAATTTTCGAGATTTGTTGTCAAAACTGTGAGTCAGGATTTAGCACTCAACGGTTCGCTGTATCACAAAAAAAAGTCTCAACGATAATTATCCTCAAATAAATTATTGTTATTAGAAATAAATTAATTATTTTCGAGTCTTATAAGCAAATCATCCTAAAGATGTTCTCGTACAGTATAAAATATTTTGTTTCAAAGTATAAACTTGATAACTCAATCTCTTAATATTTAATTTCTTAAATGTATAAAATAAGATCAAATAATTATATTAATTGAATTTAGACACTCAAACGAATAATCCCGTACAATCCTAAATGTCGAAAGATGATCGCCCCACCCCAGCTGTAAAATTACTACCATGACTAATACGCACTGCCTTTTAAAGTGCTTTCGGTGCGAAGCTTGGTCTTCTTTTTTAAGAGAGACTTCCTCCCCGAAATTTCCCGAGGGACTCTCACCCGTGAAAAAATAGCATCGTTTAATGCCCAGTGATCAATACGTAGAACGCCCTAAAATTCGAGGACTAAACGGCGAGTCTCGGATTTTCCGACTAAAATCGAGCTATTGTGCCGGACATGGGAAAGTACCAGGATGACTTGTTTGAGACTAATCGGATAGGATAAAAAATGTGTGCATATTTGTTCGTGATTTGGTTAAAGTCTGATATGAAAAGATTTGGTTAACGAAGGACCCTATCCACGTCTACGACTACTTGCGCCTTCTGCTGTAAGTAATGGCATGGCAAAAAATGACGCGGAAATTTCCATCATGTAAAGCGTTTTTTTTTCCTTTTATTTTATTTTTATTTCATTTTATTAGTGGGGGTGGGGAGTGGGGAGGGGGGAGGGTGGTGGGAATGGAGGATTATGCTGTCGGCCGTGTCACGCCTGCTCGTTTCACGTCACATTGTAAGAAGAGATTGATTGATTCCAACCAAAAGGATTAAAAGATTATATTGATTGCTTTACATTGCCCTCCCCCTCGATAAAGACATCACACCTAACCTTACAACTATGATTAAGATTCAATCCCGGGTTCGGAGAAGAATCGTGGAATATGAACTTGTAGAGCTTCGCTCGATCCCGGACATGACTAAACAAAGCACGGTCAAGTTTTTTGAGAGCCCAAGCTCAGACTTTATAATTTTTTATTTAGATTGTGCTTGGGGAGAGGTGTCTGAGTCCGGCCCAACTCTGGCCTATATGATAGGCTATTAATGATTCAACAATATCTAAATAACTTTAACCATTTGAATTAATTATACCTTTCTTACCTATCAAGGAAACAATTAATTATTACCCATAAATGGAACAAAAGGTGAATTACTTAAACAATCGTTTATATAATAAATGACTAAGAAGAAGAATATTTACTTCCGTCGACACGGCTGTTAAGAAGTCGATGATAGTGTGGACGCTCCTGATTGTTTCATTCCTGGTAGCGATGCAGTCAATGGATGTGGCCTTTGCGGGCGAATGCGAGAATAAGTGTTGTTCAAGATGTTCAGATAACCATGGAAAGCTCGACCACCGCTGCTACAATAGATGTATACTCATAACTGCAGGCAGCCAGCCCTTGATCTGGATTCTTCCGACCGCCGCCCTATTTCCGATCCGAATATCCAGTGCAAAAGTATGCATTTCCTCTAAATGCATGAACTTATCCGGTACGTCTCAAATGACCACCGAAAGAAAGTTACAAACGGTTTCTTCTCGATTTTTGCTGGATGATTTTAAAATTCTTTTCTGGCTGTTGTATTGCAGACGCCAAGAAGACCTGGGATTGCATTACTTCCTGCGTGACTGATTGCAGTACAAAACTCCTCGGGAACTAGTGAATTGATGGGACTTTCTGTAGTGTCCATGTTTCGAAATAAAATGTTTATCGATGTTTCGTAATAACACCATCTCGTTGAGCCCCCCTTACTGCAACAAGAGTGCTGTCGTTTGAAAGAAAATTAAGTATATTTGTAAAAGGAAAAAAAGAAAGAAATCCAACAAATTGAAGGAGGAACAAGTTATTCCAACTAAATACACATGAGGCATACATCTTACTGCATTATTTCTCGATTTCGACGTGAGGGAGGAGTCGAAGGAGGGGCCAGTATTCTCCCATGCGTTGCTCCGAGCATCTCTCCTCTGGCAAACGAAAAGCAACCCGTAACATAAGCAAACATCAAGCATCTGTTATTTCGGATCACAATTTGGGGAATTGCAGTGGTTTGAAGTTACTTGACCCGCTGCACCATCGTTTCTTTCAATGTGTTTCACATAAATGCACAAGCCTGCAGAGATCGTGCAATGGCGATCATTAAAATCCATTTCGTGGCCAGCGTTGCTGCAAATTTTCACATCATTTGATCATTTAGGGACGTGTGAGCAGAGTAATTGAGTCATATAAACATCGACGTAATCTAATCAGACCTTCGATCGAATCTGTATCATATGTATGGGATATGCTCATGTGTAACCCCGATCCCTCCATTGCTTTGAGTTGGGCAAGGATGGAAGGGTTTTTCGGGCTTGCCAAGGATGCACCGATAGAGGGTATTGGGTTCAAGTCTTGTACTTTTCGTCGTGGTGCACTGAGAGAGCTTGTAGAAGCCAGAGTGTCGGCCCTCAACGAAGAGGAGCTGGAGGAGGCTTTTGACATTGGAGGACTGGATGCAAGTCTCAGTGACGACGCAGTTACTTTTGTGCAATGGCTGCGAAACTGTGGTTCGGCAGAGCACAAGGGAGACACGGATGACGATGAGGAGGAGCAGGGGAGGGGCCATCTTTCTCATCCTCCAAAACTCTGTGGCAAAAGAGTTATGTATTTAAGATGGGGAGACTTCGTTGATTTGGTATTAATTTGAATAAATCCAAAATATCTATAAGGAAACATTCTTTTTATACTTATTTTTTAAAATAACAACCCAAAAAATATCTCATTTTTTAAAACCTAAAATCCGACTTATTATAAGAGGACATCACCCTGCCTAAAAAATTAAATATATAATCCAAACCTATTATTAAAGATGGGACAATTATTTGGTCGAGGTTTCATTTATCATTTATACACGAAAGCATATTCAAAGAATGCATATTTAATTGAATATAATTTATCACTTATAAACGAAAGCAAATTCCAATTCTACGAGTATTTTATATGATGTAAGTCAGATTAGGGAGGGAAATAATTTATTCTTTTCTTTTTTTTCTCTCTCTTGTTTTGACTTTGGAAAATCAATATATAATTAAATAAAGAAGGAAAGAGTGTATTAGCAAAGCAAACCAAGTTCATAAAGATGCTTCGTCTTGGTCAAGGAATAAATGTCCTAAGCTCAATTAATGGGCCTGAAATCACGGCCCGACTACTTTTTCTTAAGCCCGGTCTGGATTATGCTGCTACGAATAGGAAGCAAGATCATCATGAGTCATGACCCTGCTCTGATCGGATATTCCAAAATGAGTTAGTTTTGGGAAGTATGAAATGTTTGGTGGTCAGTTGAATTATTTTTCTTTCTTAATGTTCAATTGTTGTCTGTCGATCACCTTCGGCATCCCCTCATATGCAAAACTGCCTGGAAATGGTTGCATAGAATGAGTTTCTTGAATACTGTCAAACTTGATTCGAGGAAAAGAATTGTAGAAAATTATTTGTTGGTAAAAACCTTATCAAACTCAACGGGGTTCTTAAATAGCAAAAAACCCAAAACTAAAGATAATCTAAACTGAAAATAATAGATATCCTAAAATCTTTTATAAGATTTATTAAATCAAAATCTTATTCAAACTAACAAATCAAATCCTAAAAACCTTAACCCATCACACTCTTTTGTTTAGAAAACACTCCAAGTTTTTGTCTAAGATTCTGGAACTTATCTTTCGATAAAGACTTAGTCAGAATATCTACGACTTGATCTCGAGATGGACAATATTCAAGCTTGACTTCACCATTATTCACCGCTTCTCAAATCGCATGATACTTGACCGAAAAATGTTTTGTCCTATCATGTTGAACCGGATTTTGAGCTATTGCAATAACAGACTTGTTGTCAACATATATCACCGTAGGAACCACTTGTTTCCAGCCCATGTCCTCAAGAACTTCTCAACCAAATCGCTTGATTGCTGGCCGCTGTAGCTAAAACATACTCTACCTGGACGGAGTATTGCACTACAACTTCTTGCTTTTTTGAATTCCAAGCAAATATTCCACTTTCAAAAGAGAATGTAAAACCTTCTCGAGTCCTCAATACTTCTTGCCCAAGCACTATCGCAGAAACCTTGGAGGTTTGAACTTTTATTCTTCACAAACCGAATACCAAAATCAACCGTGCCTTTGACAGACCTCAACACTCTTTTCGCTGCAGAAAGATGGATTTGGCTCGGATATTGCATAAATCTGGACAAATAACTCGCTGCAATCATTAGATCCGGACGCGATGTTGATAAATATAACAAACTTCCGATAATATTTCTAAACAACGTCGCATCAGCCGCATCACATCCATCATTCTTCACCAACTTTAAATTAGCAACGAAAGGAGTCGGTACCGACTTAGCTTCATTCATTCTGAATTTTTTCAGCAAGTCCGTGGCATACTTTTTTTGATTAAAAAAGACATTGTCATCTTCTTGATGTATATCGAACCCCCAAAAAATAATGCATCAGACCTAAATCTGACATTTCGAACTCTTCGGCTATATTGAGCTTGAACTGATTTGCCTCCGTTGTGCCAGAGGCTGCCCCGCTTGTTGGGCAGACATCAATCACTCAAGTGGGCGGAGGGCAGTCAACTTGGCACCCACCTGATTGGGCAATTTAGCCTAGGCCCGGAGTGTACTTTCTGGAGGTATTGAAGGATGGTGAAGTCCTCGATAAGATTTACTTGGACAAGAGGAGACAGATATTCGGAAGGCAGTTGCAGACTTGCGACTTCGTGTTGGACCATCAGTCTGTTTCACGGCAGCATGCTGCTGTTGTTCCTCACAAAAACGGAAGGTTGGACATCTTTTCTCATGCTTCTGTATTGCTTTAACTTTTATTCTGTGTGACTGATGCTATAATGAATGAGGATCTAATTCTTGACGATGCTTCCTCAATGTTTAGAAGCATCTGTTCAACATTGGGCTGTGTTCTGCCGTTTATTGTGATTTGTTGCATGATCCTGACTGTCCACCACTAGTGTTAAAGGGAACACTGTGAATCGTCTGTGTTATTTTTAGCATTTCAGTTCAGAATAGCTGACAGTTTGGAGCTTTTTGCTTTTTGCTTCTTCAACCCAGTATTAGAACAAATTACTGAACTAGTGATAGTACTGTCATCTATCCTGCCATAGAGGAGACGAGATGATATAGCTCTTACTCAACTTCTGTCCTGGTGTCTTGTTTATACCTGCTATGAGCATAGAATATCTTTTTTTTTTTCCTTTGCGATATTACCCGCTGCAGAAGGCTTCTCATTTTTCTCTTTTAAAGTTCTTGGATCGGTATATCCTGTTCATGTCATTATTAACATTGTGGGTGCTCTAGTTAGATGCGTTCGTTCTGATGTCAGGCTTTATTACCCATTATTTTCTTCAACAGTTAAAAATGAAGATGTATTTGTTCAAATCAAGCATGTTTGAGCCTTATTTAAGAGACATTGCTTGTTTTTACAGCATTTACGTAATCGATCTGGGATCTGCGCACGGGACATTTGTAGCAAATGAGAGGTTAACAAGAGACAGTCCTGTTGAACTCGAAGTGGGGCAATCAGTGAAATTTGCAGCCTCAACTAGGACTTACATATTGAGGAAGAACAATGCGGCCCTTTTTCCGCCAGCCCCACTGGCCGCAGAGATTAATTTACCTCCACCTCCAAATCCTTCTGACGAAGAAGCTGTTTTGGGCATACAATACCCTTGTGAATCGATATGGTCTCGGGAACTCTAGTATGGGGTTGGATCAACAGATAGAACCGAGAGGCCTCAATCTGATAGAGCCATCAAGAAGGCCAGGAAAATGCGGGTGACATTTAGGGATCAAGCGGGTGGAGAGCTAGTGGAGGTCGTTGGGATATCGGACGGTGCAGATGTGGATACCGAACCCGGTCCAATTGGTGTGAAAGAGGGAAGTCTTGTTGGGAAGTACGAGTCCCTCGTACAAACGACAATCATACCGAAAGGCAAGGAACGCTCCTCAACCAAGGAAGACAATTCCCAGAAAGGCGTAACAGAGAGGTTGCAACAGGCTCTGAACAAAGTCAAAAAATCTCTGAAACAAGGGATATACGATGATCTCTACGGTGAATCATTCTCTGGGAAAGTTGGCTCTGGTTGGGCAAACCCGTGTAATAACTCGGGCATCCATTTTCCTTCCCAGGATCCGCAGAAGAAACCAGCTGGGTCCTCAGATAACTCCAACCCTGTTGTTGAGGAAGAAAACGACGATGATTTATTCGGCGACTGATCTCAATAGTATCTTTCCCCTGCTAACTCGACTCGAGTCAATCAGAAGCCGTCTGAGGATGGACATTACATTCCGGAGAAAATCTCATGCCTGTTGTATGTTAGGTTTGATATTGGTCGGTTCAAGTGTCTATTTACGAAACCTTGCCATCTACACATCAGCCGACCAAGAGCATATGTTTTTGCCGTCAAGGCGTCGGGGCTGCCTCATGGTCCTGGTGAGGTGGGTGCACCTACCAATTGGTCGGCTCATCTTCATGACTAGGTCAGAATTTTTGCCAAAATTGCAGTCTATTGCCCTTCTATGTACTCTCAACTTGTACCTCTTAATCAATCAATCCCTTTGTGGCCAAACTCCTGTTGCCGCTTCAATTGCTTCAGATAGTCCTACTGTTAAGCTCTGGCCATCTCTGGTGATCATTGGTTGATATTCCAGCTCAGCTGACACCGAAGAGATCAATGTCCAGTTGTGATAGTAATGAAAAAATTACCAGCATTCAAAATATTCTGGCTTCTCACAATAATGCAAAAAGGTCTCTGGACTTCTCTTCAGATGAGGTTACCTGTAACAGGAGGACATTGGAAGCGTCAGAAAAATGCTTTAACATACCAGATGACAGATTTCAAGCTCCAGAATATATGGAAGACAAAGACATATTTGGGGCTTCTGTCGCACTTGCCATGGTATGTGGCCTTTATTTCCCCTTCAGGATTACAATTCCGCTAATATTGATTTTTCACCTCATAATTTGAACTCAATAGTTTTGACTCTTTATTTTGTTCTTCAGCATTTTGAGTGGTTTTCTCGTGTTGCTGATGCTCGCATCATAATTTTAACTTGTTTCATGGTTATTTTCTTTGTGCCAGAGCAAGGACAAAGACAATCTATCTAAAGTTCGGAATGACTCTGAAACGAAGTTAAGAGACTCCAAGCAGATGCCTTCCTGTTTGCCTGGAATTGTTGCAACAATTTGTCATGTTTACCGAATGACTAGTTACTCTTCAATCACAAAAGAGGATCTTGTGCATAAAATTCTTGTCAATGGCCTTGAAATAATTGAAAGAAGTATGTGTAATCCACTAGCTCTTTCAGCAATTATTTTTGTGATTTAACCTTGGGCCATTCTCTAATTACGATTACTATCTTTAGAAGATGCTGAAGAGCAGATTGAACTTGTGGAGAAGCTAGTACCCGACTGGATCTGGAAGACGTCCGCAGCCGGTGGAGATATCATGTACAGGTGAAACAATCATCTGCTTTGTTTTCTCTTTAATTGAATCTTCCAGTCTGCATCGACTTATTTATGACATTTTTACCATGCCAATCACTTCTTTCCTTGTCTCACATTTCGTTATCAAAAGGGACTCTTCACAAATGAAGTTTTATTGTCTTGGTAAAATGCAGAAATAAATAGTTTCTTAAGAAGTTTCTACAACTAACGGAAGCTCCATTATTTTCATGGAGATGTTCTTTCCGAAACTACGTATAGACTAATCAGTTATGTACCTATTCATTTGCTTGAAATTCAGTTTCCCCATCACCTTAATGCAAGTACAGTTAGATTGAGTGGTTTTACACTCGGGCTTAGCAGGAGTTATAAATCCACCGATGCCTCCAAGCTCTCCCTGCATCCCACGTCCTTTCAAACTTCTTTGAATGGAATTCAGCATTCAATATGCATTTTACTAAATATAGTTGCTATGATGCAGCATCAACAAAGTGACTCTCACGGAATCAGTGTTATTGAGGCTCAGAAACCATTACAAGTAAATGGCTCTTCACGTCTTTAACCGTTGAAATGACCGTCCCTGTATCGATTTTTCTCTGGTTAATTTTAACTATGAGTTTGCTGTTGCTTGATAATTTTCTCAGCTGCTGCTGATGAAATCGTTGATTGAAGAATTCAAAGTCAACAAAAGTTTTGTTGAAAGCTGTGGAGCAGCCTGTCCAGTTGGATATGGGCGTTGACTTTGAATCTCTTGTTAGGTTCAGCCATTACCCACTTTTCGTCCTAAATTATTATGGCATAAATGGACCACTCTTCTTTGTAAATGATGACTCGTGTCAGTCAGGCACGCATTGTTTATGCCAGTGAAGGAATGTATACTGCATACGTCTCCTTTTAGAGGCTCGCCTTTAGCATTTATGTCCTGATGTTGCTCGCACAACTAGTTTTCCCCCCACTCAATCCCAAGATGAGACTTGCCTTGGGAATGTTCTCCCTCCTCTTCCTCCTTTCATCATCTCTTGAACCATCCACACCTCAGTCCGATCCCCCTTATCCCCCAGTCCTTGATATCACTCATTCCCCGCTCATCCCCAACATTAAGTACTACATACTTCCCGTCATCCGTGGCCGGGGCGGCGGCATCACCATTTCAACTTCGACCTGCCCCTCTGCCGTCATCCAGGAACCCTACGAGGTCTCCCATGGCCTACCAGTCATCTTCAAGCCTTTTGATGGGGAGAAAGGTGTAATAAGAGAGTCCACTGATCTTAATATTAGGTTCTCTAGTCCTGGTCATTTGAACCTCACTTCTTGCAAGGATAAGTGTACGTCCGTGTGGAGGCTCGATGGGTACGATGAGAAGACTCGGCAGTGGTATGTGACGACTGGAGGGGTAGAAGGGAACCCGGGCCGACAGACAGTGAGCAACTGGTTCAAGATAGATAAGTTTAGGGACGACTACAAGCTGGTGTTCTGTCCAAGTGTCTGTAGTTTCTGTAAAGTGGTGTGCAAGGATGTCGGAGTGTTCGTGGAGAAAGGTGGGAATCGAAGTTTGGTGCTGAATGATGAACCTCTTATGGTCATGTTCAAGAAGGCCTGAAGTCGACTCGGGTTCTTAGTTTTCAATTCTCTTATTAATGAACAATAACAATAAGAAGAGAGTTCTACGACTTGCCCGTCATCTACTTCTTTTCTGAACACTAGAAGGACTTGTTACCACTAACCACACTAAAAACTGCTGTTACACTTTCCCTAATGTGGTCTCCATCTGATTAGCCATTTTGATGGCCTTCTCGAGATTACTGTATGCTTTCTCGTACCTCAGGAACCCCATGAACCAGAACCCGTAATCGTCTTCTCTGTGTATCTCTATGAGCTTCTGTTCGGGATTCTTGACGTTTTTGCTCTTGTTGGCACTTTTTATCTTCCTTATGGGGGTATCAAGACCTGAAAATATTGGAAACATGATCGTTTGCAGATTAGTCATGGCCTTGTCGGTGATTAAGAATTGAACTCTGAGCATATAATTATTACAATCATTAATCACCATGTAAGGCATTCTTTGAATCTTTTGATCCGGGGAGGGAAACACGAAGGATCTGTCGCTGCAGAACGCAACCTTTTCGTTTGCGATGAACGCCCCTTCAAGAGGGAAAGACGCACTTGTTCTCTGTTCGCAACATATAGATTCCTCTCCTCGATAATATCTTCCATTCTCATCATGTACAACATTAGGTTCAGCCTCCATCACACCCACATTATCTTTGTCAATTACAGTATCAAATCTAGCCTTCATGCTGTCCACATGATGCAGAAGCATAATAATTGAAGAGTTGGGATTTTGTCATTCCTCAATCTGAGTTTGCTTACAACAACTCAGTAAATAGAAGCATAAAGAAAACTCCTTTTGATGCTGCATATGGATTGCGACCCCAGCATATTGTCGACCTAGTTCCACTCCCGGAGGATGTCCGAGTAAGTGATGATGGTGAACCTTTTGCTGAGCATGTGCGACGAATTCACGAAGATGTTCGAAGTGCTTTGAAGATGCTACAACAGCTAATGAGCATCGCCGAGTGAAAGATTTTAATGCTGGAGATCTGGTCATGGTGCACTTGAAGAGAGAGAGGTTTCCAAAGGGGACTTACCACAAGCTGAAAGCGGACAATTTTATCTTGCCCCCCCCTCCATGAATGTTGATTACTACATCCTTTCAGACATCTTATCCCAGTGAAGGTGAACCTTATCCGAATCAAAATTACATCAAAAACATGGATGTTGTTAGCTGACTACGACATGTAACCGATGTTCTCGGCGCCTATAAGTCCATCTCCTACTGAGCACAGCTATGTCAGTCCGAATCGGACAACTTACCTGAGGAAGAGAACCACAAAAACAAACCTTAATCCTTAGGCAAATTAAAAGCAATGTCCTTTTCCTCAGCTGGGTGCCACGTCCCTGTTCTTCCTCTCCATTATTGGCTCCCTGAAAGGAAAAGGTATGATTTTTCTTGGAACCCGCATGAACCTCGTGATTCCCTCGGTCTTACCCCGAAAAATCCACCTGTTTTGAGAGCGTGTTTGGATTTGGGTCGGTGTTGAAAATCCCGATTCAAGTTGCTTTCTTGCAGTCATGCTTGAATAAAGAATTGTAATTGTTGACGTGGGTTACAAATGTTTGGTTCATGGTATGTGGTTGACCGCATGGATTGGTGTTTAGATGTATGGTGGAATGACTTCTTGGTGTATTTTGGACATTGTGTCTCAGTATTTGGATTTGTTTCGAATGCCTAAAGTTTGTGGTTTTGGATTTTTCTTCTTCTTCTTCTTTTGTGTTTTTTTTATAGGCATGGAGTTTCTTGATGAGTGGGGAAGATCATGTTGAAGTGCCTGGAAGGATTTAAGCGCTTCTTTGCTAGTGTCATCAGCTGTTGTGATTCTGATGGAAGACCTTGGGATCAGGGGTTGAGAAATCCAGAAGCTCTTGCGAGGGAGACTGTTTGTATGTCTAGGGATAGTTTTAGGGCGCAGCGGAAACATATATTATAAACTTTTATGCCAAAAAATAATAAAATCTCATGATACGTATAAATTTAAGATAAATAATAACATAATCTTACCTGAAAAACATATCTTGGGATTTTCGGCGAAACAAAACATATCAGGAACAATAGATCGAGAGCCCCAAGTGTGACTCCTCTAACGATATCCATGCGCACACGATCATGAACCTCTCAACGATCCCGAAGTGCTTTGTAGATGAGATGTAAAATTACCCAATCCTCCTTATCTATCTATATATCTATCTTTTTAAATTTCTTTATAATAAATATAATTAAGCACATTCTATGCAATGCTTGTTGTCAAGGGTTTTTCTTGATGGTTAAGATATGGCCCTAACAGGGTCAAAGAGGGAAGTGGAGGATCGCATTATTCCTCGCAATGTGGATGCGGATGATTCAGATGTGGAGGTTGAAAGTGATGAAGAAAGGTAATTATGCGCTGCTCTTTATGGTGACATTTCTATTCTGTTTAAATTGGGTTTGATCACTCTCCTTATTTATTGTTCATGTCTACCCAGACGACCTTTCTATGGCCTTGGAACTTAAAATAAGATGCCCAATGCCGCTATGTTTTGCATCTCCTGTAGATGGGTAATAGAGTTATTTTCCTTTTTAGTTCTACTTGAAATGGCCGAGGTTGTAGGTTGTCGAATAATTCCAATAAATTTTTTCTTTGGTGTAATCTGGCTGTCCTTACATATATGTATTTTTTGGTGGATAGGTAGTTCATCGTTTCTTTGTTATTTTTTGTTTTTATTCAGCGTACTAGGTTATTGATGAATGAAATGATGAAAATGTGAAATCAGGAGAAGCTGCAGAAGGAAGAAGAACTAAAAGCCAAAGGAAGCTGAGCTTCTCGTTGGAAATCCTCTGATAAACAATCCCACTTCCTTCAGTGTGAAAAGAAGGTTAAGTAAATTCTGTGGAGAAGTTTGCCATGGTTCTGATCCTGCTTGCTTTGTTACTTACATCCTTTGGTATTATATTATCAGGTGGGATGATGATGTGAACTGGGCAAAAGCTCGGATAAATTAATGTTGTTTGCACATACTTTAATTATTATCATTCTAACATAATTTTTACAAGTTGGAAGATAGGACGGTGTCCCCACCAACATTCCCACTATCACTTTAAAAAAAAATTGACAAATAAAATGTGGTGTTGGGCATGAGCTAAAAGTATTAGGATTATCAATAACAACAATTCAAACAAGCGTGGCAATTACGATTCATTTGAGGGCGAGTGTCATGTGCTCCGTTTTGTCGTCCATTCCATTCCTTTCCATTACACGTTGTCTCCTCCCCCACAAATTAATTTACATTCCCATTTCCAAACCTGTTTTTAATAATAATAATAATAATAATTACACCTTTCTTTAGTGTCGGAGGGGGAGGGGTTTTTATCAAAATTATCAAAATCTAAAAACACTTCTACTTTGGTGGAATAATATTATCATCGTGGTTTTCAATTTTCATTACCGATATTTAGAAGCAAATGGTTCGAAACAAGGAATGGCTTTCCCAAAAATATTACAACAAAACAAAAAAAAAGGAAACTTGTTATACGATTCTTCTTCGCCTTCCCCGGAATCATCTTCCATTTGAATTTTGCTGCTCTCTCCTTCGTACTCACTATAACTGCTGTGAAATGACCGCAACTTGGCACAACGATCAATCGAGAGGCGACACTCGTCGATCAAACGGGGCACGCGGAGCAACGAGGAGCAATCCCAGATATTCACATCTTTCAATCTTTTCAAGCCCTGCAAATCCTGAATTCCGCAAATGGAAGGGCACTGGAGAAAGCTCAACCCCTCCAACATCTCCAATTGTTCCAGTCCTCGGATCTCCACCAACTCTCTACACTCTCTGAACTGAAGCGACCTCAGCCCCTTCCCCAATCTCCCTATGTTGGACACCCTGACGAGATTATAGCAACTATAAAAACGCAATGTCTTAAGACTGGGTAACGAATCGAGCCCACCAAGATCCATGTCTGTCAATATCGAACTACTGATCTCCAACTCCGTCAAGAGCATCAAGTTGGAGTAATGTTCCCAAGGTATGGGTGTTCGTGTGTCCCGGAGCGTCAGCTTACGTAGAGATAAAGGAAGCTCCAGAACAGACTCCATGTACGAAGATAACAAATCGAGAGTCTCAAGCTTGGAAAGGGAGCCCAACTCGGAAGCTCGGGTAAATGTAATCATTCTGCTTGAGAAGAAGAACAAGCTCTTCAGCTTGTCCAAACTCCCAAGCCCAGATATCTCCAGACGCTCTCCTTCATAGTCTTTTTTAGGATACTGTCCATCAAAGACCACTAACTCCGCTAAGTTTGTCAGGACATCAAGATTTGGGAATGCTTGTAGCGACTTGGTCGAAAATGTCAAATGTATTAGGCTAGTGGGAAGTCTTGGAAGCTCCCGAAGCATGTCGCAACCATTCAATCTGAGGGACTTAAGGCTCGTGAGTTGACTAACAGTTCCTGGTAGGAAGCGAATCTTGCTCCGCGAAAGGTTCAAGTTTACTAAAGCTGACAGGCTCCCGATTTCATCAGGGATTCCTTTGTCGAGAGGGCAACATGAAGCATCCAACCTTGTGAGGCTGGTCGGAAGTCCTCGAACCTCCTCAAGCATTCGACAACCATCCAATCTGAGGGACTTGAGGCTCGTGAGTCGGCTGACCGTTGCTGGCAGGAAGCGAATGTTGCTATACGAAATGTCCAATTTTTCTAAAGCTGACAGGCTCCCGATTTCATCAGGGATTCCTTTGTCGAGAGGACAACTGGAAGCATCCAACCTTGTTAGGCTGGTCGGAAGTCCTCGAAGCTCCTCAAGCATCCTACAACCGTCCAATCTGAGGGACTTGAGGCTCGTGAGTCGGCTGACCGTTGCTGGCAGGAAGCGAATGTTGCTATTCGAAAGGTCCAATTCTTCTAAAGCTGATAGTCTCCCGATTTCTTTCGGAATTCCTTCGTCGAGAGGGTTGTTAGCAACGTCCAACACTAGTAGGTTCGTCAGATCACATATCGAGGCGGGTAATCTTCTGATCTTGTTATTTGATAAGTGAAGTGTCCTCAAGGATTTCAACCTCCCAATTGATTCCGGTACTTCTTCAATCTTGCTATCATTAAAAATTAGCCCCTCTCTTACAGAATAGAGCACTTTCAGTAAACGCCTCAGAGAATGATACGTGTCGATTTCCAAATAAGCAAGTCTCTCCAACTTACCCACCGAATGGTGGATTTCTTTCAACTTCCGACAATTTTGAAAAATCATAATCTCCAATTTTAAGCAACAAGAAACGTCGGGTGACGTAGTCATGTCGCTATTCCCGAACTCCAGCACCTTTAACTCAGGCATCATCTGTAAATGCATGCACCACAAATTATAATAAGAAGAAGAGCGCGTTACACATTTACCTACCAAACAGATGACATATAGGAGGAGAGGATTTCATACCAGCTTTTCACCACCCCTCCATTCACCCTTGATACAATGGATTCTGAGAACAACTAAGCTTCTCATCTTGAAAAAGTTGGAATTCAACGTTTGAGTGCAACCCCGCCAAGAAAGCCACATTAATCTCTCCCAGAGATTTTCAAATTCTCCAATAAGTTCCGTATTTTTTAGATCAAGAAACAACAGCTTAGCTAATCCACCGAAGTTTTCATAAGATAATTTGAGTGCTTCACCGAAATTCCCCAAGGTCATTGCTATGATTTTCTTCGACACCTTATAAACGAAAAAAGTAGTCCAGCATTCATAATTATATTATGCTCGATGAATAGTAATATTTCAATGTCAATGAAAAAATATTCTTAATATAATAGAATTATGAACCATTCCTACATCACAAAATGAAATTGACCAATTAAATAGCACACATTACCTGTTTTTGAAGCACTATCTTTAAGGCGTCCTCTGGATCCCAAAGTCTAGTACACCTTTCGGGTCTTCCATCGCCTTTCGACCGAATGATTTCTCTTGCCATGTCTCGAAGTTGATCGTGAATCCAGAATTCACCGTCTAAATCAATCTTTATAAATGATTTATTGATGAGTACCTTCAGTCCGCTTTTTGGATACAAGCCGCGAGCTTCCCAGAGGTAATCCACATACCTCTGACGATCGCGATCTTTGAATAAATACTTCACATCCCTCGGACGCATCGCTTCCGGAAAACACGCAATATCGAGGAAAATTTCTTTCTCCCTCCAGTCTAACCCATCGTAGCTTACTTTCAAGGTCTTAAAAACATCTTCTAGGGGAACGTTCTTCAGCTTTTCGAGCTCATACTTCCACGACTCTTTGCTCTGACAACACAAGTGTCCTCCAATCACCTCCAAAGCCAAGGGAAGGTTACCTGTGGTCTGAACCACCTGTTTCGATAAACAAAGAAAATCTTCTGGAGGCTCATCGGTGCCAAAGACATGCCTGCTGAAGAGCTGAAGGGCGTAGTTGTCAGTCATTTTCTCCATTTCATAAAAATGAAGTAATTCGGAACCAGGACGAACAAATCGATTGCAAACGCTTTTATCCCTAGTCGTGATTATGACTCGACTGCCTATTCCTAAAATGTCTTTCGGGTATTTTCCGACCAATTTCTCCAGTTGAGAGAACTTATCCACGTCATCTTGAACCAGAAGCATCCTCTTGCCCCGAATCCTTTGTATCATCTCTCCGAACCCATCGTCGAAGTTACATGATCTCGCGTATTGGCCACCGAGAATGTCCCTCGATAACCTGTTCTGCAACTTCGCAATGCCTCCATGACCCGTGGCCGACTCACGCACGTTCGAAATGAAACTGGAACCTTCGAACTGGGAAGATAATAATTTATTGAAGACGACGCTAGCAAGGGTCGTCTTCCCAATTCCCCCCATGCCATGAAGCACCACGAGTCTTACTCCCGAGGAGTCGCAGCAGTCCAGCAGATTTAACATGTCGGATACTCGATCATCGATACCTGTAAGATGATCAGGCAAACTTTGATCCTTGATTCTCAATATTACAACAATATCCTGAACTATTAATTGAACGAATCTGCCTTCCCTGCACGACGACAATAAAAATATTTATTTCCAAAGAAAAAAAGAAATGATTCAAAAGAGAAAGTGAGAAAAATAACAAGGCTCTGGTGGTTACCCCTGGATGGCTTTGCAGTCCCATCCGCTGATCCCGCCGACCGTCTTAAGTGCTTCCTCCCATTTCTTCACGACCTCCTGCCCGTGTCTATCCTTGTGTGCGTCGAGCATTTCCTGATATAGCTCTGTTCGCAGCTTTACGTCAGCCGGATCTGCCCCGTAGAAAATCGGCAGTATGATTTTCCCGCTGACGTTCGAGCCTCCGTGGAGATCCACCATCATGTCGAGCTCCCTGAGGCACCACGCGCTGGATGCGTAGTTCCTGGAGAAGACGACGGCGTAGACCCTGGAACCGCGGATCGCTCGCTCGAGCTCTCCCCCAATTACTTCTCCGCGACGGATCTCCTCGTCGTCCTTGAAAACACGGAGACCGGCCCCAGTCATGCACTCGTAGAGGTGGTCGATGATGCTGTAACGAGCATCGGGTCCCCGGAAGCTCAGGAAGACGTCGTACTCAGATGTGATGGAGGAGTGGGAATCTCGGTCACTACCCTCGCTGTGTACAGACTCCATTGTTGAGCTGCTTACGCTTACTTTGCCACAGAAATTTATAAATAAGTTTAAGGTAGTCAAAGATTAAGAAGCCGAGATTGATAAGAAATCAGGTTTGCTGTTTGAAGTTACCTGTGTTGGTGTTACCCGCTGCACCTTCCCTTTCCTTTAACCGTGGGGGGCGAGGGAGACGATGAGGAGATGATGATGAGGAGGGCAAATGATTTGATGATATATATCAATCAGATGGGAGAGATGAGTCAGAAACCACTGCCACTGCCAACAGCCCTGCCTCCATTATTGAGCTCATGAGGTGAATTACTAAACGAAAAATAATAAAGAAGAATTTGTAAATACCTACCTAACGCAGGTTTGTTTGCATCTGTTCGACAATGGAGGACTTTGTAAGAGAAATATTGTAATTATTTTATTTCTTAAAAAATGCATATTTAATTGAATATAATTTATCATGCCATAAAAGAAAGCAAATTCCAATTCTACTGAGTATTTTATATGATGTAAGTCAGATAAGAAAGGGAAATCATTTATTCTTCTTATTTTTTTCTCTCTTGCCTTGACTTTGGAAAATGAATATTATAATTAAATAAAGAAGGAAAGAGTGTATTAGCAAAGCAAACCAAGTTCATAAAGATGCTTCGTCTTGGTCAAGCAAAAAAAGATGCTCAAACTACGATCTGAATACAGAAGCGGATCCTTGTTTTGACGTCGACGGCGACCAAGACGATGATGATTTGGTTCATTTGTTTTCTGAATATAGAAGAGGAACCGACATTCTGTATCTGGAAAGTTTGTCATCCAATGGCAGCCTGCTGCTTTAGAACTCGAGAGATGCCCCGCTGCTAAACAATGGTTTTCCGTTTAAATCATGTTACTTTTCTATGAGCTGGTCATTTTGTTACTTCCCACCCGCTCACAAGAGAAAAAGAGAGGGGAACGAAACTTGGTCTTCTCTTCGGGACAGACTTTTTCCCTCACCATGGCCATGGCAGGCCGACATAATTGACCGAGTCGTTGAATGAATTGATGGGGGAGACTTTTGTGTCCCCCCATCCTTCAAGTCTTTGTATATTTATTTTAAAATTTTGAGTCATCCTTCAAGTCTTCCTTCGTTGATTTTTCCCCGGGAGAAGGCGACCGTTAAAGGATCGTTAAAGATTTTAGGACCAATTTGTAATTTTCTAGAATTTTTATTCAAGTAGGGCCAATTTGAAAAGGCAAACCAAATCCAGTTACTCAATTTCCAATTTCCTAAAAAAACTCCAATCAATGCCCCCTAATCTGCTGTCCAAGGCTAAAAAATTATGAGAAGAGGAATGGAATGGGCAAGGTAGCCTATTGCATTAATTTTTATACGAAAAATTGTTTATATAATAAATGACTAAGAAGAAGAATATTTACTTCCGTCGACATGGCTGTTAAGTAGTCGATGATAGTGTCACAAAAGAGAGGCAGAGAAAAAAAGAAAAAGATTAAAAGTGCTTTGGAGATACAAACTCCTTCACCGAAATTTTCCAAATGGCACGCCCGTCGACATCCTACTTCCGTCAAGCGCGAGACATCCTGGCCAGCCACGCCCACATCATTTGACCATCAAAAGCGTGTTATTGAAGGGGGATTAAAATGCCATCATCTAGAGACGCCCACACCACTGACGGCATTAAAACCCCCCATTCAATAAAGGCGGCCAAACCATGTCTTCTTTATTTTATTAAATAAAGAAGAATTTGTAAACACCTACCTAACGCAGGATTGTTTGCATATGCTGGACAGAGTGTGGATGGAGGACTTTGTGTAAGAGAAATATCGAGGGAAGCGGCTAACGGTACGTGCACGTAACCGTTACGTAGTTTACTAAAATCGACTTTTTTTTAGTAATCTTTACTAAAAATCGACGTTTTTTTAGTAAAAGCGTTAGTAAACTGCTGTAAAAATTTGTAAACCGTTACTAAATTTTTTACTGTTTGAAAATCTGGAAAGTTACTAAAATTACGTTTAGTAAATCGGACGTTAAGTTTACTAAAAAGTTTAGTAACCGGTGAACGGCGATTTTTGGTTTTTTTAGGAAACTGTTACTAAAGTTTCACTGTTCAAGTTTAGTAATCGGTTACTAAACTTTTTAGTAAATTTCACCTCCGATTTACTAAACATAGTTTGGTAACTTTTCGGATTTTCAAACAGTAATAAATTAGTAACGGGTTCCCAATTTTTTTAGTAAAATTTCCATTTTTAGTAATTTTCTCGATTCGCCGTCTTAAGATTTTAGTAATGCTTTACTAATTTTATAAGCGAAATTAGTAAATTACTGTGTAACATTGTAACTTCGTTAGTAAATTACTAAAGTCGTCATTTTTTTCGTAATCGTTTACTAATTTTTAAGAAAATTTTCCGAATATTTAGTAATCGATTACTAAACTTTTTAGTAATGTCCTAATCAGAACAGTGCAAAACAGTGCATTCCGAACCTAATTTAAGTGTGAAATTACCGTTTACCCCTGCGGTAAAATTACTAAACCGCTTCCAATTTCCAGTTGTCTTTCCCCCGTGGTTGCTCTTCGTACTTTTAGTAAATCAGTTTACCCCTGCTCGCCGTCCCTTGTCTTCTGCCTTCGTCCACCTCCATCCCTACGGGTTCCGACGAAATCGTACTTGTTGACCCGCATTCCTCCCTTTCTTCCCATTCGAACCTCCCCTCCGATCGGCGACTCCAACCCCTTCCTTGTTCGCTGAATGAGGTGAGCTCCGATCCCCGTTTACTCCAGCACCTTTGCTGTCCCGTGCGCGATCTCGTCCTCACGGATCCGTCGAGCGTGCAGATGTTGCGATCCCGTTTTTGTTTATTGTTTTCCACTGAATGTCCGATAACCCGACCTCAAGGAACCACAGTGAATGCCGGACTGGACAGATGACGAAGTAGAAGGCAGTCTTCTCTGGTGGACGAAAGTCTCGCAAACCAGGTATATTATGATGAAGCAGAATCGGTAGGCCATTACTTTTTGTGGTAGCAGAAGTCTTTGCCCATTACGATCTCGGCATTACGGGATACCATCTCTGTCATATGTTCTTCGAGCAAATGGATATTCTGTTAAACCCGCAGCACCCACGATTTGGTGAGATTCCGTGTCCTCGCTTTTTCCATGTATTTGCCTCCTATTCTGCAACGAAATCTGTCAATCGTGACGTGATATATGTGATTATAGGTGATCAGGATACGAACGAGTTCTTCAATATACTTAGGGACATGAACAACGAGCAGTTGTTGAGTATGTCATTTGGTAATTCTAAAGAAGTCGAAGAGTTCATTAAAATGTATGCGACGGTACATGACTTTTCAGTAAGGAGAAGAGATCGTCAAAAGCATCGAAACGGTGAATGCGTTATGAGGAAGTGGGTTTGTTTAAGGGAAGGTGAATGTTCTAATTCCCATGTGTTGACGGAAAATAGTCGGACTAGGTCGTCTGTGAAGACAGGTTACAGTTGTTTCTTCAAAGCTAGAGTCGAGTTAAATGGACAATGGAATCTAGTTGCTGTTAAATTGGAACACAATCATGAAATGGTGAGCAATGATTTGTCTTATTTCATGCGAGAAAGGCGTGAAATTTCAGACCAAGATATGACATTTGTTCGCCGAATGCTCGATGTTGGATTTAGGCAGTGTGATATTATGCGACTACTTGTACACATATCCGGTGGACACTCACATGTTGGTTTCCTGATGAAGGACCTCAATAACAGAAAGCTGAAGGAAGACTCAGTTTGGGAAAAACGTAGTTGTGATTCTGTCATTGCTTACCTCCTGTCTAGGAAAAGTAGTGACACTGGTATGACCTTTCAAACTTTTGTTGAGAAAGACCAAGTCAGTCGCATATATTAGGCCGATACTACATCCATAGCTGATTTCCAGGCTTTCGGCGATGTTGTAGCTCTAGACTCTACGTTCAAGACAAACAAATATGGAATGCAAATGCTCATCATCGTGGGAGTTAATCATCATCATCAAACTACTGTATTTGGTGCTGCCTTGATGAGTTCTGAAACAATTGATGACTACACTTGGCTCCTGCGTAGTCATACGCAGGTAATGGGAGGGAAACATCCGATTAGCGTTGTCACGGATGTTGACCGAGCGATGATTGCATCTGTGAGAGAAGTCTGGCCATCTGCACGACACAGGTTATGTCTATGGCATTTCAGCCGAAACATTGCGCGTCGTGTACAATATCCGGGATTGGGAGCTCGCATATCGGCCTTCATGTACAGCAGTAGACCATCTGAAGAAGTTGAAGAGGACTGGTCGACTTTGGTGACACATACAGGATCGGTAAGAATCAGGTGGCTGCAACAGATTTATGCATGCAGACACATGTGGTGGCAAACATATTTACATGGTCATTTTTGGGCTGAGCTGAGAAGCACTCAACGTTGCGAATGAATGCATCGGTTTATGAAGGGATATGTGAATGCGAAAAACAAACTTCATGATTTTGTGCATAACTTTGAGCGTGCAGTTGTTGATCTTCGTCACAAAGAATATGAGCAGGACTTCAACTCATCGCAGAAGTCGTTTAGGCCAATTACGATGTTGCGTGGACTTGAGGAGGATGCACGTCGCGTGTACACCCTGACCTCGTTCGTAAGGTTCTGACTGAGATACAAAAGGAATCGAGATTTTACGTCGAAAATGTTCTGGATGGGAACATCGCGAGGGTGGACATACTTTCATGTTATGACGGTGAGCATAGGTGCGTCCAAGTATCCTCTTCAAAGATGGAAGTTACATTTCGAAACTTTTGGATATCCATGTTGTCATATATTCCATGTAGCGAAAGTAGAAGGATTTACGACCATACCAATTCATCTTGTGAAGAAAAGGTGGACAAAGAAGGCCAAAAGTATTGACTATAAAGGATTTACAAGGCAGGAATATTCGGTTGATGTTGCAGATTTGCAACAGGGTATTCTCATGGCGGCTTGTAGACGTATGTGTTTTTTGGCCGGGAAGACGGATGAATCATTTCGTCAACTGCAGAAAACAGTTAGAAATTTGACAGTGGAGCTGGAGCAAAGTTGCGGATCAGAGCACGTAAAGGCAACATATGAGGATCGTGGTAAAGTTAATAACGGTTACAATGCGCAACGGAATTTCGGCAGCACTCAACGGCGTGATCGTTCTACTGTGGACTGTGGCAAACCAAATCCAGTTACTCAATTTCCAATTTCCTAAAAAAACTCCAATCAATGCCCCCTAATCTGCGGTCCAAGGCAAAAAATGATGAGAAGAGGAATGGAATGGGCAAGGTAGCCTATTGCATTATTTTTATACGAAAAATTGTTTATATAATAAATGAGTAAGAAGAAGAATATTTACTTCCGTCGACATGGCTGTTAAGAAGTCGATGATAGTGTCACAAAAGAGAGGCAGAGAAAAAAAATAGATTAAAAGTGCTTTGGAGAGACAGACTCCTTCACCGAAATTTCCCAAATGGCACGCCCGTCGACATCCTTCAACAATCAAGCGCGAGACACCCTGGTAAGCCACGCCCACATCATTTCTCGATTCGCCGTCTTAAGATTTTAGTAATGCTTTACTAATTTTATAAGCGAAATTAGTAAATTACTGTGTAACATTGTAACTTCGTTAGTAAATTACTAAAGTCGTCATTTTTTTCGTAATCGTTTACTAATTTTTAAGAAAATTTTCCGAATATTTAGTAATCGATTACTAAACTTTTTAGTAATGTACTAATCAGAACAGTGCAAAACAGTGCATTCCGAACCTAACTCCGAACCTAATTTAAGTGTGAAATTACCGTTTACCCCTGCGGTAAAATTACTAAACCGCTTCCAATTTTCAGTTGTCTTCCCCCCGTGGTTGCTCTTCGTACTTTTAGTAAATCAGTTTACCCCTGCTCGCCGTCCCTTGTCTTCTGCCTTCGTCCACCTCCATCCCACGATTATGCTGTCGGCCGTGTCCCGCCTGCTCATTTCCACTCTGTTCCCCACTTCCTTCTCCTTTTATCTTGTTTATAATTTTTTATTGATTATCTCCAATTTGGGAAAATAAAAAATAAAAGCTATAAAAGAACAACCCACCCAATACCATACTTCTTACATTCTGAGATTTCGGACAGACAGATAGATAAAATGACCTAAGCTCAATTAATGGGCCTGAAATTACAGCCCGACAACTTTTTCTTAAGCCCGGTCTGGATTATGCTGCTACAAGTAGGAAGCAAGATCATCATGACCCTGCTCTGATCGGATATTCCAAAATGAGTTAGTTTTGGCTTTGGGAAGTATGAAATGTTTGGTGGTCAGTTGAATTATTTTTCTTTCTTAATGTTCAATTGTTGTCTGTCGATCACCTTCGGCATCCCCTCATATGCGAAACTACCCGGAAATGGTTGCACAGAGTGAGTTTCTTGAATACTGTCAAACTTGATTCGAGGAAAAAAATTGTAGAAAATTATTAGTCGGCGAAAAACTTATCAAACTCAACGAGGTTCTTAAATAGCAAAAAAATCAAAAACTAAAAGAGAATTTAAACTGAAAATAATAGATCTCCTAAAATCTTTTATAAGATTTATTAAATCAAATCTTATTCAAACTAATAAATCAAATCTTAAAAACCTTAACCGCTGACATTCATTTGTGTAGGAAACACTCCAGGTTTTGTCTGAGATGCTGGAACTGATCTTTCGGTAAAGACTTAGTCATAATATCCGCGACTTGATCTCGAGATGGGCAATATTTGAGCTTGACTTCACCATTCTTCACCGCTTCTCGAATCGCATGATACTTGACCGAAATATGTTTTGTCCTACCATGTTGAACCGGATTTTGAACTATTGCAATGGCAGACTTGTTGTCAACATATATCACCATAGAAACCACTTGTTTCCACCCCATGTCCTCAAGAACTTTTCTCAACCAAATTGCTTGATTACTGGCCGCTGCAGCTAAAACATACCATACCTCGGCGGAGGATTGCGCTACAACTTATTGCTTTTTTGAATTCCAAGCAAATATTCCACTTTCAAATGAGAATGTAAAACCTAACGTGCTTTTCGAGTCCTCAATACTTCCAGCCCAATCACTACTGCAGAAACCTTGGAGGTTTGAACTTTTATTCTTCACAAACCGAATACCAAAATCAACCGTACCTCAACACTTTTTTCGCTGCACAAAGGTGGATTTGGCTCGGAGATTGCATAAATATGAACAAATAACTGGCTGCAAACATTAGATTCGGGCGCGATGTTGATAAATGCAACAAACTTCCGATAATATTTCTAAACAACGTCGCATCGGTTGCATCACTTCCATCATCCTTCACCAACTTTAAATTAGAAACGAGAGGAGTCGGTACCGACTTAGCTTCATTCATCCTGAATTTTTTTAACAAGTCCGTGACATACTTTTTTTGATTAAAAAAGACACCGTCATCTTCTTGATGTATCTCCAACCCCAAAAAATAATGCATCAGCCCTAAATCTAACATTTCGAACTCTTCGGCTATGTTGAGCTTGAACTGATTTACCTCCGTTTCATCTCTCCATGTGATAAGCAAATCATCCACATATAATGATACGATAAGTAACACTTTTCCCCTTGACCTTTTTATGTAAAGTGTTGCTTCCGTCTCACTTCTAGAAAGATCATTCTCTAAGAGATGGGAATTAATCCTGCTGTACCACGAACGAGGGGCTTGTTTCAAACCGTAAAGTGCCTTATGAAGCAAACAAACTTTCTCTTCGCATCCATCCACGGAAAATCCATCGGGCTGCTCTATAAAAATTTCTTCATCGAGATAACCATTTAAGAATGCCGACTTAACATTGAGATGAAAGATTTTCCAACCCATCTTCGCTGCAAGTGCGATTAACATCCTTATTGTGTCATGCCGAGCCACCGGTACGAATGTTTCACAGAAATCAACTCCGGCTTCCGAAAATATCCCTTCACAACCAGCCGTGCTTTGAGTTTATTTACAGAACCATCGGCATTTAACTTCGTTCTATAAACCCACTTTACTTTGATTACCTTTCTATCGGATGGTCTATCGACCCAAGTATGATTTTTATTAATTAAATCAATTTCTTCTTGCATGGCTGCCATCCGGTTGACATCTTTAGAAGCAACTTCATAAGAATCGGGATCTTGCATGGTCAGGTTACATCTCTGATAAATATCTTGCAAAGTTCTTAATCCCCTCACTTGTTCGTCGTCAAATTCGGCGATACCAACTGTGACGGGGTCGAGACGCTACTACGGTCAATTCAACCTAGCAACGCGGCCCACCCGGCGCCGTGCCCACCCTAGCACGACCAGCCTACACTTTCTTTCCCAGGAATACAATGGCCTCGACCCAAAACACCCAACTCAACAAGATGGCGGCAATCACCGTATTATCACTCACAATAATACACATGGACTACAAGACTCTCGTGTGTACAATAGGCTCCCGCCAAGCACACTCACATGCTTACATAGACTCTCGTCTCACCCAAGTCCCCGCTCACACTAGCATAGGGGCCAAGGGCCTTACAATAGGATTACACGACAATGGACTCTAGGACACCATGCGGCCACGAGCAACCCACAGTCCCAGAACACCAACAGTCGTCGGCAGCCAGGAGCACCAAGGGTTGTACGCACTCACGCCAGGGGACTGCAGCCGCTTGCAGAAACCATCCGAAGGATCGCCCGCAGCTTGCTTCAGGACTTCTTCCGTCAGTAACCACCCACAAGCATCCTCCATGGAATCTCCGTTGCTTCCTGCGGCACGCCACAACAACAGCCTCGCACACTAGGAATGCCCAATAGCCAGATTCCTTCCCCGACCCATACATCTCGTCACACCCGCATTGTCCGTCGTCCAGCACATTCGTGCCATTGCCAATTATCCCTTTTCTGTGAGTCCGCCCACAGTATGTACTCAGACGCTCGCGTCCTCGTACGATTGCCACCAATGCACGTCCCTCGCCGTGCTGCCCGCCACCCGCTAGTCCGCCAACGAGTGTAGCCCAGGTTCGCGCCTAAGCTGATCCCCACACCAAGGGATTCAGGACTAGTGCTCGTGCCTTGCTCACGAACACCGCTCTAGCACTCGCACTAGAGACCTCCGCATTCTGGACACGCCTCGCTCGTGCCCAAATTCGATGCCTGAGCCTCTCTCCCGAGCACCGATGAGCGCCACCCAACGCTCAAGCCCGTGCCTCCCTCACGGACTGACGCCTAAGCAGCCTTGCTCAAGCCTCGTTAGATGGTCGGCAAAGGGCCCCTGTCTGACCCTGTGACAAACCCAAGAGAAGATTGTCAAAGTTCACCAAGACTCGTGGCTGGTTTTTCAACACACCAATCCCACTTCGCGTCCTCATTAATGTTAATGTGTGCACGTATGTGCCAAGACACTTTAATGTCTTTGTGGATAAATAATTAATAAAGGTGGGTATTTGTCATTGATTATTTTACTTTTCTGCACGTGAAATTATTAATGATAAAGTTCCACAGATTATTGAGTATATTAATCTGAAATAGTCCGTGATCGGATAGATATTTAGAGGGGACATGGACATCTAGATCATCGCTAAGTATAGCTGAGGTCAAGATAGACCAAGTGATAGTGTATCCAAGTTATACTTAGGGGTACCCTAAGATTAGGGATACTGGACACGACCCGATTAAGAGAATACCACATATTGAACATCATTGGTCAATCCTTTTTGTGGACGAGTGTAACTGATCTTTTGACTTGAGACCTTCATTTATTCTATGCGTGGAGTTTGCGCACTTTGACGTCGTTAAAAGCAGTCTTTAACCGGATTGTGAGTAATACGATTGTTGGGTGTGTGACAAAGCGTAGAGAGAATAATGTTGAGTCAATATAGGATTCATCGCTCTCTTGGATTAGAGAGTTGACATCTAAGCAACTTGATAGAGATATTAGTGACTCTAAAATCCATGGCCATGGGAGGAATGTTTTACATTCAAGAGAGTCTATTATATCTTAGTAATCAAGTAAAACAATTAATCCGGTGATGATGTATTTTGCACCAAATTAATTGGGATGTCGGTTGGATGAAGAGATTGAATTACACGGTAATCGGCTCATAGTGGTTTATGATTTATGATCATTATCCTAACACGTTGCGTGACTAAAAACTGTTGTTAGACGGTTACCTTAGTTTGTGTATGGATATACACTGCCTTCGTCTTTAGTACCTAGAGGGTCACACGCATAGCACGTCGACACGAACATTGTATTTTGATTATTTTAGTGGATACTAAAATTAATTATTTTATTTCAAAATTAGAATTAATTGGATTATTAATTTATTCTGAAATATCGGAAGCAAATAAAAAAAAGACCAAGATCGAATATGGATTTATTCGGGTCAAATATAAAATGATATCAGAGCCTGAAGCTTATTTTCTTATTTTTTTTAGGGAGAGAGAAAGAGACTAAACACCCTACTTAGAGATTCGCCTTGCCTTAACAATCATGGATAGTCTTACTGTGATAAGCGCCCCTGTTACTTTAGACTCTAGCCCCACTTTTCGAAAATCCACCTCTACTAGACTTGATGGTTTATATGAGATCTCCCATCAGGATATCTCTGACAACAACCAGATTTCAGACACCACCATACCATTTCTCAACCCATACACTGCCTTTAGCAAACCATCCTCAAGTCCTATTAGAAGAATAAGATCTCTTATTCGACAGCCTACGTCACAGGTTCTTAAGTATATACAGGCAAGCAAGTTCAACCAGCATCCTATTATGGCCACCCAGAGAGAGCAATTTGTATCCCTACAATTGCCCACAAACTTTCCAAGACAATGGTATCAGAAGGGATATACTCACTTCCATTTTGGAGCGATCAGAATGGCCCTCACCTATCATGGCAGAAAAAGGTTGCTGGTTCCAGCTAGAATGGCTTTATTAGATTCTCGATTTGTTGAATAGCAGCACGCATGCATTGGAACGATTGAGACTACTTTAAATGCAGGAAGTGTGTTTGTTACACTGTATCCTAATTTTTGCATGTCTCTCCAAGACCCAAAGATATTGTCAGCATTGCAAGTTCAGATACAGATTGCTGGACCTCAACAGGACCCAAACTCTATTGAAGCAACACTGCATTATCAAATGTCCTATCGAGTGCAAAATCATGCATTAGATCTTAAGATTCCTAAAGATGCTAATGATGCTTTGATCATTTATGCTGATTACCATCATGCAGAAGCCCCTACATGTTTACATGTACCCAGACAGATAACAAGGAGTGAGTTACTCAAGTTACTTCTAGAAAAATGGATAACAAACTATGAGCAACTCCAGCAACATGTGAAACCGATCCAGTCTTCGGAATCCAAGTTCATCAGAGAGAAAGATGGATTAGTGACCATCAAGTCTGATAGGTCACATGAGAAAGATGCTGCTACTCCATCAATCTTCCCAACCATGTTCATGATCCAGCCGGTCCCTAAGAGTAAGAAACCTGATTCACTCAACCGGATAATTCATTCTTTTGATGGACAGGGAAATGAAGTTTACTTCTTCACAGACCCAGAGACAAAACACTGCTATTGGGATGTTGGCAAATGCAAAAGATCTTGCGACTGTTATGAAGAAGAACCCGAGGAAGATAATTATTCCTCTAGAAAGAAAAGAAAAATCATCGGTCACAAAATCTACCAGAGTCAGATAGTGACAGTGATGATGATACTAACCAGAAACCTTCTGTTGTAGCCCATACAGGATCTCACTAGGACCATTATGGTGAATGGCAATATTTGGTAGATATGGCCAAGTTACAAAAGCCAATGAAGAAGCCTACAAAGGTACTACCTTGTTACAAAAATTTTTTGAAATGGCAGAAGAAACATCTTTCTGAATAGGTAGTCCCAGTGGAAAAGGAGGATGCACCAGCTGAGAAAATCAACACTGCAGCAGCTAAGCCCGAAGCAAGTACCTGCGCTCAAGAGGCTCGCAGAACATTAGTTCCTCCAGAAGCAATGCCTAGTATCATGATGATGGGAAAAGGTGAACTTAATTTTCCACCTATTGCTGAACACACTGTTTATAATGTTCCTATTCGGCGAAGATACCAATTCCCACAGAAGACAAGAATGGACATCCTATGCGTAACAGTACAGCAGAAACAATCCTTAATTGGCAGAGCCAGAATGCCCTCGCACAAAATGCAGCCTTAGGCACAATTTGTCACAAGATTGACAATATGCATGATGACATGAAAGGTACTGAAAGAAAGCTTACAGACAGGCTTGACACTCAGCCTAACAAGACCAGAGAGACGTTGGAAACTCTCCAAAAGAGGTTAGACAAATTTGAGAGAGGTATTTTTCCATCTTATTTTCGATCTGACCCAGATGCTGAAATTGCCAAATTGAGAAGACATATCAAGATCATTGAGGACAAGCAGGTAAATCTTTCGGACAAATCGAATATGACAGATTTCCTAAACTTTGGAAGACCAAGGTCTACTAACCCTGATTTTAATCTAGAGAGACCTAGACCTTATACTACTGACATATTGGACTTTGGAAGAAATTCTATGTCTCCCACGACACAGATACAGGAGACGATGCATCCTATTTTTGGTCAAGTTGGAAAGAGAGATCCAGCTGAGTTAAGGGATCTAATCAGAAAAGATAGAAAACGTGAGGAAATTCGAGAAGGAAAGAAGAAGGTAGAAAGTTCTACAGGAAAGAGGCCTTCTACGCGGCATAGAGCTTCCAGATCTCCAAATACGAGTCCAACTCCTCCTACCCAACAACTTATGATCAAGGAGAAAGATCATAATCCAAAAGTGTCAATTCCAAATTGGGTAACCTCATCGATTGCTACGGTTTCATTACATTCTTCTGACACTCCTTCAGAGAATTATACTGATTCAGATGGTTATTAGGATGACCGTGATTTTGCTATTAGCAATTATTTTGAGAATTCGCCATAGATTTTAATGACAACAGGTCATGAGCTAGTCAATCCAGAAGAATCACAAGAGCACACCTCACCAGAAGAAAATCTTTCATATTCCACAGAAGAGACGTCTGAAAGTCTTTCCGAATCATCAGAAGAGGTACCTCAAATCTTTATGGCTGACATGAATAATCCAGAACCAGTGGTAAATGAACCACTTGATGAAGATTTGTCAGATGAGTCCAATGGTAGACGACAACCAGTCACAAGGACAAATGAAGGGATTACTAACCTCAAATTCACCTTTGACGATATACCTTATGCCAAATGGCCCCAAAGAATACATGATTTCTATACTTGGTGTTTATATAAGAAACTGACCATATTTAATAGTTTTGATATACTTGCAGATTTGACATCCAGATTTAGCAGAACCCTTTTGATCTGGTGGAGTTTATTTTCAGAACCAATCCAGATAGAGATGATGAGTGTTCCTTTGCAGGATTTTATGAATAACCTCTACGCCCATTTTGTTGGAAATCCTAACAACATTCTTAAAGAAAAGAGAACAGAATTTTTCCAACGCAGGTGTTGTTCATACAAGGTCAGAGATCTGGATAAACATTTTCAGAGGCTTTTACATTTGTTTATTCATCTTGGTGGTGACAATTCCTTGAAGCCAGTATTTCTGTCTTCTATACCATCTTCTATCTCATCAATGGTAGAAAAGAGCCTAACCATTAAGCACTTGAAAATTACTGATCTAACCGTTGGTAAAAATCCAATAAGAAATCCACTTGGGTCTCAGTGAACTTTGCCAGAGGAAGGAAATTATCCAAGGCTTTTTAAAGCAAGATAAAAGGCTTGACCAAGTTTGCAGGAGTAAAACCAACAGGTATAAGATTAAGTGTACTTCAAAAGATTTGTGTGATTGCTCTCCAGGTCCTAAGCCTATCAAGCAAAAGTTCAAAAGAAAAAAGCACAGCAGTAAGTTTGTAGGAAGTCCAAACAGACCTCGAAGGTCTTCGAGAAGATGGAAACGATTTCTGAGAATCAAGAAGAAGAAAGGTCCCCAGAGGAAATCATCCAGGTGTTTCATTTGCAACAAGTCGGGTCACTTTGCAAAGAACTGTCCAAAAGGACAGAGAAAACTAGTAGCCCATATTGAAAAATTCTCTGGAATTTCTTTGCATGATGATGATGTTAAATCACTCTTCTCTATAGATGAACAACCTTCTTCACAGACTGTGTGTTGTCTTGAAGGATATCTTGACACGGAAGATACAGGTTCAGAACAAGATGGACATTCCTCCTCCACTTCAGGAGAACAAATCAGCAAAAGGATTTGTACAATCAGTGCTTATACTGGACCAGAGGAATTCCAAGGGAAGTTCTCACATAGAACCTTATGCTCAAGGAAAGTATCCATGAATGGATCAGAAACTGAAGATAACAGGATAAACTCCCAACAAGACAAGGAGATACCATTGATAGCTGCCTCACAAATCTCACCGCATATAAAAATGCTGGTATACTTTTCAAAGTATCACAGGCCAGTAACTACTATAGCCTTTATTGATACAGGTGCAGCTGAGAGTATGATCAACCCTGTCGTAGTACCTCATGAATTCCTTGTGCCAAATGAAAGATCTTTCATTGCAGCATCGGGTGAAATATTCTATACCCACTATAAAACTAAGAGCCCGAAGATCATGATTTTCCCAACTTGCACTATCAAGACTTCTTTGATTGCCACTGATTTTCATGGCAAAGATATAGTTTTGGGATGGGATTTAGTACAACAACTGCCAGAGCTTAACATTTTGACTACAGGACTCAAGTACAATGGAAATTTAAGCCGTACACAACGCTTACGAGAATGTATTCCATTGGGTCTGTAGACAAAGTACGTCAGTTGTTTGATTCATCATTTGCAGAAAACCATGTTGAGTTCTTGCAGAAATGCCCTCATCCTTTGTGGAAGAATCCAGAATTCTTCATGAAGCTGCCGTTCAAGCAAAACGAAGACATTAACCCAACTAAGGCGAGTCATCCTGGTATGAAACCCAATGATACTCGCTTAGCTAGGGATGAATGCTCATCTTTACTGCTACAGGGACTTATTGAACATTCTAACTCACAATGGGCATGTGAAACGTTTTATGTAAACAAACGCTCAGAGCAAGCAAGAGGTAAGAAAAGGTTAGTGATCAACTACCAAACTCTTAATCATTTTCTCTAGGATGATAAATTCCCATTGTCTAACAAGACGGCACTGTTCTCCTCATTAGCCAAAGCTAAGGTATTCTCAAAATTTGACCTTAAAAGTGGCTTTTGGCAACTAGGCATACATCATGAGGATAGAGGAAAACTGGATTCTGTATCTCAAACGGACATTTTCAATGGACAGTTTTATCTTTTGGACTTAAGACTGCCCCATCATTATCTCAGAAAGCCATGACTAGAATGTTTTGGCCCATACAATCTTCAGCACTGATATACATTGATGACATACTATTATTCAGTCCTGATAGACAGTCACATGAACTCTTGTTGAAACAATTTTCTGACCTCATACAGAAGTATGGCATAATGCTTTTTAAAAGAAAGATCAAATTATTTGAGATCTCAATTGAATTCTTGAGAATGAAATTATCAGATGGTAAATATTATCCAGGACTCCATATTGCCCAAAAACTGTTAAAATTCCCGGACTCACATTTGACTGTTAAACAAATACAATAATTTTTGGGAATTGTTAACTATTTGAGAGACTTTGTGCCCAAAATAAGCAGATACACCATCCCACTGGAAGCCCAACTAAAGAAGGAAGCCTAGCCTTGGGGACAGACCCAAACGGAAGCAGTCAAGTATTTGAAAACCCAATTACAGTTGCTTCCTCCTTTGCAGATTCCTTAAGATGGAGTTAGGGTACTCCAAAAGACGCCATTGACCATTTTTGGGCAGCAATACTACTAAAAGAAAAGGAAGGTACTAGACATATCTGTGCGTATAAGTCTAGTAAGTTCAACCAAGCCGAATTACACTATCACTCAACCATTAAAGAAATCTTGGCGGTGAAGTATGGAATTAAGAAGTTTGAATTTCATTTGGTTGGCTATCATTTCATTGCTAAAAGTGACATGTATTCTTTTAGCTCAATGCTCAAATTTAAGCAGAAGAAGATTCCTAACGCACAGTTGCTCAGACTAGCAGAATGGTTTTCTCAGTATTCTTTCACAGTGAGACATATCAAAGGTACCTCTAATATAGTAGCAGATTTTTTATCCAGGCCCTTTGATATTGCACATCCTACTCTGCAAGAACCTCAGTTACAGGCGATGATTTCTACATACACTCCAAAACCATATGAGTATCGTCGTCTCCTTCCTCCAGAATTTATTGGTTTTGACTAAGCTCACATTGATTCAGTATTGGCTCAGTCTTCCCAGTTGATGAACAAATATTTGGAACAGATATTCTACAAGTATGGCCAACTAATGTTTTCAAATGACGGACTACATCCAATCTATCCATTCTTGCAGACTATCCCTATTCATCCAATGGACATGTTCCCTGAAGAACTGAAATAGTTTCTGTGGTACTTACGACACATGCACACCATAGCTCTAGAATTTCCCACAGAAGAAATTCTTCAGTACTTGGAGCAACTCGGGAACCTTCATACATATATTCCATACGGGAAGTCACACTCATTCTTGGCAGAAATATTATCATGGTTTGCCCCATTGATTCAATGGCAGACCTGGTTCGAGATTCATAGGGACAAGTATTTTAAGTACCCAGGACTAACAGCTTTTTCTACTTATCTTTTTCGTAGACATTGGCATTTTGATTCTAATTTGCAGGCTATGGTAGCCATTAATAACTCTGAAGAATTTTCCAGTCTTCCTTATTCACTCACCTTCGATGAAGATGCAACTTTCTCAGAATGGGAAGATTCTCTTGCCAGCAAAGAACTCCTCAAACAGAAGATATGCAAAGAGAACGGAGTTCACTATATTTTATCCAAGATATATATTTGCATTATTTGATTTAGAAATATTTGAATAAAATCTACCTGCACGTTACGTTTTCAATATTATAATTAATTATTAAAAAAAACGTAAGGATGATTGATTGCAAGAAAGCAATCAGAGGTGATAACAAGGAAAGATAACGTATGGTAGTTTGCTGGTAGTTTGTGAGATTTTGAAATAAGGAACATTTTTTGGGGAGAAAATCTAAGGGAGATTTACAAAAGAGGAGAGTGATCAGATCCCCAGAAAACACCAAAAACAAAAAACTTTTTTTGCTTCCGAAACATTTTATTATTTTCTGTCGATCCAAAAGGCTAGCACATAAGGGATCGTCGAGAAGTTCGTGATCGTGTGCGCGTGGATACCACTAGATGAGTCACACTCGGGACTCTTGCTGGTTCGCGACCGTGTTTCGATTTTACCGGAATTTTGATGTACATTTTCGGGTCAAGATTTTGTATTTTCTTATAATATAATATACGTACCAAGATCCTTTTATTCATCTAAATATTATACCTACCATGAGATCCTTGTTATTTTGGGTATAAAAGTTTAATTTTTGTTTCCGCTGCACCCTAAAATCTAACAATTAAACGATAAACTTCTACTCACCGAAAATGTTTTTGTCTTGGGATTATAGATCCTATAACCCTTGGTATTCAACCCATATTCGATAAAAATAGATTTTTCGGCTCGACGGTCAAGCTTGTCTCTCTTTTGTTCCGGAATATGAGCATAACAAATACTTTCGAAAACTCTTAAATGATCCACCGAACATTTTATCCCAAACCAAGCTTCATACGGAGTAAAATTTTTCAAGGCTTTAGTTGGTAGCAAATTTAGCAGATAAACCGAAGTGTTTGCCGCTTCGGCCCACAACTCCTTCGGCAATCCCATTTCAAACATCAAACACCTTGACATATCCATTATAGATATGTTCTTTCGTTCATTGACCCCGTTTTGCTGCGGAGAATACGACACCTTGAACTGTTGAATGATCCCGGCTTGCGCACAAAATTTTTTGAACTCGATATTAGAAGAAATTACTTAACTAGTGATAGTACTGTCATCTATCCTGCCATAGAGGAGACGAGCTGATATATCTCTTACTCAACTTCTGTCCTGGTGTCTTGTTTATACGTGCTATGAGCATAGAATATCTATTTTTTTTTCCTTTGTGATATTACCCGTTGCAGAAGGCTTCTCATTTTTCTCTTTTAAAGTTCTTGGATCGGTATATCCTGTTCATGTCATTATTAACATTGTGGGTGCTCTAGTTAGATGCGTTCGTTCTGATGTCAGGCTTTATTACCTATTATTTTCTTCAACAGTTAAAAATGAAGATGGATTTGTTCAAATCAAGCATGGAATTCTATACAGGCCTTCCTGCATCGGCCCTTGAAGGAGAATCTGCTTGGTTTTCTTGTCCTTAACACAAAAGAAATCAGAATGGAATTCAACACTAACATCATTGTCCTGACATAGTCTAGAGACACTAACAAGTCTATTTGACAGTTAGGAGTATGAAGCATATTTTGAAGAGTAATAAAACCAAAATCAGTGTGTAGAACTCTATGACCAACATGTGTAATACCCTCTTTGCTGCCATTACCAACCATGACTGAGGCTTTACCTTTATATTCAGAAACATGTTGGAGGTCTTCAACGTGAGGGGTCACATGGTGAGTAGCCCCAGAATCAAACATCCATTCATTGGGGTCAAAATAAGCAGGGATAGGTTGTGGTATCTGGGTAGATGGAGTTGTAGTATAAGGCACAGAAATAGATTGTGATGTCTGCGTAGTGGAAGGAGACATAGGATATGGCACAGGCTGACTAGGATGAGAGGTGATATGATAGGCCTGGGGTTGGGGTTGAAAATTGGTATTTAGGCGATGGTAACAGTTTAAGGCAGTGTGCCCTACCTTAAAACAAATCTGGCATTTTGGTCTGAATGAAAAAGGGGGTCTTGGGTTGTTTCTATCAGGTGGTCTGGGAACATGTGTGATAGTTCTAACAGGAGGTCTCCCTAGTAGACCAGGGGATTGAAACTTGGGAGGTTGATAGGTGGATTGAAATCTGGGTCTGCTGGTAGAATAGAAGTTTGGTCTTGGGGTGGGATACCTACTGATAGGATGTCTGAACTGAGACCTTGTAGTACCTGTTTGGAGAGTTGACATCTGAACCTGTGGCAGTAGATGCTCAGCTTCATTCCTTCTTTCTATGCGATGTTCAAAATTCAACAATAAGCTCTGCACTTCCTCAATAGACGGTTCATCAGACCTCGTGTATATAGCAGAGACTATGGGATCATACTCAGCTGGTAACCCTTCTAACATGTACCAGATATAGTCTCTATAGCGTACAGCTTCACCCACAGCACTTAGTTGATCTGAGTATGACTTTAAAGTGTTCAAATACTGTTGTATACTTCTCCCTTATTTCTTTAGATGTTGCATCTGCATTCTCAAGTTGATTACTCGAGTTGTTGAACTTGATTCATATCTACTCCGCAGATTTTCCCACACCTCATGAGAAGTTTTACAGCAAACTACTTGGCTCAAGGGTTCTGGTGTGAGGGGGGCAAATAGAAGGCTCATCAGTGACTTATCTGTGCGTTGCCACAGTTTGAAGTCAGGGTTTTGCACCCGCATAGCACTATCCAAAAACTGTGACGGTGGTAAGCTAATACCATACACAAAGTCTTCATATCCACCAGCAATAATAGCAGCTAGCATTTGCCTTTTCCACAGGGGGTAGTTTCCATCATCTAGCTTTAAGGTTGATGAAAATATTCCTGTTGGTAACTGTATAGGGCTAGGGATACTAGACCCACCTGTGTTTTGTCCTCCTGAAATGGTTGAACTTGGTGTCTGTTGAGTCTGGGTCTGATTTGATGGAACATTTGCAGGAGGTGGTGAAAGAGGATAGGCAGGAAGTTGATCTGTCATCGTGGCTAAAACGGAGTCACTGCTGTTAGGCAAGTGGGCTCTGATACCATGAAGCGTTTACTAATGGTGAGAGGAGAAGAAGCAAAGAAGAAGAAGAAGATGAAGAAGAAGAAGACGGCGAAGAAGAAGAAGAAAAAAAAGTTGCTATTTTGTTTTTCCTTTTTCCTTATCCTACTTTTAACGGAATGTTTCCCCTTTTTATGTACAGAATGCTCCGCGCATCCCTCCGTCCTTTTCTAATTCGTTTTGTACGACCTCAGCAGTAATAATAATAAGGGGTAGTGAGGTAAATAAGAGCCTGGGTTTAGTTGATTATTTTTGTAACTTGGGCTTGTGTAACTTGGGCAGTTGGGCTCTTGGGCTTGGACTTCATAAATCTGGTCCATAGAGCCTAGGCCTGGAGTGTACTTTCTGGAGGTATTGAAGGATGGTGAAGTCCTCGATAAGATTTACTTGGACAAGAGGAGACAGATATTCGGAAGGCAGTTGCAGACTTGCGACTTCGTGTTGGACCATCAGTCTGTTTCACGGCAGCATGCTGCTGTTGTTCCTCACAAAGACGGAAGGTTGGACATCTTTTCTCATGCTTCTGTATTGCTTTAACTTTTATTCTGTGTGACTGATGCTATAATGCATGAGGATCTAATTCTAGATGATGCTTCCTCAATGTTTAGAAGCATCCGTTCAACATTGGGCTGTGTTCTGCCGTTTATTGTGATTTGTTGCATGATCCTGACTGTCCACCACTAGTGTTAAAGGGAACACTGTGAATCGTCTGTGTTATTTTTAGCATTTCAGTTCAGAATAGCTGACAGTTTGGAGCTTTTTGCTTTTTGCTTCTTCAACCCAGTATTAGAACAAATTACTGAACTAGTAATAGTATTGTCATCTATCCTGCCATAGAGGAGACGAGATGATATAGCTCTTACTCAACTTCTGTCCTGGTGTCTTGTTTATACCTGCTATGAGCATAGAATATCTATTTTTTTTTTTTTCCTTTGTGATATTACCCGTTGCAGAAGGCTTGTCATTTTTCTCTTTTAAAGTTCTTGGATCGGTATATCCTGTTCATGTCCTTATTAACATTGTGGGTGCTCTAGTTAGATGCGTTCGTTCTGATGTCAGGCTTTATTACCTATTATTTTCTTCAACAGTTAAAAATGAAGATGTATTTGTTCAAATCAAGCATGTTTGAGCCTTATTTATGAGACATTGCTTTTTTTACAGCATTTACGTAATCGATCTGGGATCTGGGCATGGGACATTTGTAGCAAATGAGAGGTTAACAAGAGACAGTCCTGTTGAACTCGAAGTGGGGCAATCAGTGAAATTTGCAGCCTCAACTAGGACTTACATATTGAGGAAGAACAATGCGGCCCTTTTCCGCCAGCCCCACTGGCCGCAGAGATTAATTTACCTCCACCTCCAAATCCTTCTGACGAAGAAGCTGTTTTGGCATACAATACCCTTGTGAATCGATATGGTCTCGGGAACTCTAGTATGGGGTTGGATCAACAGATAGAACCGTGAGGACTCAATCTGATAGAGCCATCAAGAAGGCCAGGAAAATGCGGGTGACATTTAGGGATCAGGCAGGTGGAGAGCTAGTGGAGGTCGTTGGGATATCGGACGGTGCAGATGTGGATACCGAAACCGGTCCAATTGGTGTGAAAGAGGGAAGTCTTGTTGGGAAGTACAAGTCCCTCGTCCAAACGACAATCATACCGAAAGGCAAGGAACGCTCCTCAACCAAGGAAGACAATTCCCAGAAAGGCGTAACAGAGAGGTTGCAACAGGCTCTGAACAAAGTCAAGAAACCTCCGAAACAAGGAATATACGATGATCTCTACAGTGAATCATTCTCTGGGAAAGTTGGCTCTGGTTGGGCAAACCCGTGTAATAACTCGGGCATCCATTTTCCTTCTCAGGATCCGCAGAAGAAACCAGCTGGGTCCTCAGATAACTCCAACCCTGTTGTTGAGGAAGAAAACGACGATGATTGATTCTGCGACTGATCTCAATAATATCTTTCCCCTGCTAACTCGACTCGAGTCAATCAGAAGCCGTCTGAGGATGGACAATACATTCCGGAGAAAATCGCATGCCTGTTGTATGTTATGTTCGATATTGGTCGGTTCAAGTGTCTATTTACGAAACCTTGCCATCTACACGTCGGCCGACCAAGAGCATATGTTTTTGCCGTCAAGGCGTCGGGGCTGCCTCCTGGTCCTGGTGAGGTGGGTGCACCTACCAATTGGTCGGCTCATGTTCATGACTAGGTCAGAATTTTTGCCAAAATTGCAGTCTATTGCCCTTCTATGTACTCTCAACTTGTACCTCTTAATCAATCAATCCCTTTGTCTGGACAATTTTATCTTGCCCCTCACTCCATGAATCATGATTACTACATCCTTTCAGACATCTTATCCCAGTAAAGCTGAACCTTATCCGAATCAAAATTACATCAAAAACATGGATGTTGTTAGCTGACTACGACATGTAACCGATGTTCTTGATGACGGCGCCTATAAGTCCATCTCCTACTGAGCACAGCTATGTCAGTCCGAATCGGACAACTTACCTGAGGAAGAGAACCACAAAAACAAACCTTAATCCTTAGGCAAATTAAAAGCAATGTCCTTTTCCTCAGCTGGGTGCCACGTCCCTGTTCTTCCTCTCCATTATTGGCTCCCTGAAAGGAAAAGGTATGATTTTTCTTGGAACCCGCATGAACCTCGTGATTCCCTCGGTCTTACCCCGAAAAATCCACCTGTTTTGAGAGCGTGTTTGGATTTGGGTCGGTGTTGAAAATCCCGATTCAAGTTGCTTTCTTGCAGTCATGCTTGAATAAAGAATTGTAATTGTTGACGTGGGTTACAAATGTTTGGTTCATGGTATGTGGTTGACCGCATGGATTGGTGTTTAGATGTATGGTGGAATGACTTCTTGGTGTATTTTGGACATTGTGTCTCAGTATTTGTATTTGTTTCGAATGCCTAAAGTTCGTGGTTTTGGATTTTTCTTCTTCTTCTTCTTTTGTGTTTTTTTTTATAGGCATGGAGTTTCTTGATGAGTGGGGAAGATCATGTTGCAGTGCCTGGAAGGATTTAAGCGCTTCTTTGCTAGTGTCATCAGCTGTTGTGATTCTGATGGAAGACCATGGGATCAGGGGTTGAGAAATCCAGTAGCTCTCGCGAGGGAGACTGTTTGTATGTCTAGAACCAAAATACTCCCGATTCTCTATGCTCCATCCTTCCTCTCTGCGTAATCATCACAGCCTGTTCTTAATTCCTCGAAGGATGATGTAGTCTCTTGAAGTCTTTGCATTTTGTAACTGCTATTTGAAGCCCACATGAGTTTGTCGTATGAGAAGATTTTAGTGGTCAGAGTTAGTGGTAGTTTGGGTTGCTGGCTTTTTTGCAGCAGTTTGTTCGAAGCCCCATCTTTGCAACCGTATCATCTACCCAAGAATTTGCAGAGTTTACTTCCCCTGCACTGCTCTTTCCTTGTCTGTGTGCTTTGAGTCCAAACTTTGTTATAGTTTAGTATAACAGATATATACCTGCAAGACACCGCAGGGTTGTCCATTGAGTACTACTCCTGCAAGATGCAGAGATTTCCATTATTGTCATTCTTACATCTATATTGTCATGTGTTCCTGCTGTGCCAATTTAGAGTGGTCATCACATTTTTCTGTTCTCTGCATTTACCTTATGATGGTCAGCGATGAACTTTTCTTGCCAATTTTTTCCAACTGTAGTTAGCGTAAGCGAGATTGAAGCATTATATGAACTTTTCAAGAAGATCAGCAGTGCAGTCATTGATGACGGACTAATCAACAAGGTGAAGATGCTCTTAGTTATCCAGGTTCAATTGGATTGTCATTGGTTCTCAGAATCTATGGGGCATCGTCGGGGAACATCACTTCAGGGGTCATTGCATTCCATCAAAGTCTGTTTCTTTCATGTGAACTTCCAGCTGGTCAATCATACCCATATGTTTGCTTCAACAGGAAGAATTTCAGCTAGCTTTGTTCAAGACCAGCAAAAAGGAGAGTTTATTTGCTGATAGAGTAAGTTTGACCTCATTAATTATTTAACGCTTGAAACCACTATCAGGAGAAAAATTGTTACTGCTGTACATCCATGTCGAAGCTTTTAACGAAAGGTTTTGCTAAATGCATAGTCCAAGTTTTCAAAGTAATGAAACCTTCTCGTGGCGTTCAGTCATTCGGTGTATTCAGCGATCCTGTATGTTATATGCCCATAAACCTGTCTTGCAATATACTAGGTCTTTGACTTGTTCGATACAAAGCACAATGGAATGCTTGATTTTGAGGAATTTGCGAGAGCTCTGTCCATCTTTCACCCTAATGCACCCGTCGAGGATAAGATCGAATGTAAGTATTGCTTATATGTGCCTTCCCTGAGTTCCATTCTAATTTTCTGGACATTGGGCGAGCTTAAAAAATTATGCTTGAAATATTCAACTTTTCGCAGTTTCCTTCCAGCTTTACGATCTCAAACAACAGGGCTTCATCGAGAGGCAGGAGGTAAATGGTTGTTTCTAATATGAGAGTTTCAGAATTGATTTTACTTCAGCTTTGCACTTTGTTTTAACTCTGTTTTTTTTACCGAGTTTGTGGCCTGGATATGATATCGTGTAGGTCAAGCAAATGGTAGTCGCTACCCTTGCCGAATCCGGGATGAATCTTTCCGATGATGTTATCGAGAGCATCATCAACAAGGTGCTTCCTCGATCTCATGGTATGATGGCAGTAATCAGAGAGGCTTTCGACCTTGACTTACTATGCATTTATCGTGTTGTTTAGACGTTTGAGGTAGCAGACACGAAGCACGACGGGAAGATTGACAAGGAAGAATGGAGAAGCCTTGTCATGAGACACCCATCCCTTTTGAAAAACATGACGCTCCGATACCTCAGGCGAGTAGAATACCTTTTTCTCATCAATAAAGTCTTGTCCATCTATCCAGAGATTCATTACCGTAGTTCTTCCTCTTTTCTGTCGAATGTTAGCGTCACAACCTCGGTGAAAATGGCGGCTGATGACATTCTACGTTACTTTTTTGAGCAGAGATATTACGACAACGTTTCCAAGTTTTGTTTTTCACTCCCAAGTCGACGATACATGAAACCGCATTGGTTCGATCCTTCTGTTCATATTAAGATCAACCCTGACATTCATTCCGGGTGTATCATTTTCGTTTCTTCATTATATCTTCTTATGGGATCTGAATGGTTTTCGAGTGTTGAGTGTTTACTGTTATATCCGTCTCCTGTATCGTGGCTAGGTCGGAATGCGGTTATTCTGAGACATCATGGCGAAGAAATCTCTATCGGCCCTTGGGTTCAGCCTGAAACACATCTCGATTTGCTTGTCGCATTCAATTTCCTATGTTCTTTAGTGAGCAATGTACCTAAGTACGGTGAGATTTAAAAAAAATTGTGAAATACGTTTGCGAGTTTCAAAATCGATGAGTTTTGTTTCATAATAATGCTAGTCCGTAAAATAATTTACGGACTAGGATTCTAAGCTTAGAAATTTCTTAACTAAGGTCAAAAAAATCATTTAAAAGGCTAATTGAAATTCCTATGGTGAAGTTTTTTTTGAGTCCATGAAGACTTGTTTCCTTCAACGTTAGTATTGCTGCCTGCTGACCCACCCTTGACGACTCTCGAGGTCCATGCTGCGTCTTCTCAGAACGGCAGTTGTTTTATGTTCCACTAGAGGCAGTAGCATTTGCTCCGGCAAGCTTGGATGAAGTTTATCAGGGGTACAGCTAAGCGTAGAGGGTATAATGTTTAGTCAATATAGAATCATCGCTCTTTTAAATTAAAGAGTTGACATCCTGATCACTTGATTGAAATATTAGTGATTTTAACATACGACCGTGGAGGAATCATTCGAGTTAAGACCTATTATATCTTAGAAATAAAGTAAAACGATTAATTCAGTGATGACGCATGATGCACTGGATTAATCAGGGTGTCGGTGGGATGAAGATATTGAATTATACAGAAAATCGATTCAATGTGGTTTTGGTTCATTACCAATATTCTATTACGTTGAGTGGCTGAAAACTGTTGTTAGACAGTTACATTTGTCTGTGTATAGATGTACACTGTCTTTGTATATAGAACTAGAGGATAAAGCACGCCGACCATTGATTATTTAATTTTAATGGATATTGGAATTAAAATACATAAATTTTCATAATTAGAATTTGTTGGGCTACAAATTATTCCAATAAATGCTAGTTTTGTATTTAATTTAGGTCTAAATTTTAAGACAAATAATTTTATAATAATTTAATATTATTTTCACAGTCAGGAAAAGGAGGTTTGGATGCACGTAGGAGCCTTCTGGTTATGATAGTCGGCCACAATAAGCAAGGCATTCTGGGAACGTCGAATGTAGTAGCTGACTTCCTCTTATTTATGATATAATATTATTATTATTATTATTATTATTATTATTATTATTATTATTATTATTATTATTATTATTATTATTATTGTTGTTGTTGTTGTTAATTTTAAATCAAATGTCCTAAGCAACCCAAAAGTAAAAGTATTACTTATGAGCTATAGTAGCAAAACATTGCTACGTGGTGTTAGTTAATTAATTTGACAATAATTTAAATCAAAAGACGGTACCACAAACATTAAGGAACATACAATATAAATAGATGCAATCGGCCATTTGTGTGTAGAGGTTCTTTGGCCAAGAAAAATGAAATAATCATTCTGCCTTGGGAGGAAAATATTAAGCCGAGGCTTCCGAAGGATATTACAGTGAAAAGAACTCCGAAGGGCTAGCATATGAGAGTGAGTTTGAATCGTCCGTGTTACGACGTGCGTGTAAATACTTCTAAAGGAGTCACATTTGGGGCTTCCGAAGACGGTCGCGTCAAAATATTTTGAATTATAAGGTACGTTTTATTTAACGTTACTATTCGATTTATACGTATCACATAGATCCGGTACCGATTTCGGACAGTTTTTCCGAAACGAACTTCTGCTGCGCCCAGTAAAAACCCAGAAATAGCAAGCGAGGAATGCAATTTTGAAGCACACCAGGTTGTATGTGTAATCGAATCAAATGCTTAGCGCAGGGACCATGATTATAGTCAGAATCTAAGCCCATGATTAGACCAACAAACCATGACTTTATATAATTCAGGTAATTAAGCTTGAGTTAACTCTTACCTTACAACATTACCATGTTATTACAGCATCTATCACATCCACTGCTTGAAGGGAATCCAAAAATGGGAATAATCCAATTGCAATTGATATGACAGTGATAATGTCTTCAAGGATCATCCAAAGTCTCCCTTTGATTAGTCTTAGATGTTGGGATTAATGGATTCATTATCTGCAAACACTCACATATGTTTGTTGTGAGTGTTTCTTTGTGGTCCCCGACGGCGAGTAACTTCGTCCAACCGACCTTCCTCCTCATCAGCTTCACCAGCTTCCCTGTATCAACACTGTCCCCAATCACCCCTAGCACCTCATCTCCGTCCTCCTTCTCCCTCTGATATCCCACGTACTCCACTCCAGCCCCGAATCGGCATCCAGGCAGAGACACGCTCCGTCAAAAAACATGCAATGAGATCAAATAGGGACTGGTGATTCAGCCGAGAGCCGGTCATACCGTCGATTTGGGAAGCAATCTGAAGGGCCTTAGTCCTCTCCCTCTGGCAATGTAAATTGACCTTCAACACGATCTTCTTCTACCCGCGTTCATGACAAGGAAAAATCGAACAAGCAGTGAGGATCATGATTGTGGGATGTATGATCGGATCCGTGCATGTGATAAAACGAGTGGCGCAGGAACCGACGAACCTTCATGATCGTGCATGTGCTCTGCGTAGGAGGGACTTTGCAGCGGGTCAGGGGAGACGAGAAATCTGTGCTTATAGAGGCAAAAGGCAAGGAGAGAGAGGAGAGTAGAAGAGAAAGTTCCTTCCTTTCTTCGTGTTTGGCAATTTTTACATTTTTCCATGCATAGAAGTGTACCGAGTTTGCCAAATCAGACATATTTGTTGATTAAGACAAGAGTACTGTCGTAAACAAACAATCTGTAAGAAAATATGCTACTTGACTTTGGTCTTATTCCTACTAAGAAATAGTAGTTACAGTTTTCTTCGCGGCGGAAAAGATCGGATCTGGCTCGAGGGCACGCGGCGAGATTAGCCAATTACCATATCCACAGAATCCGCGACATACCTTACCGGCAAGGAAGTCCCCCCAGTGCGTGCATATGCAATGCGACGCAATCTGCATCTTATTCTTCGCAAACATAACGATGCGGGTAATCGTAGATGGATGAAACTTCAAGAAAACAAAAACAAACGGGAAGGATACGTATAAGGCGGCGCCTGCCTGGCTCCCGTAATGCCACTTAGGAGGGGACTATTTACCTGCCCCCCATTCCTACATGGCATTCAGGGAGCCAGGCAAGGTTCCCGCCGTGCTCGAGACATCTCCACTACTATACTTGCAAGGACGAAACGAAAGAGAATGTACCCATGTACCGGGAGAACATACACGACTTACGGAGGTCGGCCACCCTGAAGAGAGCACGGACCTCGTGTGCATGCTCGCTCATGCATGCTGCAGCATTATCCTTGGGTGGGAAGTGTGGAGGAGGCGAGGGCGGGGGAGGGGAGTACTTAAAGGTGGACGGAAGAGGAGATCGGACAGCGGAAAATCCATGGCAAGGGAAGTGAAGACAAAGGAGTTGTTTCATTGGGGATGTCACAGGCGGCACACCCTCGGAAGAACCAAAAAGCCAATGCCTGTCATGTTCCATAACAACCACCACCAACCAGCCCTCTCTCATTGCTCTAAACTAATGTTTTTGTTCCTTCTTCCTTCTTCTTCTTCTTCGTTTATCTCCGCCGGTCGCGAATGCTTCCCCCGCCGAGTGCCACCGGGCAAACTGCCCGAAATGGGGCGTCCTGGCCTGCCTCGAGGCCACATAATTCTTCCCTATAACTTCCTCTTCATGGGCATCATTCATGTGACTTTCAATTTACAAGTTTTATTCCTAAGTTATTCGCTCACTTTCAAAATTTCGCAAATAATGACAAATGAGCACGGCTTTTAAAGTCGAATTCGCCATCTCTAAGCGAAACCCATATGCTCGTTGGATTAAAGAACTCGGTTTTTACATGGTCGAGTTCTTTAAGTCAAATAAAGTCGATTTCGGTACATTATTTCATGAATTTAAAAAATGGATGTTGAAAATCACGAAATAGTGGATTGTGTTTCTCATTTGCTCCACTCCAAACGACAAAACCCAGCTGTAAAAACTCAAAACTTTTGTGAACGCATCTCTTTGTCTTGTGATTACTAAACATATTTCTCATCACAACTGTCCCAAATCAATCCAGCACAAATGCCCCCTCAATAAGACAAATAGTAAACGAAGACTACCGAACTGAAAAGGGCTTTGTTATGATGGATAAAAATATTCGGCAAAGTATAATAATAACCTCGTCACCATGAACGAATCAGTCATGTAAGGAGAAGACCATCAAGGGGACTGATGATTCACCAGAACTCACTTGTGTAATTTTAGAACTTGTCGTCCCCAAGGGACACCAAATGATAATGGCACTGAAGATTCACTTAGAGATCTCATATTTGAATCTCAATAGCAATACTATGAGTAACTTGGTGTTCAAGTGTGTTTTCGAAACTGAAATCGTATTTTCTTTTTTAAGAAATCGCTTTTCTTTACTGATGGAATTCGCTCCGGAATAGATAGTGTCATTGGGCCTGACCTAAGCCCGGTTGTTTTCTTCGGCCCAAGTAATAGAAAAGGGGGAGGTTGATTTGTTGGTCATAGAATCTCCTACAAAACCTCAACTGACCAGATCTTATGTTGTTCAGTTTCATGTTTACCAAGTCCACTGCAAAGTGAGTAAAAAGAAGAGTACTTGTTACAGATAAATTAACAAGACTGATTGACTGTGATTGTGATCCTTCGCCTGTTGCACCAAAAACATGTTGATTTCTCCTAAGCCACTGTCTATCCTCCTCGTCCGCTCGCTGCTCTGCCTATCGCTGTTCCATGTGCTCGCTCGCGCGGCCAAGCAGGTCCTTTCCTTTTCAGGCTGCTTTTCTGTTCTTAGTTTGCTTTGAGATTAGTACATGATTTTCATGTTTGGTCTGTATTGTTTGATGTTTATGTGCCAAAAGTCTTATATCGTGTACTTGGGATTGCACGTGCATGGACCCGATGTCACGGATGAGGAGCTCGATCGGGTGACCGACTTCCACCATGAGTTCCTAGGGTCATTCATAGGCGGTCGGGAGGAGGCCCGGAAAGCCATCTTCTGTTCTTACAGGAGGCATATCAATGGATTTGCAGCTGTCATTGAGGATTCTGATGCCGCAGCAATCTCACGTGAGCGTGTTTCTGGCTGAAGCTTTTTCTGTGAAATGGCTTTCTCCAAATGATAGAATGTCGAGGTTGTTAACTTATGCAGGGCATCCGAGGGTCGTGTCTGTCTTCTTGGACCATGGCAGGAAGCTCCACACGACTCACTCCTGGGATTTCATGCTGCTTGAACACGATGGCGTGATTCAACACGGGTCCTTATGGGAAAAGGCAGACTTTGGCGAGGATATCATAATCGCGAATCTCGACACGGGTAATAATTCTCTCTATCTCTTTTGAGTTGATGTGTTATTTCCATGGAGAAGTTTTCTTCCTTGTCTAAGGTGGTGCATACTTTTATTAGGTGTCTGGCCGGAAGCGAAGAGCTTCAGCGATGACGGCTTTGGACCTGTTCCGCGCCGATGGAGAGGATCCTGCGAGAATGACACCGCCATTGGAGTGCGGTGTAACAGGTCGGCCGCATTACAGCATGGTGCTGATTGTTCTGATACTGTCTGCGTCGTCCTTTCACCGTACATGCCTCTCTCGCAGAAAACTTATTGGAGCAAAATACTTCAACAAAGGCTATCTTCGTTACACTGGAGCGAAGCTGGATCCCTCCACGAATTCAGCTCGAGACTTCGATGGCCACGGGTCGCATACCCTTTCGACCCTTGGTGGGAATTTCGTCCCTGGAGCCAACGTCTTTGGGGTGGCCAATGGGACGGCAAAAGGAGGCTCCCCCCGAGCACGAGTGGCTTCCTACAAAGTTTGCTGGACTCCTGTCAACGGCAGCGAATGCTTTGATTCGGATATACTTGATGCCTTTGACACGGCAATGCACGATGGGGTGGATGTGCTCTCCCTGTCTCTTGGAGGGTTTCCCGGAGAATACTTTGAAGATGGCATCTCCATAGGCTCATTTCATGCCGTCAGGAAAGGGATAGTGGTGACATGCTCGGCCGGGAATGATGGGCCGATTCCTGGGACGGTCACGAACGTATCGCCATGGATTCTCACAGTCGGAGCGAGCACATTGGATCGGGAGTTCCAAACCTTCGTCGATCTACAAAATGGGAATCCGGGGGCTCGCCTAAAAGGCATGAGTCTTTCGAGAGCCATGCCTGAGGACAAACTCTACCAACTCATCACCGGAGCGCAAGCCATGCTTGATGGTGGAAATGCTACGGACGCGTAAGCAACACCAAACTAAAGCTACATTATTTCGATCATGCCATAAACATATGCTCAAATCGTCGGTTGTTATGCAGTCAGCTATGCTTTCCGGAAACATTGGATCCTGAAAAGGCAAAAGGCAAAATCGTGGCCTGCCTTCGGGGAATAACCGCGAGAGTCGACAAGGGCCGGCAGGCTGCCCAGGCAGGTGCAGCTGGGATGATCCTCTGCAACGACGAGGATAGCGGCAATGAAATAATTGCAGATCCCCATCTCCTTCCGGCAGCTCACATCACTTATAAAGACGGTCTGACCGTCTTCAATTACATAAACAACTCGAAGTATGATCCTCTTTCTCCTTTCTGATGTTTGCGTCACTGATCTTTCATCGGAACTTCAATTCTATCATTTCGGCAGGAACCCACTAGGATACATAACGGCTCCGACGGCAAAAATTCATATCAAACCGGCCCCGTTCATGGCAGCATTCTCCTCTTTAGGCCCTAACTTAGTCACCCCTGAGATCCTTAAGGTTCGGCGACTTCTCTCGTCTAGTTTTATACGAATCATGCTGTTTCTAAACCTTCCCTTTGTCTGCAGCCGGATGTGACGGCGCCGGGAGTCAATATTATAGCTGCATACAGCGAAGCCGTCAGCCCAACAGATTTAGACTTTGACAAGCGCAGGGTCCCATTTAACGTCGACTCCGGCACGTCAATGTCCTGCCCTCACGTCGCCGGGGTAGTCGGCCTCATCAAGAAGATCCACCCCGACTGGAGCCCCGCAGCAATCCGTTCCGCCATCATGACGACAGCAAGGACGAGAGACAATGCCATGAAAACAATGCTGAACGGAGACTTCATCGAGGCCACCCCTTTCTCTTTCGGCGCGGGGCACATCCGACCGAACCGCGCAGCGGATCCCGGATTAATCTACGACCTAGGAACCGACGACTACTTGGATTTCCTATGCGCGGCCGGCTACAACGAGACTCTCATCCAATACTTCTCAGACCGGCCTTATCAATGCCCAGACTCACCGGACCTTTCCCACTTCAACTACCCCTCCATATCAGTCCCAGAGCTCGACACCACAGTCACGGTGACGCGCAGGGTCAAGAATGTCGGCCCCCCGGGTACATACTCAGCTAAAGTCCGTCAACCTCCTCGAGTTTCGATGTCGGTCCAGCCGAGCAGCCTCACGTTCAGTTCATCCGGGGAAGAGCAGAGCTTCCAGGTGACATTCGAACTAACGTTCCCGCCGCCGGGCAACTACACCATCCACTACGTCTTCGGAGGGCTGACATGGACGGACGGATCCCACTTTGTGAGGAGTCCGATCGTGGTCGGCATCCCGGCAAAAAACTGATCCGATCCGATCCGATCCGATCCGATCCGATCAGATCAAATCTATGGAGGCAATGTTGAATTTCCAGTCTAAGTAATGTTTTCGTTTCTTTCCACGTAAATAATATTTAGAGGAATTATTATTTGCTGGAAAAGTGACAGCGGGGACGACGTGCCACGCGACTTTTAGTATATATATAATCGTAGTGTTTCGCTCTGTACGTAAGCGCGGAAAACGGCGTCGTTTCCCGAACCTTCTCTTCCTCTAATTCGTTAAGGAAAGAAGAGGAAGAAGAAGAAGAAGATCGAGAGAGATATCGTCGATCTGTCCTCCGTCGTCGATTTACGCGCCAACGACCGTCGTCTTCTCCAGGCGGAGGGGCGGCCGGGGACGGTTGCCGGAACGGTTCGAGGATGTCTTACGCCTACCTCTTCAAGTACATCATCATCGGAGACACCGGTTGATTCCCCGATTACCTCCATCGTCGTCGATTTGTCGATGTTTTGCGTGGGTTGGTTAGTTGATTAGAGGGTTGTCGTGTTGTTGCAGGTGTGGGAAAATCGTGCCTCCTCCTGCAGTTCACGGACAAGAGGTTCCAGCCCGTACATGACCTCACCATCGGCGTCGAGTTCGGCGCCCGCATGATCACCATCGACGGCAAGCCCATCAAGCTACAGATTTGGGACACTGTTCGTGTTTTTTCTATCCTCGATCTTCTTATTCTTCTGTTGTGATTGCGGGCGTTTGTTTCTCAATGTTTTCGATGCGACATGTTTGTTGGTGTCTGAACTTTTGTCAGGCCGGTCAGGAATCGTTCAGATCCATCACCAGGTCTTATTACCGGGGAGCTGCCGGCGCTCTCCTCGTTTACGATATAACAAGGTACAAATTTGTTCCAATCTGATTAGCGGGTGGTTAGGATCGTTGTGATGTCATTTGGATATGCCTGGATGGGTTGTTGCTTTGGATAGGGGGGATCCTTATTTTGGATGGCTCACAATTTGAATAGCGGGTGGTTTAGGGTAGCTATGAAGTTATTTGCATACATGGGATGGGCTGTCGCTCTGGATTGGGGTGATTCTGGTTTATGGGATGCTCTTTTATCTGGGGATAGGGAGAATTCTTACGCCAGGGTTTCAGTTCTTAGGATTATCCCAAAGCTTGTGGCGAGAGGTTTAAACATTGAGCAATTGCCTTGCGTAAGTTCCAAGGAAAGTTTTATCTTGTATCTGGAGTTTTGTTTTAAAGCATCTCAATCTGGAGTTTTCAGTGGGGAGATGGTTATGTCGATCAGGATGTTATCTTGTTACGGACTTAATTCGTCACCTGGGAATGCTTTCGAGTACTTTGTCTGGTATTTAGAATAGCCCCTGACTTTTCTGCACCGTTGATGTAATTATCTAGGAGAGAAACCTTTAACCACTTGGCTAGCTGGCTGGAAGATGCAAGGCAGCATGCTAATGCAAACATGACAATCATGCTCATCGGCAACAAGTGCGATCTTGCTCACAGAAGAGCAGTTAGCACCGAGGAAGGGGAGCAGTTTGCGAAAGAGAACGGTCTGATCTTCATGGAAGCTTCTGCAAAGACCGCTCAAAATGTCGAAGACGTAAAGAGCTTCTTCTTCACGCATTTCTTCTGGGCATTAATATCGGGTGTCGTTCCAGGTTTTCATCAGTGTTACCACTCTTCCCCATGTCTTACTCCCAGATATTTGATGCAGGCTTTCATTAAGACAGCCGCCACAATTTACAAGAAGATCCAGGATGGAGTCTTCGATGTCTCTAATGAGGTATTCAATCATCTCTTCCATCTCCCGGACCACTTCAATTCAAATATCGCCTCCTTGCACATCATGTGCTTATAATCCCATTCCCATCCTTCAATGTTTATCTCAAGTCTTATGGAATCAAAGTCGGCTACGGTGGGATCCCCGGACCGTCAGGCGGAAGAGACGGCGCTTCTTCTCAGGGCGGCGGCTGCTGCAGTTAAAATCGAAACCTCCCATTACTTGTCTCCATGGGTTGCAGCATCCAGCACATCGAATCATCACGAGAGGAAATGGCATTTGTTCAGAGTCACAACTACACGCCCTTGAAAAATGGAAGATAGATAATGTATGTATGGGTCATAATCATCCATCAATTACTGCCCTCAGCCCCGTTTTCGCAAAATCCATTCGTGGATGTTTTGTTCCTTTTGTTTCTGGTTAGTGCTCCAACATTACATACAAGAAAGTATGACGTCAAAGCCTTTTGCCATGTTTGTTTATTTGTTATTTTCTAAAATATAACCACATTAAAATATTACCCTGAAAATCGGTAACAATTCTCCACGCCAAACGCGATATTATTTGCTTTACAGCGGGACCAAATTGTGGCAGCCGACGTTGTTCCTTCTTACATCATCTCCTGTTCGCTAGCTGCTCGACGAAATGCCCCAATGAAAAGAGGGATCGCCCTCTAGAGTGGCCTCTAATTTTCTCCTTCCTCATGTTGGCTGCTCTCCCTTCTCAGAGCCCTCCCAGAGGTTGTTGTTCTTCTTCTGCTCCTTTGAGGAGGGAGTTCATCGTTGAGAGCGTGTTTGAGTCGAGTGTGATGAGAGTTTCTGGGGTAGAATCGGGTTCCTTTCGTGATATTGTGGTTTCCCTTTTCAGGTCAGTTACTGGGTCGCATGGAACCAAGGTGGCTTCAGCTGTCCTGTTCGAGTTCGTATGCTTCGGGCTTTCGTGTTCCTCAGGTAGCTTCCGCTTCCCCATGTTTCGATTTTGTTGGCCTTTATAGCAGTTACGGGAGTCCTTTCTGGTTGGGATTATGATGTAGTGCTAAAGCCTGTTTGAGAGTGGTGCCGGCTGCAGCGGTGTGGCTGGAAATAATCTCGAGGGATTAGTCTGCCCACCGCCGGTACCAATTGCTGGACGGCATTTTCCTCTTCAATGAACTTGTTATTGAAGTGGCATTTCCATGCTGAAAATAGTGTTTTCGTTGGAGCACTGTCCGGTATTATAGGTGCTGAATTTTTTTCCACCTTGAATTATAGCTTGTTTTAGGTGAATGGATCGTGGTGCCTTTCCTGTTCTAGTATTGCATGAGCCAGAGCCTTTCGAATCAAATTGCAGTTCGTTCTTCTAACCTGCGCTAGTGGTGACATCTTTCTGACCTGAACTGCTGTTTCTGTCTCATTTGCAGCTCTCACATACGCAAGAAGCTCCCGGGCATAAAGTCGTCCGGACATTTCTTTGTTGTAGTCAAAAGCATGATAGAATTCCATATGCACCAAAGAGCAGGTTTCCGCAAAATGTAGATCTTCCTCCTCTACTTCCCAAAAACAAGAAGAAGCCCTTCCCTGTTCCTATTAAACAGATATTGCGAGAAGGACGAAAGAACAAAAAGCTTGCACAAATGGGGATAGAAAAGCGCCTCGAACCTCCCAAAAATGGGATACTTGTACCTGAACTGGTTCCTGTTGCTTGTGGTGTTTTGGATTCCTGGAAACTTGTTATTAAAGGAGTTGCACAACTCTTGCACGTCATCCCAGTGTATGGGTGTCGGTAATTCACTCTCCCCATTTACTCTTCAGCAACTAAGTGTAATGTTCAATGCATGTTAAATGTAGCTATATTGTCTACAGGTTTTGCTCAGAAATTCATGTGGCTGAGTCTGGTCACAACATTCAGGATTGCTATGGAACTGGCAGCGGAAATCGTCGTAGCTTCCACACGTGGGTCAGGGGCTCAATCAACGATGTCCTAATCCCCATTGATTCTTATCATCTCTATGATCCTTTTGGACGCCGTGTTAAGCACGAGACTAGGTTTGAATATGATAGAATTCCTGCGATTGTTGAGCTGTGTATCCAAGCTGGCGTGGAGATTCCGGAATATCCTTCCCGCCGTCGAACCCAGCCAATCAGGATGATTGGGAAGAAAGTGTTCGATCGTGGTGGATTTGTTGAAGAGCCTAAGCCTTGTCGGTCTGTAGATTCATCTTCTCTGGTTGATCTTGATACACATGGGGCTAGCAGTAGATATCCTCCTCCCTTGCCGTCTGATGTACCTGAGATTGCACAGCAGACTCTCAATGCATACGAGGCTGTTCGTTCGGGAGTTAGGAAGTTGATGGCAAAATACTCAGTCAAGGCCTGTGGGTACTGCTCGGAGGTTCATGTGGGCCCTTGGGGTCACAATGCAAAACTATGCGGAGAATTCAAGCACCAATGGAGGGATGGAAAACACGGATGGCAGGACGCCACACTAGACGAAGTTTTGCCGCCAAATTACGTCTGGCATGTCAAGGATCCAAAAGGGCCGCCGTTGGTAAATTCCCTGAAGAGATACTACGGGAAGGCACCGGCTGTGGTCGAAATCTGCATCCAGGCTGGTGCAAAGATTCCCGTCAAATACAAACCCATGATGAGACTGGACATTGTAGTCCCAGAAGGCGGTGAGGCGCGTTTCGTTGCGTGAATAGGAATTGATGGGTTACCTTGTGCATATCTGTAGGATCAAGGCAATGGGTTTTTGAAGCTAGTAAGCAAAGGATACTTGGTCGCTTTTCTTATCTGGGTTTGAGCATGCTGAAGGGTTATTAACCAATGCAGACAGATTTGATAGGGTGAATCTTAATCACTGCTTCCTCTGCATGTGTCCTGCCTTAGGCAATGAAATCCCAGGTTAGATTGACAGGAAAGCTTGTCGGGGAGGGAAATGAGCAGTTTCTAGTTACTTACCCCCTTATGAAAGTCACCTCTAGATTTCTTGTGAGTTAAGGGCTTTGAATAAAAGAAAAGAAAAAGAACTGCATGTTGCTAGTTCTTTAGATTAGTTGACTTGGATCTCAGTAGAACTCATTTATTGGGTCTGGTTTGGTGGAATGATACATGTTTGGACACATTATGTCGTTGCCAATAATACCCCCATTGGTACTCTGATCATGATTTATTAGGTAAAAGTTGCTGAATTTTAAACTGCTTACATTATGGCACTCTGTCCTGTGACTCATTCAAATTTGTTGGGAGGGGAGGGGAATTCATGGTCAGTCTCCTCACTCAAGTTTTCAAGTTTGTCGCTGACCATATCATTTTTCTTACATCTTGTCCTGTCTCTAGTCCTGCTAATACTACTCCTACTCCTGTTGCTACTACTACCCATGTTGTAATAAGGCCATTCTTTTCCCTTTTCACCAATAAAGAAATTGCTGGGGTTGTGCATTATTGTCATGGACTGCTGTTGTTTGTTGTCGTTATATTGTTCTCCCCCACTAAATTATTTAACATAAACATTAGAAAATTAAAAAAAAAATACAAATCAAAGCTGATTGGCCATTCCAGTCGGCGGATTTTAAACTATGTACAACACTCCCCCCCCCCCTCCTCCCCAACTTTGAACAAGCAAAACACATTTAAAAAACTGGCAACTGGGTGTGATCAAACTGGACACCAAGCACCAGAGAGGTCCCCCAATGGGGACAGGGACAGACCCCCCAAAAAACAAAAATCTCAAAAGAGGACGGACACAAAAGCACAGAAGCCAAAAACCACGGGGATCGCAGTAGTTAGGTACTTGGATTAGATTTGTTTAAAGAGGTTTTGTATTTAAAATTTAACTTTATATTGAAAGACTCATTCGTTATAATAAATTATTCCATTCAAATCGAACTCGAATTAATCAGGACGAAACTTAGAAAATCAAGCTTACAACAAAAAGAAAAGGAAAAGCTGAGAGAGAGAAAGGAGAGAATAAGATTTTCAGAGTTCTCAATGTTGTCCTAAAGGGAACTCAGACACGCCCACAAACGTAATCAAGAGGGGAACTAACTAATATTAACTAACTTGGGGTGAAATGCAGATACAAACTAGTTTTGACAGTGGTGGGGTGTTGGGTTTGGGTTTACAGATACAAGCAGAGAGAGAGAGAGAGAGAGAGAGAGAGAGAGAGAGAGAGAGAGGGGCAGGGGTGACACAGACAACAGAGACACAGTGTAGTCCTCCCATTTTTTTATTTGCTTCTTTTACTCTTACAGAGGCGAAGGACAGGACAGGGCGTAGGAGTAGGTCCCCTATTTCCCCTCCTCTTTCCCCTCAATATCCTCTCCTCCTCCTGTCCGAAGAAGCTCCCTGCTTTGAGCTTTTCTAACCTTGATATTTGCTTCTCTTTGATTTGGGCTAAAGTTGTGATCTCCCCCCCCCCCACCCAGGAAAAGGTGGGAAAGGAATTCTCTTTTGGCATTTTCTGGGTCTGACTACTAGCCCCTTGTCTTGTCCTTTCATCTGTGAAGTAGGACTGTTGAAGGGGGAAGGAGAAAGGAAGAAAAGGGGTTGGGGGTGTTTTGCAAAATCTGGGTTTTTGGGTTGCGGTGGGAGTGGGTAAAAGAAAAAAAAAAGTAATGTTTCCCAGGTTGATTCGCCAGACCCATGAAGGGATTCTAGGGGAAGACGATTTGGTTGGGAGTTTTGGGGGTCAGAGTATGAGGGGAGGTGACCCCTGCCTCGTTTTGACTTCCGACCCCAAGCCCAGGCTTCGTTGGACTGCTGATTTGCACGAGCGATTCGTTGATGCTGTTACCCAGCTGGGTGGAGCCAGCAGTCAGTTTCATCTTTCCTTTCCTTTCCTGGTTACTGCCTTGCCGTTATTTCTCGATTTCTGTGATTCTTTTTTTGCTGGGTTGCTTGTTTTCATTTATGGAGATGCTATTTCTTGGCTACTTAAGTGATCTGAAGTAGTAGGAGTAGTAGTAGTTTCTGTGGTACTACAAATCAGCATGTGGGGCATTGTTTATCTGTTCCGAAGGGGAATAGGTTTTGTTTCAGCCGAAGTGATGATATTATCAAATTAGGTTTGGTTGAAGAGGGGAAGTACTCCAGGAGCGGCGGAAATATGAGGTCTGATTGTTCGGTTAAAAGTAGTTAGTTTATTCATGATTCACTGATGTTAGGAGTGGGGTGTAAAGTAATTGTAGTCCTTGCTCCTCTTGAAGATTCTCAGATCATAGGATTTCAGGTCGGCCTTTTTAGCTGAACCGAATCATCTGAATTTAGCAGCTAAGGATGGCGAATGAGCCTGAAGTGATAGTTTGTCAAATATTTGAGGTCACATTAATTGTTTACATTGGTCCATGTCGGTAAGAAATCAGGTGTGTAAAGTGCTTTAGTAGCAAACTTTTTGGAAAAAAGGTGTGTTTTTCTAATCATAGTCCACGCATGTATCTTGTGTATGAAAGAGTGTAAAATTATCATTCTGTGATTTTGGACTACTATTCGGTGAAGGAAATTGCTTAAGGCATTCACTTCTATTGTGATGAATGTCGTTTCATGTGTTTAATAGAAATGAAACTCAAACAATTGACAAGTCTTTGCACAAATTTTGGAAGAATGTTGTTTCTGACTTTCTTAGTGTTGGTCTCTGAAAATTTATTATCATGAAACTTACATGGTTTGACACCTCACCAGTTGTGGCCTAACCTGTCAGAGTGAAGGCAGTCATTAGTCTATGGATCATTGTCCGCATAGTTGTTTGGCCTATTAAATACCGGTGGTTGATTGAGATGAAGAATTCTCATTGCTCTTGCTCTTTTAAATAAACCCTTCCTTTGACTTATCCCAAAATGTAGCAGCAGTAAGCAGCTTCCGTGTTTCTAATTGTGAGTATGTGTGGTCTAGAAATAGTCTGACTGAAGTAACAACTGCTGTATGAATCCTTTATGGCGACCAAGTTCATGTTGACTTGGAGGAACTATTGTTGCTTTCTTGCATTACACCTGAGCATTGTTCAAGAGTGTAGAGTGAATTGATGGTAAATGACTACGATGGATTCTGTGCTATCGATAAAGGAGTTGCTCAAATGTGGTATAAAACGTAGTGGTGTTCATCCATTGATTATATGGCTTTTGAGATTAACGGGTTGATTTCTTGTGGTCATAGAATAACAGGGCTGGTGAAGAATTAGGAAATCTGAATGAACGGTCACTGTTGGTCTTTCTTTTCTATTGCTTCTCCTAACTGAGGTAATGCATGTTATAGAGGCTACTCCGAAGGCCATTATGAGAACGATGAATGTGAAAGGACTGACACTTTTTCATCTGAAGAGTCATCTTCAGGTTCTCATCAAGCTCAGTTTTTGGTGGTTTAGATGGTATAATGCTGGGAAACATGTTACTGATTAATAAATCGATACCAATGATCTTTTGCATGAACCACAGAAATACAGACTGGGAAAGCAATCAGGAAAGGAAACCGGTGATTCACCAAGAGACGGTATGCCTTGTTGGCTGTCAGATCCATTTTGGTTGCTTATTTGTCATGTTTTCGTGCAGTCATTCATTTATGGAGATTTTCCTTTGCCTATTGTCGAGTTCTAATGTAACACGTAACAATATATGGGTATTAAATAGAAGGAGTTTCGGCTGCATACCTCATGGAGAACTCTGGGAGTGGCAATTCTGTCTCGGACTTGCAAACGTCGGATTTGAACGAGTAAGGAGGGAAATTTTCAGCCCTTTGTCGTTTAGCTTGCTCCTTCAGCTGTCCCGTGATTGTCTATTACAGCCAAAAGGACTGACCATTATATTTGTCAGAAGTTATGAAGTGAAGGAGGCATTGCGGGCCCATATGGAGATGCAGAGTAAATTACACCTTCAAGTGGAGGTAACCCTTCCTTATAGATTGTACTTTTTTCTTCTTTATTTAATTGTTGTTGTGAGGTTCACTACACTACTGAATTATATGCGTGCAGGTCGAGAAGCACTTACAAATACGCCAGGATGCTGACAGGAGATACATGGCAATGCTTGAGAGGGCCTGTAAGATGCTCGCTGATCAATTTATAGGATCTGCACTTGTTGACAACTCGGATAGCCAGAGAAATCAAGGATATGGTTTCAAAGCGGCGAGGAATACGTTGATTGACCCACTTGGCTTATGCTCGGTTGATGCGGCTGCATTGCATGGGTTGGAGGAAGAATTGCCTGCCAGTTTCCACTCACGGAGAGGCGATTGTTCCACCGAAAGTTGCTTGACGTCACATGAGAGCCCAGGGATTTTAACGCTCGAAGAATCTGTTGTCGGAGGGAAGAAGAGAATCGTGGGTTTAGATGCAGTTTTCGCTAATCTGGCTCAGGTTAGTCCTCACGGACTCACTGGGTTTGGAATGTAGTAGGGCATTAATCTTGGGTGACCTGCATTGCCTCTTGCAATGCTATTGTAGTTCAGCTTGTTTTCAAGTGTAAAGAAGCTCCAAATTCTCCCCCTGCTCATTCTGGTCAATGGCAGAAACAATGGGAACAACTGTCTGACAACCTTGTTAGTAGGTGGCGGAATTCCCACCTCTAGATTCTTACGTGGAGATGTTTCCTACCTCTTTCATGGTGATTCGCCGTTGTTATCAATGCCCGTGATTGATGAGTCCTTGTTTACCTTGTCGTTTAAGATTTAAGGCCGGTCGATGGCGATGAAAACACAAGATATCTGTCTGTAGCGTGTCTACTAGATGAAAATGCATCCCGTGAACTTCTTTACAAAGATTGCTGGTGCCAGAGAGAGTTCCGCTCAAAGGTGCACCTATCAATAGCCAGCATAAACAGGACGAATTTGCCGTTTATCGATGATCTCCTTCCTCAACAATCCGCGTGATTGCCACCTAGGTCCAAGAAACGGACAATGCCTCGACATGGAAAGTTTCGAGTATTCCCACCTCTTCTCTTGCTTAGTTTGTTTTGTCCCATGAATACAATACTCTGCATTGGCCATTGTTGTCATGTCTTTACATGCCTCGTTAGGACGTGATCGAGGCGGGACCTGGGCCTTGTATGGAGTGGCTGCATATCTTTCACTGCATTCCCAAGGCATTCAACAATGCAGTCTCCTTGTAATCATCTTCAAGGAAAGCTACAGTTAACCAGCCATGACACAGACGGGTGATGCTTGTTCAGGTGTTTGCTTCCTAGGCAGGAACAAGACCAGCCTGGACCAGGAAGTCACTGATGAATAAATGCAAGTATGAAGAAGAAATTTAGCAGTCAGAAACAGCAAACAGAAGGTTTGCTTAGGAATTCAATTCCGGGTCCGAAAGTCTCCAAATCTACTTTTCAAAGTAAATGGGAATATCTCGATTTCCTACTTTGACCTCTCTTCAAGGTAAACATCTGACACTTCCATGTCGTCACCCCCCATGCATGGGAAAACTAGATTTTTCTTTATCTTTGTTTTGGGGCCAAATTTAACACCTTTCTTAAGATCAATGTCCTACCTTTGATATAAGAAATGGAACCTTTTTCTAAAAGAAAGTAAAAATCCCCCAATTCCATGGAGCAATTTTTGTCTTCCTTATTACCACAAAACGACAAAAAGGGGAGGGGTGGAGTTGATGATGATAATAAATGAAGGTCAGGAAGCGAAGACCGTGTCCCTGTCTGAAAAAAGGGTAAAAAATTATTGGGAATCTCTGAACATAAGCAAAGAAAAGGAAAAAGCAAAGGGAAGTAGAGGGACCCCCAAAACCCAAATCCCATCCCCAAAGAAATATCCGCGAATTCTCTCCCGCTCTGTGTTTGTTTTGGTTCAGAATTCTTCCGGGTTTTGCCCCATTTTCGTCTTCCCGGGGGTAACTGAGTCTGTCTCCGTCTGTCTGTTTGTCTGTCTGTCTGCTGGGTTTGTGTCGTCAGCCTTTTGTTTTTGGGTTGGTTTGATTTTCCTCCAAGGCCTCATTCCCCGTTTCGGATGGTGTTTTTCGGCTCCTTTTGAGAACTGGGTCGTCGTTATTTCCGTTTATTTTTGCTTCTCCGGTGCAAAGATTTGATCTTTTCCTTTCTCGTCGTTCTTCCCAGGTTCGCTCTGATTGGAAGCTGCTGTTTGATCCGGTTGGCCTGGCCCTGGTATGGACTTATTCGCGACGATTGAGGGTCGTTTCCGGTTTCGCTGACAGTGCGGCGGGGAGTTGCTGTTCTGTTTCATCCCCTTTAATGGTAATGAGAAATGGTGCAATTTCATTTATAGGATTTTGAAACCTGCAGCTAAAGAATGACGAATTCGTCCTTATAGTTTTGTTTTTTGCTTCCTGCTGGTTTTGAATGGTTGCGTAGGGTGTGTTGTGTTCTTTTCCTCTTGAACTGGCTTCACGAGGGGAGATAACATAACTATTCATGTGCACGGAGTTGTTTGTTATTCTGCGGTTTGAGTAGCCCATCTTGGTGTGTTTGGCTATGCCTCTCCTCCTAGGTTATTTAAGCTGTCATGCATGAAAGGTTCCATTGTCTTCATCTTGGGATATTGTGGGAAAGCTTCTGAAATTCTTAAGTTGGCTTCAGTTCCGGTAGTTCAGGTTGCACTTTTTCGAGTTGTGCCCAAAATTGTTCTTTTAATAGAGAGGTTCAATGTCATGTAATTGCTGCTTTGATCTTTCTGCGCACAAATGATAGACTTTGCACTGATGAATGGGTTTGTCCCACTTATGCTTTTGGATTGGTGGTCTCCTCAGAACATTAGGAAGAATATTTTCTTGAAATAATGCATTGCTACCTCTGAGAGGCATGTCCTTGTGAACCATATGAAACATTTCAAGTGACAAATTATCAAATTATGAAAATCATGTTCTTTTTTCAAGGACATTGACAGCTTATGGGTCTGTCTTTTTTTTTTCAGATTAAAGCTATATGTTGTAATCAAGAGATCTTTCCAGCTCACACTTTGCTCTGCCTGTTATTGGAACCATGGACGTGGACATTGACACTATGAATTTGATCGGTGGCGGAAACAACATGAATAATAATCCTAACCTTGCTTCAAAGCAGCGACTTCGGTGGACTCACGAACTTCATGAACGTTTCGTGGACGCTGTTGCACAGCTTGGTGGTCCTGATAGTAAGCCACATTAACCTTTGTAGCACCTCATTGGAATTTGATGAACATGCGATGAGCATGCTGAACATTCCGTTTTAGATTGAGATATTTATGAAATTAATGACGATACTTGTAGGGCCTATACAATAAGAAATGACATGGATCTATTAGATAATATTGCAGATTTGAATGGAAATAGAGCATTATGGAAACAACAACAACCATTCCTTCTTTGTGAGAAAATGTCTCATTGTTAGTCTACTTGCAGGGGCAACACCTAAAGGCGTTTTAAGAGTTATGGGGGTGCAAGGCCTGACAATATACCATGTCAAAAGCCATTTACAGGTGCCTAATGAAGGCCTGAACCTTTCTTTTTTAAAAGCCATTTACAGGTGCCTAATGAGGGCCTGAACCTTTCTCTTATGGCTTGACTCTCGATCTGCTTCTGATACGAAAATTCTTTCAATGGTCATTTTTGCAGCTGTTCCATTAGTATTTGTCTCCTGTTATCATTTTGAGCTTCTTTTTGTATGTATGCAGAAATATAGACTTGCCAAGTTTGTGCCTGAATCCTCAGATGGTACTCTAACTTTACGTTTATATTCTTGCCAATGGGCTATAAGGTTTGCATACAAGCAATTTGATTCTTTTATAAATGTTTGTTGAAGGAAAAGGCAATGACGAGAAAGATGCCGCAAACACAGACTCCAATGAGGACGGCCCAGCGTAAGTACCTTCTAACTCTTTCTGTCTTTAAGTAATGCAAACAGAAGTCCTTTTGAAGCGTACATAAATTCGTTTTGCGTCTTACCCTTAGACAGGGTACAAGGTCTCGTGATTTTGCTTTTTGTTGGCTTCTGCCGGAGGAAATGATAGTGTCTTTTTGTAGGGGACTGCAAATTACTGAAGCTCTCAAGCTGCAAATGGAGGTGCAGAAAAGACTCCATGAACAATTAGAGGTAGGATCTTTTGTGCAAGATTTACAATCTGTCAGTTTTTTCCTTAATTTTAAGGAGATATTGCAGAGAAATCACCAAGAAAAGCTGTGTAGGCTTCAAAGCATAATGTAATTGGTTAAGATTATATATACAATGATTAGACAGAATTCTGTGAAGGCAGCATTTTTGTGGGGACGTAAGCAATGATGCTACAAAAAGATAACAGAAGTCCCCTAGCTTATCGACACTTGTTTCTGGAACTAATTATTCTCCACTATCTGTTTTTGCTGAATTTTCTGACATCGAGAGTTTTCCGTAGATATCTTACTATGCTGTTGCAGATAACTTCCTTGTGGCATGGAATGTATTGCCTAGATTAACACTTCTCTTGTTTCTGACCCTGAAATATTAGGTACAAAGACAGCTGCAGTTAAGGATTGAAGCACAAGGAAAGTACTTGAAGAAGATCATTGAAGAACAACAAATCTTAAGCGGAGTTCTCACAGGCACACCTGGGAAAGTGGCATCAGTAGACATTCCTATTGATGAAGATCATGAATCAGCCCAGAAACGAAGTGAATCTCCAACCCGAGCAAGGGCTATCTCCATTGATGAACAATTTTCTACTTATCATCAGCCATCTACTCCAGAATCTGGGTGTCACACCCGGCCTTTCACTGGTAGCCCTGATCCTGAAAGGTCGCTGAAGAAGCAACGTGTCGCTGAGCTTGCCTTGGCCTCTGAGGATAGAGATATCCAGACTCAGATATTTGACTCGAGTTTGAATTACCCAGCATCTCAAAAACCTTTCCTGACACAGGAGCTCTTCAACCCGCGCTTGAGATAATCTCTCCGAGGAGGGCCTCAAATAAGAGTAGTCTAAAGGTGGCAAACTTTAATTCTTTGGAGGTTTGTTCAGGTCTCTGACCTTTTAACTCCCTTTGGCTCTGTGGCTTGTGAATTGGAGATTGGCATAAGCTAAAAGTAGTGAGTACTAGCAATGACTTGTTGGCATTAGTTTAATATTTCTCTTTCATTGAACCAATGTAGTTCAGAAACTTAGCATCTGAAGCATCCGATTTCCCTTGTTATCAATTCCAAAGTCAAAGGACATTAGAATTGTTACGTAAGGGATTAGTGTCTCCCTGCAGAAGTGTGAAATTGTACGACTTTCTCAAGCACTCTGTTACATGGTTTCCTCACTTTTGACGAGGTTGAAGCAATCTCTGTAGAGGTATAGAAGAATGCGTTTGCTTTGCATTACAACAAGTCGTAGGCACTCGAATACTGCAAACACAATGTAACATTTGCATTTCTGGAACAGATGACTGAGAATCCATTAGAGGAATAACTGACTACAAGATACACTCTACAATGTACAACTACAGGACTTTTTAGGATGATGGGTGTCTTTCATGGCTGGCAACTCCTTTCAGACATAGCCGCAACCGCTGGCTCAGGGCATCCAACTTGTCGAATTTATCACGCCTGAACTTAAAAGGCCTCGGCCCTTTCTTTCCCTTTTCCTTTCTCTTATCTTCTTGCTCGGGTTTTACAGAGCTGCGAGGGATGCTCCTCCTCGGAGTCGCAATCGTATTTAAAGTTGTCTGGAATTCGTCCAAGAAAACATATTAGACGTTTGTGAAGGCTCAGTAGATATTATTTGAGGGATGGATTGAGGAGAGAACCTGAGCCTGGTGACTGCTTTTAGCAGGCTCATCGTCACTGGCTCCAAGAGACGAGCATCGTCCCCAGCTCTCTCTGGTGGAGCTTGTACGGGAACAGCATTCCTCGTTCCCACTGTCTTCATTGTCCTGTGAAAGTGACCATGCAGCAAAGCAGGTGAAATTCAACTTACATAAGACATATGAAATGAAAAGTGCGTTGCGGAACAATAAAGAGTACAGGTGGGATGTGGTAAGCAGACAAACTTCAAGCCTGACCATCCGTTCGCTTTCTATCTTTTATGCTTGAAAATAAAGACTGTTCATGGGTTAAATACTGTCTACAGTTGGATGAAGGATGAGTAAGTGACCTGCAGTTGTGTTATATCATTGTCGAAAAGTCTATCGTCTCCAGCCACATCGCTCTGCAAAGGTGCAGCAGTTAGATCAATGGACAAACAGCTTGAAGGGCACTCATTGACACCACACACCAAGTGGGTACGTACATTAGCCTTTGGAATTTCAGATAGATGTTCACTGGCTGATTCAATAGGTGATGCACCGAGAAAAACGGACGACGAACTCGCAGAATCAGCACCCACGGAGCGTAAAGTGGCTATAATCTCATACAACAAATCCTAAGCCGAAAGAAAGTATCATGTTAATCGGAAACAAACACAAAATATTTAAACGACCATCAGAAATGCCGTCGCATTCACAGAAGTAGAAGCATCAGAAGTATACTGAACTCACCTCATCCACATTGCCACTGACTTTTAAATTTGCTAAATCATAGCATCTCTCCACTTTAGTTGGACCGGCAGGAGAAGCTCGAGGAGGGTGTAGGACATTATGGAAAAAAATGGAAACAGAATCATAGAAGAATTGAGGCCGAGAGGAGTTATGATCACCATCAAATTTGATAATGTTTTTATCTCCCTGCAAGAAGACATGACGGTAAAAGGAAAGGTAAGCTGAGGCTTGAAAGGAAAATAACAGGAAGAGAGTTTTGGCCATAATGCAATACCGCGTAACTTTTAAAGATGAGATCAGAATGGTGTGGCTGAATGAACTTGTCCTCATTTGCATGTCCAAATAGAGCAGGAATAAAGGTTTTAGGAGCGACCTGTCATAAGGGCATGAAAGCATGTCATCCAGCGTTCTATGGCGAGATAATCGTCAACAGAAGCAAATAGTTTGCTCATTCAAGCAGAGATTGTACTTGTAGCACTTCACTTCACTTGGAATAGGCAGCTAACTTTCCTATAGGTAAGATTCTAGTGAATAAAAAGTGAGGGCAGCCCCCATGAAGGCACATCTCGTGACACACACAAAAGGACAGTCACACTCGGTTCTGGTGAAGTATTTGCTTTCTGAAAGCTTCTACTCTGAAATGTCAGTTAATGGCGGCCAGCGCGTTCAACATAATGTGGGCTCGAATTGAGATGCGGAACAACAGGCAGACCAGATCAGCAATATTATGGATAGTAACATGTCATTGTCATAGACAGGAAACAAGATAAATATTCTACTTTGTTATTTTACAAAATGACCAAGCAGATTTCATACCTGCAAACAGTTAAGATCAACAATGTCAAACTTAGCCTTCTTTCGTATGACTTGCCGCATGTATTGTATTGCCATCTTTACCTGTCCAGAAAAAGGCATTTGATTAATGCAAAAGTTGGAACTTTTCCCTAATTTCAAAACTGATTAATTATCCGTACAGTAAACTTTGGGACTCGGATCTTGTATATATCTGCCAGCTCCAACATCAGATCGTACAATTTGCAGAATGCACTATCCAACACCATTCCAGCAATTGAGGGGTCCTCTGCTCCATAAAGCATGCTACATGAAGGAGATTCGACATTTTTTAAACTAGAGAGATTCAGCAATATCTGTCCCAATATATTCTAGCAATAATTACTTTAGAAAATAGTTTTTAACAGGAGAGAACAGAAAACATGACATCAAAGAAAGTTACCAAGTCACAGCTCCCATGGAACGGCCCCAGAGACCAATCCTTGATATTTGCTTGTTGCTTCTCAAATATGACACTGCAGCATGGAGGTCATCCCTCTACGATAATTATAGTAGGGTTTAATCAAACTTGGACTGCCGAATATGTTTCTGCACCAAATGAACATACAGAAATCTAATGTTCACCAACCTCATGCCAACCCAGGCTGACAAATTCGCCATCTGATAAGCCTGAGCCCGAAAAATCAAGGGTAAATACAGTAATATTCGATGGGAGAAGGACGATGACCGCTTCATTTGCATCTGCCCTACACCCACTGCATTAGGTTTCAAAAGCAATATGTGGAGATTAGCCAGTTCATGCGGATAATTGCTTCCAACAAAATAGAAGACCTACTTATTAGTCCTAATGTAAAGTGCCTCTATAATGAGCATTTGGTGTACTTAGCAGTCTATCACCTACCTGTTTCCATGGCAATAGATAACACAAGGAAGAGGATTGCCTTCGTGGAAAGATGAGGGAACATAATGACTGCACCTCAGGCAATGACCCCTTTTGTTCGTCAGCTGCAAGGCCCGCCAAAAGGATGAGATAAAAAAGCACATGAAAGTTCCAATGAAAAAGAACCGCCAAAAGAAAGGCAATTCTTGTACTGATCACCCTACTTGCCTCCAAATCTAGTCTCTTGTACGATTTGCCAGCATAAGTAAATTCCGTTTCCCACAAGTATTGGTCTGGATTATATTCAGCCCTGCGCATATGTAAAGCCACATGCCATATTTTATTACTAGACATGAGATTCGATGTCAATGTTGCATCAAAAAACGCACAACAAAGCATAATATTGACCACAAATATAAATACAATCACCAAAGATCGTGCTAACAGTATGATGAAACATATTCCGCTGGCAGAAGGACTCAGTGGCTGCTACATTGAAGATGAATTTGATAACAATGCATCAATTGAAAAGTTTCCATTATAAGATGAAGAACCAATGTTGCGCCATTTATTTATAAGTAATGTTGCGCCATTTTGGCCAGATCACACAGGGCTTAGAAGCATAGAAAAACGTTTCATGTGAAAATATGATTGAAAGCACGCGATAGGCAAATGGGTCCACATATGGCAACATGTGCAACCAATAGTTTGGCAGAAATTATCTCCTACTTCGTTTCGCCTTTCTCTTCTACTGCATCTTGATGCGGAATCAGAGAGATATGGGACGGGAACCCTTTAACTAATACCAAAGCATTACGAGTAGCTGAGCCAGTAAATCTATCTTCAACAAGGAGAAGGCTGCTGTCATACCTCGGAGGCCTAATCACGAAATTGATGAACTGGTCAATCATGACTTCCTTCTTCCTTCAGCCACCGCCTCTCCTGAGTTACTTTCCGGAAGACCACCCCCCCCCCCCCCAAAAAAAAATTTAAGATCACTATCAACTACTACAAACAAGCTCAAACCTTCACGACCCCATTTCCGAAAACACCCAACCCACCCACCGACTAACCCCACAAGAGAAGCGGCCTTCTAAACCAGCTTCAAGGACCCTAAGAACTGAACATGTCCCAGAATTCAAACATCCACCCACCTCAGGATTTTGCAGCTAAAACTCATCCCTAGATCCAAAACTGGGAACACAAACGCCAGACCCAGCTAACAAAACCAAGACTCCAGCATTAAAATGGATGGCCACCCAAAAAGGGATCACCTAAAAGGCGACAACTTTCATTGATAAACGGGGAACAGAAACATGGGAATCGGCGCCCAGGAGGAGGAGCTTCTTCCGATACAATTCCCGAGGCAAATTAACCCAGGAACCAAAAGTTGCAGCTCCCAAAATATTTCAAACCCCGGAATAATCCAAACACGGGCAGAATCAGGAAAAGGGGGGAATCATCCCAAAAAATGCCAGTGAGAAAAAAATGGGGGAAGAATCGGCCGACAACAACCTTGGTTCAGAACAACCAGCCCACCCGGAAAGGGGGAAGAAAAGGCAAAAAGGTTAAAGAGGGAGGAGGGAGATGAAGGAGACGGTGGTTTTGCCAAGTACTGTCTTTGTTTTAATTGTTTGTAATAATAAAAAAAAAAACAATGTCCTAAAAATCCTCGTTCTTGTCGATATTTCTGTTCTTACGATTGTGTCGATTGGTTTTTAGAATTTTTTTAAAGTCAAAATTCTTAATATAGATTAGATTAGATTGATTGAACATCTCATCTTCATTCTCAGTATAATTTTTTTCTAACCTCAATTTTTCTGCTTAATCAAATAAAAAATATACTACCGGTGTGTGTCTGATTATGGGAGAAGGAGTGGTGAAAAGACGGTCTTAACCCTGAATGGGAAATGGGTAGTTAGGCCCATTAATTGTAATAATATTAATTTTCACTTGGTGGGCCCACCTTTTGTACTATTCCCTCCTTAATCATTAATGATGGATGAGCTTTTGCACGGAATTAATTACACTTTGGATTCCGGTTACTAAATATCGGTTCGAAGACTTGACATCTAAAATCTCAACTTAGGAATCTGTAATCGGATTTCGTATTTCTTCTTTTTTTTGTTCGTTTGGCTTTCGGAGCTTCGTTCCGACTAATTCGGACTCAATCCGAGTAGGACGCCTGGCTATGGTGTGTGAGTCTACGCATAGGGGTGGCTGCGTACGGTAAGTTTCGAACTCGATATCTCCTTATGTGAATCCAAGCTTCTTACCACTTTGATCAATCCATGTTGTTGTATTTCGTATTTCTTTTTCATGGCACATGTGTTGTAACTTACTAAATTATGATTATGAGATTTTGTTAATATAAGATAGTGTGGAACATGTACCTAATTTGATGCAAAACCTCCCTCATCATCAACACAAATATGCAGGGAGCACCATACCACCCACATTTACTAATTGTAGGAAAGGAGCCTATGATTACACTGTCTTTTTTATTATTAATTATGGAAATTACTGTAGAAATTGAATTAAATCTCACCAAAAACCCACTGGCGTTCTTAATTTCAAAATAATTTAATAATAAGATAATATTTTCAAAATTCGTCTTTCTACTTAAGGAACTCACCTGACATTATTTAATAAATTTTAAAAATTGTTATGTTATTTTACAAAATATTTTATCGATAAATATTATTATAGCTCAGTTATTAAGTAATTAATTAAATACGATGGAGAGAGAGAGAGAGAAGAGATGGGTTGTTGCAAAATGCAATGGGAATCAATCAATCAATTCAGAGGATTGTCACAAAGAAGGGTAAGTTGGGTTTGGGGGAGCGGGGGAGAGATTAATGTCATCGCCCAGTCGTTCTCTCTCGTAATCATCATATTTTCTTCTTAATCTAATCACTTCCCTGAATCCCATTCCCAATCCCCCCCCCCCTTTCCTTACAACCTCGTATGAAAGCTTCGATTTTTATCACCCTAAACTCCTTTCCCTTCGTTGGCGTTGCGTGTTTGTGAGGGCAGCAGATCCATTTCCCCCAACTGGGTCTCCGTCATTATTCGATTTTCCTCCTAAAAAACCCTCCTTTTTTTGTGAGTGCTGGTAGTCAAAGTCCCCGTCATTTGCAGCTTCAGCTAGGGCTTGTTTTTCTTGGGGTGTCGGTTCCTCTGGGGTTGTTCCTACTTGGGCCCCCCTTTCTCCCTCCTCCCCGTGAAGGTTTTCCTGGCTTCTCTTGCCCGTTGTCTGGCTGGATTGTTTTTATGTAGAATTGGGTTTTATCTAGTTTAGGATTCCACTGCGGTTCACGTGCGGTCATTGTTTGCTGGTTTATCTGGCTAGCCTTGTTCTGTTTCAGTGACCAACTGGTTTTGGGTTGCTTCCTTCTTGTCTGGAGTTAGTGGAGAGATGTCTTGGTTTGCCCTTGAGTTATAATCGATGTATTCTGTCCCCACTGGTGCGAACCTGTGCTTTTGAGCTTCGATCGCCATATTCTTTGTAGCCCATCTTGTCTGTGAGTGGTATCTATTTGTGGCTTTCGCTTTTGATTGTCTCAGAAAGAGGGGTCGTCTATCTTGCTCACGAGTGATATCGACTTATTGCAGGTGCTCTGCGGGCTTGGCTTTACTTGTTTTCTGAAGCAAGATGGCCGAGCAACGGGAGTATCAGATGGAGTATGAGGGAGAGGACTATGATATGGGAGAGGTGGACGATGAGATGTTCTTCCATGGAAGAATAATGGGTGAATCAGATACGGATGAGGATGATGAATATGATCATCTGGTAGGCTTCTAGTCTCGGTATTCCTTCAATGTGGAACACTCTGAGGTTTAGTCTCTTAGGGGCAAGTGAATAATTGAATGACATTGTGCCTTTGAAGGACATGAAGATCACTGATACATCTGCTGCCGATGCTCGGAAGGGAAAGGATATTCAAGGGATTCCATGGGAGAGACTGAGTGTCACTCGTGATAAGTACAGGAAAACTAGAATAGAACAGTATAAGAACTATGAAAACATCCCCCAATCTGGAGAAAGTTCGGAGAAGGTAAACTAGCTTTTTCAGGTTTTCAACCCTTTCTTCGAGCATTTGACTGTTTTCCATCGGTTAGCCTCTGACCGTTTCTTCTGTTCTGTGATGCACAGGATTGCAAGATAACAAAGAAAGATGGAAATTACTATGAGTTTTGGAGAAATACACGATCCGTAAAGTCCACCATCCTTCATTTTCAAGTATGTCCGCCTGCCTTACTTCTCCTGGTCATTACTTCAGTTCTTGTCATAGAAGATGCTGTACATTATCTGTTATAATTGGAGATTGTGTAATCCTTGCAGTTGAGAAACTTGGTTTGGTCAACGACCAAGCATGATGTTTACCTCATGTCCCACTTCTCAATCATCCATTGGTCTTCTCTGACTTGCAAGAAGACTGAAGTTCTGGATGTGTATGGACATGTTGCTCCATGTGAGGTAGAGCCAAATGTTAATACAAAATTACTAATAAGTAGTTGGCGCCTTACACTTTGTTGTGGTCAGAATCTAGTAGTCTCGGTTGCTAGCACTTTCTTACCAGAAAAATAAAATCTTTTGCAGAAACACCCCGGCAGTCTCTTAGAGGGCTTTACACAAACGCAAATAAGTACACTCGCTGTATGGGATAATTTGTTGATTGCTGGTGGCTTCCAAGGAGAGCTTATCTGTAAGGTAATTTGCAGGCAACTTACACAAAACTGTGTGACTGTGTTTCCTTCAATTTTATGCTGTAGTGGTTAGTTTCGATGATATTTTTCGTGATAGTTCGGCGTTTTTCTTGTTGCAATTATGATCCTAACGGCAAAAGAATACTTGAGTCTTACATTCCATTGAGTGGGCTTATATTTAGATCTTTTGTAATCACTGACTTCATGAACTCTCCCTTGAGTTTTTTATTGAGTTCCCCAAGCAAAATGGTAAGGCCTTAGTTGATCCTTTCCGTGAGCTGATAGTAATAGGTACATCATTTATTGTGTTCCTGGCTGTGGTTGAGTTCATTGAACTCTTTTAACAAATCATCTTTAGAGTTTTGGCGGCCTTTCTCATGACATGTTTGTATAATTGAGTAGATGACTTTGAAGTTTAACCTATGTTACTATGGGCGTTCTGATCTGACGCAGTGCTTGGATCGGCCTGGTGTTAGCTACTGCTGTAGGACAACTTATGATGACAACGCTATCACCAATGCAGTTGAGATATATCGCAGTCCCAGGTTCTTCTCATGTTTCTTTTTCTCAATCATTTTTCTGTTCGAGCTTTTCCGTGTTCTGTCCTTTGTAGTTTGGACATTGAACTATAATACATGTTAAGTCGATCATAATGTTTTGGTATCATTGACTGTGAGATTTTGTCTTTTCGTTTTTAGTGGTGCAGTGCATTTCATGGCCTCAAATAATGACTGTGGCGTTAGAGATTTTGACATGGAAAAATTTGCTCTTTCGAAGCATTTTACTTTTCCATGGCCCATCAATGTAAGTAATTTGTATCCTACTTTTCTATAACTCTACATATGTGAAATTTGTTTTAACAGGTAGCCTAGAACAATTGCCATAATGGGCGAGACCATTTAGATCCCACTAAAGGTTTTTGGTAAACTATACTTTGCCTGTGAAGTCTTAGGTCGACGGAAGCTGAAAGCTAGCATTCTTCTGACTGATTCTAGTAATACATGATCAAAATAATGGGTTTGGCACCTTTATTCGAATCACAGTCGGTGCAGATTCACTTTAAGGACTAAAGATTTATCTGCTTCCATAGTTATTTTGTCACTTCTCACTGACATTTCAGTTGCATCTATCTCGGGTTGGAAATTTCATAGGGAATACTTTGAAGTGCATGTCTTCTCACTCTACTTCTTTTTCTCTTTCCACAGCATACTTCTCTAAGTCCTAATGGAAAGCTCCTGATCATTGTCGGGGATAATCGTGATGGTTTATTGGTGGATTCTCAGAGAGGACAGGTTGTCTCTTTGTGTGTCTCCGGCCAAAATATTCCCTCGCGTGCACCTTGCACAACAGAGCCTCGTAAGAAAGGGTAGAACTAATCGATTGTGTATTTCATTGTGAATGCAGACTGTCGGTTATTTAAAAGGGCACCTGGATTTTTCGTTCGCATCTGCATGGCATCCTGATGGAAAAACTTTTGCCACGGGAAACCAAGACAAGACCTGTCGTATTTGGGACATTCGGAACTTGTCAAAGTCGGTGGCTGTACTGAAGGGAAATCTAGGAGCAATCAGGTCAATTCGCTACACCTCTGATGGACAATTCATGTCCATGGCGGAGCCGGCTGATTTTGTGCATGTATATGATACGAAGAGTGGGTATGAGAAGGAACAGGAGATTGATTTTTTTGGTGAGATCTCTGGTGTTTCCTTTAGTCCCGACACCGAATCCTTGTTCATCGGGGTGTGGGACCGTACTTATGGCAGCCTCCTCCAGTACAATCGCAACAGGAACTATTCATATCTGGACTGCATGTTGTGAAGCAACAGCTACATGGAAACCTTGTGGCCCTATTCCTGCAATTATATGGTTTTTGTTTGTGCGACATGGTGGGGCTTTGGGTGCAGCTGCTGGCGTACATGTATATAGGGGGAGGTACCTGTTGTGGTGCCAGTGTCGGTGAGGAGAGATGGCGATGCTATCTTCTTCTTCTTCCTCTTTTCTGGCTATAGCTGGTAAGTTACGGGATGACCGCCCTTGTTTGCAGAGCTTGATGGCTGTGACTGAGCAGTTCGAGGGGCTGAAGGGGAGATGTAAAGGGACTGGATGAGTGAGTGTGAGTTAGTCGTGTCTTATCTATCTCAATTTCATGGCCATTATGAATTCTGTTGTTTGTAAGTACTCGGTTCTTATTTCTCTTATATCAATTGTCCTCTTCCATCTGGTTGCTGCTGTTATTTATATCTCGCTTGAAATTTCAGGTAGGGTTCAACAGAAACTTTGCTTTGGCTAGTGCTCGACGAGCATATTTTTTAATTCTGCATTTTGGTGTAGTATTTGCTGTGGTATCCTGACCTGTCTGTTAATATAGTTCTACGTAAATCGTGATGAGATGCTTATGAAAACTTGAACCCTGCATTCATAGTCACATATTCATTACTCTTTGCTGATTCTTACGTGTTTTTCCTAAGGATGGCAATCTCCTCCTTAACCCCCCCTATGGATCTGGAGGCCTCCCAAGTTGATATAATTTGCTTCAGGATGTCCTCCTCTTTTGCTTTCATATGTTACAGTTGCTCCTCATGGGCAAAGACTATTTCATTGTTAAAGATGGCTTTTTCATCGGACTTGTTTGCAATGTTGCCACTTGGTGCTAAATAACTTCCAAATTTAGGAGTTGGATCTACGCCTGGTGAGAATACTTGTCCTTCTGGGAGCCATTCCCTCAAGCTGGCGACGGCAGGTAGTTCTGTGCTTGGTATCTTAAGAGCATCGAGCCCTCTTGCTAGGGACTTTCTCTTGAACCCTTTTGCCATAAGAGGCAGAGGCCTTTCTTGTGGGGCATCCTTGTTGACGCTCAGTTCGCCCAGAATGTTGAGTTCGGATGATCTCGGATCTTCCTTGTCATGCTTGCGATCTTTATCAACGTCTCATTGCTTGCATTTGATTCTCTCATTAAAAATGCTCTGCCTTGTGAAGAATGAGTGATTTCCTGTGAATTGGTGTTCTCCTCCTAGGTCTGATTCAATGTGTCTTGGGGAGATGTCAACATCTCTTTCTTCCTCTAATCCTTGGACTCTTCCTGAGAGTCCTGAGAGTGTCGTGTGCTATATTCTCTCGAGGAGTCTGTCATAGTCCTCGACTGTGTGGAAACTTCTCGATCAGATTGCACCCTTGTCGTTCACCTCCAGAGTACCATTGTCTGCATTACAGCTTTGAAGTATAAGGCAGCTCCTCCAACAGAAAAGAATGCCAACTTCTTGACCGTTTAGGAGGATCTGCAGACGTTTCATGGTCATCAGTAATTCGAACTTTGTTGACCACGGGCACCTGATGGGGGTTGATGGTGGCATCGTCATCTCCTGTTTCATCAACGGAGATGGGCGACTCAAAATTGAAGCTACCAGATCGGTGCTCGTCAGTCATTGAGGTGGCAGGGCAAACAAGGACGGGGAAGTGGTTACTCCCTTTTCTTGGAATAAGCACTTGCCCTCCCGAGCAAAGCCTGTGTGCCTCTCGCTGTCCCCTGGGATGATCCCCACTTCATCCCCTGCCGATAACTAGCGGAACGTGCCATCACCTTGGTGGATATACATCCCATCTTTTAACTTTCCTAGGGAAAGCCTGTTTGATCTTGAGGGGTGTAGAAAACTGTGGTTGCCTGCAAATCTGATGAGCATATAATTGAGCAAACTGCAGATAGTCAAAAGGAGTCCTGGAGGAGGAAAAAGAAACAAACCCAGAAAGAGACGAGACCATGTTAAAGTTGATTAGGTGGGAATTTAGTATTGGAATTTGGGGAAGAACAATAAAGAAATGTGCTGGTTGTTTTGTCAGTTCATGGTATTGAGAGGTGATGGAGGAGACTTTGGCTGCACGTAGTAGCCAATGTGAATTCTTTTCTAGTTTCATCCTGGGTATAATTTCTTAATGAATAAAGAAGTCGAACCAGGCTTCATCTTGTCGGCTTGGTGCCGGAAGCTCGTTGCTCGTTGCTCGATGTCTCGGTCTCTTTACCTGGAATCTCTATTTTTGCTGTCCTAATAAAACACAACACCTTCAAACTCTTCTTTTTAAAGGCTATTACTCTGTACTGTTTAAATCAGCATTCATAGCATGGCAATTCCAGAATGTTGTCTGAAAACTGCAAGTCGGGGTGTTTTGGCTTGGTTTGGTAGATGAATAACTTAACCAGATCTTCTTTCGACAACGTATTGGTAATTGGGAATACAATGATTCATGATGGAATAGACTAGACATGTTGTTTTGACGTACCTGTCTGTAGGGATGAATGCTGCCGATGATTTTAATCTCAGATCACATCATACACCAGCTGCAAAAGAGTAGATCATTGGCACGGATCGGTAGGTCCATTGATCCTTCGACGCGTCTGGTTACAAGGAGGGAGAGAGGTTTCAACATCTGGATTTAAGTGAGGAGGGACAAATCATTGAGAAGGTAATCAAATCAATGAGATGACATTAAGGAGACAGTTGGGTGGTGTGGAAGAGAGGGATCCAAGAGTCAGTCAATTATGTGGAATTTCCCAATTAATTTTCTTTCATTTTCTACGAACAAATTGTTTGTCGGCCGACTGAATCATACAATCAAAAGTTTGACAATTCCAACTGATGGCTTCATGCTCATCACCTACTTGATTTTGATCATCATTAATGCATAATTTACTGATTCATCGGCTAGGAATGCGGAGCTCGGAATACGAGCATTGTCTGTTTAAGTCTTGCTGCAACACTCCGGCAACTAGTCTTCCTATTCGATGTTTTTCATCTTTTGCGTAAACTTGTGATGCAGATGCGCTGCCGTAAATCGTGGAGTAATGCAGCCATCTGAGTTTTTACATCTTATCTACAACACATAAATTATCTATAGAAGAGATGAGCAAGTATCTGATATTATGCAGACTTGATCAATATTTTCATTCTCCATTCTTTATGTATGGTTTTTCTTGTCTTGACGTATGATTGGGGCCGGGAGGTACTCCTGAGGAGAAGAGGATTCTTGAGGCGATTAATGGCAGCCGCCTGCAGCGAATCCAATCCTGGAGTTGGAGACATCATAAGCAACGCTGAATGTCTGCTGCTGATGGTTGCCAATAATGGCAATTCGGCTGCCTCCAGCGAATGCTAGGCATGTTCTTCCACCATCTACATCCACGAGGATGTTCAATGCATTGAGAGCGAGGTCTGCACCGCCCTGGAACACCATTCTGATCTGCGGAACGGACAAGCTTTTCACGCTCCCTTTGAAGCAGGTATCCAGAATCGAATAGCTTGCTGCCTGCGAGTATTTCGCAGACACGACTTTCACAAAGGCCTGCTTCAGGGCAGTATAAACAGAATCAGGGAGTCGTGTGATAACTGTCCCTGAATCGATGACGGTTGGAACGTTATACGCGCCAGTGGACACGCCTATTGCCTTCCCAGATATGGTAATGCCACCCAATCGCAGAAAGTACAAACTCGGTTCACTGGGGTTGGCGATCATCGGAGTGAACTTATACGCCGATGCTGCTGACCCATAGGCCTTTCCAATTGCCAAGTATCCACGGTTGCCGGCGGAAGAAGTTGCCGTGGGAAGGCAGTAGGAAAAGGCATACCCGTATTTCGGGGATAACTGTGAGAGCAAGGATAGCTTTTGACGGGCGAGGCCTATGATACCTGCAGACCTCCCAAACAGACCTTCATTGTCCTGCCCGCAACCGTAGATGAAGTTCGGGAAGCTCTCGGATGAAGACAAGGAAAGTAAGTCCTGGCTCAGGTACCCGATCGAGTAAGACGAGTCGCCGTAACTGGCGGTGTAGACACACTTCCCGGTCTGAGATTCGCACAGGGGATCATTCAGGGTGGCCTCTTTGAGGTTCAAACATTGAGAGGTTGAACAGGACAAGGTTCTGTAGGTTTTGGAAGCCGAGGGGTTGAAGAGAGGATCGACCTGCGGGTGGCAATATACTACGCAGGGCGCGCACTGGAGCCAGGACAGAGAGCTACCCGTGTCAAGAAGCAGGGAAGAATACTTTGCAGGCGATCCTAGCCCCACCTTGACGTAGTAATTCCCAGACCCGATGGACAATCCCGAACTTACCGGAGTACTAACGGCTTCCGGACCCACAAGTCCTTGGGTTCTGTTCCTGGCAGAAGAAGCAGACTTCCTTCCCTTGCCACGGGCAATCCTACGAGTTAGATCCCTGATACGATTCTCATCACGAGCCAGCACGTCGAGGAAAGAAACAGCAGATTCATCAGCAGCAGGAGAGTGAGAACCGAGTCCATGGTGGACATCGAAATAAACAGCCAACGGCTCGGGTTCTGGCTCTTTCCCTGCAGAACACATTAAGAAGCGGATTCAGGCATATGAGGAGAGAAGCCCGACATGGACGAAAAGTTGTCCGGTATACAGAAGGCGTACCTATACCGAGGCCGGAAGCGGCTCCGGCGAGCACAAGACAGGAAAGGAAGAAGCACAGAGGAGCCATCAAACCACAAACACACACAAAAAGAGATGCTGCCTCACGCAGCCACAAGGTCGAATGAATCTCGAACAAGATGAGGGAGTGGATAGTGATGGAGAACTAATTGGTTTGCAATTATATTAGAGAAAAGATAGGAATCTATAAATGCCACTGTACAAGGAGACAAAGACATTCACATGTGATCGTAATCAACTGTTTCCCACTAGAGCTAAGCGATAGCGTCGGTTTTCTCGACCGTGAGACTCCAACTTAGGTATCAAATGTCGAATCACCTGAACCAACTAGTCTTTCATCTTTCTACTGTTGGTAAAACCCACCGTTTCCACGGAGCCATCACCGACGAAGAAACACTGTTGGGCGGGGTTCACGTGTGTTTTAAGGTGGTTCATCTAAGGCATTATAGTGTGGCGCGCAGAAAAAAAAAACAGTTATAAAATTACAGTAGTATTGTATTATGTATAAAATCCCAAATTATCAAAAATACTTTGAACTTTGTCTCGTCTTTCCGATTTACCCAGCACTTTGAATAATATCATCAGCTAGCCTAACGTTTGTCAATTATCTTAATTCTGACATCCGTCCATCCGACCATTTGACGGCAACCGACGTGGCGCTGACATGTCGACTGACGCCGTCAGTCCTCCGTTTTCGTCTGACGTGTGCTGAACTGACGCTTACATGAAGCGCACGTGGAGCCACGTCATCCAATCCACCAACGGATTGGCCCGACAAGCGTTCGTTGAAGAGGTGAGGTGTCTGGATGTCGGCGTCAGTCGGCACGTTAGCGCCACGTCGGTTGCCGTCAAATGGTCGGATGGACGGATGTCAGAATTAAGATAACGGACAAACGTTAGGCTAGCTGATGATATTATTCAAAGTTCCGGCTAAATCGAACGAATTTCATGATATTTTTTATAATTTGGCATAATAATAATAATAACGACTATCGTGAGAAGCTAACAATCCACCCCTCTTCTTTATTCAAACACGTGCTTCTGCAGGCATAAGCGTACCCTTACCATTGTCTGTTCCCTGCCCCAGTGACGTCCACCGATCGCCCGAGGAGACTTATTGTAAGAGACGCAACGGAGACTTCCGTAAACTACTCCGAGACTCTGGATCGCCAGACCGAAGGAGCAGGAAAGCTGAAAACTTCAGAAGGAATGACCAAATCAGGCACAAAATCGACAACCAAAGCTTTCAATTCACCCAACATAGATAGCCCAAACCCCATGCTGGACCCAATCAAGCAACACATAAACAGCCGGAGGTAACATCAACAACGAGGAGCTTCTTCATGCATTGATTACCTTCTCTTCTCCTCCATGGGCAGATTCTGGTTCGAATTCCCACGTGCTCCCTCGGCTGGGCATGTCCTCTTGCACACCCACCCCTGAATCCATCCAAATACAAAAAAGGGGTGCACTGACTGAGAAAAGTGGTAATAAAACAGGAAACTGCCTATAGATAAAACATCTCCTATTCACTCTTGGCCAACTATTTTTAACTTCTTCTGCCAATAGAGCTAGAGGATGAGTTCTTGCAACTTTAGACTCTTCAATGGTACGCGTCGGCTGTCAAGTAAAATTCTTGTTCAAATCCTGAAGAATGGAACACACGCGCAACAGAACATACCCGCTTGCATGTAGGTTCCATGGATTTCTGCACATAGCCCTTGAGTTGTCGAAAAGAATCACCACCCAAGGTAATCAACTTAACGAGCTATGGACAACAGAAAGTTCTCATCAGAATAGAGGGTACTGTAGTGGCTGAGTTCTACCCTGCGAAGTGGAACAGAAATGAGGCTGCACCCCAGCAGGATAAATTGTATGCAAACGCAATAGAAAATGCAAATGATACATTTATCATATTCGCACGACTGATTTATAGAAAATGACAACAGACCTAAAACCAGTTAAATGTTGGCAAGTCCTAGTGCTTCAGTGGATTCTAACTCAAAATATTATGAATATTACACTCCAAGCAGAATGGAACTACAAAATAACATACTTCTTTTGGCAGAATTCAACATTTACATTTCAGAGGACAAATGCTCCGAAAAAAACAAACATGAGATAACTCAGACAAGGCACTAGAAAAAGGTTCTCGAGTTTTAATAAGCATCTTCATCGGTATCATTCCCAATAAGGACTTACCAGATCTTTCATCACGGGATGATTAGACACATGCCCATGATTTTCTAAGATGATCTTCTAATATATCGACCTGTTTCTTCAGATACTGCAACATAAACATTGTTTAATAACAGGAAGCATGTCAACCTCGCCCACCAAAGCCCGTAGCCATATTGTGCAATTCTTGACTCAGAATCAGGCATGCTAGGGCCTTTTGCATTTTCAGCATATAGTATTCCTAAACTTCACAGATTCTGTCTTTAGAATTTGCAATTCACGTGAAGAGAGTAAATTCAACCAATTTTTACATTTCACAGAACCATTTCACCAGCACAAGCATTTTGCTTTTGTTTCGTCCCAAGATTCTTAAGCACAAAAGAATACATAACGTTGAACCCATGTGCCAATAAAAAATTAACTTGATTGAAAAGTATTCAATCTGATGCAAAGTTTAGATATCGTCGAACTGCCAACTTGAGATTTACTTTATCATCTGTTTCCACAACTGCAAGCATCTTCTGCATGATTATGGGCACTGCAGCATCGGTGTAGCGAGTTAAAGGAGGAGCAGTAGGTATTACAATTTTCCTCTCAACAATAAGCGGAAAAGGAGCAGCAGCAAGTGAATTAAAACAAGGAAAGTGTAAAAGTCATTCTGCCAACAGAAGCACATAAACAGGCTTTCGGTTCAAAAGCTTATAAGAAAAAGTTTCAAACACAACGGAAACACATGCAGGTACCTAAGTAGGTACATGTAGAACTTGAGCTGGGTATTGCCAGCCAGGGACTTCCTCTGAATCACCCTAATTGTCGCATGTTGGGCAGCTTGTACAGTGCTCAGTGTCGGAGCAATGCGGACTGCTGGGCAGTTGGTCATTAGGAAATCACGAGAAATTTCGTTACACCGTAGTTTGATGCCTCTTTGCTTTCAGAAACCTAAATGTAAGCACCATCGCCTGGCAGTGCTCCAAACTGGGAATATTGGCTGGTCCAAAAATGGCTCATCAAATGAAGAAATAAAAAATGTGTTAAATGAAACTCGAGCAATCGAATATATATGTTAGGATGATGAAAACACAATAAAGCGTGGAATACAATACTTCCCAATAGTCCTTAGTTAACCTTTGCTAATAACACGACAGCCACGATCAAACTAATTCATCGCTTCGCAATGACGGCGCATTCAAAACATACTGGTCAAAAGATTCCCTCAAACTCAAACAATAATTGACAAGAACAAAATCGCTTTCAGCCTTGGGCCTTCTGTACTGTTCGAGGAAATCTTTTCAACAGACAATTTCTGACTTCATGAAACGGTGTAGGCAAAGAAAGTGAAATCACACTCTATGTAATCAATGTGCCATCGACATCATCGTACTAATAACCGGTTAAAGCCAAAGCTGCTCATTTTTATTTGGTTTTCTGATTGCTATAGGCAATCAACCACCACCTTATGGTAATTGGACTTTAGTTCTCATGAATTTTTTTTTTAAGAGCATGAGCACTCCACCAATTGTTCAATGGATTTTGTTCTCGTAGCTACGAGCACGAGCACTCAGCCAACACCTCATAGTAAGTGAACTCCTCTCTCTTTGCCTATCTTTTTTTCCCCTCGCGTCCATTGGTAAAACTAATTTTCAGCAGCTAAAACTTTAAACGAAAATTAGTAATACGATATCCACAGCACACATTCAAACACTGAAGCAACTAAACTTCAAGGCCTACATCACCTCATGAAAACATAAATTATCCGTCTCCTATCTCTCCTCGGTAAACAATTTTTCTTTTGAGCTAACACTGGCTGGTTAATCAACAACAATGCAATTCAAGCTCATCATCAAATCCCGAGCAAGCTATATCACATAAGATGTAAAAAGAAATAATGATGTTATCTGCAATATTCTACAACAAGTCAACAGAGTCGAACCATTTTTTTAAACTACGGACTGAGAAACCCGACCTGCTAGATTTGGCTTCAGCCGCAGCTTTCTCGTGCATTAACGAATTTTTGGTAGTAAATTTGGTCGTCTACATCTCACCCCATGTGTCGAGAAGCTTTGTTTGGTTGATCTGAAAATCCTTAAAAAAGCAGTCCTGGCACAATCAATCACGGGGAGAAATTAGTTTTACTAAGAGGCTCCCAACACACTCAATAAGAAGGTGATGCGAGAATTCCTTAAACTCCAATCAATATAACAGTAACTGCAGAATAATACAGAGTAGCGGTCGGCAAATCGACAGTTCAGCCGCTCACCGTCTCCTACCTCCAACAGCTACACACCGATCAACCGGCCAACAACCCCTTCCCTAACCTCCGCTAGCTACCACGCTAACAACCCCCTTCAGCTCCCCCTCGGGATTCTGTCACACCAGCTAACTAACTCCTCTGTTTCCCCGCCCATCCCACTCTTAACTGTTTCTTCCTCCGGGCCTACTGACGATACTAACAATTGGGCCTACCTTCTAACCATTAGCCCAGCCCATGTCCCACAACCGTTAACCGTTATTTATTCTTCACAACATTCTTCACAGCATCCGACAGCAAGCCCAGTATCCCAGCTCCAGCTCCATCAACCTTGTACCACGCATCAAGTGCTCCCCCTTGAAGAACACTTGTCCTCAAGTGTACAATCTGGATAGCGGCGCTCAATATCAAACAAGAATTCCCGGGTAGCATCTTCTTCAGGCTGATGCTGCCACTGCACTAGAACCTTCGTGGCCGCGCAGTTCCCACGTTTAACCATGGTTCGGGCTAGAATAGCCACAGGGACAGGAAGTAAAGGGACACCAGAATTAGACAAGTCAGAGGATACGCAAGTAGGATCAGCGATGCCTTCCCGAAGAATAGAAACATGAAAAACCGGATGAATGGAAATTCCCGCAGGGAAGGCCAACTTATAAGCAGCTTTGCCGATCTTGTCTATAACCCGGAAAGGGCCATAGAAGAGTGGAGCTAACTTCTAGTTACTTCGACGTTGCACACTAACCTGACGATAAGCCTGTAACTTCACGCAGACCATATCACCGATTGCAAATTCCCTTTCAGTGCGGTGTTTATCAGCCAACTGCCGCATACGGTGCTGAGCACGGTCCAAATTGAACCGCAACAGATGGATCATAGCTTCCTTGTCCCGTAACACAGCATCCACTTCTGCAGCGACATTATCAGCAGGAAAATAAGGAATATGCAACGGAGGTGCGTAACTATACAAACCTTTGAAAGGGGACATTTGGATGGTGGAATGATGAGTGATGTTATACCACCACTCTGCCAAAGAGAGCCACCTACACCAATCTTGAGGACGGTCTCCGGACATGCAACGCAGGTATGTCTCTAAACAGCGATTGACCACTTCCGTTTGCCCATCTGTTTAAGGGTGATAAGCGGTGGAAAGGTGCAACTCCACCCCATGAAGCTTAAATAATTACTGCCAGAAACGACCGGGGAAGATGGCATCCCGATCACCATGGTCGTAGGTAAGCCATGCAGCTTAAACACATTGTCGAGAAATGCCTAAGCCACTGTCTTAGCTGAATAAGGATGAGACAAGGCTATAAAATGACTATATTTGGTTAGCCGATTCACAACCACAAAAATTGTTTCCTTGCCCTGCGAACGAGGTAGCCCATCAATGAAATCTAAAGAGATATCCTGCCAAATCCCAACTGGAATGGGCAATGGCTGCAAAAGTTCCGGAGTAGCAACATTTTCATACTTGCAGCGAAGACAGACATCGCAATTCCTTATAAAGTTCCTGACACTCCAAAAGAAATAACCACCGATTCGCTTTGTAGTAGCCAAAACACCAGAGTGGCCTCCAATAGAGCCGCAATGAAATATCTGAATGACCTTTAATTGAACAGCCGGAACATCTCCCACCACAATGCGAGACCCCCTCTTCAACAAACCTTGTTGCCACTTAAAAACAAAAGAAACAAGACTTCCATCCTGTAGACATGCAATCAAACGTCGAAGCTATACATCCTCCTGCCATGTTCGCTTAATCTCATCCAATAAAGTCGGACAACAGTCCTGCACAGCCATAGTGAACAACTCTGAGCTATGTATACGGGACAGGACATCAGCCACAACATTCTCTTTGCCCTGCTTATAGATTATCTCATAATCATAACCTATTAACTTGGACAGCCACTTGAATTGGCTCTCGGTGTGCAAACGTTGTTCAAACAAAAACTTATGGCTTTTATGATCTGTCTTAATAAGGAAGTGTCGTCCACTCAAGTAGTGATGCCATTTGCTCATAGCATGAACAATTGAGAGCAATTCTTTCTCGTAAACAGATAAAGCTTGATGCTTCATAGATAACGACTTGCTGATATAGGGGATGGGGTGATTTCGCTGCATGAATACCGCACCAATTCCCGTTGTGCTAGCATCTGTTTCAACAACAAATTCAGTTGTAAAATCGGGTAAAGCCAAAATAGGGGCCGTAGTAAGTAGGGATTTGAGCTTATCAAAAGCTTCCTGAGCTGTAGCATCCCATTGGAAAGCATCCTTCTTCAACAGGTTGGTGAGAGGGCGATAGTTCACACCATAACCCCGAATGAATCTCCTATAGTAACCACTTAAACCCAAGAACCCACGCAGCTGTTTAACAGTACTAGGGACGGGCCAATCATTAACCGCCTGGATCTTCTTAGGATCTGTAGACACGCCATTTTTGTCAATGTAGTGTCCCAAATACTCCACCTTTGCACAACCAAAAGCGCACTTCGACTTCTTAGCAAAGAGTGTGTGTTGTCGCAATACAGCCAGTGTCTGCCTTAAATGTTCCATATGCTCCTCCAAATTTGCGCCATACACTAATATATCATCAAAGAACACCAAGATGAATTTTCGCAAGTAAGGCCGGAATATAGAATTCATCAACCCCTGAAAAGTAGATGGGGCGTTAGTAAGGCCAAAAGGCATAACAAGAAATTCATAATGCCCATCGTGAGTGCGAAAAGCTGTCTTATGAACATCCTCGGGCACCATTCTGATTTGATGATAGCCTGCATGCAGATCTATCTTAGAGAAGATGACAGAACCATACAATTCGTCCAATAACTCTTCGATGATTGGTATGGGATACTGGTCTTTTACTGTACTCTGATTCAGCTGCCTGTAGTCAATGCACATACGCCATGTTCTATCTTTCTTTTTCACCAATACAACAGGAGAAAAAAATGAGCTCCTATTTGGCTGTATAACGCCAGACTCTACCAATTCTTTGACCATCTGTTCAATAACGTCTTTCTGAGCTGAAGAGTGTCGGTATGGTCGAACATTGATTCCATGGACTCCTTCTTTCAAGGTAATTGAGTGATCATGACCACGGAATGGTGGTAAATCTCGGGGCTCTTGAAATATATATGCAAATTCTTCCAACACCACTGTCATAGCTGAGCAGTGTGATTCCACAGTCGACAATTGACTCAATGAAATTGATCCAGGATTCCAAATGAGAGTAGTCAACTGATTAACAGCCGACTTAACCAAAATTTTCCCATTCACAAGCTGACAACTCTTACCATTCAAGTTACCCAAATTCCCTTGCAATATCACCTCTTGTTCTGCCCAGCAAAACGTCATTCTGGACAGTTGGAAATTCCAGATTATATCACCCAACTGCGTCAGCCACTTAGCACCCAGAATCATCTCACAGTCCTGAAATGGTAACACATAGAAATCAGCTGAGAAGGTGTGGCCCTGCATCTCCCAAATAAATTACTTCATCATCTGATTGCTAACTAGCTTCCTTCCATCGGCCACTAAGACTTGCACTGGTTGAATTGCAATAGCTGAGAAGTGCAGTCCCATAACCACACTGTCATCCACAAAATTGTGGGTACTACCCGAATCAACTAAAATATGTAAGATGCGTCTGCCATATCTTCCAGAAATTCTCATAGTTTGCACCCCTCCTTCTCCAGCATCTCCATTCAAGGCAATGTAAAGTAACCTTCATATCCTCAACCTCTGCCTCCTCGTATCTGTTTACAAACTCTCCCTCCTCCCCAGATCCATCCTCCAGTTCTTCTACCAGTAAAGAAAAAAATTGCCGCTTAGAACACCTAAGATTTCTATTGAACGGCTCGTTACATCCGAAACATAATCCCTTAAGCCTCCATTCTTCAATTTCTTCTTGGCTCAGCCTCCTCCTTAATCCTAGCACCACCTGCCCCTTAACATCCTGAGCTCGAGTAGCATTAACTCCAGTAGTGACTCCGGCAGAATGCGATGGATATCTACTATTACCCTGAGCAGCCGACCTCTGAGGAAATAATCCAGTCCCTTTACCAGACCCAGCATACCCCCATGGGAAGGAACCAATGGCCGGGTGATTCCCCTTTCCCATCTACTCACCCCTCTAGGAACTACCTCAGGTGGCACATCCCGACTGATAATCCTAGCGTTAGCTTGCACAGTTAACAAATCCACTGGTTTCAGCAACCAAAGCGTGCTTCTATACTCCTCCTTTAATCCATTGATGAACAAACTTACCTGAAACAGCATAGGGTGCTCTTGCGTTAGCATTGATCCAATCGTGGACTAAGATGCTGATACATACAGAATGTACGGTTCGTCCGCACTTGGTGGTGCCAGCACAGGCGGATTGACTAAGTAGTCTTATGAGAACTTCATAGATTATTTAATTTGTTGTATTTTTCATCTAGAAGGGAAGCATCAATTTATTGGAGATTTTGGAAGTATTCGGGAGACATTAATGTGGGTAATCGCGACGGATGTAGGACATCATCGTAGTGGTTCGCGATAAACGTGGGAAGTATACAATCTATACCATCAATACTTGAGGGCAAAAGTACCTCAAGTACTTTTGAACAAGTGGGAACTAATTTCATACAAACTAATAAACAAACAAAGACTCTGAATGTGGGGATTTTAATACAATGGGAGCACCGATCAGAGCAACTCAATCGCACGATGCAATGTCGTAAACTTCATGTCCTTCACAACATACAGCCATCTGAGACACTATATGGTGTAGTAAGTAACTTCACAAGACTGTCTTACCGTGCCTCCTCTCCACATCCATCAATGAAGTCAAAGCAATGCCACCAAAAGTCCATTCCGAAACGTGAGCGGCCACATTCCCAACCAGATCGATTATTACATGGAATGAAACATGGATGACTATGTCAGATACTTCAGTTTCAAGAAGGGTGAATTCAGTGTAATTTACTCAAAAGGAGAGAAGAAAATTGTCCTGACCGAAGATATCAATCCAGTTCTCCCACTTTGAAGAAGACCCCTGGCTGCATAACCCAAAGCATAGCAGCAAGTGGAGTTGTTGGTAGACCACACCTTCCTTCGTACCTGAGAATATCAGAAGCAAATGAGGAATCCATTTTCACCCAAACATTTCATACTTCCCAAAACTAACTCGTTTTGGAATATCCGATCAGAGCAGGGTCATGATCTTGCTTCCTATTTGTAGCAGCATAATCCAGACCGGGCTTAAGAAAAAGTTGTCGGGCCGTGAGCTTAGGACATTTTATCTCTGTCTGTCCGAAATCTCAGAATGTAAAAAGTATGGTATTGAGGGGTTGTACTTTTATAGCTTTTATCCATCTGTCTGTCCGCCTATTATAAATTCAGCAGACAGCGAACTATTCAGCCTGTGTGATATAAATTCAATGTTGATTAAATATAATAATTATATCTTAACAACAAGCAGGGCATAGAATGTTAAATGTTCACGTGGCCGACCACATTCTTAATATAATTTATAAAACCAACAACCCTCCCTCCCTATGAATTAAACTTTTTTCCTTGACCAAGACGAAGAATTATGATAAATTATATTCAATTAAATATGCATTTTTTAAGGAATAAAATAATTACAATATTTCTCTTACTCCTCCATTGTCGAACAGATGCAAACAAACCTGCCTTAGGTAGGTGTTTACAAATTCTTCTTTATTTAATGAAATAATTAGACATGTTTTTCCCCAGTTTACAAATAATGGCTAATCACGACGACGCATGTAGGACATCGACGTAGTTGTTCGCGATAGACGTAGACATGGTTTGGCCGCCTTTATTGAACAAGTGGAAAGTAATTTCATATAAACTTATAAACAAACAAAGACTCTGAATGGGGGGATTTTAATGCCATCAGTGGTGTGGGCGTCTCTAGATGATGGCATTTTAATCCCTTCAATATCACGCTTTTGATGGTCAAATGATGTGGGCGTGGCTTACCAGGATGTCTCGCGTTTGATGGTAGAAGGATGTCGACGGGCGTGCCATTTGGGAAATTTCGGTGAAGGAGTCTGTCTCTCCAAAGCACTTCAATTATATATATCATCAAATCATTTGCCCTCCTCATCGTCATCTCCTCATCGTCTCCCTCGCGCCCCCACGGTTTCACAGCAGGAGTGCCCTGGTAATTAAGGCGCCAACCCGTCTAATTCGACAACGTCCTCTTGCGATACTCGAACCGGTCCACTTCTTCTCTTTCATGGAGTTGATGCCTGTACCAGATCAGAAATGGATAATAATGATCGCCGTTGTGGGCGCATTCGTTGTGACGATCACTGCAGGCTTGTGCATTCTTATGAAGCAACGCATTAAAGGAAAGGAAGGTGCAGCGGGTAACACCAACACAGGTAACATCAAACAGCAAACCTGATTTCTTACCAATCTCGGCTTCTTAATCTTTGACAACCTTAAACTTATTTATAAACTTCTGTGGTCGAGATTCCCACACCTCCATCACATCTGAGTACGACGTCTTCCTGAGCTTCCGGGGACCCGATGCTCGTCTCGGCATCATTGACCACCTCTACGAGTGCATGACCGGGGCCGGTCTCCGTGTTTTCAAGGACGACGAGGAGATCCGTCGCGGAGAAGTAATTGGGGGAGAGCTCGAGCGAGCGATCCGCGGTTCTAGGGTTTACGTCGTCGTCTTCTCCAGGAACTACGCATCCAGCGCGTGGTGCCTCAGGGAGCTCGACATGATGGTGGATCTCTGCGGAGGCTTGAACGTTGATGGGAAAATCATACTGCCGATTTTCTATAATGTAGATCCAGCCGACGTAAAGCTGCGAACGAAGTTGTATCGGAAAGCCCTCGACAAACAGAAGGGTCGACACGGCCACGATGTTGTGAAGAAATGGGAGGAAGCACTTAAGACGGTCGGCGGTATCAGCGGATGGGACTGCAAAGCCATCCAGGGGTAACCACCAGAGCCTTGTTATTTTTCTCACTTTCTATTTTGAATCATTTCTTTTTTTCTTCGGAAATAAATATTTTTATTGTCGTCGTGCAGGGAAGGCAGATTCGTCCGATTAATAGTTCAGGATATTTTTGTAAAGCTGAGAATCAAGGATCAAAGTTTGCCTGATCATCTTACAGGTATCGATGATCGAGTATCCGACATGTTAAATCTGCTAGACTGCGACTCCTCGGGAGTAAGACTCGTGGTGCTTCATGGCATGGGGGGAATTGGGAAGACGACCCTTGCTAGCGTCATCTTCAATAAATTATCTTCACAGTTCGAAGGGTCCAGTTTCATTTCGAACGTGCGAGAGTCGGCAACGGGTCATGGAGGCATTGTGAAGTTACAGAACAAGTTATCGGGGGACATTCTCGGTGGTCAATACGTGAGTTCGTGTAACTTCGACGATGGGTACGGCGAGATCATACAAAGGATTCGGGGCAAGAGGATGCTTCTGGTTCTCGATGACGTGGATCGGTTCTCTCAACTGGAGAAATTGGTCGGAAATGACCCGAAAGACAAGTTAGGAACAGGCAGTCGAGTCATAATCACGACTAGGGATAAAAGTATTTGCAATCGATTTGTTCGTCCTGGTTCCGAATTACTTCATTTTTATGAAATGGAGAAAATGAATGACAACGACGCCCTTCAGCTATTCAGCAGGCATGCCTTTGGCACCGATGAGCCTCTAGAAGATTATCTTTATTTATCAAAACAGGTAGTTGAGACCACAGGTAACCTTCCCTTGGCTTTGGCGGTGATTGGAGGACACTTGTGTTGTCAGAGCAAAGAGTCGTGGAAGTATGAGCTCGAAAAGCTGAAGAACGTTCCCCAAGAAGAGGTTTTTAAGATCTTGAAGGTAAGCTACGATGGGTTAGACTTGAGGGAGAAGGAAATTTTCCTCGATATTGCTTGTTTTCAGGAGGATGAGATGTGTCGGCACTATGCGGATTATCTCTGGGAAGCTCGCTACTTGTATCCAAAAAGCGGGGTGAAGGTGCTCATCAATAAATCATTGATAAAAATTGATTCAAACGGTGCCTTCTAGATTCACGATCAACTTCGAGACATGGGAAGAGAAATCATTTGGTCGGAAGGCAATGGAAGACCCGAAAGGCGTACTAGACTTTGGGATCGAGAGGACGCCTTAAAGATCGTGCTTAAAAAACAGGTATTGAGTTATTTAAATTGGTCGAATTCACATTTGTGATGAACGAATGGTTCATAATTCTATTATATTAACAGAATTTTTTCGTTGGCATCAAAATATTACTATTCTTCGAGCACAATATAATTATAAATGCTGGTCTACTTTTTTCGTTTATAAGGTCTCGGAGAAAATCACCGCAATGAACTTGGGGAGACACTATGAAGTACACAAATTCTCTGATGATAACTTCAGTGGATTATCTAATTTGTTGTTTCTTCATCTATATGGGACGAAACTTACCGGAGAATTTGGAAATCTCCGGGAGAGTTTATTGTGGCTTTCTTGGTGTGGTTGCAATAAAAAGTTGAATTCCAACTTTTTCAAGATGAGAAGCTTAGTTGTTCTCATAATCGATGGTATTAAAGGTGGATGGAAGAATGGTAAAAAGCTGGTATGAAATCCTCTCCTCCTATATGTCTTGTGTTTGGTAGGTAAATGTGTAAAGCTCTCTTCTTCTTATTATCATTTGTGGTGCATGCATTTACAGATGATGCCTAACTTAAGGGTGTTGGAGCTCAGGAGTAGCGCTATGACTACGTCACCCGACCTCTCTTGTTGCTTAAAATTGCAGATTATTGTTTTCTTGAATTGCTTCAAGTTGAAAAAAATCCACCATTCGGTGGGTAAGTTGGAGAGTCTTACTTATATGAACATCTCCAAGTGTCAGTCTCTGAGGAGTTTACCAAAAGAGCTCTGTTCTGCAAGAGCTTTACGGGAGCTAACTGTTCATGGTTGCAAGATTGAAGAAGTACCGGAATCATTTGAGAGGTTGGAATCTTTGAGGGCACTTAACTTATTAACTAACAAGATTAGAAGATTGCCCACCTCGATATGTGATCTGACAAAGCTACTAGTGTTGAACGTTGCTAACAACCCTCTCGACGAAGGAATTCCGGAAGAAATCGGGAGACTATCAACTTTAGAAGAATTGGAACTTTCGAACACCAACATTAGCTTCCTGCCAGCAACATTTAGTCAACTCACAAGCCTTAAGTCCCTCACATTATCTGGTTGTCAGATGCTTGAGGAGCTTCGAGGACTTCCAACCAGCCTAACAGTGTTGGCTGCTTGGAATTGTAATAGCGAGAAAGAAATCCCTGATGAAATCGGGAACCTGTCAGCTTTAGAAAGATTGGACCTTGCACACACCAACATTAGCTTCCTACCAGCAACAGTTAGTCATCTCACGAGCCTTAAGTCCCTCAGATTAGATGGTTGTCGAATGCTTACGGAGGTTCGAGGACTTCCAGCCAGCCTAACAGTGTTGACAGCTTCGAATTGTCCTCTTGAAGAAGAAATTCTGAAAGAAATCAGGACACTATCAGCTTTAGAAGAATTGGACCTTTCGTGGAGCAAGATTCGCTTCCTGCCAGCAACAATTAGTCAACTCACAAGCCTTAAGTCCCTCGAATTGGTTGGTTGTCAGAAGCTTAAGGAGCTTCGAGGACTTCCAACCAGCCTAACAGTGTTGGATGCTCGGTATTGTCATCTCGACGAAGGAATCCCTGATGAAATCGGGAGCCTGTCAGCTTTAAAAAGATTGCACCTTTCGTGTAGCCAGATTCGCTTCCTGCCAGCAACAGTTAGTCAACTCACGAGCCTTAAGTACCTCAGATTGGATGGTTGTTGGATGCTTGAGGAACTTCGAGGATATCCAACCAACCTAACAATGTTGGACGCTTCGGGTTGTCCTCTCGACAAAGGAATCCTTGATGAAATCGGGAGTCTATGGGCTTTAGAAGAATTGAACCTTTCGAGGAGCAAGATCCGCTCCCTGCCAGCAACAGTTAGTCAACTCACGAGCCTTAAGTCCCTCAGATTGGTTGGTTGTCGGATGCTTGAGGAGCTTCGAGGACTTCCAACCAGCCTAACAGTGTTGGATGCTCGGGATTGTCCTCTCGACAAAGGAATCCCAGATGAAATCGGGAGCCTGTCAGCTTTGAAAGAATTGGACCTTTCGGGTAGCAAGATTCCCTTCCTGCCAGCAACAGTTAGTCAACTCACGAGCCTTGAGTCTCTCAGGTTGAAGTGTTGTGAGATGCTTCAGGAGATTCGAGGACTTCCAACCAGCCTAACAATGTTGGATGCTTCGGATTGTCCTCTAGACAAAGGAATTCCTGAAGAAATCGGGAGACTATCGACTTTAGAAGAATTGAACCTATCGGGGAGCAAGATTCGCTTCCTGCCAGTAACAATTAGTCAACTCACGAGCCTTCAGTCTCTCACATTGGATGGTTGCAACATGCTTCAGGAGGTTCCAGGACTTCCTACCAGCCTAGAAAACTTTGAATTTTCTTGGAATACGGTGGGACTCTCTGAAAAAATAAATTGTACAGTAATGGATGGAACGAGAATTATTACGTATGACAGCGTTTCTGAGTTGGGCTTCCTTTCCAGGCTCAAGACTCTCGGTTTGAGTTTTCCAAACATGGCATCTCTGCATACAAATATGGAGATAAGAGATTTTACATTGACAGAGATGGAGCTTGGTGGGCTCGATTCGTTACCCAGTCTTAGGACATTGAGTATCAATGAGTCCGATAGTCTCCTCCGCGTGTCGAACATAGGGAGATTGAGGGGGTTGAGGTCGCTTGAGTTCAGAACGTGTAGAGCGTTGGTGGAGATCCCTGGACTGGAACAATTGGAGATGTTGGAGGAGTTGAGGTTTCACAACTGCCCTTCCATTTGCGGAATTCAGGATTTGTTGGGCTTGAAAAGATTGAAAATTGTGAATATCTGGTTTTGCTCCTCGTTGCTCTGCGTGCCCCGTTTGATGGACGAGTGTTGCCTTGAGATTTATTGGTGTGACAATTTGCGGGAATTTGAGGGCAGTTATAGTGAGTACGAAGGAGAGAGCAGGAAAATTCAATTGGAAGATGATTCCGGGGAAGGAGGAGGTGGGAAACGAAGAAGAATTGTATAACAAGTTTCCTTTTTCTTTTGTGAATGAGGTGATTATTTAGGGGATTAAAGGGAGGTTGGGGTTTACATCCTTAGAGTTTGTCATTTAAAATCAGACAAAAGGAATAAGAGTTTAAAGATGTGTTGAGCTTCATGTAAATTTGTAGTGGAAATTTTATTAATTTAGAAACTTATGTGGTAATGAAAAGAAACCCCACGATGATAATATTTTTCCATTTAAATAAAGGCGGTGAGAAAAGCAAACTGTAAATATATGATTTAATTTTGTTTTCCAGAATTACATGGACAAATTAATTGGACCCGGGAAGTCAAAAAAAGATTTATCTTTTGGTCCATCACAAACAATCGTGTTGACAGTAAGGGTGTAAATGAACAGAACCGTTTGTGAACGGTATGAGCTCGACTCGTGAAAAACTGGAGCTTGGCTCGATTATGAACGAACCAAGCTCGAGCTATTCTTTTAGCAACGCGACTTTTTCTTAAAAAAGTACAGGAACAAAGGAGCGCCTATCTGAAATGTTTCGAGCTCGAAAGGGTAAAAAAATCTCCTATCTGCTTTATTTATTGAAGCTTGTGGACACTTGAGTTACGGGATAACAAGATCAAAAGATTACTGTTGTGAGATGCTTTAGGCGGTTCAAGGACTTCCTACCAGCCTAACGGTGTTAAATACTTCACGTTGTCCTCTTGAAAAAGGAATTCCGGGATAAATCGGGAACCTGTCAGCTTTTGAAGATTTCGACCTTTCATACGGCAACATCCGCTCCCTGCCAGCAACGATCAAGCAACTCACGAGCCTTAAGTCCCTAAGATTGGACTATTGTATGATGCTTCAGGAGCTTTGAGGACTTCCAACCAGCCTAATGGTGTTGCATGTTTCGTATTGTCCTCTCGACAAAGGAATTCCAGAAGAAATCGAGAACCTATCGGCTTTAGAAGAATCGAACCTTTTGTACACCCACATTCGCATCCTGCGAGCAACAGTTAGTCAACTTAAGAACCTTAAGTCCCTCAAATTGAATTGTTGCCGGAGGCTTCAGGAGCTTCGAGGACTTCCTACCAGCCTAACGGTGTTAAATGCTTTGCGTTGTCCTCTCGAAGAAGGAATTCCGGAAGAAATCGGGAACCTATCAATTTTAGAAGATTTGGACCTTTCGTACAGCAACATCCGCTTCTGTCCAGCAACGATCGGCAACTCACGAGCCTTAAGTCCCTCAGATTGGATTGTTGTAAGACGCTTCAGGAGCTTCGAGGATTTCCAACCAGCCTAATGGTGTTGCATGTTTCGTATTGTCCTCTCGACAAAGGAATTCCAGAAGAAATCGGGAACCTATCAGCTTTAAAAGAATTGAACCTTTCGTACACCGACATTCCCTTCCTGCCAGCAAAACTCTGCCAACTCACGAGCCTTAAGTCCCTCGGATTTGCTTGGTAGCCAGATGCTTCAGGAGCTTCCAAGACTTCCTACTAGCCTAACAATGTTGGAATTTTCATGGAAGACGGTGGGACTCTCGGAAGCAGTTGAGTTTGGATCCTTGGCCTTCCGCCCAGGAAGAAAGATTACATTTAGTGGAGCTTTTGAGTTTGGCTTCCGTTCCAGGCTCAAGACTCTCAGTTTGAGTTTTCCAGACATGGCGTCTCTGCAAACATATATGGAGATAAGAGAATTTACGTTGACGGAGATGGAGCTTGGTGGGCTCGATTCCTTACCCAGTCTTAAGGAATTGTCTATCAGTGCGTCCGAGGGTCTCCTCCGGGTGTCCGACCTAGGCAGATTGAGGGGACTGAGGTTGCTTGCGTTCACTGGTTGTGAAGCGTTGGTGGAGATCCCAGGACAGGAACAATTGGAGATGTTGGAGGAGTTGAGCTTTATGGGGTGCCCTTCCATCTACGGAATTTCGGATTTGTCGGAATTTGAAGAGAGTGGCAATCTCGTTTTGCTCCTCGTGGCTCCATGTGCCCCGTGTGATCGACGAGTGTTACCTATCAATTTATGGATGTGACAAGTTGGAGTCATTTCACGACTCCATATGTAAAAATATACTATGTGAAGCATGCCATCAAGAAACTAAAATTTCATACTTGAACATTTCCATGGGGATCCCCTTCGAGCATCAATTGTTCTTGGATCGCCTGAGGTAAAAACTCGAAAGGCTCCAAGGACTGGGGAACAAGTTTCTTTTTCCAAAGACCCTCCTCATCAACGCCCTCGTGTGCAAGAATTTCACTTGATTCTGCAATCAGTTGCTGCACCAGCACAGACCACATATTAATGCATCGCTGTTCGAAGCAGCACGTCCCGTTAACCTTACAACTGCAAAGTCAAGGAGAATGAACTAAGAATAAGAGAGTTTGTCAGTCGCATCAAAAACCCCAGGGCATGTGTAATGCTCGATGAAACATCCTGCAGTCAATAATGACAAACAAGAAATTCTGCAGTTGACAATTAAAGAAATTATACATCAAAGAAAAGATTAAGGGCATACATACAATGGTAATATTGTCCCGTAGACCGGGCATCGACCATGACATTTCCAGTCATCTCAGAGTATATCTGCAAGACAGGTACAGGAAAATTTGGAATGACATCAACAACACAGTATTCTGAAGAAATATGAATAAAAATGTCCTAAAAGCAACCTAGCCATCATTCAATTAGTAATCTTAAAACTATGATCTACGACCCTTGCAGTTGTAGCTACCATCAATTTCGGAAACCCAATGAACATATAAATATACCCTTCACGGAGATCACAGAATAGACAACAGAGTAGCATTTAACGTACAAATCTAAGATAATATTACCTTTGTACGCTGTATCAAACCCAAAACTCACAGGAACCTCTTTGCATTTGAGATCTCCATCAATAGTTTTGGGGCATCCAATTACCCGGGTTTTCAAGTTTTTGCTCCTACAAGTAACATATGAGGCATAAGCTATAAAACCCTACAGGCGGATGTATTTAACTCTAAAAGATTATATGAATATCGAAAAGTCACATAAAAGAACAAGAAATTCTCAGCGAGAAGACAGGCATTGGTGTTTGAGTCATCACCATCAATGACGATGAGACCATCCAGATCAAGTTTCACAGCTGTTTCTTCAGCTTGTTTAAACTGAAATCAAATAGTATATTCTAAGACCTCCATCCATATCCTGTAACAAACACACTGTTGATCTAAAACACATTTCGGGCTTTACCTGTTCTGGAGTTTCTATCTTGTCTCTGCCACTGCAAATCATATCAAAGCCACCCTAATTGATAAGTAAAAAAGAAATGGTCAATATGGCAGACATTAAAAAAGATCAAAACTACCAATTTCCATCAGATGATTGATAGAACATGTTAGTAACTTTTGGACCAAGTCCAAAAGAGTCAAGCCCGTGGGATGCATGTACAACATGCGTCTGACTCTGCTTTTGGACAACTTTCTTCAGTTACACAGTCGCATGATGTAAGAGAGCCTCCATGAAAAAACATTGGCGACCAAAACACATGCAAAGTATGAAAAAGGGGTTACTTGATTCCTGTAAGGGTACACGTAGTCAGAGGTGAGTTCCACATATTTGCATTTCATGATAAACCCTTCTCTCCGGCCCATTGCACGTTGGCCATGCCCAGGTCACTCTCCAAGAAGACTTCACTAACGATGCAGCCTTTTACAGCTAACGTCCCTCGTGTGTGACTAACAAGATTCAAAATAACAAAAAAGAAAATACCACAAGCTCATGGTACAATCCCTCGGGAGATTACACTATAATACACGTCCTAAAATGTGGTCTAATGGTATCCTATTTATACAAATTTACAAAATAGAAAGTAGAATTGACTAATATAGCTTGTACACTTAAATGGAAAACAATATCCCATTGGTAAGTATCCGTTATGGATGAGTCTGACAAAAATAATTAATTTAATCATATCCCCATAGATAGACATTGCAGAAGGTAGTCGATTACGAATGGAAATAATTAAAATTAATTTCCTTAATATATTTTTTGAGATTCATTCATTTATTTTAATGAATCTGGACAAATAACACGCTTTGTTATCCAAATAAAAACTATTAAGAGAAGATAGTATTTCATGATCAATAATAAAACCTTCCATAAATAGATAATTTATTTCCTTCAATTGAAACATATAAATAAGCAATCAACAGAGTAGAATCAAATAGAAATATTTATTTTTGCATTGGAAGAATCTCGCGATCTCGCTAAGTTGACAGTCGAGGAATTGGTTGGTTCTCTTCAAGCACAACAACAAAGGAGAGCAATAAGACAGGAGGAGCAACTTGAAGGCGCATTTTTAATGAATGCAAACGGGAAGGAGAAATATGCCCGTAGAAACGAGACGAGAAAAAATGCCGTCGAAAGAAAATTCAGGAACTAAAAGTTTAGCGGGAAACATCAAAAAGAGTTTCCTCCATGCTCTCATTGTAGTAAAACTTCTCATACGAAAGATTTCTATTGGTTTAGACCCGGTTACAAGTGCAAGCATTGTAATATTCCTGGTCATGGTGAAAAATTCTGTAGGAAGAAGAAGGCTGTTTCTGAAGAGCAAGCACAGGTCGCGAAGAATAAGCCGATGCAGGAAAATCAACTCTTTGCGGCAACCTTTTCTGCAACAAGTTATGAGCTGATGCATGGTTCATCGACAGCGGATGCATGCATCATATGTCTCCCGATGAGAAATTATTTGTAGACTTGGATAAGTCTTTCTCGACCAGCATTAAAATCGGGAACGGGCAGCTTCTAAAGGGGCTTGGTATGGTGGGGTCGACTATTATTAAAAATTCTTCGGGTACTAACCGAATTTCAGAAGTTCTTTTTGTACTAGAATTGTGCCAAAATCTTTTGAGTTTGGGACAGTTGTTGGAGCAAAAATATATTTTGCACTTCGAGGATTTGCATTGTTCAGTGGCTGACCATGATGGAAAGGAGTTTATGAAAGTGAAAATGAAGGATCGGTGTTTTCCAGTTAAATTTAAATCAGATTCTTTGGCCTTGTCGGCCAATGTAGATGATTCTCAGTTATGGCATAGAAGAATGGGGCATATAAGCCTCACTACTTTGAAGAAGATGCAATCAGATGAGTTGATTATTGATCTTTCAGTTATTTATGCGTGCTCAGATGTTTGTGCCGTTTGTGAATACGGCAAGCAATCCAGACTTCTTTTTGAAGAAGCGAAGTGGAAATCGACGGAGAAACTTCAATTGGTTCATTCAGATGTTTGTGGTCCAATGAGTGTGCCTTCTTTAAATGCAAGTAGGTATTTTTTGATCTTCATCGATGATTTTACTCGTTTTTGTTGGATTGTTTTTCTCAAGACAAAAAGTGAAGTTTTCGGCGAGTTTGTCAAATTTAATCAGTTAGCCGAAAATCAGTGTGGTTGTAAAATTAAAGCGTTAAGATCGGACAACGAAAGTGAATATACTTTTGGGGAGTTCAAAAAATTTTGTGCGCAAGCCGGGATCATTCAACAGTTCACGGTGCCGTACTCTCCGCGGCAAAATGGGGTCAATGAACGGAAGAACAGATCTATAATGGATATGTCAATGTGTTTGATGTTTGAAAAGGGATTGCCGAAGGAGTTGTGGGCCGAAGCGGCAAACACTTTGGTTTATCTGCTAAATTTATTACCAACTAAAGTCTTGAAAAATTTTACTCCGTATGAGGCTTGGTTTGGGAAAAAATGTTCAGTGGATCATTTAAGAGTTTTCGGAAGTATTTGTTATGCTCATATTTCGAAACAAAAGATAGACAAACTTGACCGTCGAGGTGAAAAATCTATTTTTATCGGATATGGGTTGAATACCAAGGGTTACAGGATCTATAATCCCACGACGAAGAAATTTTCGATGAGTATAAGTTTATCTTAATGAGGACGCGAAGAGGGTTTGGTGTGTTGAAAAACTAGCCGTGAGTCTTGGTGAACTTGGACAATCTTCTCTTGATGTCGCCGAATTTGACAACGAACAATTGAGGGGATTAAGAACTTTGCAAGATGTTTACCAGAGATGTAACCTCACCATGCAAGATCCCGATTCTTATGAAGTTGCTTCTAAGGATGTCAACTGGATGGCAGCAATGCAAGAAGAAATTGATTTGATTAATAAAAATCACACTTGGGATCTTGTCGATAGACCATCCGATAGAAAGGTAATCGGAGTAAAGTGGGTTTATAGAACGATGTTAAATGACGATGGTTCTGTAAATAAACTCAAAGCATGGCTGGTTGTGAAAGGATATTCTCAGGAAGCCGGAGTTGATTTCTGTGAAACATTCGCACCGGTGGCTCAGTATGACACAATAAGGATGTTAATCGTACTTGCAGCGAAGATGGGCTGGAAAATCTTTCATCTCGATGTTAAGTCGGAATTCTTAAATGGTTATCTCGATGAAGAAATTTTTGTAGAGCAGCCCGATCAATTTTCCATGGATGGATGCGAAGAGAAAGTTTGTTTGCTTCGTAAGGCACTTTACGGTTTGAAACAAGCTCCTCGTTCGTGGTACAACAGGATTGATTCCTATCTCTTAGAGAAGGATTTTTCTAGAAGTGAGACGGAAGCAACACTTTACATAAAAAGGTCAAGGGGTAAAGTGTTACTTATCGTGTCGTTATATGTGGATGACTTGCTTATCACAAGGAGAGATGAAACGGAGGTAAATCAGTTCAAGCTCAACATAGCCGAAGAGTTCGAAATGTCAGATTTAGGGCTGATGCATTATTTTTTGGGGTTCGAGATACATCAAGAAGATGACGGTGTCTTTTTTAATCAAAAAAGTATGCCACGGACTTGCTGAAAAAATTCAGAATGAATGAAGCTAAGTCGGTACCGACTCCTCTCATTGCTAATTTAAAGTTGGTGAAGGATGATGAAGTGATGCGGCCGATGCGACGTTGTTTAGAAGTATTATCGGAAGTTTGTTGTATTTATCAACATCGCGCCCGGATCTAATGTTTGCAACCAATTATTTGTCCAGATTTATACAATCTCCGAGCCAAATCCATCTTTGTGCAGCGAAAAGAGTGTTGAGGTATGTCAAAGGCACAGTTGATTTTGGTATTCGGTTTGTGAAGAATAAAAGTTCAAACCTCCAAGGTTTCTGCGATAGTGATTGGGCTGGAAGTATTGAGGACTCGAAAAGCACGTCAGGTTTTACGTTCTCATTTGAAAGTGGAGTATTTGCTTGGAATTCAAAAAAGCAAGAAGTTGTAGCGCAATCCTCCGCCGAGGCAGACTATGTTTTAGCTGCAGCAGCCAGCAATTAAGCGATTTGGTTGAGAAAAGATCTTGAGAACATGGGCTGGAAACAAGTGGTTCCTACGGTGATGTATGTTGACAACAAGTCTGCTATTGCAATAGCTCAAAATCCGGTTCAACATGGTAGGACAAAACATATTTCAGTCAAGTATCATACGATTCGAGAAGCGGTGAAGAATGGTCAAGCTCGAATATTGTCCATCTCGAGATCAAGTTGCGGATATTCTGACTATGTCTTTACTGAAAAATCAGTTTCAACATCTCAGACAAAAACTTTGAGTGTTTCCTAAACAAGCTTTAAGAGAAGTGTCAATTTTTAGGATTTGATTTGTTTTCTAAAATGCTAATTTGAATAAGATTTGATTTAGTAAATCTTATAAAAAATTTTAGGAGATCTGTTATTTTCGGTTTAGATTCTCTTTTAGTTTTTGGTTTTTTTTGCTATTTAAGAACCTCTTGTAAACGTGAGTTTTATAGCTTTTATTTTTTATTTTCCCAAATTGGAGATAATCAATAAAAAATTATAAACAAGATAAAAGGAGAAGGAAGTGGGGGAACAGAGTGGAAATGACTAATGAGCATGCGTAACCCGACCGACAGCATAATGGTGGGAAGTGCAAACGTGGGCGTGCCATTTGGGAAATTTTGGGGAAGGAGTCTGTCTTTCAAAAGCAGTTTTAATCTTTCTTTTTCTCTGCGGTGGGGTATTTCGGACGGTGGAAATTTTTTACTTTTATTTAAATAAAAATACAATTACATTGCCTATGGGATCCAAACCTCATCAAACGCAATGGATTACAACCGTTGGTTTGGTGGTCTCTATAAGTTAGTAATATCGGATCACTCCAAATACCAAGCTCAGCATACAAGTACATATGGATTTCCACTCTGAAACGATAAAAGAGTATACCTTTTCCTTTCTGACGTGAGATGTTTAGATTTGCACCATTTGGATTGCAAAATCTTTTGCCGGCTTGTTTCCTCTATTGTTGAGTGGAGCCCTTCCGTTGGTGAAGGTAGAGGAGATTTCACATACCATCAATTCGGAGAACTTAACCATCCAAAACTGTGTCCAATTCTCAGGCCCACTCCCCGCTACTTCATTGATCACAACACAAAGTTCGAAGTTTGTAGGTCCAAGAGGGTTCAAGTTGGTATCGTACTTGGATAGCGGTTCAGTATCTGTTTGTGTTCGATGAATTGATGTGTATCGAAAACCACCATGGTTTTATGCTCGGTTTCTTCGTTCTCTCTTTGGCTGAATCGGATCAAACTCGAAGAAGGAGTGATAGGGACTCCCCAGCCAACGGACTTGATCGTTGTGCATGAGAACGTATGGAATTTTCGGACAATGTATCGGGCTCACCCCTTCAAAGGTATAATAACCTCGGTTCAAGACACTGCCTCATCGGTCATCAAGACCATCTCCAACCAACAGCAACGTCGAGTCATGGCTGCTGACCGCTTACCTCAAACGGTCGAGAGGGATGCTGTAGATTTTAAATTATTTAAAGTAGATGTTATTTTGCAAACACCATGCTTAATACTTTCATCTGCCCATAAATGTTGGCGGCTCTGATGGCCGAGCACATGCTGTCCGCGGCCAACGGTCCAAGTTAAGACTGCTACTAGTCCCTCGGAAGACGTCTAGGGTATCACAGACGTCTATGGATGCATATATATTGGATCTGGGCCGTCTTGATTCGGCCGGTTATTATAATATAAAAGCTTCGTTCCAAAATAACGTTTCATGAGAAAGTATTTCACGAAAAAGTACGGCAATTTTTATAATTTTTCAAATAATGTACATAATTATGTTTTCTAACACTGATTCTATATAAATAAAACTCGTTATTTTTAACACCACCGAATCATTATTGGACAAATTTTGAAAGTTATTGCACTATTTATGAAATATTTTCCAATGGATTTCTTATTTTGGAATTTACCTTTATGATATAATATTGTGCTTGGTATTATTTTTTGTACAATAGGTAAGTCAAGAAAGCGTGACATCCTGTATATTTTTATTTTAAACATTATCTGGAATTTACATAGAAGATTTTTTATTCAACGCGAAGGCATTGCGAAGTTTCGAACATACGACGGAAGAAAAGATAGAAAGAGAGGCAGAAGAGCTGTGGCCGACCCCACCAACCGCACTATCTCCACTCCCCATCTTTTGCCATGGCGGAAGAAGAAGAGAATCCACCCACCAACAACACCACCCTCGATCCCGACAGCCAAGCCCTCGGCAGCAGCTCCTCCTTGATGACGAGAAGGAACACAGCCCTTGGCGCGCTGAGGGACGCAAGGGCAAGGATTGAGGCTGCAGAGGCGGAGATGGCCAAGGAGAGGGACGCTGTGAGGGCGGAACCGGGCAGGCGGCGGGCTGCCGTAGAGGTGGAGACGGCTCGCCTCGCGGACGAGGCACTGCAGAGGATCGCCGGGAAGAGCTCCGGGAGGAAGAGGACGAGGGCCGGAGAGGTGGCCCAGGAGGAGATCTCTCCAGTGAGGTAAAAGTTTATGCATACACATATGAACAGAGTGTTCCTAAACTAAGGTTTAGTAAAAATAGTGAGATGGTTAACTGGGTGAAAATTGCAGGGAAGTTCTGTTCCTGGACTTACTACAGTGCAACCTCTTCCTATAAGCCTCGGAATGTACGAGAGCATCCCGGACGGTGCTCTGCTCGCTCGCCTGTGCGTGTTAACAGGCCAGGCTGGTTAAACTGGAGAGATCGACTTTTACAGCTAATCTCAGACAAGGTAATAAGCCTGGTCATTAAATTCTAGAAGATTTTGGTAGTGTCAACTTTGGCTGCTTGAGATCGATCCATTTCGAGTATCTTATGATTGAAGAGATTAAGCATTTTGAAAGAGCATTTGAGTTCCAATTTGATTTCGTAGAGAGCCCACACAGACTGCAGCTAATCGGCATCAGAATTGGATTACTTGAAATTCATCTGCATCATCATCTCATGATTAAAACCGCAGATTCAACATCACAAGCTAACAATTTTTTATGGTAACTAATGAGAAAACCAGACAGACAAAACCCACGGGCAAATAGTCTTTTCCCATGGCAAAATTAAGACGATGATGTAGCCGTGCCATTCTCGGGTAGAGTGTTCCTTTAACTGAAATTTGAGCCTCAAATGATTCATTCGAGTGGAGTGGATGAGAGCCTCCCACGGTGAGTACGTTCCGTTTATTGGAGGTGTGGTCTAGGCGATTCGCCGAGCTCCAACAAAAGAGTGTGGTTGACTGCGTCGGATGCTGGGCCAACAAACTGAATAGGACCTGCCAGGGCAACGTGAAATGCAGAAGGCGTCAGTTAGAGAAGGGGGGCGGACAATGGGAGCACCGATCAGAGCAACTCAATCGCTCGATGCAATTTCGTAAACTTCATGTCCTTCACAACATACAGCCATCTGAGACACTATATGGTGTAGTAAGTAAAACTTCACAAGACTGTCTTACCGTGCCCTCAACAAGCAGTGCATAGAATGTGCTAAATTATACTTAGGTTGGTGTTTACAAATTCTTCTTTATTTAATAAAATAATTAGACATGGTTTTCCCCATTTTACGGTTAAAGGAAAGGGAAGGTGCAGCGGGTAACACCAACACAGGTAACTTCAAACAGCAAACCTGATTTCTTATCAATATCGACTTCTTAATCTTTGACTACCTTAAACTTATTTATAAACTTCTGTGGCAAAGTAAGTGTAAGCAGCTCAACAATGGAGCGCGAACAGAGCAAGGGTAGCGACCGATATTCCCACACCTCCATCACATCTGAGTACGACGTCTTCCTGAGCTTCCGGGGACCTGATGCTCGTCTCAGCATCGTCGACCACCTCTACGAGTGCATGACTGGGGCCGGTCTCCGTGTTTTCAAGGACGACGAGGAGATCCGTCGCGGAGAAGTAATTGGGGGAGAGCTCGAGCGAGCGATCCGCGGTCCCAGGGTTTACGTCGTCGTCTTCCCCAGGAACTACGCATCCAGCGCGTGGTGCCTTAGGGAGCTCGACATGACGGTATATCTCCACGGAGTCTCGAATGTCGGCAAGTTTATCATACTGCCGATTTTCTACGGGGCAGATCCGACTGACGTAAAGCTGCGAACAGAGCGTTATCGGGAAGCGCTCGACGCACACAAGGATCGACACGGCCAGGAGGTCGTGAAGAAATGGGAGGAAGCACTGAAGACGGTCGGCGGGATCAGCGGATGGGACTCCAAAGCCATACAGGGGTAACCACCAGAGCCTTGTTATTTTGCTCACGTTGGAAATAAATATTTTAAAATATTATTCTATTTTCATTGTCGTCCTGCAGGGAAGGCTGATTCGTCCAATCAATAGTTCATGATATTGTTGTGAAGCTGAGAATCAAGGATCAAACTTTGCCTGAACATCTTACAGGTATCGATGATCGAGTATCTAACATGTTAAATCTGCTCGACTGCGACTCCTCAGGAGTAAGACTCGTGATGCTTCATGGCATGGGAGGAATTGGGAAGACGACCGATGCTAGTGTCGTTTTCAATAAATTATCTTCCCAGTTCGAAGGGTCTAGTTTCATTTCGAACGTGCGTGAGACATCCAAGGGTCAATGAGGCATTGAGAAATTGCAGAACAAGTTATTGGAGGACATTCTCGGTGGCCAAAATGCTAGATCTTATAACTACGACGGTGAGATCATACGAAGGATTCAATGCAAGAGGGTTCTTCTGGTTCTCTATGATGTGGATGCGCAGTCTCAACTGGAAAAACTGCTGATGAAAAATCCAAAAGACACGTTAGGAACAGGCAGTCGAGTCATAATCACGACTAGGGATAAAAGCGTTTGCAATTGATTTGTTCATCCTGGTTCCGAATTACTTCATTTTTATGAAATGGAGAAAATGGCTAACATCCAAGCCCTTCACCTCTTCAGCAGGCATGCCTTTGGCACTGATGAGCCTCCAGAAGATTATCTTTGTTTATCGAAACAGTAGTTGAGACCACAGGTAACCTTCCCTTGACTTTGGAGATGATTGGAGGACACTTGTTTTGTCAGAGCAAAGAGTCGTGGAAGAATGAGCTCAAAAAGCTGAAGAAGGTTCCCCAAGAAGATGCTTTTAAGATCTTGAAGGTAAGCTACGATGGGTTAGACTGGAGGGAGAAGGAAATGTTCCTCGATATTGTGTGTTTTCAGGAGGCTAAGATGCCTCCGAAGTATGCAGATTATCTCTAGGAAGCTCGCGACTTGTATCCACAAAGCGGAGTGAAGGTACTAATCAACAAAGCATTGATAAAGATCGATTCACACGGTGTATTTTGGATTCACGATCAACTTCGAGACGTGGGAAGAGAAATCATTCGGTCAGAAGGCAATGGAAGACCTGAAAGGCGTACTAGACTTTGGGATCCAGAGAACGCCTTAAAGATAGTGATTCAAAAACCGGTAATTAGCTATTTAAGTTGGTCGATTTGATTTTGTGATGTAGGGATGGTTCATAATTCTTTTATATTAAGAGAATTTTTTCATTGACTTTGTAATATTACTATTGATCGAGCACAATATAATTATGAATGCTGGTCGACTTTTTTCGTTTATAAGGTCTCGGAGAAAATCATCGCAATGAACTTAGGGAGACACGATGAAGCAGACAACTTCTCTTATGAGAACTTCAGTGGATTATCTAATTTGTTGTTTCTTGATCTAAATGAGACGAAACTTAATGGAGAATTTGGAAATATCCGGGAGAGTTTATTGTGGCTTTCTTGGTGGGGTTGCAATAAAAAGTTGAATTCCAACCTTTTCAAGATGAGAAGCTTAATTGTTCTGATAATTGATATAGAAGGTGGACAATGTGGTGGTGAAAAGCTGGTATGAAATCCTCTCCTCCTATATGTCATGTATTTGGTAGGTAAATGTGTAAAGCACTCTTCTTCTTATTATAATTTTTGTTGCAATCATTTACAGATGATGCCTAACTTAAGCGTGCTGGAGTTGAGGAGAAGCGACATGACTACGTCACCCGACCTCTCTTGTTGCTTAAAATTGGAGATTATGATTTTTTTGTATTGCTTCAAGTTGAAAGAAATCCACCATTCGGTGGGTAAGTTGGAGAGTCTTACTTATATGAAGATCTCCAAGTGTCTGTCTCTGAGTAGTTTACCGAAAGAGTTCTGTTCTGCAAGAGCTTTACAGGAGCTAATTGTTACTCATTGCATGATTAAAGAACTACCGGAATCAATTGGGCTGTTGGAAACCTTGAGGACACTTGACTTATGGGATAACAAGATCAGAAGATTACCCACCTCGATATGTGATCTGACAAACCTACTAGAGTTGAAAGTTTCTTGCAACCCTCTTGACAAAGGAATTCCGGAAGAAATCGGGAGACTATTAGCTTTAAAAAAATTGTCTCTTTTGAACAGCGACATTCGCTTCCTACCAGCAACGGTCAGGCGACTCACGAGCCTTAAGTCTCTCAGGTTGAATCTTTGTGAGATGCTTCAGGAGATTCGAGGACTTCCAACCAGCCTAACAGTGTTGGATGCTTCATATTGTCCTCTCGACAATGGAATACCCGATGAAATAGGGAGCCTGCCAGCTTTAGAAAGATTGGACCTTTCGGGGAGCAAGATTTGCTTCCTGCCAGCAAGAGTTAGTAAACTCACGAGTCTTAAGTCCCTCAGGTTGAAGTGTTGTGAGATGCTTCAAGATCTTCGAGGACTTCCTACTAGCCTAACAGTGTTGGATACTTCGGATTATCCTCTTGACAAAGGAATTCCTGAAGAAATCGGGAGAATATTGACTTTAGAAGTATTGAACCTTTCGGGGAGCAAGATTCGCTTCTTGCCAGTAAGAGTTAGTCAACTAACAAGCCTTAAGTCCCTCAGGTTGAAGTGTTGTGAGATGCTTCAAGGACTTCCTACCAGCCTAACAGTGTTGGATGCTTCAGATTGTCTTCTCGGCAAAGGAAATCCTGAAGAAATCGGGAGACTATTGGCTTTAGAAGAATTGAACCTTTCGAAGAGCAAGATTCACTTCCTGCCGGCAACAGTCAGTCAACTCACGAGCCTTGAGTCCTTCAAGTTGAAGTATTGTGAGATGCTTCACGAGCTTCGAGGACTTCTAACCTGACTAATGGTGTTGAATGCTTCGAACTGTCCTCTGAACGAAGGAATTCCGGAAGAAATCGGGAGACTATCGACTTTAGAATAATTGGATCTTTCGTGGAGCAAGATTCGCTTCCTGCCAGCAACATTTAGTCAACTCACGAGCCTTAACTCCCTCAAGTTGGATAATTGTGAGATGCTTCAGGATCTTTGAGGACTTCCTACCAGCCTAACAGTGTTGGATGCTTCGTGTTTTCCTCTTGACAAAGGAATTCCAGAAGAAATCGGGAATCTATCAGCTTTAGAAGAATTTGACCTTTCGTACACCAACATTCGTTTCCTACCAGCAACAATTAGTCAACTCACGAGCCTTAAGTCCCTCAAGTTGAATAATTGTGAGATGCTTTAGGAGCTTCGAGGACTTCCTACCAGCCTAACGGTGTTAAATGCTTCGAATTGTCCTATTGACAAAGGAATTCCAGAAGAAATCAGGAGACTATCGACTTTAGAAGAATTGAACCTTTCGAAGAGCAAGATTCGCTTCCTGCCAGCAACAGTTAGTCAACTCACGAGCCTTAAGTCCCTCAAGTTGAAGTATTTTGAGATGCTTCAGGAGCTTCGAGGACTTCCAACCAGCCTAACGGTGTTGAATGCTTGGAATTGTCCTCTGAACGAAGGAATTCTAGAAGAAATTGGGAGACTATCAGCTTTAGAAGAATTGGATCTTTCGTGGAGCAACATTCGCTTCCTGCCAGCAACATTTAGTCAACTCACGAGCCTTAAGTCCCTCAAGTTGAATTACTGTGAGATGCTTCAGGAGCTTTGAGGACTTCCTACCAGCCTAGCAATGTTGGATGTTTCGTGTTGTCCTCTTGACAAAGGAATTCCAGAAGAAATCGGGAACCTATCAGCTTTAGAAGAATTGGACCTTTCGTACACCAACATTCGCTTCCTGCCAGCAACAGTTAGTTAACTCACGAGCCTTGAGTCCCTCAAGTTGAAGAATTATGAGATGCTTCAGGAGCTTCGAGGACTTCCTACCATCCTAACATTGTTTGAATTTTCATGGGAGACGGTGGAACTTTCTGAAGAAATACGTTGTACAGAAAAGGATGGAACGAGAATTATTACGTATAGAAGAGTTTCTGAGTTGGGCTTCCTTTCCAGGCTCAAGACTCTCGGTTGGAGTTTTCCAGGTATGGGGTCTCTGGAGACACATGTGGAGATAAGTGATTTTACATCGATGGAGATGGATCTTGGTGGGCCGATTCGTTACCCAGTCTTACAAAGTTGTTTATTAGGAGCTCTGGTAGTCTCCTGGGGGTGTCAAACATAGGGAGATTGAGGAGGGAGCTGAGGTCCCTTGAGTTCAATAGGTGTAGAGCGTTGGTGGAGATCCCAAGACTGGAACAATTGGAGATGTTGGAGGAGTTGAGAATTTGGGATTGCCATTCCATTTGTGGAATTCAGGATTTGTTGAATTTGAAAAGATTGAAAATTGTGAAAATCAGGCATTGTTCCTCGTTGCTCCGCGTGCCCCGTTTGATCGACGAGTGTCGCATCTGGATTTATTGTTGTGTGAAGTTACGGTCATTTGAGGGCCGTTATAGTGAGTACGAAGGAGAGGGCGGCAAAAATTTAATTGGAAGATGATTCCGGGAAAGGAAGAGGTGGGCAACGAAGAATTGTAAAACAAGTTTCCTTTTTCTTTTGTGAAAGAGTTGATTATTTGGGGGATTAAAGGGAGGTTGGGGTTAATGGTGTTACATGCTTCGCATTGTCCTCTCGATAAAGGATTTCCAGAAGAAATCGTGAACCTATCAGCTTTAAAAGAATTGGACTTTTCACATAGCGAGATCCGCTTCCTGCCATCAACAGTTAGGCGACTTACGAGCATTAAGTCCCTCAAATTGAATACTTGCAGAATGCTTAAGGAGCTTCGAGGACTTCCAACCAGCCTAATGGTGTTGGATGCTTCGGGTTGTCCTCTTGACAAAGGATTTCCAGAAGAAATCGTGAACCTATCAGCTTTAAAAGAATTGGACCTTTCACATAGCGAGATCCGCTTCTTGCCAGCAACAGTTAGGCGACTCACGAGCCTTACGTCCCTCAAATTGGATGGTTGCAACATGCTTCAGGAGGTTCGAGAACTTCCTACCAGCCTAACATACTTTGCATTTTCTTGGTAGACTGTGGGACTCTCTGAAAAAATACTTTGTACAAAAAAGTATGGAACGAGAATTATTAAATATGGAGGAGTTTCTGAGTTGGGCTCCCTTTCCAGGCTCAAGACTCTCAGTTGGAGTTTTTCAGGTATGTGGTCTCTGGAGACATGTCTGGAGATAGATAATTTTAAATGGAAGATGATGGAGCTTGGTTGGCTCGATTCATTACCCAGTCTTACAAAGTTGTCTATTAGGAGCTCTGATAGTCTCCTGGGGGTGTCAAACATAGGGAAATTGAGGGGGTTGAGGTCGCTTAAGTTCAACTCGTGTAGAGCATTGGTGGAGATCCCAGGACTGGAACAATTGGAGATGTTGGAGGAGTTGAGCTTTCACGGGTGCCCCTCCATTTGCGGAATCCAGGATTTGTTGGGCATGAAAAGATTGGAAATTGTGAATCTCTGGGTTTGCTCCTCGTTGCTCCGCGTGCCCCGTTTGGTCGACGAGTGTCGCCTCCGGATTTCTTACTGTGACAAGTTGCGGTCATTTGAGGGCTGTTATAGTGAGTACTAAGGAGAGAGCAGCAAAATTCAATTGGAAGATGATTCCGGGGAATGAGGAGGTGGGCAACGAAGAAGAATTGTATAACAAGTTTCCTTTTTCTTTTGTGAATGAGTTGATTATTTTGGGGATTAAAGGGAGGTTGGGGTTTACATCCTTAGAGTTTGTCATTTAAAATCAGAAAAAAAGGAATAAGAGTTTAAAGATCTGATGAGCCGAGATCGAGCTCGTTCGAGCTTCATGTAAATTTGTTGAAACTAAATTTAGTATGAAATTTTGTATTGATTACATTTTAAAAAAAAAAAGAAAAGTGGATGAGGGATGGATTCTAAAAGTAATAAATAGGTGTTATAAGGATAATAATGTCAGACATCTAAGCTGAGGAACGTTCCCCTCGAACAGGTCTTTGAGATCTTGAAGGTAAGTTACGATAGGTTAGGCTGGAGGGAGAAGGAAATTTTCCTCGATATTGCGTGATTTCAGCTGGATGACATGCCTCCGAGGTATGTGGATTACCACTGGGAAGCTCGCGACTTGTACCCAAAAAGCGGAGTGAAGTTACTAATCAACAAATCATTGATAAAGATCGATTCAGACGGTAAATTCTGGATTCATGACCAGCTTCGAGACATGGGAAGAGAAATCATTCCGGTCGGAAGGTGATGGAAGACCCGAAAGCCGTACTAGACTTTGGGATCCAGAGGACACCTTAAAGATAGTGCTTCAAAAACAGGTAATGAGCTATTTAAGTTGGTCGATTTCATTTTGTGATGTAGGAATGATTCATAATTCTATTATATTAAGAGAATTTTTTTCATTGACATTGAAATATTACTACTCATCGAGCACAATATAATTATGAATGCTGGTCGAATTTTTTTGTTTATAAGGTCTCGTAGAAAATCATAGCAATGTCCTTGGGGAGATGCTATGAAGCATACAAATTCTCTGACGAGAACTTCAGTGGATTATCTAATTTGTTGTTTCTTGATTTAATTGGGACAAAATTTATTGGAGAATTTGGAAATCTCCGGGAGAGTTTATTGTGGCTCTCTTGGTATGGTTGCAATAAAAAGTTGAACTCCAACTTTTTCAAGATGAGAAGGTTAGTTGTTCTCATAATCTATCATATCAAAGGTGGATGGAAGGATGGTAAAAAGCTGGTATGAAATCCTCTCCTCCTATATATCATGTGTGTGGTAGGTAAATGTGTAAAGTCCTCGTCTTATTATTATAATTTGTGGTGCAACTGTGTCGAGATTGGGATGATGACAGTCTCAAAGCCATTTTCAAAGTTGCAAATGCTGAGGTTGCGGAACTTGTAAGTTTTGTCCATGTTGTAATGCACATATTTGTGTATTGTTGACAACACGATGTTTATTGTTAATAATTCCATTAACAGGAATCCGGCGATTTCGAAACTATCCCAAATGAAGAAGTCGATTGTGCGAACGAGTCTGGGCAGACGGAAATGGTGATGCGTCGGTTGAAGGTAATATGTTTTTGTCTCGGTGGTTTGTAAGTGCTTATAATTTGGTAAATTAATTTGATTTGAAGTTACTTATTGTATGCATTACTTCATTACCAGACTGTTGAACTTTCGGTTATGAGACGCTATGTTAGTAATGAGCACATAATCCGGAAATTGGGAATGATTCTCACCGAAGTGAGAAGAGAAGGATGTGTAGAAGGTCGTCTGATGAAGCAACCTGACTGTGGTAATGACCAACAAAATGATGTTGGTGATGATAACATCGACCATGGAGAAGTAGGAGTTCAGGAAGGAGTTGATCCAACCGGAGCTGATGATAATGTGGAGCAGCATGATTCTCCACCTACTAAACCCGGTCAACCGGACATCGGCTTCAGTATACCTGTCTGTAAGGTAGGAACCACTATGATTTCTGAGAAAAGCTTGGTGCCGTACGATCCTCCTCAGGGACAACAGACATTGCCTGAAGGTACCGACGATTATTCGGATCCTCGTGAGGTACAACTTGCTCTAGGTCTGAATAAACTTGGCGAATTCGTTTGTACTTCAGATGCTCATAACATTAATATTGAGAGTGAATATGAGATTAGTATGAATAAATATGAGGAGGGTGTCAAGTCTTTGCTGCGTGGGAATAAAGAAAAGGAGAAGACTGGGGAAGAAGATCAAGATCATTGGGATTACTATGTTCATCTATGGTTGCAACTTTTCATGCTTAGGCACTTCAAAAATTCTTCCCAGAGGATGTCCCCGTAAGTGAGCTGAAAATCTTTACACCGGCTCAATGGAATATCATAGAGTATGCTTGAAATGAGGACCGGGATCATAGGTTAGGGTCACTGTCCTCGGTTTTTATGTATTGGGATATTGTTCCAGTTTGTTCATCAAGTGAATGTCAGTTTGATTATGCCTTTATTATGCAGTGAATGTCTTTGTATGACAGAATTAGCCCACGTTAATATGCCATGCTCTCTCTTTTGCCTAACAGATAGATAAATAACGATGTAAGATGATTTCTGAAATCGTAACAGCATGTGACACCTAATCCATCTGAGTATATGAGGTACAATGCTATGATGTAGATCATACTTACATACCGTGATGCTACAGAGCAGCGTGGATAGTGAAAAGATAAGGATTTAGTACCTTCCAAGTTGGTTAGGGATGAGTAAGTGATGAATTAAGTAATGACATATGACCCTGTATGTACTTTGTTTTAACCAGGAACACGATCACTAGAATCCTGCATCCGAGCAGTACAGTGCAGCGAAAATGCCAGTGATCACCAAAGCCGATGCCGCTTCCTTATATGCGCACTTTAGGTCACACATTGGGAAGAACCATGAAGTGCAAGGGGTAAGCAACCCCACAGTTTACTAAAAGTGCATATGAAAAAGTTAGTTATATGTTCTTAATAATTGATGTTTGTCTTGTAATCTTTTTAGTAAAACCTTGGTATGCTATATGCAGATTTATATTCCGGTTTGCGTAGCAGAATCACATTGGGCATTACAGATCATATCATTCAGGACAATAGAAGTCATCATAAATGACACAATTTACAACAAAATGTCCAACGTCCAAGGGAGAGCAGATCTTCATCATCGTGTGGTAAAGCTTGTGAGCGTGATTATGTGTACACGCACCTTCCAGCCTAGCACGCGCGCTGTGGTTCGAATGACCTAAGGATCCTGGCCCGCTCCCCAAGGCCCAATCATTCGACGTCACGACTCAAGCGTCGAACGCTGTGGAAAGGAGTTGGGTGATCCCTCCCTGGGTTCCTAACTGGGCCTGCTCAGGCCCTCACCGACCGACTCTGTTTTCCTAAGAGGCGGCGGGTGAAAGGCGGAGTATGATCCGAAGAAAGAACTTTCGGGAGAAATCGGAAGCGACTCGGGTCATCCGTTCCTCATCCAAAATGGCTCCGTAAAAAAGGGTTTGTTGTTGTTTAACCTAGGTAAACTATACAGAGTCGTCACCGAATTTATTTTATAAAAATCTGTTTTAAGTAAGAAAAAAACAGTGGTTCGAGGATCTTTAATTACTGACTCTTACACTTAGACATGCGAAAAGGTGGCGTTTGCTCCAAAGAATTTGTTTCTATTTAACGGGCGTTGGACCCGATCCGGACATCACTCCAGACTCATGTCTCTATTTTATGGGCGTTGGACCCGATTCGGGCTTTTCGGGCCCGAACTCATGTTTATTTGTTTTACAAACAACATGCGATGATAACCCTATGGGCCTAAGGCATGCGGACAGGCACAAACAATTATTGAGATCAAAGGGAGCGGGGAAGGGTGGTGATCGTGGGCCTACGCACTTGGGCTCACGACCCGTTACATGTGAAAAAAAAGAAAATCGGGAGGCCCGCACCTCCCTCATGTACCTGAGGCTTATCGGGATGGCATGTCGTCGACTAAGCTCGTTAGTTGGGGCCGCTTTATGTGAAGCATCCACCGCGGTCGAACTCCACGTGTCATCATGTCTTGAGGCGTTTGAGTCCGTTGATCTTGAATACGTCGCGAACGTCATACGGATTGATGTGTTTATATTTTCACATGCGAAAAATCGAGATAAAAAAAATGGTTAGTAAACAGTGATGTATGTACGCTAGAAGCGGAGATCACGGACTTAGAAATATATAAACAATGCGCATAGTGAACGATTCTCAACCACGGCAATTTGGTCATCTTCTAGAAAAACCTGCATAACTTTTAGCTCTGTCCATTAAAACGAGCATATTTATACTTCAAAGAAAGCTCTTCAGGCCGGGAATCCAATAGTATAAGTTTCATGTTGATACGAAGTATGAAACGTAAGTTATGAATGAAAGAGTGAGGGACCAACATGCAGATCTGAACCTTCAACAGTTTTGATGACTCTTAGAAAAACGTGTCTATCTTTTAGTACAGTTCATGAAAATGAGCCTACTTATACTCAAAACAAAGCTCTTTGAGTCAGAAATCTGATGGCACACGTTTTAGGTCAATCCAAGTTTGAGACAAAAAGTTATGAGTAAAAGAGTAAGGGACCAACATGCAGATCCGAACCTTGGACAGTTTTGATATCTCTCAGAAAAATGTGTATAACTTTTGGTTCAGTTCATGAAAATACGCCTACTTATATTCAAAACAAAGCTCTTTAAGTCATGAATTTAATGACATGCCGTTTTAGGTCAATAAGAGTTCCAGAAAGAAAGTTATGAGTGAAAGAGTTAACTATCGTCATGCAGACCCGAATCTAGAGGTGTTTAGGTTCTTCGAAAACAATCCATTCATGTGTAAATGTCATATAATTTTAAAAATACTAAAAATTTGTGCATGAAACATCATATACAGCTAGTGTGCAGATAATCAAATGCAAGTGGTTTCGCGTAATTCCAATAACTACACAGAAAGATATGCAGAAAAAAGCGAAGGTTGCGCTGGCAGATCCGAGGCATGCTCGCACTTATCGAGTTATTTTGGCTCGATGGAGGGGCTGCGACATGTCCCATCATGTTAGGACGTATGAAGGGGAAGGGATGTGAGAGCTTGGCCAGTTTATGCCACCACGGGATGTCTCTGGGAGTTGGTTGTCGGTTGTCCAACCCTTGCACCTTGGGGTTACTGGATGGAGAGGGCGGAACCAACGGGGAGTGCTGCAGAATTTCTAAAGGTTTGGAGCATCTCTCTGAAGTGGGAGTGTATGAAAGTGGGAGTGTTTGTATTTGGGAGCGTCTCTGTGTTCTTGTTAAAATGCCTCTGCTCCTTTCTTTAAGAGGGAAGGAAATTTCCGCCTCCAGAACGAAGAAATCAAAAAATTTGATCGATTGGAGCAATCACGTGAGATTTTCTTCTTATCCTTTTTTCCAAAAAGAAAATAAATTGAGATAGGAAAATAAATATTACATGATAGAAGATTCTTGTTGATTGAGAATAACTTTCCCCTTTTTTGATATGAGTTGTTACGGAAAACGTTAGAGAAGATAAAGTTAAAATAAATGGGAATTGGGCTTAAATAGATTTAGCCCAAAATAATCGATTAATGTCTATGGGCTTGGGCCATTTTATTTTGGACTAGACTTATGTATTAATGATTTCTAGCCCATAATTTGAGGTATTACAGTTTGCCCTCTTTTGGAGGAAATTTGAGAAGATTTTCCCGCAAAGATATCACAAATACCTCAAATTATGTTTTTGGGTCGTCCTTGGCCAACATGCATCCTGAGAGCTTATCAAGAAGATCATTAGCAGTGACAAAAACTTCATAAAACCGAGATGATCAGGCATGTTTGATTATGAAGACATATGTTACAATTGCTTCTGAGTAAGATTGAAGAATAGCGTCCTGACTTCTCTCACGACTCATTTTTACTTTTCTGACTTCAGAATTCCTTTGATTTGGATGCTCATGTACCAATCGAAGGAATCTCTGTATGGTTGTAATGTAGGTTTGGCGTAAGGCCTTTTTAGGTAGAGGCTGAATTTATCATTTTGAAGGTTTGAGTCTAAGGACCTCATCAGAAGCTGTTGTACCAGAGAGGTTCCACCGTCCAAACAAATTCTCCACCTGACAGCAGGCTTGTTGAGATGCATCGTTGGGGACATCACTATTTAACTAGAACATGGGAATATGTTTTGGGAAATGTCTTCTACTCGCTTTGTTCGGGAGATAACACATTTGCTTTTGCGACAGTTCATGTTAGCCCTGGTGCTTTAATTTGCTTTTTTGTTCATTGTGCTTTGCTTTTGAAGAGTTTGATCACAACGCTTTTTTACGACTTTTGGGAACATTTCCTGGTCTTGTCCCGTTTCCCTATTGGGGATGTTTTGAACTCCTTAGGGATTTTCGCAGTGTTCATGAAGACGATTATCTTTGGAAATGTCTCAACTGTGCATGCCTGTTGATGGTGCTTCTTCACTTGGACCTTTAGCATGTCGCCTCTATGGTCCATTGCTTCCGGTTTCTTACTACAGGATCCCCATTTACCTCAATGTGAGGCGGTCCTTAGACTCGGAACGCTTAGTGTATACAGAAAACTTTGTCGAAGTCGATGTAGAACCCAAATGAGAGCACAGCAAGTACGTTCTGAAGTCGTGTACCGGGACTCGCAATCAGTGAACTTTTTACTCAGGTAGTAGACGGCATGCTCTTTGGCGCCTGGTAACTGTTGGGCGAGCATTGCTCCGAATGACTCACCCCTGACTGTAAGGTAAAGTGTAAGTGGATGCCCCGGCTTTGGCGGGATGAGTACTAGCGGTTTTGTGAGATAACTTTTGATCTGTTGAAATGCGACTTTACAGTCATCGTCCCACTCAAATCTGACATCTTTCCTCAATTTCTTAAACAGATGTTTGCACGTATCCGCCAAGTTGGAGATGAACCTCCCTAATGTAGTTGACGCGGCCCATGAAGCCTCGAATCTCCTTAACCGACTTTGGCGCTGGGAGGTCGCGAATTGCTTTGATTTTATCGGGGTCGATCTCGATACCTTTACTGCTGACAACAAAACCGAGAAGTTTGCCCGATGTTGCCCCAAAGACGCACTTGGCCGGATTGAGGCGAAGCTTATACTTGCGTAGTCGCTCGAACAACTTGCGTAGAACAATCGTATGATCCTCCTCTACTTTAGATTTGGCGATCATGTCGTCGACGTAGACTTCGATTTCCCGGTGCATCATGTCATGGAATAAGACTACCATTGCGCGCTGATAAGTTGCCCCAGCGTTCTTAAGTCTGAAAGGCATGACTCAGTAGCAGAATGTGCCCCAGGGTGTTGTGAATGTTGTTTTCTCCTTGTCTTCTTCGGCCATACGTATTTGGTTGTATCCGGAGAATCCGTCCATGAAAGATAATCTACTGAAGCCGGCGGTATTGTCCACTAGTAGGTCGATGTGAGGCAAAGGAAAGTCGTATTTGGGACTTGCTTTGTTAAGGTCACGATAGTCGACGCAGACTCGGACCTTTCCATTCTTTTTGATCACCGGGACGATGTTGGCCACCCACTGTGGATAATTAGCCACCTCAATGAAGTTGACTTTGAGGAGCTTGTCGACTTCCTCCTTAATTGCGAGAGCTAGTTCAGGCTTGTATCGGCGTTGCTTTTGCTTTATGGGATGAATCAGAGGATCGGTGGGGATTTTATGTTCCACTATCTCCGAATCTAATCCCGGCATGTCTGCATAGGACCAAGCAAAGACATCCGAGAACTCCTTGAGTAAGTTGACGATCTTCTTGGCTTCATCCGTTGGTAAATCTGCACCAATGAATAACTCCTTGGGGTCCTCTTCCGTTCCTATGTTAATTGAGACTGGTTCTTGCAACGTAATCTCCTTTGGTTCTTCATGTCGTTGGAGACCTTGCTCTAGACCATGATAGTCGTCAAGCACCTTTGGATCGTTTATCATGTCTTCATTTTGTTCTGGGGTGGATGCCGATTCGGTCTCGCCTTGTTCTACGGTGTTTTCGGGTAGATCCGAAGCGCCGTTTCCTTCGAGTGACATGTCTGACTAGGTCGGGTTCGACGCTTCCATTAGGTTGACTTCTTCTTCAGGCTCTTATGCCTCGATCTTGAGCTTCTCGGCTTGTTCGGAACCGATCTCGCCTTCCATTGTGGTTGCAGATGAACGAACGAAACGGACGGATGATCGACCACCGGAGCGCAGGTCTTCGATAGTCCACATCGGTCTTGTGGGTTCGGTACCCTTGGCCTCGAGACCGCGTGTCCCTTGTTGAATAGGGATGTTGATCAAATGGCAAATGCCTCTCCCCTGTGCTCCAAGTCCTTGGCCGAGCTGGTATCCAAATCTGATGAACTGCTTTGCTGCGCAAATGTTGCCCCGGCTCATGAGAGGATCCGATTTGAAGTCCTTCCTAACCATGTTAACCATCTCGAACGCTTGAGTTGTCGACGGTTCACCAGTCGGCTCACCAACATATGGCATGTCAATCTCGTGGCAAAGCTCCATGGTGTGCTCTCCCTTGACCATGACGAGTTTGCCGTCTGAGGGGAATCGAACCAATTGATGCAGCGTGGAAGGGATTGCCCCAGCTTGATGGATCCAAGGACGTCCTAGCAGCATGTTGAAGGAACCCGCGGTGTCGAGGACCTGAAAAGTAGAAGAGAAGAGGGAAGGCCCTACCTTGATCTCCAAGGTCACTTCGCCGTGGGCCTGACGTTTTGCGCCATCGAAAGCCCGAATGGTGAGGCTGGAAAGTGGAAGCTTCTTAACGTTGACACCGAGCTTTTGTGCTACAGTGAGGGGGATGATATTGACTCCTGACCCGCCGTCTATGAGCACTTTGGAGATTGTGGTGTCGCGACACCTGAGTGTGATGAATAAAGCTTTGTTGTGGTTGCACCCTTCTTCTGGCAGGTCATCTTCCGAGAAGGTGATGGCGTTATTTGCAAGCATGCCGTTCATGTATGAGTCCAGTGCATTGACCTCGACTTGTTCTGGCACGTGCACCTCGGCTAAAAATTTCTCCAACATTTCCCTGTGTTTGTCGGAGGAATGGATGAGATCCAACAAGGAGATTTGAGCAGGTTGCTTCCTCAATTGTTCGACAATGTTGTAATCACTCCCTTTGACTGCATGGATCACCTTGCGAATTTCTTCATTTGAAGGCGCTTTGGGCTTCGACGACTCGGCCTGCGGCGGGGCTTCTAGAGCTGGTACTATCCTCCCTGAACGAGTGATGAGTTCGACCTCAGGACCGGATGCCGAGTTGCTTGGGCCAATAACTATAGGACTCTTTGGTTCCACTAGGGGTGACGCTTCAATAGTAATAGGCATCCCGCTTTGTTTGGCTCCCACTGGGACATAGACATATGGTGTCCTGGGTCGTCGAGGAAGTACTGGGGTGAAACCATCGGGTTGAGAGGTGGATATTGGTACAGAGTGTGCTCCTCTACGTCCACGTCCTCTTCCCCAGCCTCTGTTACCTTGAATGATGTACATGTGCACCTCTTCCACTTGATCAGTCAATGGTGCGAAGGGGTTGGCCCCAATGTAATTGACATGCTCTGGCAAGGGATTGCTTCTCACATTGGGAGTCATAGTTGGTGCCGCAAACGTGATAACACCATCATCTAGCAAATTTTGAATCTTAAAATGAAGGGCAATGCAGTCCTTGGTGTCATGCCCCAATGCTCCGGAATGATATTGACAAGCCGCCTTGGGGTTGTAGCCAATCGAAGAAGGGTTTGTTGCTTTAGCTTCCACGGGCTTGATGAAACCCATGTCTCTGAGTCGGACGAACATCACGTCCAATGGGTCAGGAGTAGGAGTCAGATCCTCCAATCTGCGTTTTGGACGCTCTTGTTGAGCTTGCTTTGGCTGGGAGTAAGTCGTCGTAGGATTAGGAGGCATGAAGCGAGAAGTAATAGGTACCGGGGGCCTGACTGGTGTCGCGACATAAGACCTTGGCGCATAAGAAGTCGGCGGTGGCGCCGCCTTCATGAACTGCTTACTGTGCTCTACAGTCGCTATGAGCTCCTTGGACTTAGGCTTACCAGCCAGTTTCGTTGAAGGGGAGGGAATCAGTCCTTCTCGGCTTACCCCATCGAGTTTGTCGGCGTTGATGACTGCCTGGGAAAGAGTCGAGATGGTTTGCCCGATCATGTAGGGCAAGTATTTGCGAGGCAGGAGTTGGAGAAACTCATCAATTAGTTCTTTTTCCTTGAGAGCTGGTTTGATCTGCGAGGCTATCAGTCTGAACCGATGGGCAAACTATTTAATGTCCTCAGTACGGTATCTCTTCAATTTTCGCAAGTCCGATATTGTCGGAGCCATCTCCACATTGAAGCTGTAGTAATTCAAGAAATCGAGGGCCAACTCCCTGAACGTTGTATACTGGTTCAAATCCTTGGTATAGTACCAGTGTAGTGCAGACTCCGCCAAACTCTCTTGAAACATCGATATGCGAAACTTATCATCTGCGGGGTATACCGCCATCTTGTGGCAAAAATGTTTCAGGTGTAATTCCGGACACCCCGTTCCACGGAATTTCTCAAACTCAGGCATCTTAAATTTTGGCGGGATCTGAACCTGAGGGACCTGGTAATCACTGTATTCCCAAGTGTGGGTCTTGTACCCTTGGATCGCATTGAGACGTTCCTCTAGTCTCGCAAGGCGGCGTGACTCTCCCTCATGCATTGAAGAGATCTTAGCTTCAAGCTTTGTCTCGAAGGCATTGTTCTGGCTTTGTTCCCCAAGGAGCTCATCAATAATAGCTGTATTACGTGTTCTGGGATTGGGCATGGCTGACTCCGCATGTGGAGTTGAGGTTGTCATAGTTGGCGCAGGAATCCCAAAGTTGAAGGAAGTGGCAGCTGGAGGATAGGGAGTTGGCCCAAACATTGTTGGCATGTAAGGAGTTTGCCCCAGTGTCGGCAGTCGAGGGAAGTATGACAGCGCAAATGGTCGCGTTACGGTGGATGATCCGGCCATGTCCGGAGGCGGGTATGGGTAAGGGTTGAATGCAGGTGGTGCATTGGTTGGCACCGAGGACCCAGGCATGTAGGGTGGTAGGTGCGGGTTGTGGGAGACAACAGAAACAGCAGGTGTAGCTGGTGGTTGCCGCTGGAGGAACTCAGCCATCATCAATTTTAGAGACGATAGCTCGCTTGTGAGGGTTTCCACCTTGACTCCCAGGAAAGTATTGACTGCGCTTTGGGCTGCCTCAGACATGTCAAGGTTAAGTGGTGATACCACTGGGGGAGCTGTCGATGATTCAGTCGCCGATGTCGTGAAAACCGTCAGAGGCGGGATGTAGACTGGAGCATTGACCCCGGTTGTGGAAGACCCGATGGTGAAGACCGGGGCTCTAGGAAAGAGCTCAGCGAGAACGGGTGACCTGGCAGGAGGGGACGATGGTGCTGATGTTTGAACAGTTCCCGTGGTAGTGACAGATGAGACAGGAGCACAAGTGGTTGGGACGGCCTCAATAGTTGAAGAAGTGGAGGTGCGGCTTGAAGAGGTGTCGGCCATAGCTTCTCGGGTGGAGCGGGTTTTCAGACGTTTTCTTGGTGAATTAATCTTGGCCGTTCGGTACCTTGATTGAAAGATAAAAGAGTTGAATTAGCATCGAGCAATGTGATACTTTATATGCATGATATGTAATGATGCATGATGCACGACATGTCTAATGTAGGGATTGGATTGTTGTCACTCGAATTTAACCCCAAAAGAAAAGAAACGAATTAGATAGGAACAATAAGTTCGACATCTTCATCAAAGTTAAAATACAATCAACTGAAATGAAAGGTAGAATGGGCTTGCAGGCCCGATAACAGTATGAAGACGTCATCGATCAGGTGCGATCCCATTGAGTGTGACGCTTCCTCCAGAAACGCTGAGACTGAGCTGCCCGATCCTCCTCCTCGGGTTCTGGTGGAAGCTTGCATATTTCTTCTGTGAGGGTCATCCATATGCGGGAGACGTGCGCGATCACCCTCTGGAGTGATGTCTTGACCACCCTGTCGTCGAGGCTGATTGGTCGGAAGAGCTGCTGCGGAGGTGATCTGGTCCTCGGAGTCAATCCCAGCTGGTGTCGAACTTGGAACGGAGCGTAATAGGAGGTGCCTCCAAACCCCATGATTGGAATGAATTATCCATCCGTCGAGGAAGTGATGACATCATCCGTGTCGAAGCAGGGGGCTCTCTGGTAGAAGTCGGCAGGCTCCCGAGAACGGAATAACGCGTCGACTCCAACAAATGTGCGTATAGGTAAGCGAGCACGCTCCACGATGCGGGCCAGCAATCCCGGAGTGTGTTCTCTCGTGAAGGCTTCTCCTGTGATCCCGAGATGCGTGTAAAACCAAACTTGCAGAAGGGCCGGGCAAAAGGTCACCCTGTGGTTGCGAATTCCTCGCTTGGCTTCACGCACGATGTGGGTGAGGTTGAAGTTGGTTTCCCCGATCAGGTTGGGCAGGAAAGGAGCGCCTTCAAGTATGGCCTTGGTGATGTAGACAGCCCGCCTGTTGATTGTCTTCTCGTTTTGCGGGTACAATATCGTCCCGACGAACAGTAAGATGAACGCTCATGCCGATCCCTAGCCTTCTCCTACGCACGGGTTATATGGCACAAGCTGCAGATCGATGACGTCCTTGACGCTAATATCTCCTTGGGAATTGAAGAGCCCGGGTACACTTGCCGATGAAATCTGAAGAAGCTTTGCTATGTACTCTTTCGGCTTGTCGATCTGAGGCATGGGCAGTATCCCTGTGCGGTGGGGCATCTCAGCGAGGTTGATGTATTCCTCGTAGAGTGGCGCCAGCTTCAAGTCCCCGAAGCGAAAGACGAAGGGATCCGGGTCCCATCGTGCCACAAGATTTTGTAGGAGGGCCCAATCCAGCTCCAGGTGCATGAGGTGAAAGAGTCCCTTGAGCTTCGACCGCACGAACTCGAGTTCGGATGGCCTCAGCAATGGCAACCATCGGTGGAGGTGATGGGCGTTAGGCATGTTCTTCTGTCGCAGCGAGATGGGCTCCATGAAGTCTTCCTGCATAATAGGGTGTCATTCGGAGATGATAGCATTCCAATCCCTAACCCTAGTATGGTATGATTCGACATACGATTTGTGTAGTCGTGTTCATGTAAAATAGAATGTATGCTATTACAAGAATAATTGTGAATTGAAATGCATTCATGCGATTATGAATGTGTATGGATGCATTAAAGCTGTAGGGAAGCGAGAAAAAGGGATTTGGAACCCCCGTGACCAACCCAAACCGCTGCAAAATGAACAGAGTTAGTGTCACGGTTATCACATACAAAACGTACCTGAACCTGTCCCTGCACGAGTAACAGTCACTTAGTAACAAGCAAATGCACGTGCGGCATCTGGTACCTGTAGTGGGCAAACAATTCTAGACTCGGATGAAGGTTTCTAAGACCTCCCTCGGACTAAGGGAGGCGGGTCCCGGTCCATAGCCTACAAGCCGCAGGAAGCAGCGAGGCCGTGCCTTTCGGTGACCCCCTAGAGATCCTAGTCCCAGGTATAGGGACTTACCTAGAAATGCCTAGTAAGCAGTAAACGAACACAACCATGAGAGCAAACAAAAGGCACCGAGCCAAGCAAGTACATGCGCAAACAAGAACTCCCTTCCACATGTGGATAAAAAATGTAAGAGTATTCGAAAAGAATCCACATGCGGAGTCCCCAGCGGAGTTGCCATCCGGGATGTATGCGCGCCTTCCGGCCTAGCACGCGCGAGGCGGTTCGGACGACCCGAGGATCTGGGCCTGCTCCCCAAGGCCCAACCGGTCGACGTCGCGACTCGAACGTCGGACGCTGCGGAAGGGAATTGGGTCGAACCCTCCCTTGGTTCCTGAATGGACCTGCAGGGCGTTTCACCAACCGTCTTCAGTCATGAAGGCGACGGGCGAAAGGCTGCGCGTAGGCCTCACCAAGGAACGTTCAGGAAGACTCGAGGAGCGGCTCGTGTCGTCAGTCCCTCATCCAAAATGGCTTCGTAAAAAGATGTTGTTGTTTAACCTAGGTAAACTATTACGGAGTCGCCACCGACTTTTATTTTAAAACTGTTAAGTCGAAAAAACAGCTGGTTCGGGGATTCTTAATTACTAACTCTTACATTAAACATGCGAAAGGGTGGCGTTTGCTCCAAAAGTTTGCTTTTGGTTAACGGGTGTTGGACCCGATCCGGGCATGACTCCGGACTCATGACAATGTTTTACGGGCGTTGGATCCGATTCGGGCTTTTTGGGCCCGAACTCATGTGTATTGGTTTGGCAATGAACTTGCGACGATAAAATCCTAAAAGCCTAACGACATGCACGCAATCACATATAAAGTATTTAGATCAAAGGGAGCGGGGAAGGGTGGTGATCGTGGGCCTATGCACTTGAGCCCACGATCCGTTACATGTGGAAATAACAAAACTTCGGGAGGCCCGCACCTCCCTCATGTACCTGAAATGACGGTTGGGGCCGCTTTATAATCTTGACATCGCGGTTTTCACACACGCGGAAAGATCCACGCGGTTTGATACACGCGCCTTCATGTAGTCTTCGAAAGTTTAACGCCGATTTTCCGAAGTTGTATGCTCAGTGTACATGTGAAGATAAAAATACAAGCATGCTTAGTATTGTTAAATTTAAATGAAATTCAATCAAATATGAGATAAGTAAGACATGTCTCACCGCTTTGATCGGAGATGCTCAATTAACGTGTATTATCGAAAAAATTCGCGAAATCCCACCATGTTTTACATGCAAAACAAAAGGAAGACGGAGGTTAATAAAGTAATATGCAAGAAGACATAAATTCTACTAAATCACTTGGAGAATTACACGAAAATATGTATTCTATGAAATCATTTGACAAATTAGTTTAAACTGAAGCAAACAGAACCTTTAATTTATCAAAATAGCAAATATCATATGAATTTTAGTGAAAAAGAATCATTTTAACACATGTTCAGACAATAGTAAAAGTAAATAGCGAATAAACATTAAACAGTTAAAATTACTTTACCTGTTTGTCGGTACTTCAGATTCTTCCACTCCAACTCCACTCGAGGAAATTCCAATCGTGATCAGAGGGAGGCACACCTTGTCGAGGGCTTGAAGGGTGGTGTATGCGCGCCCTCCGGCCTAGCACGCGCGTGATTGCGGTTCGGGCAACCCGAGGATCCGGGCCCGCTCCCCCGAGGTCCAGCCCGGTCGGTGTTACGGCTCGAACGCCGGACGCTGCGGAAAGGGGCCCCGGGTTGGGCCTTCCCTTGATTCGCGAACGGGTCTGCGGGGCGTTTCGCCAACCGTCTCCAGTTCCCTGGAGGCGGCGAGCGAAACGCTGCGTTAAGGCCTCGCTTGCGAATTTCGGGGAGGGCCCAAGGAGCGGCTCGAGTAGCCGTCACCTCACCCCAAATGGGTCCGAAAAAGGGTAGCGGGGTTTAGTTTTAGCTTTGGAAAACTGTTGCTCGGCGTCGCCACCGATTTAGTTAAAAAATGTGATTTTTAAGTCGGAAAAATAAGAGTTCTGGGTTCGGGGATTCCTATTTACTAACCTTTTTATCTAACACTTGCGAAAAGGGTGGCGATTTGTCCAAAAAATGTTAACTTTTGATTAACGGGTGTTGGGCCCGATCCGGGAGTGGGCCGGACTTGTATTGACGTTTTAACGGGCGTTAGACCCGAATTTAGGTTTGTTTGATTAAAAATCAACACACGACATAAACCTAAAACCTAAGTCATGCGTGCAATCACAAGTAATTAACGAGATGAAAGAGGACGGGGAAGGGCGATGATTACGGGCCTATATACTTGGGCCCGCAATCCGTTACAAGTGGGCTAAAAATAAAATTCGGGGAGGCGCGCACCTCCCCTTTGTACCTTTGTTTGAAGGTTGGGGCCGCTTTGTCTTCAAGCCCGCGGTTTTTTAGGCCGGGGTGGATCCGCGCAGTTTGATACACGCGCCTTCGAGTTTGTCTTCGAAATTTTGGAATCGATCCTTCGAAGTTGCATGCTTAGTGTACATGCAAAGAAAATATAAGTGTAGTTAGTTGACTTTCATTTTCAAAGTCCAAAACAACAATCCGAAATCAAAGAAACGAGCACAAGTTTCAACTAAGTCGAAATATTTGAGATCCAACTGCACATTAAGTAAACAGGTTAATAATAACCATGTTTGTCAAATATCAGCAAAATCCAACGGTGGAATTGTGAATTATGCACACGCAAAGTCAGCTGTAGCATAGATAAGAATGCAGCATACGCAGGTTTGGAAATAAGAGCATAACTTCACTCAGGATCGTCCGATCTAAGTGAAATCAAAACATATAGATCTGCATCTTGATGAGGAATCAGCATATAAAATTTCAAATGAATCCAACGGTGGATCTCATTCTACAAGGCAAAGAATGTGATTCGGTCTCTTGCATAAGCAATCCTTGACCAGCAGAACGATGAGAAAAGAAAATTTCATAACTCTTCACTCGTTCTTCAAAAAAATATGAAATTTTGTCACATACTAGATAACTCAATCATAATTTAGCATGAAAAATTTTAGAAAAAATGGATGTATAGTCTGCTGCCAGCGTAGCGGAGAATCTAGACATTCGAATAGAATGTGTTTCAATCGGCCAGCATCGCAGATCAAGTTTGACCATGTTTGACTGTAGGCTAAACTTGTTCAAAATAAAAAGTGTAAAACACAGAAATTGTAGTAAATTAATAGATCTAACTCTCGGTTCAATTTTAATCCATTCAGAACTCAAATGAGTAAATTACACTATCTGGTGCGCAAGATACTCATGCTGCCGCAAAAGGGCAAGAGACATTAGAAGTCTTCGTCTTTTCTGAATGTTTAGACTAACAGATGATCCCGAAAGCAAAAACTCAAAGAATAAGATTTGTAGAGGGCTCAAATATGGTTTCAAAAGCGCTAATTTTGTAAAATTTGGGCACGTGATGAAAGAGATACGAATTTTTTCGTATAACAGTATGAATCTGCCCTGAAATGCGATAGCACATCTGTTCTATCTGCACTCCAACAGCGATTTGACCAGGATGTGTATGTTTAACAGGAAATCCGTTCCAACCAATTTCAGGTGAAACGGAGCTTTGATGTTCGGGTTATGTCCGAAAAACAGAGGCAGCTATTCCACTCATATACAGAAACAGGCTGCCTTTTTCGAACAAACAAAACTCGATCAAGCAAGTGTCAAATGGAGAAGCTTAAAGCACGAAGGTTGTAGAATAGCCAAAAAGGGAACGAATCCAAGTAGCTTTAAGCAAATCCGAGCTGTACAGTCGAAACTAAGCCTGATGGAGTGCAGCTGCACACTCCGCGGATGCGCAGAACAGGGCAGCTGCGTTCTCCAGCATACGAAGAGGAAAAACATTGGTAAAACGAGTCTGTTTGGAAAACATTTCAGAGAAGTTGTTCTCCATCGAGAAAGGAAGCCAAGGAGTCAAAAAAAAAATCAATCCATGCACAGGACAAGAAGTTATGCTGGAAAACGTAAGGAACATGCGGCAACGAACAACATTCCCATTTCAGCATGCGTATATCCCAACAATCGCAGATAGTTCGAGCAGTTTACAGCACAAACAAGTCCCAGAAGCTATTGACGAAGTCACAGAGGAAATAGGAAGGGAGTGGACCTGATTTCGCATAGTTTTGAGCTCGCTAGCTCCGGTTACGACGCCTCGAAGATGCCGCAACGTGTGTTCATGCAAACAAGAACAATGAATGAGGTTAGATTTGTCTAAGGAGCTGTAAAACGCAGAGAAAACTGATGGTGAAGGAGACTCACCGAGAATGCAGCTTTCTTAACATGGATTTCGGAGATGTTCACGGGGGGAAAGGCGCTCGCGATGGGAAACAGCCCACCCCCACACCTCCCGAGCACGCGCGCTCGCGATGGGAGACTCGTGTGCGTATCGGGAGGACTTCTCCGCTGGATATTTGCGAGGGAAACGCCAAAGTTGAGGCTGACCAGCTTCAAACTCCTCGAAACCTCTTTGCCTTGTTGATGTTGTTGTCTCGCAGAAAAGAAGGGAGGAGAAGGAGGGTCAAATACCGTCGCATGAAGACAGATATATGTGAAAATAAGAGTGAGGTTGCTCACCGTTAAGAGACCTTTGCCATTGGTTGCTGCAGTCGGTTCTAAAGACGACGATGAGGACGGGTTGCCGTCGCTGGAATCGAGAGACGTCGGGAGGGTTTGCTGTAGCCGAGTTCAAGAATGTCGCTGAGACGTTGAGAGGTCGGGTTGTCGTTGCTGGTTCGGAGAAGTTGACGACTGTTGCAGCCTGAGGCATGGCATTATCCTCGCTGTTGCCGTTGAATGCTTGACCTGAGCTGGTCGTCCAGGGGGTTTCCGCAGCACCTTCTTCTTCTTACCTTGGTGAAGAAACGATTGAAGCCCGGGAACGGTGGTGAAGTATTGGGACGACGATGACGAAAAATTTTTAGGAGTGGAGTCTCTGGAAATTTTTTTTAATTTCCTCCCCCCCCCCCCCCCTTGATTGAAGAAGAACCCCCTTTTTATTAGGCCTCCAGGAAAATTGTTCGCTCCATCCCCCAAACTGCCTGGTTAGCCCCCATTTTTTAGTTTCGTTGTGATTCGATTGATCTAGTTTGGAATTTAATTACTTTTAGCTAGGGGGATCAAGGCTGTTAGGGGACAAAAATCGTCCTTGGACGTTGTCGAAATCTCCTTCTCTGCAGGTGATAGACAGTGGCTGCGATCGGTGAATGGGAGGAGAAATCCCAGACTGAGCAGCGTGTGTGCACTGTACTCGTGGGATTTTTGTCGGGGGATTGCAGGTTAGTTTGATCTCCTATCTTGGTCTGGGCTTGGGCTGTGAAGGATTGTGGGCTTAACTTGTGTTTGGCTTGCTATTGTGGGCTTAACTTGTGTTTGGCTTGCTATTGCGGGCTGAGCTACTTTGGGCTCTTTGAGGAGAAATTGGGGGCTTGGGTTTGCCCAACCCCTTTTCTTTGGTTGGAGTTTACTGTGGGCTTGTTTGGATCTAAGCTGCATGTGTGACGGCATCTGTTCTTTTGAGCCTTCTGGTAATCTATTTTTTGCTTACGAATTGCAATATCTCATTTATGGAATCACCAAAAGTCCGGACAGCGCTGTGGACAACTAAATTGGTCATGTTCCCAATCAAATATGCTGTGAGACCAATATTGAATAACATGTAAAACATATTGAATGTCTTTTCCACTGTGTTCACGGCATGCAGGCCCCCATATCCCACTGTTGTTAAGGTTACGATTGACCAGTACTTGGAGCAAGTGTATCCCAGCCAAATGCGCCCCCCCTGCTCGAAATCGTCGACATTAACACCGATCCATGTATCACTTGACGGTTTATGTATGATGGCCAGCCAGAAATGAAAGCAGCCAGCCGAGTGTTGGCTCATTGGGCTCGGCCATTTTGGAGAATGGATCGGCCATTATGCTTCTTATTATTATTTTTTTTCGTTTTGTGTAAAATGGATCCTAAAGTTGTACGGATTGGGCTTTGGCAATTTCAAACAAACGTTGGGCTTTGGCCTTATTCTCCCTTTTTGTAAAAAAATGAATGTTGGGCTTTATGGCCCATGAGCAAAAACTTCTTTTTGAGGTATTACAGTTTGCCCCTCCTTGGGAGGGAATCTGGAAATATTTTCTCGCAAGGATATCAGAATACCTCAAATTATATTTCGAGAGCGTCTTTGGCCGACATGCACCCTAAAAGCTCTTCAAGAATGTCATTAGTCACAGACGAAAACAAAAACAACTCAATGTACATGCACATTATGATTCGTTTTGTTTTCTCTTTACAAGCATGTTTCTAAGCGAGAGCGGAGAAAGTTTGTTGATTCTCTAGTGTTTCACTCTCATTTCTGAAAGCCGTTTCAGTTGGATTTCGGAATTCCTTTGACTTGGATGTTCATGTACCGGTCGAAGGAGACTTTACTCGGGTTGTAATGTAGGTTCGGCATAAGGCCTTTAGATTGAAGGTTTAAATTCATCGTCTGAAAGAAGGAGTCTAAGGACCTCATCGGAAGCTACTAGATCGTAGAGGTTCCACCATTCAAGCAAATTCTCCATCCTTTAGACAGCCCGCCAGTTTAGGCATTCTGTTGGGGATGGATAGTTGACTCAGTGTTAGGAGTTGATGACCCGCTTTGAGGAATGTTTTCACTTGACTTGTTGAAAAAAAGTCACCTTTGCTCTTGCGACCGTCAATGTCGGTCCTGGTGCTTTATTTTGCTCTTTTAACTTTCATCTTGCGCTTTACTTTTGAAGACTTTGGTCCTTGCGCTGATTTTGCTTTTTCTTTATTGGATCATAGGGATTTGTCCCGTTTTATTCTCTGACGATCCATTTTTAAGACACTTTGGACTCATTCAGAACTTGTATTTCTTGTAGTAATATTGGAAAATTCCATCTTCGGAGACAACTCAACTAGCAAGGTTGACCGTTGATGGTGCCTCTTCGCTTGAACCTTGAGGAAGTGTTGCCTCTATAGTCAGTTGCTTCCAGTTTTCGACTACAGGATCTCCTTAAACCTCAGTGTGAGGCGGTCCTTAGACTCAAAAGGTGTAGTGTATATGAAAACTTCTACTTTGGCTCGAAAAGGCTAACAATGGTCGATGTTTCGTGTTTGGGATAGAGAAGAAATGCTCGATTTCATCCCGGCTTAGAGCATCTCTCGTCAAAGGATTCGTTATCCGCCTGAATGCTTGTGTATGAATCCTTATAGTGTTTTCACTCATCACTCTGGGTAAGTGTTTGGGAATAGGTATGCCTTCTCCGTTCTCGCTCAGAAACATTTTAATTGAAGATAATTTCAAATTATATGCAAATGAGCACACGAATGTTTAAGAAATGAATAGGTTTAGATACCCAAACCTCTGTAGTGCTCTTGTACACTTTCGTGTTCTACGTTCTTTTAAACTAAATCGGGAACGGCTTCCACCCGACCACCCGCGCCGTTGCCTAGGAGTTTGTACCGTACTGCATTGATGTTCAAGTACCTACACAGTTGACAACGGACAGAGACGGAGTTAGCTCATGTACTTCGACTCTCGCTTGGGGAGATAATGATAAAGTTGAGTATCCGCTGGGGATATGGGATGAATATGCCCATCTCAATGGTCGTTCTGGAAGAATATGCTTGTATCTTTGACCCTTGTTGAGGGATGCGATGTATGTCAACAACTCCAGCTTGAATGAAGGCAGGACTCTAGCTGGGGAAATGGAGATACGACTCCATCTAGGGGATTATGAGAAATTTTGTTAGAGAGCAGTGTAGATGATACTCCCTTTTAGTACGGTCATCTTTGGTGATGACAAAGGCCATTTCGAAGCTTTGGTTTGAAATTTTTCCACCCAACCGCCCGCGCCTTTGTCTGTAATGTAGGATGCTTATGTACCTACATTAAGCAAAGGACAAACAACAAGTGAGCTCATGTAACTTGTTTTCTTTTAAAGTAAGAATGAAGTTTGTTTCGTGTAACTTCATTTATTTGAACGGTGAAGTAGAGTTTTGATACTTCCCTTTTCTATGTGTTTCGTCATTGCATCTTTGTCCGGAGGAATCAAAGGGTTGACGAAATAGTTACCCTTGCTTGACTCTGTTGTGTAAGGAAGTTCATGTACCTATCAAACAGATGGCGAGAAACAAGTGAGTTTGTGCGACTTGTTCTATTAGAGTAAGAATGAAGTTTGTTCATGCCACTTCATTTGTAATAAAGGTGAAGTAGAGTTTTGGTACTTCCCTTTTTGCATGGTTTCATCATTGCGTCTTCGTCCGATGGAATCGAAAGTTTGACGAAATTGCTACAAGACCTTGGCTAGAAGCTTTGCCGCCCTACCACCCTCGCCTTTGTCGTAGGAGTTTTGTACCATCCGTGTGAGGAGCTCTTATACCTGCCCACGAGACAAAGGACGTAAACGAAATAAGCTCAAGTAATTTCATTTAGCTAGGTGAAGAGAGTAATGACTGTATGATTCTCCCTTTTCATGCGTCAGCGACTTCGCTCTAATCGACTCCCTGGGGATATAAAGGAATTTTGCTGATGTATATTGCTTCGAAGTTCTGGCATTGATACTTCTTTAGGTGTAATATCGTCGGAGGGCGTCCGCGTTGATTGCTTGTGGCAGGTCTCCTCCGTCCATCTTTGTTAGGATGGTTGCTCCTCCTGAGAAGGCGTGCTTAACGACGAATGGCCCTTCGTAGTTTGGAGTGAATTTTCCTCGTGGATCCTTGATGTTCGGCAGGATTCTTTTAAGAACGAGGTCACCTGGTTTGTACCTTATTGGCTTGACCTTTTTGTTGAATGCTCTAGACATGCGTTGTTGGTAGCATTGCATATGGTGAGCTGCGGCAAGTCGTTTCTCATCAATGAAGTCGAGGTGGGCGAGCTGATGATTGGCCTTCTCTTCTTCTGTCATGTTGCTTTGGGATGATATCCTGAGAGTCGGCAATTTGACTTCTGCTGAGATGACCGCTTGAGTGCCGTAGACGAGTTCGAAGGGAGTTGCCCCAGTCGAAGTGCGCATTGTCGTTCTGTAGGCGAGTAGCGCGAAAGGGAGCTTCTCGTGCCAATCGCGATAGGTAATTGCTGTTTTCTGAAGAATCTTCTTCATATTTTTGTTGGCAGCTTCGACAGCACAGTTCATTTGTGGACGGTACGGTGAAGAATTGAGATGTTTGATCCGGAATTCCACGCAAAGGGATTCCATTAGTTTGCTGTTGAAGTTTGAACCATTGTCTGTGACCAATAGCTCTGGAACTCCATATCTGGCGATGATGTTCGCCCTCATAAAACGCACGACGTTGTTTGCTGTGACTTCTTTGAAGGATTGTGCTTCGATCCATTTGGCGAAGTAGTCGATTGCGACCAGCAAGAATCGGTGCCCGTTGGATGCTTTGGGATTAATGGGCCCAATTACATCCATACCCCCACATTGAGAACGGCCATGGTTCAAATAGCGGGTAAAGTCTTGTTGGAGGCACATGTACCTTGTCGCTGTAAATCTGACACTTGTGACATGCTTTGACATATTTGATGCAATCGGCTTCCATTGTAAGCCAATAATACCCCTGTCGCATGATCTTCTGGGCGAGAGCGTATCCGTTCATGTGTGGCCCGCAAACCCCTTCGTGGACTTCAACAATGAGGGCTTCAGCTTCTTGCTTGGTGACGCATCGCATGAGAGCCGTCGTGAAGGATATCTTGTACAAGATATCACCATCTAGAAAATAACTTCTCGTTATCCTCCGGATGAACTTGCGTTCTTTCCCTGTGCTATTTTGGGGAAATCCTCCTGATTGTAAATAGTTCTTGATGTCCGTGAACCAAGGTAGGGAATCCTCAGGCTGACTCTGCTCAATGTGCATGCAGCTTGGATCATCAGCAATATTGATGCGCAGAGGCTCGATGTCCATTTCTCCGGCCATTGGAATCATTGATGCGAGCACTGCAAGGGCGTCAGCAAATCGATTATCATTTCGCGGGAGATAATTGAATTCAATATCAGTAAATTGTCTAATTAGTGTTTGTAGATAATCCTGATATGGATGAGCTTTGGGTCTCGAGTGCGCCATGCTCCGTTTGTCTGGGAGATGATGAGTGCCGAATCTCCGTGAACGTCGAGGAGTTTAACCCATATGTCGAGTGCACGAAGTAGGCTGAGGATGCACGCTTCATATTCAGCTATGTTGTTCGTGTAGGGAAAGTGACTTTGGCCGCCGTTGGGTAATATTGTCCATATGGGGAGATTACCACAGCTCCTATTCCTGATCCTGAGGAATTAACTGCACCGTCAAAGTACATCTTCCATCTCGGTTCCTATTCCATGAGCAAGATGTTCTCGTCCGGTAGCCCGATTTCCAAGGATGAATCGTCTGTTCCTGGATACTCAGCGATATGGTCAGCGATCGTTCTCCCTTTCACTGACTTCGTGGAATGGAATTAAATGTCGAACTCCGCAAGTTGTAATTGCCACTTAGAGACTCTTCCCATCAGTGTTGGCTTGTCGAAAAGATACCTGAGTGGATCATTCTCGGACACTAACAGGATCTCGTAGTGCAGGGTATACTGTCGGAGTCGGTGGAGGACCCAAATTAGTGCACAACAGGTACGTTCGGAAGTGGTGTACCGAGACTCGCAGTCTGTGAACTTCTTGCTGAGGTAGTAGATTGCATGCTCCTTGGCGCCTGGTAACTGTTGGGCAAGTATGGCTCCAATTGATTCTTCTCTAACTGTGAGGTAGAGTGTGAGAGGATGCCCCGGCTTTGGCGGGATGAGAACTGGTGGTTCTGTCAAATATGTCTTAATCTGTTCGAATGCAACTTTACAATCATCATCCCACTCGAACTTGACGTCCTTCCTCAGTTTCTTGAATAGGGGTTTGCACGTGTCGGCTAGGTTGGAAATGAACCGTCCGATGTAGTTAACACGACCCATGAAGCCGCGGATCTCTCTGACTGACCTTGGAGCTGGGAGATCACGAATTGCTTCGATTTTATCAGGATCAATCTCAATGCCTTTGTTACTGACAACGAAACCAAGAAGTTTGCCTGAAGTCGCTCCAAATACGCAGTTGGCGGGGTTGAGGCACAACTTGTACTTGCGAAGCCGTTCGAATAGCTTTCGGAGAATGACTGTGTGGCTTTCATCTTCTTTGGACTTGGCGATCATGTCGTCGACATAGACTTCAATCTCGCGATGCATCATGTCGTGAAAAAGGACCACCATAGCACGTTGATAGGTTGCCCCTGCATTCTTGAGTCCAAAGGGCATGACCCTGTAACAAAATGTGCCCCAGGGTGTTGTGAAGGTCGTCTTTTCTTTGTCTTCTTCGGCATTCGAATCTGATTGTAACCGGAGAATCCGTTCATGAAAGAGAATCTGTTGAATCCAGCGGTGTTGTCCACCAGTAGATCGATGTGCGGGAGTGGAAAGTCGTCCTTGGGACTTGCTTTGTTGAGGTCGCGATAGTCGACGCAGACTCGGACCTTCCCGTTCTTCTTGATGACCGGGACTATGTTAGCGACCCATTGTGGATAGGTAGTCACTTCGATAAAGTTGACCTTCAGCAGCTTGTCCACTTCTTCCTTGATAGCAAGGGCTAATTCAGGCTTGTACCGACGCTGTTTCTGCTTTACAGGACGAACCGACGGATCTGTGGGGATTTTGTGCTCCACAATTTCTAAATCTAATTCCGGCATGTCCGTGTATGACTAGGCAAAGACGTCAGAGAATTCCCTGAGCAGGTTGATGATGTCTTCAGTTTCATCCTTTGACAAGTCTGCGCCGATGAACAGTTCTTTGGGGTCATTTTGGGTTCCGATGTTGATTGAAATCGGCTTCTGCAGTGTGATGTCCTTCAGTTCCTCATGTCGTTGAAGACCTTGTTCCAAGCCATAGTATCCTTCTATGGACTTGGGGTCATCCACTGCTTCTCCGTCTTGTTCAGGGTTGTTTTCGGGTGTTCCAAAAGCGCCGTTCCTGAAAATGAGAATAAATTAGAATGATGTACTCAAATGAATTATTTGAAATATTGCTTCATGCGACAATCTATAATAAGGCATGCGTGTTTGACCAAAAGAAAATTTTGTGGGATCAGGACTCAGCGGGTCCCTCACCTTCTCCAAAACCTTCCTCAAGCAAGTGTCAAATGCCTCCATATAAGCGTAGAGATTATCCAGCTCACCCTCTTGCCTCAGATGCTTCATTCGGCCCATAGGATCCTAAAAAACTTCCTTGTCGAACCTCTTAGTTAATGCTAACACATACTCATCCCATTCCAACACCGTTTCAGTACTCCTGTTCCTAATAAAAGTATAGTGCCATTGCAGCGCGGCTCCAAACATATGTAAGGATGCAAGCTTAACCTTCTTGACTCCCGGCACCCTCTCTAGTTCAAAGAATCGATTGCTTTTGTAGAGCCAATCTTCCAGATTCGACCCGTCAAAATCAAGAAACTCTACCTTGGACATTGAAAAATGAGTAACACTGTCAGTTTGTAGATTCGCTATATCCTCCATACCTGACCTTGTAGTGATAGGCCTAGCCACGATAGTTCCTGATTCCACCTCTTGATTCATCTGTGCCACCTTTCCCAATGAACTCAAGTGAGTCTGCACAACCTCCCATTTATAATCAATTTGTACTTGCATATCCTTGATTTGCTTCGCGAGCATTTCCATCCGATCCACCAAGCTTCCAACCAACTCGTTCGTAGCATCCTGATCCTTCTTCAACTTGAGTAATCTGATATCCACCATGATTACCGGAGTTACAAAGCTCCGATACCCTTGATGCGAGAATTCCTTAAACTCCAATCAATATAACAGTAACTGCAGAATAATACAGACTAGCGGTCGGTCAATCGACAGCTCAGCCGCTCATCCGTCTCCTACCTCCAACAGTTACACACCGATCAATCGGCCAACAACCCCTTCCCTAACCTCCGCCAGCTACCAAGCTAACAACCTCCTTTAGCTCCCCTTCGGGATTCTGTCACACTAGCTAACTAACTCCTCTGTTTTCCCGCCCGTCCCACTCTTAACCGTTTCTTCCTCCGGACCTACTAACAATACTAACAATTGGGCCTACCTTCTAACCAATAGCCCAGCCCATGTCCCACAACCGTTAACCGTTATTTATTCTTCACAACCCGCAGCATTCTTCACAGCATCCGACAGCAAGCCCAGTATCCCAGCTCCAGCTCCATCGACCTTGTACCACGCATCAGCCTGAGATTATTGGGGTCGGGTGAAAGAGGAGAATAGAGAAAGCTGTGGGTGGAGAAGTCGACGGGGGTAAGAAAAAGGCGATGTTTGTTTGGAGACTTATGGGACTTGATGAAACCCCCCGAATCGGTGGCGGTGCTTATCTTGTCTAAACAATACAATCTATTTTAATTATTAATTATTCATTCCTACTTCTTGAATTAAAAAATAAAAAGAAAGAGAGAGGGGACTTAAATTAAGGAGCTTGGAATGAAAGAAAAATAACCAAATCAAAATCACATAAAGAAATCCCCTTCATTTAGGTTCTACCTAAAAAGGAACTTGGTAAAAACTGATGAGTTGTTGAATTTTAGAAGAATATCCAATGGACAATGGAGTTGAGTGGATTGGATAAATTGCCCAATAACAGTTACCAACCAAATAGACTCTTACTTATAAGAGGATATAGTAGACCTCATATCAAGTAGTTGCTACTGCTACTACTATTCCCTACTGCGGGGTGTGTATCAAAATATGTCTAACACCTCTCCCGCCTTCGTATCTAAAGTCCCGTGGGCAAGTAGTAGAAAGTTCCCCTGTGGATTATGATAGTGTTGTCTTTCGCCGGTTCTGCCTATCCTTTTGTGAGCAAAGGTTGTAACTGTTCTCTGTACCCTGCGAAATTATGTACAATCTATTTGTCCAACGGGAGGGAGGCGTCAGCGCCTGAACTCTCTCCTCGCACTCGGTAATGGCTCGTCTGCAAATAGCATATTCACTAAAAATTAGATTTGTGTACAAAATGTATAACTACCACGGGAATCCATTTCTACCAGCACAGAGGGACGCCCTCTCACACAAATAGTAGCAGTAGAAAACTGAAACACGATACGAGTTCATCGGGTGAACATACCAAAACCATCTTCATCTTCGCCATTCTGACTGGTAAAGAATGGGGTCAGGTAATTTCTATCCAACGCGGAGAATGATGCAGCTCTGCATATAAACAATACAATTGAGTAATATCCATGAAAAACCGACCAACATGTGCAACGATCAAATGCAGGGCCAACAAACGGGAGGGTAATTACGTCTTGTGGAACTCTTTGAGCTTCATTTTGAATCTGTTACCGGACGATGATTCCACATCATCAAACGTAGGAGCAACATAGGTATGGTTTCTCTCAAAGCTCTCAAAATTATCCTGTAAGAAAATCACATCACAACATCAGCTGCACAAGAACAGGGAGCACTGTAGCCACATTCTTATATATAAACAAAGAATTGCTATATATTAAAAACTTCACTCATTGCTAAAGGAATCCTCCCTTTCTTCTGCCTTTCATTCAGAGATCATCTTTGAAATTCGAAAGCAACGCCGGTATCTTATACTTACAATAAAAAATGATATTTCATCTAGAACAAATAATGCACAAATGATTTGACTTCTATAACCAGCACTGTTAGTAAGCAAACGACTCTTTCACCAAACCTCAAGAAAGTCAAACATGGGAAACAGATGCCAACTAGAATAAAGGTCCAAGAATAAAAACTTGTCAATTGCCAAACAAGACTAAAATCTTCGCCTTTCCTTCTAAGAAAACTTACTTGACCCATTGAGTCATCATGGCCTTCACCAACAACCTGAAGAGCTTCCAGCATGGTTCCTGTTGAACCTCCTATCAACAAGACCTGTGATAGGTAAGACGGACACCATGAAACATGGGCCTTGTTCTTAGAAATGGTAGAAGAGACGAGATTGATATTTCTAATCTGCAATCATGGCCCTCTAAAAAAGTTAATTGGGCAATGCAAGAAAACCATGTCAACATTTGAGTATGTATAGCTTCTCCACAAACTAGTGGAAATTTTTTTAAAAAACGATATTTGACATGTAGTAGACTATGTACCCTGTGCTAACTTTGGAGGTAAGCTTTTATTCAAGAAAGATAACCACTACTAGTGTTTTTGACAAAATCACGGGGAAGGGTAAATAAACATTCAGAACCTCCATATGGTGTTAAGATGTGCTCACTGTTAGGACAACAATTGCAGTGGTAGCGGTAAATATTGTTTGTCCATGCCCTTCTGGGAGATCATGTACTGATTGCAGGGCAAGAGCAAAAGCCATCGCGCCACGAAGTCCTAAGTACACAAATGATAGCCAAATTTCAAAAAATTTTCATAACTAGAAGGCTTAAGAAGATTTATCCTACTTACCACTGTACCAAAGCGCTTTTTGATGTTTCTGAGGAATTTTTCGGTTCATAGGTCGGGCCAGGTTGACTAAGTAGGCACACGAAAAAACATTTGCTGCCCTGTAGAACATTCACACATCGTTCAACTAATGAATTACCAAAAGTTTGAATTTCGACCAACATCAGATGAGAATCTAGCTTATTCATACCTAGCGACTATTATGAAAAGCTGATTTGAACAGCTGCAGTCAAGGCATAACAACTTGACAAGGAAGAGTAGCAGGTAAAAGAAAAAGGTCAAACCAAATGTCAGAAGGATACAACAGAGAAGAAGATAAATCCGACATGAGACCAGCTATGCTGTTCCATGGCAATATCGAAACCCATGTATATGAATCTGTGAACAAGATAAACAACCGACCAGGTTATAATTACGAATGAAGTCCTTAAGAATTAAGATACTGGAGTACGAGGAAAGGGTATCGAAAACTCACACAAATGTCTCAGCCAAAGATGATATCAAATGAAAGAACGCAGAGACAAATCGCTGAGATTTATCTGACAAGTTAGAGTATGTATAGTGCTTCATGACCTAAAACAGAAAACAGAAAGGGACCATCCTTGTTACAATCTTTGGGTGTTTAACCCATAAATAATCATATCATGCATGCACGATATACTTACAATTCCAGTGAATAGTATTGATACAATGCCAGAAAGGCCGAGACCTTCTGTCAGCATGTACCTAAAGCATGACAAGTTGGAGGGTCAAATATAACCATAAGTAATCCCTTGGAGAGAAGAAGCATTATTAATCAGACGTTAACAGTTCACTTACGAGAAATAAGGAAACAGGACAAAGAGGCAGCATTCTAGATTCTGAAGGCTGGACACAAGAAATAACCACATTAGATTTGCACAGAGGAGACGTAGGAAATAACGCTAACTATATGAACATGAGAGAGAAGAGAACATACTTGTCGATATCTAATCCGGCATATTTAAAAAGGTGTTGACTGTTAAGGCATCTCAAAAAGTTTCATCGGATTACATAAATGAAAATGAAACAGATTAAGTATCAGCAGCCCCATTGCTTATGTCATCACAAAAAATGCCTACACTCTTTTCACGACAACTTTTAAGTCATAAATATTTACATTCTTAAATGTGTGGAAAAATACGTAGCCAAGTACTAATCCCCAACTGTGCTAATGTAACCCTAATAAGGGCCTACAAGTGTAGTGAGACAACATGTCGCGCCAGAAAAAACGAGGGATAGTGCTCGATTACACATTTTAGGAAATGATCAAGATAAGAATAAGCAGTTTCAAGCATGAGAAGTAATTAATTTTAGTTTTTCAAGTGTTCAGAGATCAATTGACCTGACCATACAAATAGAAAACACATCAAAAGGATATCAAAGCAGAGATGAATCCAACTCCAACACCTGTACACAAAATAGCATAACATTTTATCAGGAAAGTGTGAGCAGTCATCTGTTTTTTGTAAGTTCCAGAACCAGTCATGACTACAATTATATTATAAATTCAAGGTGCTAAAATATTGTCCCTTCTAAAACAATTAAGTAATACAAGAAGAATTTCTTACCTGCAGAAAGAGAACCCACAAACATCTCCAGAAATCTTACAACCACCATAAAAAGATTCTGCGTGGATGAAGCACTACTTCTAACTAAGGACATTGTTCTGCATAGTAATGCATCATTTAGTTAAAGGAAACAAAATTGCAGCAATATGATAGGCCGAAATGAAAGAAAGAACAAGGGCAAAATACCTGTACAAAGATATAGCCATCTAGAGATGATACCCAACGAAGTGCCCGCCCAAGGGAAAAAGAGAGAAAATATCAGTTGGTGACGTCTAAGAGGAAGTTTCTCTAAACAACAAACAGCTGAAAATTTACTACAACATACCGCATCATTTAGCACAGATTCACCAAAAACTAAGGCATAGAGATTAACATCAGTTCCAAGCTCCTGCAAAAGCAGACAACCAACATCAACCCAAGAACATATACATATTCTCCCCTAACTACCTCATGAACCTCGGTGCATAAATGCAGTAAATTATATAGCATAACTATAAGATGACCAAATGACAGTCGCTCATCGAACAAACTCCATAGTAGGAAAAAGAGAACGACCATGAGAACTGAATTATAGATCCTAAACCAAACTAAAACAAACAAGACAACCCAATTCACAAATATGCCAGTCATCAGGTTAGACACCTGAAATATGGACAAGACAGTGACAGGATCCGTGGCAGATATAAGTGCTCCAAACATGAGGCATTCAACAAAGGGGAGCCTGTACATTAGATAAGCAACACCACCAAGGTATCTGCAAAAGGATGAGAGAGAACTTGAAGAGGCAACGAATATGAAAGGTGCGACTGTGCAATTAAGAACACTACCGGCAGACAATACTTACACCAAGACTCCTGTCACAACAGAAGCTATAAAAGTTCCTAGGATAGCAAACGTCACGATGGCTCCAAAATTTGAGAAAAAGGGTTTCTGAAAAATCACAGAAAACAGGATCCAATTTCGGAGTCTCGTCAGTATCTCAAGCTGTATCATTCCAAGTTGACATGTAAGGACAGGGTAATCTCAAGGAGAGGCCACTTGACTTACCGGGGCCAAGCTAAACCCTGATTGAGTAAGGGCATACTGTTAAGGCAAACAGGGAGGGGAGAACAACAACTATAATAGGGTGAGCAGGCAAAAATCCTAACATCATCAATACAATTCGAGCCCAAAAGGATATAATATGATCGGTGGCAGGAGGAACAAGAAGAAGAATTCTTCGTGGAAATTGAACCACGCCCTGCAAAATAAAAACAAAACAAAATACAAAAGAAATCAACAAAGATAAATCAAGACCAAACCAAAAACGGACTCGGTAAAATGGAAGGAAGGAGGAACCCAAACCTGATGCTGGTCTCAGTGTCGGAAACATTAGCGAGCCCACCGACGATCAAACCTGCCAAAGTTTAAATTTTCCTTTGGATTTTAATCGCCAGGACACGATCAATCATCAAAGCGAGGGAATGTAAGAAGAAACGAAACGAACCGATGAGGAGGGAAGCGCTGGCCTCGGGCAAGTAATAGAACTTGTGACGGCGGAGGACGTGGCCGAGTACGAAGGAGAGTACGAGCATCATGATCTGGAGGAGTATCCCGACTCCGGCCGCCTGCTGCTCCTTACCGGCCCCTCCTCCGCCGTGGGGATCGTGACCGGGCGAAATCAGATCCTCCATTCCCCCTCCTCCTCGCCCAACGGACAAACCCTAGAAAATCAGCAGAACAGTAAACCGTTTCGTTGTTTGTTGAGGTTGGACTGGAGACTTCTCCTCCTCCTTTTGTTCAGTTTGGGGGAATTTTTAAAAGTGACTTTCCCCTTTCAAAACCATGTAATGTATATATTATATATAGAATATGCTCGAATTTTATTATACCAAATAGTTAGATAAAATTCATATAAATTAAATTAATCTATTTAACGTGTGAAAAAGCTCGAATATGCTCTGCTTATTCAAATGGAATCGAGAAAAATTGCATGTGAAAATGTTAATTTCACGAGAAGAGAGGAAAAGGGTGTTGTTCTTTAATCACGTTATTTGACAAATTATTTCGTCAAATAACCTCATAACTTTTAAAATTCGTCGACTAACTAAGTGAAATCGGCTTTTGAGTTTACGTAAAGTCGGCTTCCTCCCGTGCGTTTGATTTTTTTTTTTTTTGTGTTTGAATTTTTTTTCCCAAAGCTAGGTAAGGCCGACTTCCTCACGTGACTTTGAAATTTTTTTCTTTTTTTTTTGCATTTGAAAATTTTTTTTGGCTAAGTATTTCATGAAATCGGCCTTTGTGAATTATTAGACGAATATTGAAACTTAAGACGTCATTTGACGAAACCTTGTTAAGGAATAAAACTCGAGAGGAAAATGGTCCATTTTTTCTTCTTACAATAAGGAAGAATTCAACCCCATTAGGCAGAAGTCATGACCTTCTCCCCCACCACCAAACCAAACCATTCCTACTCATCTTTAGAGCAATCCCAGATCAATACAATCTCAAAAATAACCCCCCATTCATACCAATACTCATCTCGGGGAAGCATAAGATCAAACCTCGGAAGACCAAAAAGGGTTTCCTCGATGATTATATCGCCTGCCTGACAGTTACCAAAAGTTTTATAGGATAATATTAGTGATGATGATGATGATGATGGTAATCATCACCTGGAGCTGCTGGCTTTCTGCTTCGCCTTCTCGATGAGGGGCTTCAGCTGCTTCTTCTCAGCTAGAAGCTTGAGGAAATTGAACAGGAAGGGTATGTAGTTGTGCTTCCTCCTTATGTTCTCCGTCCTCCACTTCTTGAACTTCTCCTCTTCTATCAAGATCTTCTCTGTGGCGCTCTCGATCCCTGCGTTCACTTCCGAGAGAGACCTGTTGAGCGCCTCGAACTCGCTGCTGTTTACCAGTCTGTCTTGCTGCAAGGGTGCCAGCTGCTGCAGTATCCTTTCCCTCTTCTTCTGCAAATCCTTGAGCTCCGCCGTGTGCATTTCTTTCCTGTTCTTGATGACTGCCATCAGGTTGAATCTGATCTCGCTCCTGGAGTACCTCTCGATTCTCTCTTGGATAACTGGTTGAACCACTTGTAGCCAATCTATGTCCCCAGGTCCGCCAAGGTATTGACCGAGGCTTACGGGTCCCTCCTTCAATCCATCGAGTTCGTACAAGACCCCATTGACAGGCAAATAACTTATGAAATGGTAGACGTCATCGTCTTTCGTGGCGGCCTTTTGCTCCTCTGGAACAAATGGCTCCGGCCTTGCAAAGCTATTGTGGGCAGTTCGTATGGCTTCACTGTTGTTGATGGCCAGACCCTTCAATTCGGGTGGGAAGTTCTTCGTAAACTCCTTAAGTTTCGACAGTTCTGGACCAATATCTATCTCGGCACAGTTCATCAAGATTGACAAGATCGCTTGAGTTGCACAAGCATTGTTGATGACCTAAGAAGAAAACTCCCGGCTTTTAAAATAATGAATCTGAGCCATCGTCGTAGGTTGTCCCATTTTTCTACTGGAAAACTCACCTGGCTGGCAAAAAACAAGTTAGGATCCGGGTCCTTTATAACAACACGGCTATCCTTCTCTCCAGGCCGCCATTTGAAGAGGAAAATCAACCCATACACAGGCCTGTATGAAAATAGAGAGTATAAGTTTACATTAAGATCTCCACCAAATCCTACCTACCTACAGTATAGTATTTCCCGGACCAGGCGGATATGTTAAGAAAAGTACCTGAGACTGTTCAAGGAGTCAAGGTCCAACGAATATAACTCCTCAACCTGTCAAAGGATCTCAGATAATGAACTCGCGATGACTTACATATACTCAAAAGTAAAATCCGTAAATGAAGAGAATGAGGCCGGAACAAACAATGACTTTCCAGAAAATTAAAAAGTAGAAACCACAGGGACTCACTAAAGTGATACACACTAAAACCTAAGAAAGGTTACCTGAACTCCTTTCACTTGCATCTGCTGTATAAGTTCGGTGAAGACACCTGAATTTAAGCATCATCAGGAAATCAATCCATACAAAAAGGGAAGTAAAAAAAGCTGCTGAAAAGAGCAACACAACAAGGATTAGAAAGAAATTATGAAAATAAAAAAAATGACACAAGTAGCTAAAGTTAGTTGACACACGACGTGTACAGACTTCCATCGAAGAATCTGCAGGCATTGCTTAAGAACCCTATGAGAAAATACAACTTAGAGAAACCCCAATAAGTGAAACCGAAATGAATTTCGGATTCTATTGGATTGGTCATAGACAACGGCGATCGGCCAAAAGAACTGGCAAGAGTAAACTAAGAAACCGGGCAACCTCAGTCGAGTCATGCGGATAAACTAAACCAACTGAGGAAGGAAGAAACAGGGTATTACCAGGGTCGGACTCGATGGTACACCAAGACATCTCTACAGCTGCAGAAGCAAAAAGGCAAAAGAAGAACAGCATTCAGCGAGATAGCGGGTGACGCCACACTATGCAAAACCAAAACCTAAGCAACGGAATCAAAAAATCCTTCCAAATCCCCCCTCCCTTCCAACAGCTCGATTCGACTTCGACCGAATGTAGGGAGTTCTTTCCTAACAGAGGATGAACCAACAAAGCAAGCGCGCCATGACTATAAGCAGCTCTGCTATCGGAGGGCTCACCTTTCCTCTCTGTCCCGTCGACAAGCGACAAAAACTGCCGACCGGCGATGGGTAGGGGGGGGGGGGCGACGGCGAATCGCTTTCCTCTTCGCGGCTTTCCTCTTGGGGATATCTTTTTAGGCCTTTCCGGTTGAGTTTCGGGTTCGGGTTCGGGTCCGGTGTTGGGCCTGGGCCTGGGCCTTGTTCCCCTGTTCTTTCTTCCTTTCCGAGTTTTGGTTTAATACAAAGTTGTATTATTATTACTAAACACTGAAACACACACACAAACACATACATATTGCAAATTGCAGATGCAAAAGCAGATCGTGCCTCTCTGGCTCTCATTCTAGGTGGAGCCGAGGAGGTGAGCCATGGAAGCCCGAGGCCTGCACCGCGCTCGCAAAGCCACCTTCTTTGGCATCGACAGCCCCGTCCCTTCTTCCATGTCCGCCCCTCCTTCCTCCTCCCCTTCACTCCTCTTCCACTCGAAGCACTGGAGTGCTGCCCCTACTCCCAGCTCCACCACTCTCCACCCCAGGTTCGCTCCCGGGCACGCCCTCCTTCCCGCCCCAAAGGGAAGCAGCCTGTATCCCAGGTAGTTATTATTCGTCCCTTGGGAATTCTCGTCATCGTATCTCTCTGGCATGAAGGCCATGGGGTCTTCCCAGAGCTTGGGGTCCCTGTGTATGGCCCACAGGTTGACCAGCAGCATGGAGCCTTTAGGGATGTCGTATCCGCTGACCGTGCAGTCCTCGGACGACTCGTGTGGGACCATCATCGGGGTGGGAGGATATAGCCGTAAAGTCTCGGTGATGGTTCCATGCAAGTACTTTAGACTCGGGATGTTGTCCTCGGTTATGATACGATCTCGCCCGACAAGGGAGTGGATCTCAGCCTGTGCCGTCTTCAGTGTCTCGGGGTTGTTCAGCAGGAGAGATAGCGCCCATTCTGCGGTCGTAGCTGAAGATTCCGTGCCCGCAACAAGTATCGCCTGCTCACAAACAGGATCGTTAGACAAAATATATCACTGAACCTCGATAAGCATTGACCGAGATAGGGAGCAATCGAATTCAAGTATGTGATATAATTTGGCATGCCCCACCAGGATGACGCCCTTGATGATCTTATCTGTGTAAAACTCAGGCTCCTTCTCCTGCAAAGACAGCATAACGTCGATCAAAGTGGTCATCCGCCGCTCTTTCATGGCGTCGCGAGCCAACACCCTGCGTTCGTTGATCAATTTTGTCAGGAACGCATCCATCTTAGTCATCAAATTGATCATCCTCTTCTCAATTCCTTGAACATCCAGCAGCTGCAACATCGGCAAGTAATCGCCAATATTTCCATTTCCATGCAACGCCACCAGTTCCTTCATCAACACCCTGAACTCCTCGGCATCATCCTCAACGGTTCCCTCCCCGAAGTATCTCTTCCCCGCCACCATCCTTGCCATGATGTTGAAGGAAAGGTTAACGAACTTTGTCCTCACCTCGACCTCCGTCCACGTCCCTCCTCCTCCGCAGTCTCTGAACAACTCCCTGACCATCAAGTTAACTTCGTTGTGCCTTATATCCGACAGCGCATTCATACGATTGTTGGAGAATAGCTCGAGAGTCACGAGACGACGCAGGGTACGCCAGTGTTCGCCATAGGGGGACAGCCCTATGGTAGTGTTATCATAATTGATGTGCTTCCCAGCTAGAGTCTTGGGGCGGTTGGCAAACACAACGTCGTTCTTCGTGAAGCACTCTTCGACGGCAGAAGGGTCAGAGATCACCAATACAGGTCGTACACCGAGACGGAGGAAGATTACGGGGCCGTACTTCTGGGAGAGACGTTGGAGGGTACGATGGACTGGCTCCTTGAGGAGGTGTAGGTGGCCAATGATGGGAAGGGAAGGAGGGCTAGGCGGGAGTCGTCTTCCGTCACGAGAAACAACCTTCGAGAGAATGAAGACGATGGGAAAAAAGGAGAGGAGGATGACATGAATCGCCATCCACAAGGGGATCGCCATTGCAACCCCTGTCCTTGACACAGAACATGTCCCATGTCTTAGTTCCCTTAATACACACGCGAGCGAGACGTTCGAAGGGCGATAGCCGGCCAACCAAAGGGCATATAGTCACTATTTGTCGGGTCGCAATGGTCGTCACATCCCGGGTGGGGCAAAAGGAGACTAGTTCTCGTCAAACATTGTTGGACTTGTTAGGCCAAAAACACAGCAGCTACAGAAGATCCAGGGTGGTTGAAATTGGGGAAGCATCTTTCTTTCGGCGGCAGACGCCTTCATTTGTCCAAATCCCAGGAACTTCTTACCGTCATCCTTGTCTTCTTTTTGAGCTGTTATTGAGGCCCACCTTTTTCACTAGTTTGGCACGTCAACTTCAGAAACATGACCACGAAAACGATTTGTATTCCGTATGTTAGGAGACTCAAGCCAAATGCACTAGTCTGAATTAGTCGAAGATGGTCACATCACAGTGGGAGGAGGGGGAACAACATGGCATTTGGAGTTGAGTCTATAAAGAAATTAGTATGTCAGGGAGGGGGAGGGGGGAATCTCAATTTTGTGTCCAAGAATAGAAAACAATCAGTCTAGCAGTTACAAAATGGGAGGAGGAGGGGGGACCAGAATGATTGTACCCCTGCATGCATGCTGTTGTTTTCTTACTACAGCAGTAAACCCAGATTCTTACCCAGAAACCCACTTTACTGCTTGAATTGGGTATTCAAAAAAAGGCATGATTTTGGGGGAGTTCTGTTGAGTTTTTTAAGGAATTTGCATGGAGTTGGAGATGGAGATGGAGATGGAGATGGAGTTGGAGTTGGAGTTGGGACCACACACACAGACCCTATCAACCAGAAAAGAAAGGGAATCAGAGAATGGACAGAAAAAGAAAAAAAAAATGAGATCAACCAACCCCAGAAAAGATTACTTGCATGACTCTCCATTCAGCCCCCACCCAGTTTCACACCCCTCCTCAAGGGAAGAAAGAAGGTAAAAAAATCGTTAGGACAGCTTTTTGAGGTTGGGAATCATGTCGGGATGGTGTTTGTTGGGGGTGATTTTGCATTTGCATACGGAGGTCATGATTCACTCTACACAGACAGAGAGAAGAGAGAGAGATGGAGATGGAGAGGGGTTGTGGGGACCAAAACAGCAATACCAAAAACCAAACTGAATCAAAGAAAATATGACAGGAAAAAGGGAGGAACTTCAGCTTGTCTGTAACAACCTCTCCTCTCCTCTCCTCTACTCCTTTCTATCCTCACTTCCTTCCATCCTTACTTACCACCTTTTATCATCTCCTCCTCCTCCACCATCCTCCCAACTACACATCCCCCCCACCCACCCGTATCGACTTCCATCGTCGAAGGTCCCGTCGGTCGTTGTGTTGACGACGGAGGACAGTAAAGGCTTCATCTTTTTTGTAGGTTGTAAGTTGGTGATCTCCAGTGATTCCATCAGCTGTTATGTGCCATGTTGTGACACCCTTTCGGGAACTTTCCTTTTTCCCAGGATAAGGGAATGATTTTGGAGATGGATCAGCAGCCGTTTGAGCACATCTCTGTCACGGATGGTGGCGATGATATTGGGGGAGGGGAGGAATTCCAGTACCTGAAATCCCAGAGCGAAGATTATGTCGTGGCTCATATTCAACATCCTCAGGAGGAGGAGCAGGAGCAGCAGCTGCGGGAATTCCATCAGTCCCAGATCATTGCTGGTGCCGATGATGGGCACTACAACAATGACGAAGATCACATCCACGCCGCTGCCGCTGCTTTAGCAGATGAGGTGATGGCTCAGTCCTCCAATTCCGGGCAGCTGTTCCCCGACACGTCCCATTGGGACGCTAATCTCCAGCTGGAAGAACTGTACGCACACCAGGGTAGCCAGCAAGTCGATATGGGGGATCATGCCGACGAGAATTTCAGCTCTCCAGTCATCTTACCGCCCCCCAACCCGCTGTATCCTCAGACAACAGGAGACGTCTCTGACATCTTTCAGTTGTCCTCCTCGTGTGCACCGCCTGATCCGTCATCCATGCTCCCGAACTCGGCATCTCTATCGTTCCCGAATCTTGTGGACGATCACCATCTTCCGCTGCTGCATCTAAGCCAGCTGCCTCCTCACCCTCCATTCATGGGGGATCTATTCCAGCCTCCTCCATTTTCAGGCTCTAGCATGGTCCCTGCTTGCGGTTCTGTGTTCGGAAACTACATGGCAGGAGACGATGGGGAGGGGTGTGGGCCTGGAATGTTTATCGGAGACAAAGCAAGGGTGTTTGATAATACGGTCTTTGAGTTCGGGAGAGATATTGATGCTGGGATCAATCCCAAAAGGGCGAGGAAAGGCGGAAAAACGTTTACGACAGAAAGGGACAGGAGGAGCCAGCTGAAGGAGAGGTATGGAGATCTGAGGCAACTCATTCCCAGCCCAACAAAGGTAAAACGCACTCGAGCCTCGCAGTCTAACATTCGATCCCTAATGTATGCAGAACTGAGGGAGATTTACCTATGAATGTGTTTTTGGTAATGTAGAATGATAGAGCATCTGTGGTGGGAGATGCGATTCAGTACATTGAGGAACTGAAGAGGACGGTGAACGAGCTCAGGTTCCTGATCGACAAAAAGCAACGCGAAAGAGAAAGGACCAAGAGGCAGAAGATCGAAGATGATGCCGTGGATAATGGTGTTAGTGGGGATGGAGATAGCTCCATCACTAAACTGCCTATGGGCAACTGTGACAATCAATCGCCCTACAGCGGGACTGCCCTCAGAAGCTCTTGGCTACAAAGGAAATCTAAAGCCACGGAGATCGATGTCCGAATCGTGGATGATGAGGTCACCATCAAGATATTACAGAGGAAGAAGATCAACTGTTTGCTGCATGTTTCTAGGGTGCTCGACGAGCTGCAGCTGGATATCCACCATATTGCCGGTGGCCATATCGGGGAACACTACAGCTTCTTGTTCAACACCAAGGTAACTAAAACACTATTACTACACTCTCTCTGTTTCCATGGAATGCTCCTGACTTTTATGCTTTGGCTCACATCAGATCTATGAAGGCTCTTCCGTCTATGCGAGCGCAATCGCGAGCAGACTCATGGAGGTTGTTGATGGACAGTATGCCGCCACGCCATCTTGCGGCGGCTACTAGACTCAAGACAGAATGCCGACATCCCTCGTCTAGCTAGACTGACCAATACATATCGAGCACACTTACTAGCGCATCTCTCTGCTCCCTACATAGATCTTTGACCAGTGTCTTTCGATTGATCAATCGAACCATCATAGAAGTTTCAATCTTTCTTCTGCTGTCGCTGTAAGCTAGACATGTTTTCTATTTACAGCTCTGTTCCTCCCGAAAACACAGAAAAGACTGCTAAAGCTTGTTCCCCTTGCTACATCAACATGCGTCTACCCATGAACAATCCCGTGTCCTCCACAGAACAAACTTCAAAGCCAGACATCGCCAACACACCCGCTCTTATTTAACAATAACCAACGACCAGATAAGCTCGATGCCTTGATCCGAATATAAGGACCCGACCCGCACCATTCATCTACAGCAACCGTCGCTTCCAGCTAAGAACAAGGGGGCCAAACCTACACAATTCACTGGATGTACTTGGGGATCTCGCCCCTGCGAAGCAGTGACAGGGAGTAGTCGGCGATATCCAAAAGGTCCTGGATGTTATGGAGGGACCTCTCCTCAGCAGCGAGCATGAAGATGGCGCGGAGCTCAGCCTTCTTGGCAAGCCTGGCGGCGAGGGTGAGAGGCAGGTCGGGGGAATTCAGGCTGCGGAGAAGCTGGCGGTAGATGGAGACGACCTTCCCCCTGTTGGCGGCAATATCCTCAGCCGTCGCCCAGATTAGACCCCTCGCCATGGGAGAGGAATTTCGTCGAACAGCTTCCGTTCAAGGAATGCGTCTTTCTTACAACACCACCACCAACCCCGACCCAACAACCTCTGTTTGTTGGGCTTTCGTCTTTTGTTGTCCCACAACCACCACCTCTTGCTGTCGAGTCCTAAAATCCCCAGCTGCCGCTTTCCCGCAGTCCACGAAATCCGAGAGAGGAGAAAAAGGGGCGATCCCCTGGGAATCTGTAGGGTTTTTACCTCCCCCGAACACGCAGACTCCCACGTATATATATATATATACACCAACCGCAGTATCATATATTATATAGTAAAAGGCAATTCACTGTCCTCCAGCACCACCTCCATCTCCACCAGCACCTTAATCTTACCAATCCCCCGTAGCAAAGGTCTTCCCTTTTTGTGTCTGTGAGTAAATCCCAGTCGGGATTTTAACAGGGGTGAGTGGAAACGATGGCGTCCAGGTTGATGTGGGCATCCAGGGCAGCCGCCTCTCGTCTCAGGATCTCCACACTTGTCCACCCCCGCCTCTTCTCCTCCTCCGGTAAATCCCACGGTCACCACTGAGATCTGTTCGCTTCGGTTGATCTTCGCTTTTGCTACATCGGATATTCTGTCTTTCGAGGAGCTGTCGCCTTTGTTGTTTCGGATCCTGGGTTTGGTGATCTGTTAGCTTTTCTGAATCTCTTCCGATCTGATAAAGGATCTAAGGTTCATAGGCTTATGTATTTGAATTCGATATTCGAGCGGCGCCTTGTAGTTTCCTCTGCGGTGATATTGCATTCGAATTCGTAAAGAGCTGTGTTTGTGACCAGAGATTCCGAAGGAACTGAAGTACGCGGACTCCCACGAGTGGGTGAGAGCGGAAGGCAAGTCCGCCACGATCGGGATCACGGATCACGCCCAGGATCACTTAGGGGATGTCGTGTACGTCGAGCTGCCTGAAGTTGGGGCTGCCGTAACTCAAGGTGGTAGTTTTGGCGCGGTGGAAAGCGTGAAGGCCACCAGCGATATCAACTCCCCTGTTTCCGGGAAAGTCGTGGAGGTCAACGAGGAGCTCAACAGCTCCCCTGGCTTGGTTTGTGTCTTTACCACTCAGACTATCTCAAGGAGTTATTCCATGATTGGATTCTTAGACTAATCTGATTTCCTGTGCAGGTGAATTCGAGTCCTTACGACAAAGGGTGGATCATAAAGGTCGAGATCAGCGATGAAGGCGAAATGAACAACCTAATGGGGCCTAATGACTACTCTGAGTTCTGTGATAAGGAGGACGCGGCGCATTGAGCGGTTGGTGCCGAGGCTTAAGTGGTAACGCGCTCGCTCTGGATTACTGATGAGAGCACGATGTGAAGAGAAGCTGTCACACATTTTCAATCTGCTTGACCTTTTTCTTTTTCTATTATGGTTGAATGTTTCCCGCTATCCTTGATATCGTGGATTTCTCCTATCTTTCTCTATTCTATTCTGTCGTGGATAGAGTAATCGTAGAATGAGCTATGAGATTTCAATAAAGAAGAGCTCAAAGTTTCTTCTCCATTAGGCTTGTGTTTTCATTTTGCCCCACTCAACTGGCATAAACCATAAGTAAAAGCTTTAAAGCAGCCATTGATCATCAAGCTGATGTAAAGCAGAGGCTAAAACTTACGATTCCTACTTGGGACATCAAGAGCATAAACTATGACTCGAACAGTGTATTATGTATACACAGAAAGTTTCAGAATTACCAGGGGAAAGTAACTCACAGATTTCTTCAGACCGCACCGATCAATGCATACGAGTAGTCAGTTGGATACCTTTTGGGACACCTTGCGCAAAAATTGGGCAAGCGAGCCACTTCCAGTGATATTATGAATCCTGGAAGTCTCTCTATCTCGATCTGGGTCGGATTGATAGCTGAGCGAAGATGATGCCTGGTAGATATTGGAGTCAGCAGCTAAAAGGAAACAAAAGGCATAAGACAGCCCAGATGACAGATGGAGATGTTACCTCAAGGTCTCCTTCGTCCACTGACAGATTTTGCAACTGATAGTAGGGAGGCCTAGGCGCTGATGAGCTTCGTACCGATGGCAGCCCGAGAAGCCTGTGGGAGCCATAAGCAAAGGAGATAGTCACAACGAACTACGGACAAAAAACTGAAGGGAGGGAACATCGGAGAGCTAACAGTAATAAACACCCTCTACTTCAAGCGTCGACCTGCACAAAAGAACAAAAGAACATGAGCTCCATATCCATCAACTAAAGGATCGGCAATCGAATCGAAAGAAAGGGCCGTTACAGGGACTTGGAGGCCGATGAACCAAATGATGTCTATGAGCTCCTGGACCTTGTTGGGATCATTAGCCATCGTCCTCATTAACGGCCTCGTTATCTTGTCTAGAGGGAGTTCCAGGATCACCGAGGCCGCCTCCTGCCCCAGCCTGCTCGTCATATCCGCGTGCGGCGGCGCCCCTGCCCTCCATCCCCTAACAACACCAACATCAATAATGGCATCGGCTACACATTTTTCAGGCCAGCCGACCAGGAAAGAAGACACAAGAGCCGTGAGATACCATTGGAGGAAGATGACGCAGAGACGGAGAACACCCCGAGGCTTCGGCAGGGTATCGTAGCCGCGAATCCCGCCATCTTCCCGCACGGCTCTGCTCTGGCTTTCGAGGATAAACTGTTGGGGGTGCCTCCTGTAGGTAGGTGGAGCACGTAACAGATCCTCTCCTTCCATCTGGACCGACCGTTTTGGTTGACTCTAGTCAATCAATCGAACGGTCCAGGGCCGAAGTTGAGTCACGTCGGTTGTCACGTGACAATAAACACCAGGGGTTGCCCCCCCAAATCCACACCTTTCATCCGTCGCCGTGGCGCGGGAGGTTGAGGCCCAGCCCGTGGAGCGACGAGCATGGCAGCGATCGGAAACTCCTTCGCTCTCCTACGGTGCTTCCCTTCCCCTTACCTCTCATCAGCTGTGAAAGAAGAGAAGTGCGGCGGCGGATAGATGGTGATGGCTGCTGTGTTGCATGAATTTATACCTGAGCAGGTACGGAACTGGCCGCCGGGGTCTCCATGCGGCGTCGAGCATTGGATTCGGCCGATTGGTTTGTTCGCCGATTGGTAGCGGCCGCGCCTCTGCTCATCTGCCCTGGCTGTTTCGCAGGTGGCTTTAATGCTCTGCTTCATCCATCCTCAAGTTCAAGAGGAACTTTCATTAGTTTTTAGCTACTGGAGTTTTGTGTGATTCTGTGCAGGTCCTTGTGTGTCAAGGCAGCAATAAGCGAGGAAGAGGCTGCAAAGGCGGCTGCTGCGGCCGCAGACTCTGGTGCTCCGACCATGTAATGACACTTACCTCAACTTATATTATGACACTCTTTGGCCAATTCCTCCGTGAAATGAATTCAGTCATATGGTGTGCTGGTAGCTGGTTGGAAATGCTATGGCTGGCATATCCCGACTTATAGTCGTAGCTTATCCTCAGATTCGACAAGATCATCGCGAAGGAGATACCTTCGAGCATCGTGTACGAGGATGATGAGGTCCTGGCGTTTCGGGACATTAGCCCACAAGCTCCTGTCCATGTTTTAGTCATCCCGAAAAATCGAGATGGCTTAACACAGCTTGGGAAGGTGAACTATGGCCTGTCATGGAGTTATCTCCTTCGTTAGCCTCTGCTTCTCGAGATTTTTTCTCTAAGTTATTCATTTTGCCTGTGAGATTGTGGAAGGAACTTGACTCTGGCCTTGTTGCATTGTTAGGCCGAGGAGAGGCATGCTGAGATACTGGGCCGACTTCTCTACGCTGCAAAAGTAGTGGCAGAGAAAGAGGGCATTGCTGACGGTTTCCGTGTTGTCATTAACAGCGGACCCAGTGCCTGTAAGTTTCTCAATGGTTCTATGTGGGCATCATCATGGCAGCCCTTTCATCTACATTTCAATGGCCAACGCTGCATGTTAACTATCGCCTCTTTCAATCTTCTTTCCCCAGGTCAATCTGTTTACCATCTGCATTTACATGTCCTGGGTGGGAGGCAGATGAACTGGCCCCCCGGCTAAGCTTAATGAGTATTAGATCTAGATCGAGAGCTCTGTAACCCATCCATGTGTCGAGATATTTGCAGAAGTTTTTTCCATTTGAACCCTCCAGTAGTTGCTCACTTGTGGCAAATGGAATACTGAGCAGAGTCTCCATTTCGGAGTTTTATTCCATAATGACGTCATTTGGCTAAATATTTCGCCAAATGACGCACTAACGAAAATAATTCGCGAACTAACCCACCAAAATCGGCCTTACAAAGGCCGACTTCGATTTTGGCGAATGGAAGTCGGCCTTACAAAGGCCGACTTCACCACACTTAGAAAAAATTTTAGCAAATGAAGTCTGGGACGCTGCATGAAGGAAGTCGGCCTTTGTAAGGCCGACGTCGGTTTTGGGGAATGAAAGTCGGCCTTACAAAGGCCTGACTTCCTCAAAATTTTTTTTTTCTCTTTGGAATTAAAAAGAAATAATGAATGACAAAGGCCGACTTCCCTTTAAGCTTCTTTCTTTCTTTTTTTGGCAAAATATAAGTTTATGGCCTCAACTTTGATTCAACTTTCTGTTTTGTCATTAACTTAGTTTGTTATATAATTTTGTCACCAATTTTTATTTTTATTTTTATTTTGGCCAATCATGAATTTCTTTTAGCGAAAGCCAAACAAGGCCTTAATATAGTCTGACCTGTGTCTTATAATAGTTGAGTTTCGACCTCTCATTCATTCGTCACATAATCTACTTTATCCGTAGTAGTCACCCCCTAATAGAACATCATCCGACCTTCATCGATTTTTCATATTTTTTGACAACATCAACAACTATCGTTAACTTCTGCTTCCAATTCACTTGATTTGTCCATCAAAATTTTATAAAAAAAATACAAATGAAAGGTTTCAATATTATTTCCTATTTTTTGAAATTTTTTTTCCTTTTTAGTCGATAAATGAAAATTGTCTATTAAGGTCTGTTTGACGCACGATAAAATTCAAGATTGGCCAAAATCAAAATAAAAACAAAAGTTGGGGATAAAATTATATAACAAACTAAGTTAATGACAAAATAAAAAGTTAGCTCAAACTTGAGGCCATAAATTGATATTTTGCTTTTTTTTTTAATTCAAAAGAGATAAAAAAGAAAATTGAGGAAGTCGGCCTTTGTAAGGCTGACTTTCATTCCCCAAAATCGAAAAGGCCGACTTTGGTTGGTTAGTTGGCGAAATATTTTGCCAAATGACATCATTACGAAACAAAACTCCTCCATTTCGACATTTGCTTGTGGCAAACGTAAGGCCGTTTGCGGAATATTGATCATCTACAGTCAATGGCTGAATTTGCCAGCTACAATGCGTCCAAACCACCCTCATAGAGCATCCTGGGACACTCAAAGCACAATTTCTTAGAGAGCATTGAAAACCATTTACGAACGAAACCAACTCGAACTACTGCAGAGAGTCTCCAATGCATAAAGGTCATAGTGCAAAAAGAGTACATCAGACCTCCAGAATGCGGTATAGAATGAAATGAATATGGAAGAGTGCATTCCATTGTCCTTACTATATACAATGTACAAATAAATTAGCTAACTATATGTGAAAGCAGGATATTCCATCTTATTCAACTGTAATCAATCACTGCGATGTCACCTATAGGCAGGCCGGGTACTCTACATCGACTACGAAGTTAACAAAATTGCTTCGACTAATGAAAATCAACCAGCATGATTCCCGCTCAGAAGCATGACTCCCAGATATCCTCGACATTTTCCGGCTGTCTGCCCAACCCGGTGAGGGGGGGGGGGGGGGGGACTTGTCATGCACCTCTAACAGCGATAGCGGCAATAGTGCTAAAACAAAGCTGCAGTTATAAAGGAGAAATCAACACAGTCTGATTCGAGCAGATACAGGAGCAATTGGGTTCATCAGTTTCCCCCTTCACAACCCTTTTATCACGATTGATCATCAGTCTGATAAGGGGTAGCTTCTGGGAGACTTGACGCCAGATCTCATTTACGGTTCCATTTGGATTCCCATACTCGAAATATCTCTTCACCTATTAAAGGTAAGAAAAAACGAGAGAACACCAATAATTCAAAATGACTTCCTTGTGACAGAACTATGAAGAGATTTCACACCACTGAGTAAGACAGAAACACCATTAAGTGGATCTTAGAAAAGGAAGTCTTGAACGAGATCGCAAAATTAGTGAGCAGAGAAAACATTTTTTAAAATTTTGTTTGGCTGCACAAATGTGAGAATAAAGCTGTAAACCTCATAATATACAAGGCAAATTTCACATTCTAGCAGTCAAAACAAAAGGAACCCGGAGGACATGCAAAGAGCTTGTAAATGTGAGATTGCACATATACATACCTTCTTAATCTCTTTCTGATATTCCAGGATCTTCTCTTTCGATACTCCCCTCAAAAGTGAGACCAAATATCCAGGCTTCAAAGCAGATGTTGTATCCACAAATATTGATATTTTTGAGTAATCTATAACATCCTCAAATGGCAACTCGATGCTGTCACTGACGATAACAGGGATGCACATGCTAACAATAGCGTCAAAAAGGCGGCAAGCAGATGGAGTATCCCCTGCAGGATTTAGACAGAACTTGGATGTATGCATCCCTTGTGTAGCAGCGCGACGACTTTCTCGAGACTGGGCGCCATGCTTGATAATAACATCCTTTTCGTTTTCAAGTAATTGGAACAACAAATCACGGATTTTTCCACCCTAGATCAAAGAAAATTTAGAAACTCCATCCACAGATGTCGAGACAAAAATAACCCGAAAGATAGACATTGTGACTCTAACAAATGTGCTCACCATCCTACTTCAATTCAAATAACAAACCTGACAACTTTGACTAAATAAACCAAGATAATATCACTTTCAACAAGAGGACTGCAGGAATTCATAGAAACTACAGTCATCTTCGTTGTTCGGAAAGTGCTATTATTACTAGGAGGAAAAGAATGAAGCCTGTACCTCCTTACGGTAGCGATTCCCCATGAAGAAGAGCAATGTCTTCCTTTTCTCGACCCCAACATTCCCAGCATACGTATTGATCCTATGAGAATACGGCAGGATGATATCCTTCACCAACGAGGCCTGGTCACTCTTCAACCTCCCGAAGTCGGACACAAGCAGAACCGCATTCCTCACCCTGTCAATAATCTTGTACAGGGCATTCGGATCCTGAGCAATCACCACATGATCCCGTCCATTGTTCCTCTTCCAGAGTTCCTGCTCCTTGAGCCACGAGGCCAGTTCCTCCTGCATCTCCTCATCACTGTACGCAGGAGGTGTGTCAGAATTCGCCGGCCTGGCCTGGTTAACAATGAGGCTCAGCGACGAGAAAACCGGCACATAGAACACATCGGCCTCGGCGGGGTCGGAAACCCGCACCACAGGGGATCCAGGCCTAGGGACGTAGGCGGAAAAGAGGTCGGAGTAGAGGTACCACTCGGCCATGTGCTGGTGTCCGGGGTACTTGAGGGAGGAGATATCATCGGGGACGGGGGAGGAGCGGACGAGGGCGTGATGCTTGATGACGTCGTAATTGAACTTCTCAGGGAGGTCGTACATGAACACCTTGAGCAGGGAGAGGGAGGGCACGTTGCCGTTGCCGTTGCCGGCGCCGGTGGTGACGGCATAGTCAGAGACGGAGGTGGTTGGGGAGGAAGGGGGGGAGAAGGAGACAAAGGCGTAGAAGGCGAGGAGCAGAAGAACGGGGAGGGAGAGTAGGGCTCTCTTCAGGAGGGAAGATCTGCGGGGCAACATGGCGGACGACGGCGGGGGTTCCTCCTCGCCAGGCAAGTAACCAGCGGAGCGATTACGATGGAGGTGGTACTTCCTGGGCTTGGCGGATCGCTCGCTCATCGGAGGGACAGGGAATCAGGGAAGAAGGCGGCGGGGGGAGCAAAAGGAGGAGGAGAGAATGGCGTGGAGGTGAAGAAGGTGGAGATGGAGCACCGTCGTCGTCAATCACCTCCTCCTACTAAGAAAGCTATGCATATAGACATCCGTTTTATGTCTTAATTGCCGTTTCTTGGCTTCCCAATGTTCAAAATTCTTATTGGGATCCCTTCCATTGATATTGATACCGTCCGGAGTGGAATACTAACACTGAGCATTGCAATCGCCATCATCTACTCGTATTAAAACAAAACAAAGCAGTCTGAAGAACTTCTTTTAATGCGAAAAAATCCGACTTGCTCTGATCTGGTCAGGTCCGGTCGGGGGTGTTCGTTAACATAAGGGCAATGACCAAAAAGACATCAACTAGTGGATGCAAACTCGGGTTGTCCGACATCCCGATGAGGTGCTTTTATACGACTTGGTAGTTCTCTGCAATCAACTGGGTTCTCTGAGAGAACTTAGGAGACGGCCCACCCCGGACAGGCAATACATTTGCCACCTGCAAACGGACGACATGCGGTTAGCAAAAAACGCAAAACTATGGCTGAAAAACGTCTTGTGATGTAAAAGATGGGAATATGATGTGAGAAACCTTCACGTCGCTGAATGTGCTGGTGGCAGAGAACTGCACAGAGATTGGGAAAAATGCGGAAGCGTCTGCCGGAGGAACAACAAACTCCATAGATCCACTGCAAAGAATTCATTTGCAAATTCAAGAGAGTGATTAATTCAAAGTGTTACATTAAGCCGGAAGGAAAGTTCAAAGACAGTATTTAAATTAAACCCAACCTGCGATTTGAATTGTCAATGAGAAGAATGGACCACTCGAAAATGGAATTCCTCGAGTCGTATCTGCAAGAATATGGGGAACAGATACATCATTGATTCTTTGTCGATGGTTCAAGCTGGCGACCGGAAATACAGGGAAACAATTTCACAAAAGATCCATCTAGTCCCCATCTAGTCACTAGCTTAGGAAAATGCAAAAATGACAATTCCAAAAAGAATATTGATATTCTTTCGACTCGTCAAAACTTTAGGAAACTTCTCTCACTCATACTTTCCACAATCCTCCCTACTCACAAAGCAAGGAAAAAGGTAGCAGAGATTTTAGTTTACCTCCATTCACCATCGATCTGCCTCACATTTGGAGCTTCTCTCAGAGCTGGGAGGGGTACAGAGATTACAACGTTTCTCAGGTCAAACATTGCTGAAGCTTCATACTCGAAGCTTACATAAGTTTCATTCCCAGACACAGAAGGCCAGCAGTTTACTGCATGAAAAGAAAATTTAACATCACAGGAGTTGCATCTGATATACACAACTTGTAGAAGATCAAATATATGACGTACTTGTCAGCGGAACCATCGACTCATCGTTACTCTGCATTCTCCACCTCAAAAGCCCTACACCTGAGGCATCTCCACCTTGACCAGTTGGGAAAGGTCTATTTGGATCTTTCAGGCCCAATATATTCTCATTGGAGAACAATTCTTTGTTTACGTTTGGGTGGGTCTTAAATAGGATTCCCGGATTACTACCACTTTCGATCTGCCAAGGAAAAAAATCAGATAAGCAAGGAGAGCAAATGCTAAGCGACTACCTTCCTCAAGGTGTGGGGCTAAAGGAGCCTAAAGTAGCTGAGTACATAATATAGCAGAAAGTACTTAGGCAAAGAAAAGGGTTGGTGCAGTGGCAGCATAACTCAGACTCAACAGTTCTAGCTAATGAGAATGATACTTTGCTCGCCATCAAGTTCAGCAGCCCCACTGGCAACCAATAATTTGACAGCAAGGGACACTGGTTTTTATCTCTCGGTTTTTTCTTGTGGGGGAGAGGGCCTGGGAGAGGATCTCAAAACAAAACTAGACAAAGAAAAGGAGAGGAACTTGGAACCAACCTGAACTTGAATGAACCCATCCTCCTGGTTAAGTATTTGAAGAGACAGGGTTCCCTGGACGTCAAAGTTACTCAATCCACCATCTCTTTTCAGCGTCACATTTATTTTCTCTTCAACAGTCAGAGTGATGGGATCAGTGAGTGGAGCAGCAGCCATTTTGGATGCCGCAGCCTTTGGTTGGACGTCGTCAAGGATTACTTCACCTTCTGCCTTCAAGCTTTCCAAGAATTGATTTGTCCTTTGTGTTTTTCCAAGCTGCATGCCCAGACCTTTAGGAGGAGCATTGGCAGCAGAAGGAGGACGACCTTGAATTATATGGAGAATGTTAATTTTTTTTGGAAACGACAACAACCATTAAATCAAGCATTGAAACCATTATGCAAACCTAATATTTTGCACGATTCATTACTAATGCAGCATCTCACAAAAAAGACTTTGCATTCTCGCAATACAGAGGCATGAACCTTTAGGCTTGGTAGAAAATGTATCGGAGTCAGTGGACAATGGAAATCCAGAGTTATTTGAAAAACCGCCTCCACCGCTGGAAATACTCATATCCCCTAAAGCACTTCCAATTCCACCAGAGCCCATTGATTGCAGTGCCTTAAATCCACCACCTCTGTCAGCTCTAGATTTCTCAATCTGTGAACAGAAATTAGAGAAAACTTCAGAGACAGAAATAGTTCTCATCAAAGAAGGAAGGTCCTCCAGGGATCACTTAGAACAAACCTTGCTTTTGTCTATTTCACTAGCTTTCCGCTTCATGAGATCCTTGGTCTCATTGATTTTACTTTGTAGGACTAGTTTGTGTAACTTCTCTTCGTGACTCTCCATCTCGCAATATTGCTTAACTTGGGCTACAGTGACATTTTCCTTGTGACCAAGAGAGATGACTTCGTCAAAAGCGAAAATCAGCTCAAAAGCAGTCTTGCATATGCCCTCCTCATCAAGCGACAAAGCATACTCAGGCACCTGTAGAGATAGACTTAAGGATTCACAACCTCAGATACCAGAAACAAAAACATGACATGAGAATTTCTATGAACACATAGGTTGTCAAGTGGAAAACCAATTCATCAGAGAATGCTTTCTCCACTGAAAATTGAAACAAAACCGAGTATACAAGCAGTCACGGCGGAAAACAAAGAAAAACAGCTAGTGACAAGGAAAACAAAATATATTTGATACGCATGGAGGTAGAAAATGTGATCTGGAGAAGGATACTAGTTTTGACAGTAGCCTCAGAGTTTCCAAGTCTTCAAGAATATTGCTCTGCTTGTTAGTTACTAAGAGCAAGTACAAAGCTTCAATAGGCTGGTAGACATAGCGGACATTCTCAGTCTCCACGTATGTATGCTGCTTTCCCATGCCCACCAACTTTGGAAATGCGGCAAGAAGGCCTTCAATTCTTATACGAGACATCTCAACAAACTGTCTCGAAACAAGAACTGCCACAGGAAATAGAAAATGACAGCAATAACATAGATAAGTAGCAAGTAGCATTCCGGAATAAAAACAAAGAAAATCACAAAGTGTCATGAACATCAGAAAAGTAGCGTGTCTCCTCGACCGGGAAATCAAATCATGGAACCCATAAAACTTTTCATGACAATGTAATCATTTTAGACAAAAAGAAGGGTGGCTACTAATGAAAATCTCAAACATGAATGACTAAAAAGATATTCGGAGACGATGAGAGAAGCAATTCTTTCACCTTTTCCAGACTTGCTCACTACAGAAGCCGCGAGAACAACCTGTTCCCAAAGGAAACAAGTAAGCAAACTGCAAATCGGGACGAGTAGCACCGTGGGCAAGAAAATAGATGTAGAGTCTATGTAGATGGGAGGAGATGACTTCAGCATACTTAAGCAACAGCATTGAAAAATCTACCGTTTTACTCTCCCACTATATTTTCACATCACTTCACAAGTAGAATTGTCGTCGCAAAATGTGGAAAAGACAAAATGATTATCCTTTGAGGCTGTAAATTGGTTCAACTGACTCCCATTACAATCAATCAAACTTAGTAACCACTAGAAATTTAAATGCCGGGCGGGCACAGATTGCCGATAATTCACGAGGTTTCTATGCCTTTAAATCTACAAAAGGAGATAGCTATCACTCAAGAAGATGGAGAACTCGAGAGTTACGACCGACATTACAAAATCACAATACAACGCAAGTGACTGACCAACGGGTACCTCACAACTCACATCACAGTCAATCGTCGCGGACACAACGGAAACAAGGATCTAACTCACCATCTTGTCCCGCCACAGCCAGATGAAGCAGATCTTCAATCAACCTGCCAGTCGACAAACCGGAAACGAAATCGTCAGATCAAAAACTACTGCAATCATCACCTCCGCCACCATCAACATCCCGAAGAAGAGTAATAACCACGCGGGATCACACGGAGCAGGGGATCTCCTAACACATTTCCCGAACAACTCAAAAAAGCTCCGAAAATCAAGGACAAACAGAAGGAGAAATGCCTAACGACGGGATCCGCCGACAATTACAGATCGGCGGTGTTAAAAATAACAGATCCCGAAATCCAACCATTACCTTTCTCTCTTGTTGGGGGGTGGTGATGGGGGGAAGAACGAGGGAAGAAATCTGAATAGCAGCAAAGAAGAGGAAATGGGAAGGAATCTACAGACGTGATGGGCCGGGCCTTGAGGCCCAATTTCAATTCCTTGGAACGACTCTATATAAATATCATATATCTGGCTTTCTACACTCCCTTTGTCTTCCTCATTCGACCGGCAGCCATTGGAGGCTCCTCCATGATCTTCCTCTCCCAGATGCTAGGCATGTCCCTCGCCCTCCTCCGTGATCTGGGTTTTACTTGGGGGGGGGGGGGGGGAAGGAAAACAACTGACCCCATGTCATGATCAATCAGCAACTTGACTTGGACATAAATCCCAGATGAGCAGAAGGCCTCTTTTCTTTGGTTTAGGAATCATGGTACACTAGAAAAGAGGAGGCGAGGCAATCGGGGAGGGGACCAAAGAAAGAAAGGAGCAATTATATTATTTTTAGTTAATTCAATCATTGAGATTAGGGTGATGGTGATGGTGGAGTAAACTGCTGCATTTGCAGCCGGGGCCATGTGGTATATATATAGAGAAGTGGTCCTGCAGACGTACACCATCATCATCCTCATCCTCAAGAAAGAGCAGATCTGATCTTACTGGGTGGTGTAGTCGGTCGGTCAGTCGTAGGTTTGAGTTTGGTGGGTTTCCATTGTATTTTGAAATTGAAAGGGAACTCATCTTATCTCTAACATTTCATCATCACATATCCCCCTCCCTCCCTCACTCACCCGCCCCCACCACCACCACCACCCTCCATTCCTTATTATACCTTATCAAATCATGTGGTATTAGTTTTCGAATTGCCATTGGTTTTGCCGCCTGGAGTCTGGCGTTGACAAATGCATGTAAGAAGGATTTTTGGGTGATGGTGTTTGCGATTGGTATCCAAAATCGAACACGTATCCACTTCACTTTTGACAAGTAAGAGGAGGAGGAGGAGGAGAAATTGAATTTTTGCATATTGGGGTGGATTTTGTCTGCCTACTAAAAATAATACACGGGCGACGAGTGACGTGAGACATTTTAGGACAAGCATCCCGTTAAAAATCATTGTAGGTGTTGTCTTTCTTTGTAATGTCTTTTCGTAAAAACAATACATACGACAACAACATCCCCAATGTAATTAATATAATTTATAATTTTAATGTTTAACTTAAAAAGGAAATATCACAACAATCAAGCATAATAAATGTAAAATCATCATTATTAATATATATCTAATGTTTCTTAAGTAGTGTCCTTATGGCAGCCGTTAACAAATTCCATTTTCCTATTACTATCGTGTGCTTCTTTCTTTTGGGATTCTTCTCAAGTATTAAAATACGTAACCTGCGACACCTCCTCCTGTCGGTATTGTCTCCTTTTGACTAACCTTTTATGTTAAAATAATACACGTTCGCAAACACCCGCACTGCAACTTGCAGCACATCCAACTTCAGGTACTTTGACTTTTCTATTGTAATAAGTTATACTGTTCGATTCTCTTCTTATCAGCCGCCCCACATCATATACACGTTCGCAGTCACCCGCACTGCAACTGAGTTTTGTTCCATTACGACATTAGTTTCTAAATTATTTCACAAAATGACCTCTTAAGTTTCGAAATTCGTCAACTAACCTTATAAAATCGGCTTTACAAAGACCGATTTCGGTCTTTAAAGAATGTAAGGCCGACTTTCATATAGACAGAGTGAAGTCGGCCTTACTTGACTCTCGCATAAAGTCGGCCTTACAAAGACCAACTTCATGAAACTTGGCAAAAAATTTCATGGCGAAGTAAGGCCGACTTCTTTAGGGTTAAAAAAAAAATTCGCTCGGGGAACACATTCCCCGATCGAATCCAACCTTTGCCCCCGAGCCGCTCCGAGCCATCCAGAGACTCCCCGAGCCCCCCAAGCCCCCCGAGCCCCGACGCCCCGACACGTACGTTTCGCGACCGATGCCTGTTGTTGCCCTTCCCCCGACCGATGGCCGTTGTTGCCCTTCCCCCGTCCGCTTTACGGTAAAAATGTAATTTACTTTTTATTTGTTTAATTAGTATTTTGTAGAATTTTAGGACTAGTTAAGGTTTGTGTACTAATTAGGGTAAATTAGGGTTTAATTGATTTAGTAGTGTTTATTTGACTTATTACAATAAAATATTCCAATTGAAGCTAATTAGCAAATAGTTAAGGTAATTGTACAATAATTAAAGTAATAACCATAGTTAACAACTAATCAATTGTAATTACCGTAATGATCTTAATTACCGTAATTAATTAGGTAGTTATTAAGCAACAACAAAATACATATTATAGCTATATTGTATTAATTTTGAAACTATTGTGTCCTAATTTGATAGCTCAATTGATTTAGGTATCGTGTTCCAATGTCATCGATTGAGCTGTTGATCTTTTTTAATGGAAATATTGTCAATGAACCAGACGGAGTTGGTTATGATAATGGCTCAATAGCAAGAACATAAATCCCTAAATTTGTCAATTACGAAAATTTTGAACGCATTATATGCCAAGCTATCGGTTTGTAATCAGCAATTTCATTACAGATAGCTCATATGTATCCCGTTTTGGAGTTCAATAATATTGATGTCAAGCATTATATGGTTCATATTAAAATGGATAAAGATGTGAAATTGCTGATTAAGTTTGCTATTGCAAATCCAAGAAATATGCAACAAGTATATGTGTTATCCGATGTAACGGCGCTGCATGTTGAGGCTAGAATGGTGGCGATAGAGCATAGTGGTAAGTACAATAACTATTATCTTCATTAATGTATAAATCATTGTATTGATATACTTTCTTCGCATACGCAACAAATGAGCGACATTTCTATTCGATTCGAGAGAGGTGACCATTCGGAATTACAGCACATTGCCGGTATCTCTCGCAGGGGCCACAACTTCTTGAAAGAGTTTACCTCGATGCGTTTGTATGGACGTAGTGAAGGGCCAGCGGATGAGGACGAGTTTGAAGCTGAGTTAGCGAATGAGGAGCACGAAGTGGAAGGAGCAGGAGGAGGATGATGAAGAGGAGGAGGAGGGGGAGTAGGAGGAAGAGGAAGAGCAGGAGGAAGAGGAAGAGGAGGAGCATCAAGACGTTGACATGTTTGACATTGATGAGTTCATTATGCAGTCGCAGGAGAACAAGGTGTATCCGTCTCTTGTGATTGATTTGACTCCAGTGGATGCCTTTCGGAATCCAGCAACATATGCCTCTACGTCATCCACTCCCGTGGCACCAAGGAAGAGCAGGAGGGATCGACCACCAGTAGGTGATGCAGATGACTCTTCTTCTCAGCTCTCAGCGGTGGTTTGGAGCCTTCTTCTACTCGCGGCGCAAATGAAAAAAATAGATTGATTACGTATTTTGTATCGATTTTGTTTTTTTAACTTGTCATGTACTTCTTTTTAATTTAAACCTTTGTTAAAGATTAGTTGCATTACTTTCATTCTGTCATGAGTATTATGTACATTATGATCGGAATCGAAATTTATTTATTTTTTGTCTGAGGGAAGTAAGCCTCGCCATGAAATTTTTTGCCAAGTTTCATGAAGTCGGCCTTACAAAGGCCGACTTCACACTGCCTATATGGAAGTCGGCCTTACAAAGACCGACTTCCTTAAGGACCGAAGTCGGCCTTTATAAGGCCGATTTCACAAGGTTAGTTGATGAATTTCGAAACTTAGAAGGTCATTTCACGAAATAATTTGAAAACTAACGTCATAATGTAAGAAAACTTCACTGCAACTTGTAGCACATCCAACTTCAGGTACTTTGACTTTTCTAATGTAATAAGTTATACTGTTCGATCCTCTTCTTATCAGCCGCCCCACATCATTCATTTCATTCATCAACCTTTTTGAACTCTTTAATCTCTTTCTTCTTCTTCTTCCATTTATTTTATTTAGTAATATAAATAAATTAAGCAAACTGTGTTTTTTTTATGGGGAGGATATGGGATTAAAGGCCACATGTGTTTGTATTAATTGCAGATCCCCCAATTAATTGCGAACAGGAGGCCTGACGGAGAAAAGTTAGAAGTAAATTACAAAACTCGGGCGTAAGTACGATGAGGGGGAGCCTACCGGACGTGCATGAGGTCGGCCATATTTGTGGTCCACAGTAGATGCACCATTTCGTCCACCTCGAGTATCCCCTCCGAGACAAGAGGATTTGAGAGGAGGAGGAGTCGGAGGCGGCTCTCCCAACGATGCCTAACGACGAAGCATGACAGATTTAGACGACGAAGAGATAGATAGCGAACCGGGGACTTCGGAAGTTATCGACGTAATCTGCGGTGATCATGAAGGTCACGGGGATGTGTTTCAACGTGACCAAAGCGAACAAGACGCCAGACGGAGAAAAGTTAGAAGTAAATTACAAAGCCCGGACGTAACGTAGAAAGTACGATGAGGGGGCCCACCGAACGTGCAAGAGGCCGGCCATATTTGTGGTACCCAGTAGATGCACCATTTCGTCCACCTCGAGTATCCCCTCCGAGACAAGAGGATTTGAGAGGAGGAGGAGTCGGAGGCGGCTCTCCCAACGATGCCTAACGACGAAGCATGACAGATTTAGACGACGAAGAGATAGATAGCGAACCGGGGACTTCGGAAGTTATCGACGTAATCTGCGGTGATCATGAAGGTCACGGGGATGTGTTTCAACGTGACCAAAGCGAGCAAGAGGCCTAACGGAGAAAAGTTAGAAGTAAATTACAAAGCCCGGGCGTAATGTAGAAAGTACGATGAGGGGGGCCTACCGGACGTGCGAGAGGCCGACCACATTTTTTGGTCCATAATAGATGCCCCATTTCGTCCACCTCGAGTATGCCCTCCGAGGCAAGAGGATTTGAGAGGAGGAGTTGGAGGCGGCTCTCCGAACTACGCCTAACGATGAAGCATGACGGATTTAGACGATGAAGAGATAGATAACAAACCGGGGACTTCGGTACTTAGCGACGTAATATGCGGCGATCAGGGAGCACACGGGGATGTTTTTCAACGTGACCAAAGCGAACAAGGCGCCCAACGGAGAAAAGTTAGAAGTAAATTACAAAGCCCGGGCGTAACGTAGAAAGTACGATGAGGGGGGCCTACCGGATGTGCGAGAGGCCAGCCATATTTTTGGTCCACAATGGATGCACCATTTCGTCCACCTCGGGTATCCCCTCCGAGACAAGAGGATTTCAGAAGAGGAAGAGTCGGAGCCGGCTCTCCCAACGACGCCTAACGACGAAGCATGACGGATTTAGACGACGAAGAGATAGATAACGAACCGGGGATAGACAACGAACCGGGGGCTTCGGTACTTACCGACGTAATATGCGGCGATCAGGGAGCTCACGGGGATGTGTTTCAACGTGACCCAAGCGAACAAGACGCCTGAAGGAGAAAAGTTTGAAGTAAATTACGAAGCCCGGGCGTAACGTAGAAAGTACGACGAGGGGGGGCCTACCGGACGTGCGTGAGGACGGCCATATTTTTGGTCCACAATAGATGCACCATTTCGTCCACCTCGAGTATCCCCTCCGAGGCAAGAGGATTTGAGAGGAGGAGTTGGAGGCGGCTCTCTCTACGACGCCTAACAACGAAGCATGACAGATTTAGACGACGAAGAGATAGATAGCGAATCGGGGACTAAAACCCTAAACCCTAAAACCCTAAAACCCTAAACCTTTAAAACCATTAAACCCTGGACCCTGGCCCCCGGCCCCTAGACGCTGGACCCTGGCCCCAGGCCCCAAACCCTGAACACTGAACCCTAAACGTAATATGCGGCGATCAGGGAGCTCACGGGGATGTGTTTCAACGTGACCCAAGCGAACAAGAGGCCTGACGGAGAAAAGTGAGAAGCAAATTACGAAGCCCGGGCGTAACGTAGAAACTATGATGGGGGGGGCCTACCGGACATGCCTGAGGCCGGCCATATTTGTGGTACACAGTAGATATACCATTTCGTCCACCTCGAGTATCCCCTCCGAGACAAGAGGATTTGTGAGGAGGAGGAGTCTGAGGCGGCTCTCTTTACGACGCTTAACGACGAAGCATGACGGATTTAAACGACGAAGAGATAGATATTGAACCGGGAACTTCGGTACTTACCGACATAATATGCGGCGATCAGGGAGCTTTCGGGGGTGTGTTTCAACGTGACCCAAGCGAACAAGAGGCCTGACGGAGAAAAGTTAGAAGTAAAATACAAAGCCTGGGCGTAACGTAGAAAGTACGATCAGGGGGGCCTACCGGACGTGCGAGAGGCCGGCCATATTTTTGGTCCACAATAGATGCCCCATTTCGTACACCTCGAGTATCCCCTCCGTGATAAGAGGATTTCAGAAGAGGAGGAATCGAAGACGGCTCACCCAACGACGCCAAACGACGAAGCATGACGGATTTAGACGACGAAGAGATAGATAATGAACCAGGGACTTCAGTACTTACCGACGTAATATGCGGCGATCAGGGAGCTCACGGGGATGTGTTTCAACGTGACCAAAGCGAACAAGACGCCTGACGGAGAAAAGTTAGAAGTAAATTACGAAGCCCGGGTGTAATGTAGAAAGTACGATGAGGGGGGCCTACCGGACGTGCGTGAAGACGGCCATATTTTTGGTCCACAATAGATGCACCATTTCGTCCACCTCGAGTGTGCCCTCCGAGACAAGAGGATTTGAGAGGAGGAGGAGTCGGAGGCGGCTCTCCCTACGACGCCTAACGACGAAGTATGACGAATTTAGACGATGAAGAGATAGATAGCGAACCGGGGACTTCGGTACTTACCGATGTAATATGCGGCGATCAGGGAGCTCACGGGGATGTGTTTCAACGTGACCCAAGCGAATAAGACGCCTGACGGAGAAAAGTTAGAAGTAAATTACGAAACCCGGGCGTAACGTAGAAAGTACGATGAGGGGGGGCCTACCGGACGTGCGTGAGGACGGCCATATTTTTAGTCCACAATAGATGCACCATTTCGTCCACCTCGAGTATCCCCTCCGAGACAAAAGGATTTGAGAGGAGGAGTAGTCGGAGGCGGCTCTCCCTACGACGCCTAACGATAAAGCATGACGGATCTAGACGATGAAGAGATAGATAGTGAACCGGGGACTAAAACCCTAAACCCTAAAACCCTAAACCCTAAACCATAAACCATAAACCCTAAACCTTTAAAACCCTAAAATCCTGGACCCTGGACCCTGGACCCTAGACCCTGGCCCCTGGCCCTCGGCCCCTGGATCCTGGCCCCTGGTCCTAAGCCCCAAACCCTGAACATTGAACCCTAAACGTAATATGCGGCGATCAGGGAGCTCACGGGGATGTGTTTCAACATGACCCAAGCGAACAAGAGGCTTGCCAGAGAAAAGTGAGAAGTAAATTACGAAGCCCAGGGGTAGAAACTACGATGAGGGGGGCCTACCGGACATGCCTGAGGCCGGCCATATTTGTCGTACACAGTAAATGCACCATTTCGTCCACCTCGAGTATCCCCTCCGAGACAAGAGGATTTGTGAGGAAGAGGAGTCTGAGGCGGCTCTCTTTACGACGCTTAACGACGAAGCATGACGGATTTAAACGACGAAGAGATAGCGAACCGGGAACTTCGGTACTTACCGACGTAATATGCGGCGATCAGGGAGCTTACGGGGGTGTGTTTCAACGTGACCCAAACGAGCAAAAGGCCTGACAGAGAAAAGTTAAAAGTAAATTATAAAGCCCGAGCGTAACGTAGAAAGTACGATGAGGGTACAAACGACAACAACTTGGATACTCCCCTAGAAAGGAGAAAGGAAGTAGAACAAGGTAATTTTCTTATGCTCTTATTAACGGGTGCCTAAGCGAGCCTCTAAAAATATAGTAAATTTTATGTTTTAAAAATTATTTAATCACAACAAGTAGTGTTTCTTAAGTAGTGTCCTTATGGGAGCCGTTAACAAATTCAATTTTCCTATTACTGTCGTGTGCTTCTTTCTTTTGGGATTCTTCCCAAGTATTAAAATACGAACCTACCACACCTCCTGTCGGTATTGTCTCCTTTTGACTAACCTTTTTTTTTAAATTAATACACGTTCGCAGACACCCACCCGCACTGCAAATTGCAGCACATCCAACTTCAGGCACTTTGGTTTTTCTAATGTAATAAGTTATACTTTTCGATCCTCTTCTTATCAGCCGCCCCACATCATTCATTTCATTCATCAACCTTTTTGAACCCTTTAATTCTTCTCTTTCTTCTTCTTGCATTTATTTTATTTAATAATATAAATAAATTAAGTAAACTGTGTTTTTTTATGGGGAGGATATGGGATTAAAGGCCACGTGTGTTTGTATTAATTGCAGATCCCCAGTTGAGGAATAGAAAAAAATGAAGTAAATAAGTTCGAGATGTGATGAATTCAATGACCAACCAATTGAACTTATAACTTCGTACATATATCAGTGTTATTCTGACACATCCTAAAACCCAAAACTCAATTTAATTTTAAATTTACTACTACAACTACTACTAGGGACTTAAGAGACGGACAAGTTGGGGGAGAGAGTTGGACGGGAATGATGGAATGGAAGGAAGAAAGGAAAGTGTGAGTTGTCCTTTTGCCCACTCGTTTTTCATGCTCTTCCTTTTCTTACAACTCCCCCCAAAAAATGTCATGTCTTTGTCTTCTGTTTTTCTTCTTCCTTTTATTTAATTTTTTTTAATATGGTTAGATTTTTTACCTCTTATTATTATTTACCAACAAGCTGCAAAACCAAGCATCTCAGTCATCATCTCTCCTCCATCTCTGTCTTCTTGTTGTTTGTTTTCGCCATTGTCCTGCAAGCAAGAAGACATCCCCTCGCCGCTTGCTTTTATCCAGACAAAACCCCCGTTGCCGTCCCCCCAAAACCCACCGAACCCAGTTTTTTCCCTTTTTGTTTTCATCTATCGGCAGTTTCCTGTTTTTCTACCTCTTCTCAGTCAGTGCAAAGACAACCTAGATCCCCCCTCCCCACCCCTGTTACGGTTAGATTGAGCTGCTCCGCATCTCAAAGATTTGATTTTTATTACTACCCAGGAAGGAAGTTGCTTCTGGGTTTTCTGTAATTTTACAAGTGAGTCAGTGGTGGGAGTTGTTCGAAAGGATCGAGCTTGTGTATTTGGATGGATTCGGAGGTGGGTGTGGAAGAGGAAATGCCCAGCAGAGGGAGCATGTGGGAATTTGATCAGAAGTTCGATCAGCCCATGGAGGAGGAGGCTGGCCAGCTCAGAAATATGTACAGGGAGAAGGTAATCAATGCGTGAAGCTCCTCGTCGATGTTACCTACTCCTGCTACTACTGCTGCTGCTGCTGTGTGGTTTGATTGGGTCTAGCATCAGGTTTGAGCGATCCATGTGGAGTGAATTGAAAGGTTTGGTTGTTGATCTTATTCCTGGTTTGGTCATTCCTGCAGAAATTTTCAGCGGTCCTGCTACTTCGGCTGGCGTTCCAGAGTCTCGGAGTAGTTTACGGAGACTTGGGCACGTCTCCGCTGTACGTCTTTTACAATACGTTTCCTCGGGGGATCGATGACCCGGAGGACGTAATTGGGGCTCTTTCGCTCATCATTTACTCCCTCACGCTTGTTCCGCTCCTCAAGTATGTCTTCGTGGTGTGCAGAGCGAACGACAATGGTCAGGGTAAGCTTATGCCTGCAGAAGCACGTGTTTGGTGAATTGTTAGCCTTACTAATAAAGAAAAGGGGTGAACAGATTACCCGATTTGATCTAACGCATATTGGATGGAGGGTCCTATTTCACGAGGGCGATGGATTTTGTATTGTCAGAGCAATTAAAACATTCAAAAAAATTATGAGAAGAATTTCCGTTTATGTGATTGATCCTGAAAGTGTATGAACTGGTTCTGCAGAATTAGCTGTCCTTTCTTTCTCTCCGAGCCGATTATGATTTTCGTTTGGCAGGTGGGACGTTTGCGCTTTATTCTTTACTCTGTCGTCATGCCAAAATGAAGACTATTCCGAACCAGCATCGGACTGACGAGGAGCTGACCACTTATAGTCGCTCCACATTTAATGAACAATCATTTGCTGCAAAAACCAAGAGGTGGTTGGAAAGACATCCATCCAGGAAGAACATGCTTCTCATCCTTGTTCTCGTGGGAACTTGCATGGTGATTGGCGACGGGATCCTTACCCCTGCTATCTCAGGTAACTGACTTGTGCTAGATATGCTTTCTGCCATTTCCGCTCTTATTTTCCATTTATATATCTGGTGTTGATAACTCCGGACATATTCTCTTTGTCTCAGAAGAAAATTACCAGCCAACATAATCTACTTATCGTATATAGGGCTCACATATCATTGAAATAAGTTTAGTCTGTCTGTATTGTGCTGCATTAGGAGAAGAGACAACAAATATATGTCAGACGCGTTCTCTTCGTTGGATTTTTGCATACAAAGAAGTGTGCTATCTGTTTCTTGTGTCCGAAAGTTTCTGATTATTGTTGACGATCTGTCCTCAGTGCTTTCTGCTGCGGGAGGGCTCAAGGTCAATAGTCCTGGAATAAGCAGTGGTACGCCTTTCCACCTCCAAATTCAGATTGCTTCAATCACCTCACCAATGCCTTCTTATCAGTTACTTGTTGTTTGGTCCAGATGTGGTCGTTGTCGTGGCTGTCATTATATTGGTTGCTCTGTTCAGTATGCAACACTATGGAACGGATAAAGTTGGCTGGCTGTTTGCTCCAATTGTGCTGCTTTGGTTCATTGTGATTGGTTCCATTGGAATATACAACATTTGTAAATATGATAGAAGGGTTCTGAGAGCTATTTCACCCGTTTATATGTGGCGTTACTTTAAAAAGCTTGGAAGAGATGGGTGGACCTCTTTGGGAGGCATCATGCTATGTATAACGGGTTAGTCTTGTATATCTTCTTTTCTCCGCTACCGATTTCTTCTCTGTGATCATTTAAAAAATGTTCGCTCGTTATTTTCCTGTAGGTACTGAGGCACTGTTTGCAGACTTGGGCCATTTTCCGTTATCAGCTATACAGATTGCTTTCACAGTTGTGGTCTTTCCTTGCCTCATTTTGGCATACTCTGGACAAGCCGCGTATTTGACGAAGCACAAGGACCACGTCATTGATGCGTTCTATCAGTCGATTCCGGGTATGTATCGAACAGTTCGGCCTCTATAAGTATGACGGTTGTGTTCTCCTTATGTTCAGTGCCTGTCTGCATGATCATATCTGCAAATCACCCCGGTTTTTTCTTCGCAACATCTTTGCTGACAACACTATTTTGTTTAGCATCATCTTCACCAGATGCTTCGTGATAATTCATGGTGAATGTTTTAATTTCCAGATACGGTGTATTGGCCGGTTTTCATAATTGCCACCCTAGCTGCCATTGTTGCGAGTCAGGCTACCATCTCTGCAACTTTCTCGATAATCAAGCAGGCACTTGCTCTAGGCTGTTTTCCCAGAGTAAAAGTTGTCCATACTTCAAAGAAGTTTCTCGGGCAGATTTACATACCCGACATCAATTGGATACTGATGATTCTTTGCATCGCCGTGACCGCCGGTTTCAAGAATCAAAGCCAAATCGGAAATGCCTATGGTAAGCTGTATGAGATTCGCATTCTGGTGTTTTTTCCTTTTACTTTTTCAACCAAGCTGGGGGAATATTAATTTGGATTCCAAAACAGGTACGGCAGTTGTAATCGTCATGCTGGTGACAACCTTACTCATGATCCTGATAATGATTATGGTTTGGCATTGCCACTGGATTTTGGTCCTCGTATTCACCGGACTTTCGCTCTTTGTGGAGGGCACCTACTTCTCTGCCGTCCTGTTCAAGGTCAATCAAGGTGGCTGGGTCCCTCTAGTGATCGCAGCGGGGTTTCTACTGATAATGTACGTCTGGCATTACGGGACGGTTAAACGCTATGAGTTTGAGATGCACAGCAAGGTCTCTATGGCGTGGATTCTCGGGCTTGGCCCAAGCTTGGGCTTAGTTCGCGTGCCCGGGATAGGCCTCGTGTACACCGAGCTCGCCAGCGGGGTGCCGCACATATTCTCGCATTTCATAACCAACCTCCCAGCCATCCACTCTGTGGTCGTATTCGTCTGCATGAAATACCTCCCTGTGTACACTGTTCCAGAAGAGGAGAGGTTCCTGGTCAAAAGAATCGGTCCGAAAAGCTTCCACATGTTCCGAAGCGTCGTGAGGTATGGCTACAAGGACCTCCACAAGAAGGATGACGATTTCGAGAAGAAACTATTTGACAACCTCTTCCTGTTTGTCCGGCTCGAGTCAATGATGGAAGGGTGTTCGGACTCCGAGGACTACAGCATCTACGGGCAGCAGACACAGAGATCGCGAGAAGCTCTGCTACAAGCCAACAACGGGGGCACGAGCACCTCCTACGGGATGGACCAGACAATTTCATCCGTGGAATCTATAATCCCAGTGAAGTCACCCCTGCAGGCATACAACACAACCTCGTCATCAGGTCAGATGAGCAGCCAGACGGCGTCAGACGAGCTGGAGTTCCTGAATACCTGTAGGGAGGCGGGGGTGGTGCATATACTCGGAAACACGGTGGTCAGGGCGAGGAGGGACTCGAGGTTCTACAAGAAGATCGCAGTGGATTACATATACGCATTCCTGAGGAAGATATGCAGGGAGAACAGCGTGATCTTCAATGTACCTCACGAGAGCCTCTTGAATGTGGGCCAGATTTTTTCTGTATAGCAGCAGAATGATAATAACAACAATGACGTCGATGATGATGATCTTTCTCCTCGGCCGACGAATTCATGGCCCCGCGTCGTGCCTGGCGTGCCTCGCGTGTATGTCATGTCGGCAAGCAGCATTCCATTTTCTCACATATTGGTTAGGATTAGATCATAATGTTTGTTGACTCGGGGAAGAAGAAAAACTCGGGCCATCCGTCACGCCCGACTATTGCCTAACATGCCTTCTTCTCGTGTATCGGTTATGATCGCATCACATAACCAGAATGTTCGTCGTCACATGGCAGGAGAAGCGTTCGATCTATCCGTCATGCTCAAGGCATCAGTAAGCACGCAATATTGTATTGATTTGTATCATATCACATTATAGTGGTTGTTTGTTGGGCCTTTGATTGTGACTAAAAGGGAGTGAATTAGTCTTTTCGATCGAATATAATTTTCGCGACAAATTCACGGAATTCTTACAGCGGAAGGCTTAGTTTATGTGGTTTAGAGAAACTTAAAGACATATTGCAACATAATGTTTTATAGTGGTTCGGTGAATACACCCACGTCCACTTTCGGTCGCTTTCACTAATACTTGTAAGTAATGATTACAGTTGTAGAAGATTAAACATTCTGTGGTGAAAGAAAAACAGTTTCTTTAACAACGGGACGGTAAAACTAGCTTAACCAATACAAGACACTCTCTTGCTGAGTTTGGAATGAGTCGAGGTCGAATCACAAAGAAATCAACCAGACTTGGCGAGCAAAGAACCCTGACTAGAAGCTTCAGCTTTCTGTGACGCTGTAGCGAGCTGTCCCTTCTGTGGATCTGCGAAGGGACTTGATGACGCTTCCTCCACGTGTTCGGACGTCGTCTAGTATGCTTCTCTTTTTGTGTTTTTGATATAATCTGCAAAACAAATAAAGATAACCATCTACAGGAGGCTGCAGTCCCTCACCACTTACGCCTGCTGCAGAAACCTTCTCTTGGACCTACTGTACGCCCACCTGGCGTTACGGACAGCTTCCCCGGCCAAGTCTTTCGGATTCACAGCCAAAGACACCTACGGAATGGCTTTACCAATGCACACCTGCTGCAAACAAACAGACAAACAAATAACCAATTACAAAAGGTTGGAAGTCCCTCACCGCTGAACGCCTGCTACGGACACTTTCTCTCTAACCAACTATGTACGCCGACTCGCCAACCAACGAACCTTCTCCTTAGGCCCCGGTGCACACAGTACGACGTTACGGACAAAGTTCTGTTCGAGTCCCTCAGATCTGTAACCATCGACGTCACCGGAGCGGCTTCACCTACGCTCAATCCGCTGTAGTCACCTCCTGCGAGAATGCTCGCCTGGAGAATCCGTCCTGCACACTCACACACGTTAAAGCCAATAACGTTGCGAAATGCCAAGACTTACCACGCTCATAATCCAGAATAAGTTGTTTTTGTGTTTTTCTTTTATACAGCGGTTCTATCCTTCTATTTAAGGAAATTTATTTTTCTGAAAAACAGAATACACGAGATTCATTCCCAAGATGAATAAAATGATTGGAAACAATCTCCGATTGATTTCGCATCAATCGGATCATCCAATCTCAAGTTATCGCATTACAGGTGGTTGGAGCCAAATTCGGTTAGCAACCTTCTATAGTTGGAAAGAAAAATATTTTATTTCCAATAATAAGAAATCTGATCATGGCATCGTGTATTTATCAGTTGGGGACTATCCAAAGTTAATTTTGTATTTATTAGATGTTTTAATTCCCAGATAGAACACTATAGAAGGTTTGTGTTAACCTACAACGATTTATTTTTAAAATTAATTGATTCATTCCAAATTGGTTAATCATTGGATGTTTCTTGTTCACGTAATCTCGTTAGAGAATGTCAATAAGAAATTTCCAAATTTACGAAAATTATATTATTTTGGACTTTTAATGATTAATCTTTCCAGAAAATCCTTTTAATATTAATTCAAATAATATAATTAAAATATCTAATTATAGAAATATTTTCTAATTACATCATTTGATCTGAAATGATCATTTAAAGATCGTGATATTTTTTCTTTTATTAGAAAACATATCATCGTTACATGAGGTTACAACTTCTGTAAAGTCACAGCAGGTCAAACCTATTCTGTGACACATCATTATAACTATATCAACATTGTGGGATCACATTAGTAAAATGTTCATTAACAAATGATGGAAGAAACGCTCGGGTTATTCGTCGTGCGGGGACACGCCTTTTTCTCGCCTATTAGTAAGGATTATATATCATGCTGTGTAGAACGTTTGGTCGAGCATGTGCTCAGGTCTGCTGCTGCGCTGCACCATCGGCGCTGTTGGGGTCGGTGGAATTGAATAGCGGAAGGCTGACGTGGAATTTCTATCTTCATTTCAGAGTAGGTAAAAGTATTCATGAATAATAAATAGAATGGGATTATGGCTCTACCTCATCCGACAAGATTAATTAATTGGCAACCACGACTTAATTAATTTAAAGATCAGTTATAACTTTTATAAATAAAAATTCATGAAAATTAAATGCTCTAACTTTTTCTAGCATTAACAGCGGAATGCAAATTTGTCCAAATAAATCTGGCAATGCTGAAGAAGAGTAATTTGATTTTTTTTTAGAAATTTTTATTAGAAAAATGAAAGTCATTCTATTGAAGAGCATTAACTTTCATGCAATTTTATTTCTTAGGGACTCTTCAGTTTTATTTCTTAAACGGATTAATTCGTATTTTGTATCGAATTTTTTAAATTAAAATCGAGATGACGTTCGAGAAGTCAAATTTTTCAAATAAATATGAGTTTGACTGATTTTTTTACGAACTAAAAAGCTCCAAAACTATTGTTAATATCATACTAAATATAAATAAAATGAATTGGATATACTAATTACTACGTATGAGACTTATTTTACGAGAATGGCAAGGGGAGTGGAGGGATGTTTTGTTAAATAATACCTAAAGCGGAAAGTCAAAAGAATAATCGTCTACAGGCATCATGTTGTTTCTATTGTTAATGGCTAGTTAGAGAAGACTGAGAGAGAGAGAAGAGAGAGGAGGCATGGTTGGGGGTGAAGAGGATGAGAATGATGATGGTGATTATGGGGAGGCTCTTCTTCTTCGACCTCATCGCGAGGGGTGGTCTGGGGGAGATGGGCAGGGAGAAAAAGCGGAAAAGAGAGAGGAGGGGGAATAAATTCCGGGGGTGGTTCCCAAGGGGGGAAGGTGTCCACGTGTCATGGGACAACTGGTCTTGGACGACGACAACAAAGCAGGAGGGGGGAAGCAAACAGCAACAGCAGCCCCAGCAGCCAGCACCCCCCCTCCCGGATGTCCTTGTCATTAACCTTCGGACACACACCAGGCAAGGACAGGGACAGGGGAGACATAGACATAGAGAGAGAGATAGGGGTGTTGGGCTGGGAGGGGTTGGGTTCGAGTTGCTGAGGGTGGGGGTCCGAGGAAGCGGGGTTGTGGTTGTGTGGGGCTCGGTCTGCGTGCGGTTGCCATGTCAGATCGTATTCCGTGCCCCCCTTTAGTCCTCTTTCCCTCCCCTGTCTAAGCCTCGTTATCACCCCCCCTCTCTCTATCTCTCTATCTCTCTCTCCCTGTCAAAGAAACGCATTTTTCTTCACCATCCCCTCTCCAATCTCCCCGATTCCACCCCCTGCCCCCCATCGTGCCCTAAATCTTGCCACCCCCCTTCCCTCACTCGCATGACCCCACCTCATGGATTGATAGACTCGCCTTCCTGTCCCTTGTCTCGTGGTGATTGTTGTTTCCCTTGCTTCCCCCCCACATTTCTCCCTGTTTGTTGGGTTTGTTCTGTTGTGGGTTTCGTGTCTGCTGTTGGTTTCAGCTGTTTTTATTTCTGGGTGTGCGTGTTCCTGCTGTTGGGTTTGCTGGTTGATTTGATTTAAGCTTTTGGAATTGGCGGCTCCCTTTTGTAGTGTCCCAAGGCTTTTGATTTTTGTTTGGAGTTTGTGTGGAAGGAGGGGTGTTGGAGTGGAGTTGTGGGGTTTTAGTTTTTAGGTAACTAAAGGTACAGGAAGCCTCTGCTTTTTTACTATTGATTATCGTTCAAGTCCGTCCTCAGCTGATAAGAGGATGCCGCAATTCACTCCGTGAGCATGTATGTGACGACGCACTTCGGGGGTCGGCCTGTATGTTATTGCACGTGTGATTGGGTTTGCTGGTACATTTTTTTCGCAATATGTGGATTTCATGCCTTACATTATCATACGGTTAAGGATAGATGTTTTTCGCCTTGATCTGGTAACTAACCACGGAGCCACCTTCAGGCATTGCCTATAACAGATCTTGTCGCGGCTTTTCTGCATCTTTCATGTTTAGAAGGCCATGAATTTGTGAGGTGTTGTTTTCCGGGTAATAAATGCTATGCTTGTAGGAATGATAAAGTCTGGGGAAAACGGTTTTCGAAGAAAGAAGCGCGTTAAATGAAATCTCCCGTATTCGAGGATTTTTACATGCGGCCAATACTAAAAGAGGAGATCGAGACATAATATTTATTAGATTACTAGAGTTTGATTTATAATTTAACAACATAAGGACATGGAGGAAATGATTTCAATCAACAATGCGGTTGGTCTCGGAGAGCGAATAAGGATGGATGCTTGACAGGCTAACACCAGTGGTTTTCTTTCAGTGTTGTTTTAGATAATTTGCATTGAATGTTCTTCTTTTATTACTTAAGCACATTGACATATACTGACATTTCTTCTTACAGGATATGTTCCATTGAAGTCGAAGAGTATTTGACGGGTCGATTTGCTGAACAGTTAGCTTTTTCTGGCCTCCAATGTGAGTTTTTGTTTTTGAAGATGGACAGTGGTTCGTTGACCGATAAGATTGCCAATAACTGGGTCTTAAAGGGCAAGCGAAGGAAAATATTGGGAGGATCGCATATTGTTAATGAAAGAGACCAAAGTTCAACGGCCTCCGAGTCGCTCAGAAAAAGGTCACCTCCTAAGCAAAGTCCAGATGGGGACCTAAATCCTGCCTTACCTTCATCAATCAAGAAGAAAGGAGATGACGGGGTGAGGCACACATGTTCTCTGCATTGACATTTCTTTATGGATTCTGTTTGATCTTTTCCTAATTATCTTTTGTGAAACCACCTTTATCCACTACCTTATGGTTTTTCAAATGGCTCACATTAGCAATCTGTAAAGGTTCTAAAATTTTGTGTATGTGATGGGAGGCAATGTTTTATGATTCAATTGTTATGTTCTCTGGCAAAGATTTGGATGCAAAGCTTATTTTTTTTGTCACCTGTTGTTCAAGCTACATAAACCTGAGATTGGCAACCCTCTTATCGAGTTAAGTAGAATTTATCACTGAATTGTTTTGGTTATTTTTCTCGACTGTGTTTGCATAGTTTCTATTCCTGCTCATTCTGTTTGAGGGAGAAATGTAACGGACACGGAGAAAATAATGGTTTTTCATGTTATCATCTGACAGTACTACTATGAATGTGTCATCTGTGACCTGGGAGGCAACTTGTTGTGCTGCGAGAGTTGTCCGCGAACTTATCATCTCGAGTGTCTTGATCCTCCTCTTAAGGTAACATTATCTTCAAGCATTGGTTTTATTTCACAGTGACATCCATATCTTCACTTCCGTTATTGATTCTCCTTTCTTTATTCCTTTGCTTTCCCATTGAAGAGGATTCCCAATGGAAAGTGGCACTGTCCAAGCTGCTGTTTGAAAAATGATCCAGCTGATTCCATCAATTCCTTGAATACTGTTTCAAATCATGCTGATACCAAGGCAGATGAAGCTTCACCTCATAAATCAAATTCAGAGAAAAGACAGCGAGTGTTACGCATCCCTGCAATGTCAAAGAAGAGGTCCTTAGGCAGTAAAGGAAATCTTAAAACTCTACTCGAGAACACAAATGTCATGACTGATATCTCAGCAGCTGAATCAAGAGAGTGGATGCAGCCTGTTGCCAGTACGGCTGCTGTCGAGGAGGACGAGGAAATCAGAAAGCTTGTTTCCCCATCTATACAAGCTTCGCCTAATTCAACAGCCACGGTTTTGCATCCAGAAGAACAAGTTTCAGAAAAGGATCTTCAGTTTTCTGGCCGTGGTTCCTCTCCCGATAATCCACCTGTTGGGGAAACTTGCACTTCTCTGAGAAGTAGTGAGAAAAGAAAACGCGCTAAAAAAAATAATGGCAAATTGAAGAGCAAAGTTGATTATGGGTTTGAAAGTGATGTGGAAAAGGGCAAAGTTCGGCTCAAGAGAAAAACAAAGAAAGCGGTGAAAGGATCACTTCATTTAAAGAACAAAGTGGAGGGGTCCGTGAAATCATCTTCAGAGGAGAATGGGAAATTTATTGGAGCTAGGGAAAAGGTAGTCTTCTCTTGCAAGCTTTACACTCAAACTGGTGTAGTTTTATTTTTTTTATAAAACTTTGTGATCTTTCTTTATATATTTTGGAGGAATATGATAGCCATTTCATGTGCTGATCTACTAATTGTTAATTCTCCTGATATGAAGTCCAGGGGGAAACAGTGATATATCCCTCTAATCTGTTGTTATTTGTAAATTGTGATTGCTTCATTCTTATTTATGACTAATGTTAATGTCATCCCGGGTTGTAAATATAGTGATAATCTGCTGATTTTTTAGTTTGTTGTCAATTTTTGGTTGAGATTAAATTTTTAGTGCTGATAGTTAGGGTATGTTCTTTTTTTTTTCCCTTCCTGAATTGGTAGGTGCGGGGTAGGGGGCCTCTTAATTCATATTCTCTGCTCATTTTTCTTGAAAAGAATTTTCTCTACTTTATGACTTTGACGTGTTCTTAATGAAAAAATGTGCTTCGAGTGCCCTGTTTTTCAGTAGCGTGCATTCAACTGTTGCAGATGATCATAGACAAGGTCAAAATAAAAGCAATAAAGCCACTCAAAGCAGAGTCTCTTTTGGTTGGAAAGAGCTGTGGAGGTGATATCATCAACGAATACCAACAGGTAATTTTTATTGGATAAAAAAATTAACATGAATTGATATCAATGTAACACCGTATGAAAGAAGCGATTTTTTTCAGGTTGATCGCATTTTAGGTTGCCGAATAAAAGATGATGCTGCGATTTCTTTACTTCCAAATGGGACACATGGGGATTACTCACATTCTGGTTTATTGACTGGTGAAGAAAATCAACAACTACCTCCTACTACTGATGCTTCCAGAAAAGTGTGTGAAGATGCTGGATCTCCACTTAGTCCAATGGATGATCTTCAGACCTCTTTAAGGAACTCTGGGAAGGATAAATTAAGAAGCAGTGACAATTTGAGTCTCCTATCAGAGAGGAGAGTCTCAAATAAGGACTCGAAATGTGGCAATGGCTTGGGGGTGAATGAAGATGCAGGGGAATCGCCAGTGGAGAGGAATGCCACCAATGAATGCGAGGACGCTTCTCTGGCCATCAGTTATGTATCGGAAAATTCTGTGGTGGCTAACTCTGAAATGGATACCAAATCAAAAAGTAAAGGAGATGATGATATTGTGACAGGTAAGATGGATTTGCATAATGAAGCAGGGGTAGATACAGGGAAAAAAACTGTCCCTAATGAAACTACGAAATCTTCAATGGAAGAATGTGCGACAATGGAAAAGGATAGTTCTTCGTATGAGTTTCTTGTCAAGTGGGTTGGGAAGTCTCACATCCACAATACTTGGATTTCTGAGTCCCGGCTAAAAGTTCTTGCAAAAAGAAAATTGGAAAACTATCGGGCTAAATATGGAAATTCATTAATAAATATTAGTGAAGAAAGTTGGAATCAGCCCCAGTGTGTGATTGCCCTCAGTTCTTCAAACGGTTGTGATGAAGCTCTTGTGAAATGGACACGCTTGTCTTATGATGAATGCACTTGGGAGAAGTTGGACGAACCTGTTCTTAAAAAATGCTCGCATCTTATTGATGCTTTCTATCAGTTGGAGCAACAAACACGGGAAAAGGACTCTATGCGAAAGCAGGTGATCAAAGGTAAGGTGGGTCGCCCCAGGGAGATTGTTAATCTGATGGAGCAACCTGCTGAACTAAAAGGGGGTTCATTGTTCCCACACCAGCTCGAAGCATTGAATTGGTTGCGTAAGAGCTGGTACAAGTCTAAGAACGTTATCCTTGCAGATGAGATGGGATTGGGAAAAACTGTGTCAGCATGTGCTTTCATCTCATCGCTATATTTTGAGTTCAAAGCTCCTCTTCCGTGTCTGGTTTTAGTTCCTCTTTCCACCATGCCTAACTGGGTTTCTGAGTTTGCACTATGGAATCCTCAGTTGAAAGTTGTTGAGTATCATGGATGTGCAAAGGCAAGATCAATCATTCGACAGTATGAATGGCATGCTACAGATCCCAGTGATATCTCTAGGAAAACATCGTCTTATAAGTTTCATGTACTCTTGACCACATATGAAATGGTTCTTGCTGATTCATCTCATCTACGTGGAGTCCCGTGGGAAGTTCTAGTGGTGGATGAGGGGCATCGTTTAAAAAATTCCGAGAGTAAGCTGTTTAGCTTGCTTAATACATTCTCTTTTCAGCATCGCGTGCTGTTAACCGGAACACCACTTCAAAACAATCTTGGTGAGATGTACAACTTGCTCAATTTCTTACAGCCATCTTCATTTCCATCCATCTCTTCTTTTGAGGAAAATTTTACTGATCTTACAACTGCTGAAAAAGTTGAGGAGCTTAAGAAACTTGTCACTCCACACATGTTAAGAAGGCTTAAAAAGGATGCTATGCAAAACATACCCCCGAAAATTGAACGGATGGTTCCTGTTGAGCTATCATCCATCCAAGCTGAATACTATCGGGCCATTCTGACAAAGAATTACCAGATGCTAAGGAATATTGGGAAGGGAGTGGCTCAGCAATCAATGCTGAATATTGTGATGCAGTTAAGGAAAGTTTGCAATCATCCCTATCTAATGCCTGGTACAGAGCCTGATTCTGGATCAATGGAGTTCCTCCACGAAATGCGGATTAAGGCATCTGCAAAGCTGACTCTTCTGCATTCCATGCTTAAGGTGCTATACAAGGAAGGTCATCGTGTGCTGATTTTCTCCCAGATGACAAAGCTTTTGGATATCCTGGAGGATTACATCACAGTCGAATTTGGGCCCAAGATGTATGAGAGAGTGGATGGTTCTGTTTCTGTATCTGACCGTCAGACAGCTATTGCTCGCTTTAATCAAGACAAAAGTCGCTTTATATTCTTGTTGTCAACGCGGTCTTGTGGCCTTGGGATCAATTTGGCCTCTGCTGACACAGTTATCATATATGATTCTGACTTCAATCCACATGCTGATATCCAGGCCATGAATAGGGCGCATCGAATCGGACAATCAAGCAGGTTGTTGGTGTATCGGCTTGTCGTTCGGGCAAGTGTTGAAGAACGTATATTGCAGCTTGCTAAGAAGAAATTAATGCTTGATCAGCTATTTGTAAATAAATCTGGTTCTCAAAAGGAAGTTGAGGATATCCTCCGGTGGGGTACGGAAGAACTTTTTAGGGATTCTTCAGTGTTGAAAGAGGCTCCTGAAGGTGGTAATATTACAGATACAGCAGTTCTAACTTTGGAACAAAGGAACAGAAAGAGAGGTGGTGGTTTGGGAGATGTTTACCAGGATAAGTGTACGGATGGCAGCAGCAAGATTGTATGGGATGATTATTCAATTAGAAAATTGCTGGATCGTTCAGATCTTCAAAATGGATCCAATGAATCTACTGAGGGATACACAGAAAATGACGTACTTGGTTCAGTAAAGGTAGTTCTCTGTTTTTCTTAATAAATGGATTTTCTTATTCTCTTGAGCACTTTACATATCTCCCTATAAGTTTTGGATTTGAATTAAGCTAACCCGTTGAATACTTTTTTCTCCAATTTTATAGTCTCTTGACTGGAGTGATGAGCCAGTTGAAGATAAAGAGGATGGAGATTTACCTCCTGTTGAAGCTGATGAAACATTGAGTTTGGAAAAGAAGGAAGAAAATTTGCCTGATGTCCCTGCGGAGAATGAATGGGATAAACTTTTGCGAGTGAGGTACTTGATTATTGTTAGTTTATCTTTCTGTAAGCTCTTGCCTTTTGGCATAATATGCCGGGTGAAGGATGAAGCAAAGTCATGCAAAGTGAGTGTCCTCACATTGTTGATCTGCCATCATTTTGGCCGGGTGTTTTTAATTCGTTTTAGACATGTCCTCAGTGAGGTGGTCGTAATTCTTTCACAGCATCCCTTCTTAATGTCCCTGGATCTTTAAATAAGTTATCGCGTTCATGGTTATCTATGTAAGGTTAAATTAAATTTTGGGATTTCATGTATGATTTGTTTGTAGGAATTTGATTTACTTTTGTTGGCCATATGTTACTGATTCAAATCCGGCATGTATTTTCTCCATTCCTTTTTACCATCCAAGTGTACCAAGCTCCTAATATTTCAGATCCTAAGGAGCTAAATAGGCCAAACTTGTGTCGTACTCTTGAACCAAGCAAGCATCGAATTGCACAATAAGAAAGAACGACTTATTAATTCCTATAGTTTTTGAAGGGAAGTTGTTTCTCAGTTATATGCTTTTGTTCACCCTGAGGTGATGTTGTCGAGAATATGAAGGCTATGGTAGAAAACTTACCCGTCGACGATAACATAAGCTCCAAAGGTTCAAGAATATAAAACTGATGGAGCTGATATCCCATCTCGCTTCTGAGTCACGATCTTCCCAAAGTTTGTTTTGTTTGTAGAATGAAATTGTAATTAGCATTTAATGCCCAGTGGATTCACATTGATACAAAATTGGAGATGCATTAATGGGACTTGCCAGATTTCGTCCGAGAATCCTGATGGCTTATATTCGCATATGCGAAAATAACACTATCATGCTTATTGGTCGTATCATTTCCTTTTAATGTTTATCTCTCCGGCCAATTATAATACGTTTAACTGTTCAATTCTCTATGTAGATGGGAGAAATACCAATATGAGGAGGAAGCATCTTTGGGCAGAGGAAAGCGCCAAAGAAAAGCGGTTTCTTATAGGGAAGCATGTCCTTCCACTATAAGTGAAGTTCATCACGAGGTTCACATTCTTGTCGTAGCTTTGTGGCTTCACCTTTGTGAGCATTTGATTGCTTCTGTAACCTATTTGAGAAAGAATTTAGATCAATTTGCTGTTTAACACAATTATGAATGTTCCTTTCTGGTGAGTATGTTGGCTTAATGCGATAGTAGTCTGTTAGTGGGTTGATGGCGAATTTCTTCCTTCCATGCACTAACAGTTTTACATATTTTATTCAGAATCCACTCTGATAGCGCTGCAATGAAAACTTAATTGCTTGAATAAAAGAAGACGTTCTAAAGAAGTCCCTCCTGATTTCTTGGTGGATTGGATCAAACCTTCATTATTGAGTTAGCCATACGCGGCACATGTTTTGACATATACATCCCTGTAGCTATTCCAGCCTAGATTTCTACTCTTTTGGTTTTCTTGTTTCATTTACTATTGCTGGCCTAAAACGTAGATTGTCATGACGGATGTTTAGCATTTTCCCCCATAGAAAGAGATTTAGCACCCGTATTCTCTACGATTACCAACTTGGCAAAGTATTTGCAAAGCTGCAGGAAATTTTTACTAAATTTAGTTATGTTTTAGTTTAAGGCAGATATTATAAAAAATTAAAGGAATTGTTCTTCCTTGTTGATTCTCTGTCAGTAGTTCATTTTCATGCTCAAAACATTTTCTGCTTTTACAAATTATTTTTTGCTTTTTTGAAGGTGCGACGTGTCTTTTGTAAGGTTTAGGGGTGCTAGTCTCTCAGTTCAGTGTTACAGTCTCAACCCTACATATAAAGCGCGTGAAATGCAGTCATGACTTGTTCGAGATCAACCTCTGGTCTCTTTTCTGTCTGCATGGAAGTTATGTTTTCTTTTTGGTCGTACAATTTTTTAAATTGCATTCTTATAAATGATTGAAATAATGTTGATTCATGAGCTTAAGAGAGGTTTAAACTTCCTAAATCTGTTGCTAATAGTCATTAAACAGTCATATGTAAACCGGCGAACGGATCTGATTTTCATACCTTGTATGTGATGTCCTGTAAGATTTTGAGTGTAGCTGTGTTATAATCAGCTATACAAATAGTATTGGTGACCTTTTCTTGTCTAAGAAAGCAAGTTCCTGCAGAGTGGCGATGAAGAGGAGCCAGACCCCGAACTAGAGCCACAGCGTGTATATACTCCGGCTGGACGCGCACTTAAAGATAAATAGTAAGTTCCGGTTTCTGTCTGGCCTCACTAAAAATCATTTAATAATTTTTCTCTTTAAATGATAAAGGGTTCTGGCAGTTGTAAGCTTCTGTTGAATTTTGTTCTGAATTTTGCTTTGTTTGGTGATACGTTTCTGCTCCTGTACTTTTGCCATATGTATCATCTGGTAACAGCACTTTTGGTTGAAAGTTCTATTTGTTTTCTGTTGGACGACTAGAAAATTTTAATGGCACGAGAAAAAAATGGACAAACCTTGGAATTTTGTATTCATTGTCAGTGCTTATGCTATTCTATAGCTAACTTATCTAATATCACATTCCCAGTTCAAAGCTCCGGGCTCGCCAGAAAGAGCGTTTGGCTAGGAGAACCAAGATGGAAGAGCCTCAGCCTATCGCTGATGGTAGATGTGGAGAGGGGTCAGGACATAAAGCAACCCCTGAACATCCTTCAGCAGATATCCCAAATGCTGATGAAGCTGCTGCCCTAATTCGGCCCAAGAAAGAAATCCCGGCAACTGACCCTGAAAATGAGAAAGAGGATGAGTTCAAGGCAAAGGAACAAAACCAAATCATGGTTTCTCGTCGAATTCTGTCTGACAGCCGTGGTAACCGCGCTAAAGAAGGCACATTGTATTCTGCCACAGAGTCCAACAAACTGTTGCCAGTTCTGGGACTTTGTGCCCCTAATGCTCACCAAATGGAGTCATTACGCCGGAATTCTTTTAAATCAATACCCAAACATAGCAGGCCATCAGGATTGGAATTTCCTTTCTGTTTGCCCCCCTTTTCAGGTAGTTCTGCAGGCATGCAAATCATAGGTCAAGAACCCTTCCAGGAAAAAGTAAAGCTGCACGCCGCTTCAGGAGAAGCATCCAGTTCTCGTTTGCCTCCAGTGAGTACTTTTACTTTACACCTTTGTGCCTGTGTGGACATCTGCATGCTTAAGGTGTGTTGTATTGGTGCATGTGCATGCATGATTTGTGTGTGTTTGTGCCCATTCCCTTTTCATTTGAATATGGTTAGGTTCTTAACATGATTTTATACTGTGCATCCATTTGCAGTATCTGCCAAATGTGCTGCAGGAGAAATTCTCAGCTCGATTAGAAAGTGGAGGCACTGGTGCCTGCGATTACCCAGAGCAAATCAACAGGGCTGGTGTTTTTTATGGAAAGCTGCCTCCAAGATTTCCATTTCCGACTGACAGCACCCTTCGGCCTTCTGACTTATTGCCGAACTTATCCCTAGGCGACAGAGCTGAAACTGGTCTCAGATTGAGCCAAGATATCCCTTTCATCCCTCCATTGCCAAATTTCAATGTCCCTCCCCAAGATGTGGCTAGATATAATCAAACAGCTGAAGAAATGCCGGTTCCTCTCGTAGTAAATCAGGTACCATCAACATTTCCCCAATTTCCTGATAACCACCGCAAAGTTCTGGAAAACATTCTGTTGAGGACTGGATCTGGGACGAGCTACTTCAGCAGAAAGAAATCTAGGGTTGATGACTGGTCTGAGGATGAACTTGATTTCCTTTGGATCGGTGTCCGTAGACATGGGCGAGGTAATTGGTTGACAGTGCTTAGGGACCCAAGGCTGATTTTTTCCAAGGGCAGAACTCCAGAAGATTTGGCTTCTAGGTGGGAAGAGGAACAGCTTAAGATATTTGATGGACCATCTCATCCTTTACTACCAAAATTGAACAGGCCACTGAAATCCTCTTTACCTAGATTCCCAGACGTAATGCTACCAAAGTCCTTTCAGGGGAATAAGTTTGTTGTGCCGACAAAATTTCAGACACATTTCACGGACATGAAGTTGGGTTATGGGGAGAACGCTTCAGGTATGCCTCTGTTTAATGCTGGTGACCAGTACGGGTTGGAGCATTTTCCACCTATTTCTGCTATTAGACCCGAGCAACTTCAAGCAGGCATAAGCCGTCACTTTTCTGCTGGGCCTTCCTACAGCACCGGGACCTCAACCACTGTGCCTTTTGAGAGACCATATGTGCCATCTTCTTTTGCAATGGGTCAGATGGATACTCTTGGTACAGATTATACTAAAAACCGTGGTCTCCTTGAAAGAAGGGATGACAGTTCTTGTCTCGACAAATCTGCTCTGGATAGATCCCTGAACCTTTTGCAAGAAATTCGTGAGGGTTTGAGCTTTCCGCCTGGGGAACCCAGCAGCAGTTCTGTGGCGGTGCCGGCACAGAATAAGGTCATAAATCTTTCAAATGCCAAGGGGAAAGAAGTAATGGATGTCGATTATGAGACAAACAAGTTACCGCATTGGCTCCGGGCAGCTGTGACCTTACCAAAACCTTCTGACAGTGACCTGCCACCTACAGTATCAGCCATAGCTCAGTCAGTTCGACTTCTTTATGGAGAAGACAAGGCTTCAATTCCCCCTTTTGTGGTTCCAGGCCCAGCTCCTTCAAAACCAAAGGATCCTAGAAGTAGTCTTAAAAGGAAAAGGAGGCTTGACAAGTCGCCCCGCACACAATCTGTTACTGGTGGAGTGGTCTTGGACGCTGGTGCTTCAGGTTCTAGTCCTTTGGTTCCTGAATTTGGCGAGGCAACGGAGGCATTAACAGGAAGACTTGGTGCTGGCACCTCGCATAAAGTGGCCCTGTCAGAGGGAAGCAAGGTGAATTCTCCTTCTCCGGCCCCACAATCTATGCAGCCTGAACAATCTGGCGAAGGGTTGGACGAAACTCAATCAATTGCAACTGTGCCAGCACCTCCTTCCATTGGAAATCCCGATGTCCCTGAAGGAAGCTTAGTGTTGGTGGATTCTGCCTCTGATATTGATTCAAAATCCCAGCCTGGTGATGCTTCTTTAGAACCAAAGCCAGCGAAAGAAAGTCTGTCTAGCGAGAGTGAAGATTTTGGCAAGGCTCGACTGAAGCCTTCTCCAGACAATCATCCTGAAATGGGGGGAGATTCTTTCGAGGACACCGGTTCAGATGATGCAGCTAGTGATGATGATATGTAGGTATAATATGGAGGTTAGGATATCGCGGAGAAGTTGCTTTGACTGCATTTGGTGCTTGTGGCGACATATAGGCGAATTGATCTCTTTAGACTTTGGAGCAAGGCATCTCCAAAAAATTTCTAAATGGTTATTGGACCTGGAGGAGATCTTTTATATTTTGTTATTCCTTTTTGTTCTTTTGATAGAAGGTTAGAATATAGTATCAGTACAGAGTGGCCCCTCTTATATTATTTTCGTTGCATGATCCCGACATTCTCAACTAGGGGATTTTTCTGTATAACAACAACTTTTGGTTTGACTAGGCCTGTTGTACCATCATAGTTATGAATGCGGAATATGGTAGCAGCTCATGAATACCTGAGGGAGGACTGCCATTATGCATGAGTCGTATATTTTCTTCGATTCCTTGGATCGGTTTGAGGTTCTTTGCTTTGTTGGGTTTGTCATGCTCACTGTGATGCACATTGTTTATACCTAATTCGGAGGTCGTCACATAAAACAGACGAGACTGCAGCCGACTGTCCGCCGACCGACCAACGCAAAAAAAAAAAGCAGCAACAGGAAACGGTGAGCGGCTGCCGTCGGGGCAAATTCGGGAAGAGCAAAGACAGAGAGGAAATTTTTGGGCTTTTCTGGGCTTAAATGTAGGTCCAATAAGCCCATAAATGCTAATCCATTCTCACGATTTTATTTATCTACATTCTTTTTTTTAAAAGAAGAAATAACAATAATAATTGCTCTTGTTCTTCCTCTCGTTATTTTACTTCCTTCATGGCAACAATATGCTTTGCTGATAATTGAGGAGCGGTTGTTAACACAACCTCTATAGCCTCTTGTGTTAACAATATGTTTATCAGGTGTTATCACTGTAAAATTAGATACGTGTTGCGGGGAATAAATTTTTCGCGTCAACGGGTTGGTGTGCTGCCATGATCCACCACTAAGAAAGAAGATCCAGATCATGTTGACATGAATTGGATGCGAAGAAAAGCAATGGGTAGCTGGCCCCATATAGGGGGGGGGGGGGGGGGTTGGTGGGCTACTCTACTCTACTTCACTCTATTATGTTCGGAAAACAACAGAAAGGTTCTGCCTAGTCTGAAGGCGCTGCGAAAGATGGCGGTGATTAGCCAGAAACTATAGCCAAGGCTGGCGTTTCGGAGGCAGTAGTTGGGCTCGCAAAGGATCTGTTCTTGAAGGCACAGAACCGACGGCAATCCTCGTAATTGCTGACCTGTCCTTCCGAGTCGAAGTTCAGCGCGTAACTCAGAGGGTCGTAACAGCACTTGAATGAAGTTTGCCTGGAGGAGCTGCTCCTCCTCCTCTTGTTCACCATTTTCCTGCACCTCTTAAGCACAGTCACCAGGCTCGCCAAGCAGCAGCATTTCCTACCCGACTTCCTAAATGAAGACGTTGGCAGGGGCGACATGGGCGGGAAAGCATCAGCGGCCATGGTTGTTTCCGTGGTCGTCCGCTGCTTGTGAAATGAGATTATGTAGAACAATGGAAAAGCTGAATGAGGGGAAGGAGGGAGGAAAAATGGGTTGCAAATCGGCTTTTTATATAGAGGGAAACGGGTGAAGGTGAAAGAAGGTCCCATTAGTTTTATTCACATCCTTTTTCTTTAAACTAATATTTCCTTACTCAAGCGACAGAATGCGATGAAAAAGGGGTCATAGTGGACCTTCAAAGTTGGTAGTTTTGACAGGTCTCGCCTTCCCATGTGATTGAGATTGTGTGTGAATTCACAGTCAGACAGAGTCGAAAGAGACTTTTACACATCACAACAACAAGAAGTGGGTTCCTTTAGTTCTATCCTTTACTTAATTCAAGCAAAACACTGACTTTCTCCACATGCCACATCACCCAACCCCTCGCCTCATCTTTCGGCCATGATAAAAGAAACTCCTCCACATCCATGATACACTCACTCTTTTTGATGAAACCAAACCAACGATGCCATGCCAACCACCCCACCCCCAATTGATTGTGGAAGAAAAGATGCTGATCCTCTTCCTTCTCTGTTTTCATGAAATATGGAGGAATCCATTAAACATTTATTTTCATGCTGCATGCATATAAATTTTCATGAAAGAGATGGGAAAAGAGAGCACAGGAATGGGGATGGGGATGGCTCTTGTGTACCCCTGTCTGCAACCTGCACATGATGGCAAGAATCTGTTCCTGTCCTAACCCAATGCTAACCAAGTTAGTTAAAACAATAGGGAGAAGTCAAAGAGCCATAAATGAATAAACATACCAACCCGATAATTAGATATAATCATTGGGGGCATCCCATGCCATGCCATGACAATATCTTCTTTCTGCGCTAGTCTAGTGACAGAGGTAGGCGTGGATCTCCACAGACATATTGGGTGGGTAGGAACATGGGCAATCAGTCATCATGTGGGTGGGAATAAGACATCAAAACTTCTCATTTATATTAAATTTTAGTGATTGATTAGCTCTTGGGAGAGTATGGGGACCAGGCATTACTAAATTCGAGATATTAGTACTACTTAATAATACTTTATCTGCCAATATGTAAAGTCACTAATAAACTAACTAGGAAGAAGACATCTTACTGCTCTTTGGCCCTGACTTGAATCTCCCATGGTTTTCCCATTAAGTTCCATCACAATGAAATTTACTAAAAGCAGTCCCACCACATGGTTCTATCCGACTACTGTTGCTTGCCCCAAATCAAGGTTTCACTGGTAGAGACACGGAAAAAGCTCCCATGAAGATGTTGAAACATTTCGCCCTGAAAATGGAAGAGTTAACCGTCTTAAGAAACAATATGAGTGATACAACTCATTCATCTTCTGCCGAACAGCAATGAACAAAAAGGTAAATGTACATGTGTTATTTTGAGAATCAGCATCCTAGAGACTCCTGCAGAGTAACCAACTAACCAGGAGTTCCCCTTGCCCATTCAGCATTGTGATATTTGACATTCATCGTATTGGGGAAAAAGGGGGGTAGATCGAAAAAAGAAGGATTGCCAAAAAACACCTTTAGGATTCACTCCATAATGACCTTTGCGCCGACGGCTTTCATCTTCTCGATTATCTGTTCGGCCTCTTCCTTTGAAACACCCTTTTTAAACACCGCTGGCGTTTTCTCAACCAACTCCTTGGCTTCCTTGAGTCCCAAATCGGTAAAACTCCTAACCTCCTTGATAATTTTGATCTTAGAGGCTGCCTCATATGACTCTAATTTCAATTCAAATACAGTTTTCTCTGGCTTTGTCTCCTCCTTGGCAGCTGATGCAGCAGCCTTACCTGCCATACCAGCCAACCCTGTGGCAGCTCCTGCTTTCATGACTCCCACAACTGGTGGTGCATTCATACCGAGTTTCTTCATCAAAATGGAGGACAACTCGGAAACTTCCAGTAAAGATAACCCCGATACTTCATCTACGAGCCTGAAAACTCTTTCAGTCGGAGGACTACGATGCTGAGTAGGATCAAATGTGGCTGGATCATAATCAGCTGGGAGCCTCCTTTGGTCAATCTCCACTTCCTCATCATCGTCTTCCTCTTTTAGTGCAGGTTGAGAGAAGTTGAGGACTCCCAGATTCCACTTATAATAAGTTATTCCAGGAAGGATCACCGGGTTTCTCTGTAAGCCACGGGGCATATACTGTTTAACTCTAAAGATGAAGCTCATTTCCACCAGATGACTTAGATGACCCCCTCTTCACGACTCCATAAAATCATCGAGCATAAAAAATGCAATCTTTGACCTGATAAGAGAAGCCCAGAAAATAAGAAAAGAAAAAGGGTGTGACAACCACTGGGAACAGTAATATACTCGATGAAAGGGGAGATATGGATTGGACAATGAGAAAAGGATTCTCTAATTACCCGATAAACATTAATCGGGTGACATGTTCATTTCAAAACAGAAGCCAGAGGGCACTAGAAACGTGTGGCTCGATTTTCTGAATGAATTAAAAATCATATAAAAGAGAGATTCTATTTCATCATCAAATCTTTCAGAAAAATTCAAATTTTTCTCTAAGCGGCGTAACAGAATAACCCTGATGAAGCACAATGAGAAAATTCTTTTCCTATCCGTACACAGGATTCACGTATAATGATATAAAGATCCAGCTACACTGCTCTGGTAGAGCTAAGCTACCTTGCTAACTAGCCAACTAAGGACCTTGAGATGTGTTAGAGCATGCTAGAGTTCTATTCCCCCATGGAGAAGCTGAAAACCCATCCAGTCAGCGAAAGAGGCACGACACAAAAAATAAACACGAAATCGATTTCTGGGGGGGGCACCCAAGATCCCTCAAGGGATCATTGTGAATATATACTTTCTACTACATAAACAGCGTCCAAAGTCTAAGCTAGAAATAGCTAAACTTGAAGTTGGGATTGTTAAGAAATCAACATCAAGTGCAGAAACCCAGCAGCAGCAGCAGGAAAGATCAGATCAAGTTAAGGCGAGGCAATCCGACAAACACTTGGCAGGCGCTGTGGGGTATCCACAACCTTAGTTGATTACTGTTTAGCCATATATGGATGAAGGATGAATGAGGGGATAGAGTAATAAAAAGGGGAAGGCAATACCTAATTGGGGGGGTGGGGGGGGGCAGGTCTCTCCTTCTCCTGGGGATACACAAAAAAGACGAGACTGCAGCCGACCCTCCGGCCGACCGACCAACGCAAAAAAGGCAGCAGCAAACGGTGAGCGGCTGCCGCCGGGGCAAACTCAGGAAGAGCGAAGACGGAGAGGAGATTTTTGGGCTTGTAATGGGCTTAAATGTCGGCCCAATAGGCCCATAAATACTAATCAATTCCCACTATTTTTCTAAAAAAAGAAGAAATAACAATAATAATTGCTCTGGTACTTCTGCAAAGCTCAAAATGTTTTTAGAAAGAAATATTTGCATATTAATTAGGTAAAATATACGATTATGGCCTCAACTTTGAGCCAACTTTTTATTTTGTCATTAACTTAGTCTGTTATATAATTTTGCCACCAACTTTTATTTTTATTTCGATTTTGGCCAATCATGAATTTTTTCTAGCGAAAGCCAAACAAGGCCTTAATATAGTCTAACATGTATCCTATAATAGTGGAGTTTCGACATCTCATTCATTCGTCTCGTAATCCACTTTATCCGTAATAGTCGTCCCTAATAGAACATCATCCGACATTCATCGATTTTTCATATTTTTTGACAACATCAGCAATTATCGTTAACTTCGGCTTCCACTTCACTTGATTTGTTCATAAAAATTTTATAATAAAAAAAAAGGCAAAATATACGTTTATAGCCCTAACTTTTGGCAAACTTTCTGTTTTGTCAACATCTTTTTTTCATATATCAAAATGTCACAAACTATCTAATCAACCTTTTCTGTATCAAATGTTAGACGGCGTCGGAGAAGGTGCCGACGTGGACATAACGATTGTCCACGTCGCAAACGCGTTGGAGCAAAAGACAAAGACGTGGAGGGTAGCCCATGTAAGAATAGCCAAATAAAAAACACGAAGAACCCTAATCAAAAACACCAAGAACACCAAGAATCCCCAAACAGAGGCGAAGGCGCAGGCGAACCCGAGCTGGAAGACGAAGGCGACTCAGGAACTGACTCGAAGGCGAAGGCGACTCAGGAACTGACTCGAAGGCGAAGGCGACTCAGGAACTGACTCGAAGGCGAAGGCGACTCAGGCGAAGGCGACCCAGGCGAAGGCGACCATAATCAAAGGCGAAGAAGGAAGTAACGCGACTCAGGAACTGATTCGCTTGTTTGACACAAGGCGACTCCTATCCATCGAAGGTCTGTTATGAAACCCTTTGTCTCCATTGTTTGCTCTAGTTAATAGGTAGGTTGAAGTTTAAGTAGGTAATTTGGGTATTGTTTGTCTGGGCAGTCCTCTTTACAATGAAGCGGCTGAATCTGCACATGCATGTTGGGGGTAGGATGTCTTTATTCGGGTTGTGTTCTTACACAGGAGGAACAATAGTTAAGTTCGGTGGGGTGGATGCTGACCTTATAGGATATTTCACTCTGGTTGCCTTGGCCAAAGATTCAGGGTTAAATAGAGTGTTGAAAATGTGGTATGGGCATCCGGGGAATAGTTTGTCTCTAGTTAGGGAAATCGTAGGAGACTCGGAGGTTATGAAAATGATTAAGGAATGTCAAGAAGATGGCACAGTTGATATATACTGTGAAGGGGAGGGTGACAGTGTTGCTGATGACTTAGAAGTAGAGCTAGATCCTAATGAGGAGGTTGATGGGTTAGAAGTAGAAGAAGAAACTGATGAGGAAACTGATGTGTTAGGGGTAGATGGTTCGGGTGATATGGAGGAGTCGGATGTTCCTCAGCAGTCAGATGTGCCTCAGCCTAACCCACCTGTCATTGATAGTGATATGCCAGTTCTTGAGGTGGAGTCTGAGTATGAGAAATCAGACGCCGAGATAGGAGATGATTCTTCTTGTATGACAATAGGGGATAGACGGAAGAAGCAATTGTGTGTATTTACCGACTATAACCCTCACTGTGATCACAAAATGATTGAATGGAAGGCTGGTTTGTGTTTTGAAACTCCTATGCAAATGCATGAAGCTGTCCAGCGGTATGCTATTGCAAATGGCTATAATTTGCGTTGGAAACGAAGTAATAAGAATAGACAGGAAGCTATTTGTGTTAGTGGTTGCCCGTGGAGATGTTTTGGGTCTTGGATGAAGAAGGAAAACACATTTGTTGTTATGTATGTGTTGAATGAACATAAATGTAGCCGGAGTATGAGTAATCGTCAGGCAACAACAAGATGGTTGGCAAGCCAATTCATGGAGGGGATTATTCGCAGGGCTGGTTTGACAGCTAGGGAAATTCAGCAAGAAGTTATGGAGAAGCATCATTTGGAGGTTCCGTTAATGAAGATTTATAAAGCCAGTTGGTTAGCTGATAAGTTGGTTTATGGAACCATAGATGACCATTACAAGCATCTTCGACCATATCTTGATGCGCTGATGTTGAAATACCCGACTTCTACCTTTAAGTTGTCTTGTGACTTGACGCTCTCTACTGGGACGTATACGACCTTCAAAAGAATCTTCATATGTTTTGATGCTTTGAGATCTGGTTTCATAGAGGGTTGTAGACCTTTTGTCGGGTTTGATGGGACTTTTATTAAACACAAGTGTGGTGGGATTCTGTTAAGTGCCGTTGGTCGCGATGGCAATGAGGGAATGTTTCCCATTGCTTGGGCTGTTGTAGAAGGGGAAAACACAGAATCTTGGAGCTGGTTTTTGGAGTTGCTTTTCCGGATTCTTGATGTTGGCAGTGGAGCTGGTTGGACATTCATTTCAGACCAACAGAAGGTATGTCATTGTTTTCCTCTTTTAAGAATGTACTTTGTTGTTGCTCATCATCTAATTTGTTCCTCTTTCAGGGATTGCTCAATGCCATTGCGAATCTTGCACCAGTCGCCGAACACAGGAATTGTGCGCGACATATTTACCAGAATTGGAAAGTCAAACACAAGGGGTTGTTCCTCAAGAGTTGCTTCTACAAGATTGTGAAGAGTACCAATGAGGTAGAATATGCAATGGCGTTGAAAGAGATGAGAGAAGGCCGTGATGGCTTACCTGGTTCCATTGAGGCAGCCGATGATTTCCTTAAACAAGGTCCGCAGCATTTCTGCAAAGCCTTTTTCAGCACATCAAGTAAGTGTGGCACGATTACAAACAATATGTGTGAGACTTTTAACTCCTATATTGTTGCTGCACGGCGAATGCCTCTAATTGATATGCTTGAGCGAATTCGTCGCCTGTTGATGGTACGCCAATGTGAGAAGAGAAAGCTTGCCGATCGCACCCACGACATCTTATTGCCAAATATAAGGAAGGAGGTAGAACTTCTCAAAGAAAATGCTGGAAGGTATGTCGTTAAACCTTCACTGGCAGAGAAGTTCGAGGTGTCTGTCAGCGGTAATGACCAGGATAGGTTTTTGGTAGATTTCAGTAGACATTCTTGTAGCTGTCGTTTCTGGGATTTGAATCCTCTGCCTTGTTCCCATGCAATAGCTTGTATCAATTTCATGAAAAGGGCCGTAGAAGATTATGTGCATCATAGTGTGAAGATTCAGTCATATAGAAAAGCATATGGTCATGTCTTGGAGCCGTTAGATGGTATGCAGTTCTGGCCGCGTGAAAATGCGGAAGTTATAAGGCCACCACCTTACAAGAAGCTTCCCGGGCGACCAAAAAAGCACAATCGGAGGATTTCTAAAGAGGAAGAACCAAAGGATTCATCCCAGCCTATTGGAGTGTCCAAGCTGTCCAAAAGAGGTACAGGTATGAAGTGCTCAATGTGTGGTGGTTTTGGACACAATAAAAGGACATGCAAGGGTGAAGCCTCTTCACAGCAAGCTTCAACTCCAATTCAGCCCATGGAAGCCTCTTCACAACAATCTGAAGGCTCAGGTATAGATTGACTATCTCTTATTAGTATTGCCAACATTAACGCACTTACCTCTTCTTTGTTGCGTTACAGTGAGGACAATGCGCATGACTTGCCAGAAATGCGGAATACAAGGTCATAACAAGAGAACATGCAAAGCTATTCCTGCAGAACGACCACCAATTGGCGAAGACGCAAATGCGACTCGGAGCCAGGAATCTATTGTCTCTCCAAATTCAAGGCAAAAAGAGGCTGCCCGGAGGGGCAGAGGAAATGCTACGAGGAGGGGCACGGGAAATGCTATGAGGAGGGGCACGGGAACTTGAAAGACTTGTTGTTATGTTCTTGTGATGAATTGTGGATATGAAGAACTGTCGATGTAATGCAATCACTGTGTATCGGAACTGCACTGGTGTTGTCCTTTTGTAATGGTACTTTTGTAATGGTGTTGTCCCAATGTGTATGGGAAAAGCACCACACTATGGTGTAATGGTATTTTTGTCACTGCCATATGTTCAATGCAACTTTCAGACATTATACTACATTGTTAATCTTTCAACAGTCATACAAAGACAACTTACAATGACAGACATACTAGGTTGTTCATCCAACAACCAATGCAAAGACAGATTACAACTTTCAGCCAATCTTCTTGCACCCTAAACGCCCTAACTAACGAAAACAACAATACAGCACAACCGCCGCAAAGCAAACCACCACCAATCGCAGCCTCTTGATTTCTGCCTTCATCTTCTTGGTTATGTCTTTGTTTGCTTCATCTCCCTTAACTCTAAGCTCTCTGTACTTTTCGATCTTCCTTTCCAACTTTGTGATATAATCTTCTTTCGTTTGACAATGTTTGTTCAGGAATTCGATCTTCTCCTCCAGTTGTTTTTTCGACTCCAAAAGTTGTACCATGATTTCCTTCGGCCTACTTGGGGGGAGCTCCTCGTCCAGCCACTCGAAAAACCCACAATCATTTTCCTGTTATTTTCAGAGAACTCAACAACATTACAACAGAACATTGCACTACCAAAACAACAACAGAAACAACAATTTCTGTACAGTGTGACCTTCCATGCCGAACACCTGTAGAATCGCCGTCCTGGGTTGCTCTTACTCCAGGATGTGTATAATATTACCCTCCATCCGTGATTGCAAACTCGTCCACCCACGCTTGAGCTCGATACAACAGAGCCACTACAATTCTCGTTACCACTCATTATACTATACGTTGCTGCTTCCTTCTACGATAATGCTATTATACCTCAGTGTCAAGGGTCGCCTTTGTCCTTCCTCGCGTTACTTCCACTCTTCGCCTGGTTCAAGCGAGTCACTTCCTGGTCGCCTTACTTCCTTCTATGCCGCTGATTACGGTCGCTCTCCTTCGCCTTCGCCTTGGCGTTCTGCTTCGCTTGCCCCTTGCCTTCGCCAAAGCCTCCGACTTCGCTAAAGCCTCCGACTCGAATTAGGGTTTTCCTGTGGGTCTGCTTGATTTGGGGAGAATTCTTACAAATTAGGTCTGCCTGTGGGTCTGCTTGATTTGGGTCTCCGTAGATTACCAACGCGTTTGCGACGTGGACAATCGTTATGTCCACGTCGGCACCTTCTCCGACGCCGTCTAACATTTGATACAGAAAAGGTTGATTAGATAGTTTGTGACATTTTGATATATGAAAAAAAGATGTTGACAAAACAGAAAGTTTGCCAAAAGTTAGGGCTATAAACGTATATTTTGCCTAAAAAAAAATGAAAGGTTTCAATATTATTTCTTATTTTTAAAAATTTTTTTTTTAGTCGATAAATGAAAATTGTCTATTAAGGCCTTGTTTGGCTTTCGCTAAAAGAAATTCATAATTGATCAAAATTAAAATAAAAACAAAAGTTGGTGACAAAATTATATAATAAACTAAGTTAAGGATAAAACTGAAAGTTGGCTCAAAGTTGAGGCCATAAATTGATATTTTGCATATTAATTATTAATTGAAGAAGATTATACAAGAACAGACGTGACGTAGCTGCGTTAACCCTACAGAGAAAGGCTATATTTGGCAGAGGGGTGTGGTACGGATTCCATATGCAAATCCCGGGAAAAAAATTAAAATGAAATAATATAATCATTTATATATAAAATATTTTATTAATTAAAAAACAACCAAATCATTTGTGGTGGTGATAGGTGGGGCCAAAAGAAGCAGCAGCAGCAGCAGAGAGAGAGGGAGAGGACCGTCAAAGACATCAGCCTAAACCCAATCAACCCCTAGCCGTCCGATTCCAACCCAATCATCAAGATCCGTCCATAAAATTATTACCACTCCAGAAGTGATTGGTGTTTTGTAGGGAGGGAACGTACATTTTCTTTTGTTGGATTGAACCACGTGGCGATATATGTATACAAATTTACGTCCTTCTTATAATAATAATATTTCAAAAATAAGATAATTAAATATTTCGATTAGCGTATAGTTTTTATTTTTACCCGAGGGATGTACACACACATATATATATATATACATGGTAAAAATTTTATCCTCTCTCTCCTCTCAATATGACCCTACCATGCCATTGCCAGGGGCGCATTATAGTACCCAAAACGAAAGAAGTGGAAGCAGATATTGATATGAATAATAATAGTTCTTGATACGGTAGAGTTGCGAGAGCTTGTCTCCGAGAATTGGTTCGTGACGGCCGTGTGGGGATGACGACGATGAAAAAGTCGGGGGAGAAGCCGGGGTGGCTGGAGGGGCTGATGGGGGAGACGTCGTTCTTCAGGAGCTGCGTATCGCACGGGGATCGGAGGAAGAACGAGAAGAACGTCTTCTGCCTACGCTGCTGCCTCAGCATCTGTGCTCACTGCCTCCCCTCCCACCGCACGCATCCCCGCCTCCAGGTACATGCACAACACCTGCACTCCTCCCCCTTCTTCGAACATCTCCCTTATTAAGTTTTCCATCGTTGAACTCCGATAGCCGTAGGGAAAGTGCAGGGGGAGGAGGATTTTTATTTTATTTCTACTTGGGTGTGTTAGAAAGTGTTGTGTCTGGACTCTGGAGGGTCCCTCTCTCCCCTCCCCAACCCTTGTCCCGCTGCTTTCGGAACAAAAGTTTTCTTGCAAGTTTGACCGGTGCTTTCTTCTTCTTCTTCTTTTGTCACCATCCCTTTTGTGATGTGTGATGAACTTTCAATTTCCTTACTTGGTTGGTCCTACAACATGTGACATGTAATTGGGGTCGTGCAACATATTGACACGTCAGGTGAGGAGGTATGTTTACCATGATGTTGTTCGTCTTGGGGATCTCCACAAGCTCATTGACTGCTCTCACATCCAGGTATTGGTATCCACATCCTCCCCCATGAACCAACATCCATGAATGTGGATTACATTATTAGGATGTGGTTAATGATATTGGGTTTTGTATCGGATTTTCGACAGCCGTACACGATTAACGGGGCAAAGGTGGTATTCCTAGCCAAGAGGGCTCAGACCAGGAGCTGCAAGTGTTCCGCTAATTCCTGCTTCGCTTGCGACCGCATCCTCCAGGAGCCCTTCCTTTTCTGCTCCCTCGCTTGCAAGGTCTTGCTCGTTTCCCCGCCATGATCGGAATTATAATGTTTGCACTCAACTAGTAGCGTGATCAGTTATGATGATGGTGCAGGTGAATCACTTGCTTTTTCAAGTCGGAGGGAGCTTGTCGAGCGTACTGCATGACTTTGACGAGTCGGAATTCACGGTTGCCCAGTTCGAAGGTCTGAGGATGGACGGTTCATACGAGGTGACGGAGGAATATGGCGAGTATGCGTCGAACTCGGTCCAAGGCAGCCCGTCGGTGATGCAGGACAAGCAGGGTTCCTCGAGCTCAAGCCCGAGGAAGATGAATGGGAGGGACGGCGTGTTCGCTCCTGGAATGGTACTTTCCCTCGGCAATGGCAACCGGAGGAAGGGAGCTCCTCATAGGGCTCCTTTATTTTGAGTGATAGTCACTACTGTGTGTCCGACCACGTGGGGACAGGACTGAACAACCCCAACTTCTAACTCGAACATGGTAGTTAATTAAATGGTATGATGTCAGAAAAATATAAATCAACGTGGAGTCCATAATTGTACGCACAACCCCAACATCCATAAATTCTATCGTCAGCTAAGTTTCAGTCTAACTGAGTTCATCCTCGCCTCATTGTTCCATGCGACCAGCTTGGCTCGACTTGTCCAGCCACACTGCGGCGAAATGCCTGAACGTGACCGTTCGTGACCTCATCTATATGACTTACAGGATGGGGGAGGGAGCTATACAATATCAATATTATTAATGGGCTAAGCCCATTAATAAGGCCCATTATGTCGCGTGCACCATCCATTCAAATTGTCGAGCCCAAGGAAGGACTGCAGGAAGGGAGCTGCCTTTCTTTTGAGTGATACTCTCGCTAACCTCGTTAAAACCGTGTCCCTTTAGTTGAGGGCGTGATTCAATAGGGAATAATAAACGGACGGTATTACTCTTGTCGGCTGCATTGAACGTATCACGTTCTCTCTTGAACAACCCGAAAGAACGTGAACGCGGTCCACGAGAAATGTTCCCTTTTACAATGGTCCCCAAAATTATTTTGCTTTTTACGGTTGTGAGTTTTAAAATTACCATTTTACGGCAGTTTTTCTCTTACCCTTTTCTTGTTCTAGAAATTTACCCAAAATTTTTCATATTTCGTAATTTAGTCCCTCAAGACAAAATTAGAAAAATTTTTTTAAGCGGCTTTGATACCAATTAATGCGTCCTCCTAAACCTGAAAGAGTTAAATATCAGCATGCTAGATATTCTTCAGAATTTTCAGGAATGCCACGAATCGCACTTAAGAAGATTTTCCCAATTGTCTTTATCGTCGGCGTTCTACCAACCTCAAGTACTCGTTTGAGTATTTTGAACTAGCCGTAAATCCGAGATTGGACTTACCTTCAAGGAAAAATTCCTCAAATTCACTCTGTATTAGAGTCAGTTCTTCTAATTTCTTAGAGTAACTTTCTATAAGCTTAGATAACTGAGTTATCTGTACTGATAGAATTTCTAAATGATCTACTACAGTGTTAAGAAGACCAGTAGTAGAATCCTTGCCCACACCATGATCCAAATGGAATAATTCGGGGTTTGGACAATCAGTCATATGAATGACTCGTGCACTTGCACCACTTTAATTAAGTTTTCCTTAATTAAAATCTTCTTTTAAGATAGAAAGAACAACATAAACAATCTTAAATTAAGAAGATGTTTATCATACCTTACTCAAATGGATAGCTCCGAGGATTCACCAAGCTTCCGCAACTTTAGAATCTCAAGAGTTACTCACTTCTCAGGGTTGAGAATTTCGTGAGATGGAGAGGCTCTTCTGTGTCATTTCAAATGTCTTTCCCTTGAGGATCTTATATAGACACTCCTCCTCCTAAACAAGGTTTAGTCACAAGGACTTTTCCTTCAAGGTTTCGATTCGTAGATCTAACCTTAAGTTAGTCTTAACTAGTTATGATTAATTCTAACCACTCTTGATTCCTTGAGGTATTCTTGGAGACCGATAAAAAAACTTGACTAAGAGATATGTGAGAGAAAGTTCTCTATTCAGATCGCCTCCTCAAATGAGGTAGAGGGTTGTGAAATATATGCACATGAAGCTAGTGTCTATGCACTGTTTTGCCAGCTCAAAAGTAAAAGGAATCTACTTTATCAAAATCATACAAAAGCTAGCTAGGAAAAAGGTTGTCTAATCTATCTTTATACAACTTTCTTCTCCCGTCTGCATTATTGCTTTGTCCTGGGAGATTCCTTCTTCTTTGGCGTTTGATGTCTCTCCATTTTTCTCAGAGAATCCTTGTTCTTCAAAATCTTGTCGGGCTCTCTCTTCATCTTGCTCAAATCGTTGGTCTAATGATTTGTCGGTATAATCAGCGATTTTTCTCCAGACTTCAAATGTGTTTGTCCGGAGGCATAACTCAGAGTTTTCTCGCTTCCAGAAACTATCCAGAAGATCTAAAACTCTTTCCCATCCTCGTTCCCTTGCTTGTTCATCTCCATAGCTTAGATTGGAACGGAGGATCGTAACGGTTGTCATCCCGTCACTGAGCAGGTAACACAATTCCTTGCGGGCGAATACATGCTCCAACACATCCTTCAAGAACTCAACTTTTATAGCTTTCCTCACAGTTTTGTCTTTGTAATATTTTCGCCATAAACCCTTCTGATCAAGGTCCTGTCGTTGAGGCTCTATTAGATGTCTACTCTCACTAGGATGGATGTCCCAGACTTGCATATTGGGAAGAATTACTTTCCCAAACTTTTCATGCTATTCATCTTCCATCATAGTGCTAGTAATCAATGCCGTGGCATATTTTGGTTCTGATCTATCAATCTCCAGAATGTCGACAAAACCTGCATACAAATATGGTAAAGCTACTCCCACCATTCCTGAATTAATTCTCAGAGATGGCCACTTCTCCGATATCTAATGCAGATATGGGCGAAGTACAGAGCTCTCCTCTAGTGAGGATTCTCTCATATCCACTACTACCTTTGGGGTCTCAAAGTCTTTGACCTCATATGGTATTATGGACACAGTCGTGGTGAGAATCTACTGTCTTTCCCGTTTGGTCTTAGACAGTTCTTCCATCTGAAGCTTTATATAACAATTTTGACTCCAGATCTTTGATATACTCTATCGTCTTTGCTGCAAAAAACTTAATCTGGCGTTGAAATTTGTTTTTGATGCCATCCATGATTCCTTCACAAACAACAGTTGCATCCCAGGATAGGGATCCATCTTCAAAAGAGTCCAAATAAAAAAACCAGGATCCATCTAGATCCTCATGATTTTCATCATCGTGAGCTTGCTCACCAGGTTTTCTAATTGAACCTCCTTCAGGAATTATTTCCTCAAGGTTCTCCTTGATTTTAGGATTACCTTCCTCGAGTGTGGTTGGTATTTCGTAGTTGAAATACTCGTCATGCTCCATTTCTGCCGTGTCATTAGGTTCTTCCTTCTGAATTGGCTCACCTATGAAGGCTTTGAATTTTGCCTCCTCCTCAGCATACTCAGTCTCCATCTGCTCTTTCTCCTCCTTCCGACTCTGTAATAGAATCTTATAGGATTTGACAGCTTGATTTATGGAGATTTTCTGCTCTTTGGCCAGGTGATTTCGACAGTAATCAAACTGTTCCGTGGTTAACGGATACCACCAAGGTTTTTCAACCTTTCCATCATTCTCAAAACCAGAAGACTTAAGCTGTTTTGCTTTTTTCTTCTTGTTGATTCTTCCTTGACAATCAGCCTGAGCTTCTTCCTCCAGATTTACCATTTTCTCCTTTCCTTTAGAGTTTTTCTCCTCAGGATCAGCCACCCTCTCTTGAGAGTCTTTCTTCATGTTTCCTTTAGAGTTGATATTATCTCTCTCCTTAGGATCCATCATCCTTTTCTGGAAATTTTTCTTTGCCTTCCCCTTGGAATTGGTTAGGTCCTTTTCCTTGGGTTCAGCCACTCCCTCTTGGGAATCAACCTTCGTTTTTCCTTCAGAGTTAACCGAAGCTTCCTCCTTTGGATCAACCATCTCCTTTCGGAGATCTGTTTTCGCTTTTCTCTTGGAGTTGATAACTTTCTCCTCCTTGAGAATAGCCACTCCCTTATGGGAATTCGCAGTTTTTGGCTTACTTAGACATTCGAAGGATTTATGTCCAGGTCGCTTACATTGTCGGCAAAGAGCTGATTTCGTTCCTGAATTGGAACCAGCATCACTATGCTCATCCTCTTTCTTTTTAGGACATACCTTTTAGGAGTGTCCCTCCTACTTGCATCCCCAGCAAATCTTCCTATTCGCGGCTGGATCCATCTGCAAGTTCTCTAGAGAGAGAGTCAGCTATTATGTTTTTGTCCGAAGAGATGTATTCGACATCAAATTTATAATAGCTAAACCATTCCTGTAACCTCAAAAGTCTAGTTTGCCAAGCCTCTTTGAGGTTCAGACTCATAAACCTTTTTATATAGGTTGAGTCAGAACGCACTAAGAATTTCTTTGGTGCCAAAAAGATGTAAAAGGCTTTTATTCCATTTTTTTAAAGCCAATACTTCTTTTTCATGTATCGGGTATCGGAGTTCGTACTCCTTAAAACTACCCGACCAATACTTACAAACGAGTTCAGGCTTTCTTCCTTTTATTTTTAGGACAGCTCCCCAGAACTCGTTAGAAGCATCAATTTCCAGGACTAACTCATCTTTATCAGAAGGTAAAGAGAGTTAAGGTAAATTTTTAACCTTTCTCTTAATCCTTTGAATAGCATGAATATCCTCATCTTCCCATTGCCAAGGATTCACAGAAGATGTCTTCTTCGAAATCCTTCCTAAATCTTGGGAGAGATCTTTCACAAACTTCCTAGCATAGTTAACAAATCTACAAAACCTTTGAACTTGTTTTCTATCTTCAAGTTTGTCATGAAATTCTACAATTTTCTCGGCAATATGATTTTGTAATTTAATCTTTCCGTGTTCAATTTCTATGCCTAGAAAATTAACTGATTCCTTAAACCATTCTATCTTTCTTTCTGATAGAATCATGCCCTCCTGTCGGAAGACATCAGTCACCTTATCAAGGTGCCTCATGTGATCGTCTTCAGTTTGACTGTAGACTAACATATCGTTTATGTAGACCGCACAAAACTTGCGGACCTGCTTGAAAGCATTATCCATTTTGCGCTGAAAAACGCCTGGAGCATTCTTCAGGCCAAACGGCATTACCAGCCATTCAAACATTCCTTGTGGAGCATTAAAAGCAGTTAGAGGAACCGAATCTTCTTCCATCTTGACTTGCCAATAACCACTTTTCAAGTCAAATTTGGAAAAGAATTTTGGTTGGCTCAAACTAACCCTATCGATTAGGTCTCCCGCAGTAGGAATCTTATAGCCATCATCTTTGGTAGCTTTATTAAGCTGACGATAGTCTATAACCATTCGTGCTTTTCCTCGCACCTGCTCGACATGATTTATTACCATAAAGGTAGGACTAGAATGCGGACGGTAACTGTCCCTAATCAAGCCTTTTCCAAGCAATTCAGGAATTTCTTTGTCAAATTCTTCAACCATTTCAGCCGTATATGTAATATTTCTGGCTCTTATAATGGTTCCGGGATCTTTTAATTCGAGTATACCCTTTAGGCTATTCCGACTCCACAATTTTAAAGGATCTTCACTTAAATTGTCGGCAAGTTTTACCAAGAACTTATCTCATTTTGTCCCTGTTAACTTTATTGCCCTACACACTTCTTGTTTAAGAAACAAGTCGTCATGCCAGTTAGAACATCCGGTATCCGCTGAAGAAAACAGGGTTTGTATCCATAAGTCGTCATTTTCTTCCAACCATATATCACCACGATTAGCTCGCACTCTGAAAGCTTTTTCACATGGTGAATTACCACAATATTATGTCCGTTTTACCGGATAGAACCCAAATTTTAACCTTAATTTAGGTTCCTGTAGAATACTGATCTTTACACCGCCTATGGAAACATGATGGATATCCTGCACAAAAGGTAAATTTTCCTTTTGTCCCTTTAAACAAGCATTACCAAGGATGATATCTGCCTCTAATAAAGGATGTGCCATGATCTCTTTAATGATGAATTTTTGTCCACCAATAAAGACAGGCACATTATTGGCCTGATGGCTAACAATTGTTGTCATTCCATCTACATTAACCATATAGATGGGTTTTTGCAGTGGTTCCCACCACTCATTTGGTAGCGCATTGAGTCTAGCACAACTTATGCTACACCCAGTGTCTATCAAGGTATCCAGAGAATACTCATAGTATCTAGGAAATTTGAAAGTTAGAGCTACATATGTGCTCAGTTCTTCTTTCCTGACACTAAACCTAGTGTTTTTGGGTACTTCTTGGGATGGTTCTATCATCCTCCAGATTTCGTCTACTGATATAGACCTCTGCTTGGCTATTTGTTCAATAGCCTCACAGACTTCAGGAATATTGGATAAAGAGTTATCTGGATAGGTAACTCTCATCATCCTTATTGATTCCTCTCTCGGTTGGTCTACTGGATCTTCATAGACTGGTAACGATACATGTCTATATCCTACGATTCTACCCGTATGTTGAGACGGACTTTTTGAATCTAGAGATCTTCGAGACATTTCCTCGACTAGTGGTGGCGCAGATGCTTCTGCTGGTCGAGACATAATTATGTCATCTCCCACATCACTAGCTCTAAAGAAACTTCAGAGGGCGTATGAATTCTTGGCTCTATCAGGATTGGTATCCTCACAGGCAGATGTCTGTCAGTTCTATCATTACCTCTAGACGGTTCTCCCAACATTAAGTAATCTCGCTACCTCTCTGTCGGATATTAGCCGCACTAATCGGTCTAGAACTATTACCAGGTTCAGTCATAACCCAACTTCTTGGCCAGGTTAACTCCAGTGGATTTACCTCTCGCCTATGAAATTGTTGATAGTTATTATGACCTTCCTCAAACAACTCAGTCAGTCTTGAGATGTTTCTCACACCAGGACTAGTGGTATTTACCAGTCGATAAATTACCCTAGTGTGATACGCCAAAAACTTGGCCCGGGGATTCATTCTATCCATATTCATTGATTTAATCCTTAAAGTCAATGAATTCCCCAAACAACGATCGTTTAGGGCCATTATGAAATTTGGATGGACCTGAAACCATACAGGACTGTGTGCAAGGTTGGCCTGTATACCTGACATCAGCTGATCTTTAAATTATCTCTATCTTTTATCGATTACAGCTGCTACCACAGGACTATCTGCTGGAAGATGAAATAACAAAATTAATCCTACTTGGATTAACCCAATGTGTATATAGTTATATACATCTCTCGTACGTTGCATGGTTTCTCTGATGCGTTGTACGTTTAATAATGGAAAATCCAGAGTTTCAAGTTCCGTACTTGTAACTTGAGCCATTGCCTCTGATTGTGAGATGTTTATTTATAGATTTAAAGTTAAATATTGACACATTATAGACTTCTCTTATATTAACATTAGGCAACCTCCATTCTAAGATTGATTGGGATGGATCTTCGTACTGGTGAGATTCTTCCAGTACCTGATTTGCTGTTTCTAAAGAAACTAACTCATCACCATCTCCATTTTGCTCTGCTCTCATCATAAACAGATGCATTTTCCAGAGATCAGAATCATCTTCTGAGTCTGTATCATAATTTGATACTACTTCATAAATAGATTCTACCTCCGAGTCTAAGTCAGAAATGTCCTGTTCATCTATTGGTTCATAAGTCATGACTTCTTCCTCATGACTCCTGTCATCTAGAAATACCATTCGGAGTCTTTCTCTCCTTTGGTTCTTCTGAGGACAAGTATCAGCTTTGTGGGTTTTTGATCCGCAAAACCAGCAGCAATTGCAGCTGCTCAACGGTTTTCCTTTTAGACATTTAGGGTCTCTGCCATACTTTCGCTTAAAGGCATCGATCCTATCTTTTGTTTATACATTTAAAGTTATTCCGTCTCCTTACAAACCTTCTTAGTTTATAAGCAAGACCTCTCTTTTGTTTGTTCTGGAGGTTTCTTTTTGGCCAAACTTTCCTTTTATTGTATCCAACAAATTTTTTCTTTTTGGAAAGTTTCTTGTTCTCATTGATTCTCCTAAAGTATCACATCCATACCTCCCAGGTACATATTCAATCTAAGAACAACAGCTCATGTTCAGGTATGGCAGCTTCTTAGCCGCTTCCTTAACTTGGAGCTCAGTACACGCTTTTCTCATTGCGTACTTCACCGCCTGAATTTTTCCTTCGAGTCCTGAAACAATTTTTTCATCACTCAGAAGTAATTCATAAGCCTTTTGCACTACTTCTGGCCAGGGATCTGGAAGTTTTGCAAAAAAGGTTCCCAATATGATCTGTTGAGAAACTACATCCAGATTGTAATAATACTTGTGGAACTCACATACGTAGTAATCAAACAGACACATATCACAGATCTGTAATTTAACAAGAGCAGTCAACGATTGCTCTTTCTCCACAGTTTCAGTGGATAAAGAAAAACCACAGAACTCCCGTTTTAATGCATCAGCTATAATTGCTAATACACCATCAACGGTCAGCGCTTGATCTATCTTTTCTTTGATGTCCGTATGAGCCACCAAAGACTTCCAATATTTTTACGCCGTTCCCATGAGGGCTGCCACACATAATTCATAGACTGATCCAGGGGATAAAATCCCAGCAGACGCAGTCATTCGAATTAGTGATAACCACTCATCTATCTTTTCAGATACATGCTTCTCACAGTCGATATCAAGAAAAGCACCAGGGGTAATTATTGGCTTTAATACGTTATCCCTTGGAATAAATTCCTGTTTGGTTTTATGGGGATAATCGGGCCTATAAATTTCCCTTTTTGCAGTCACCAATTCATTAAACTTTCGGTTGCCTAAATGAACTGGAATTTCTTTCGCCAGGCCTAAGGCTTTCCTTAAGTCCTTTGCCAACTCCCCACTTTGGGAGTTCAACTTCACATTTCGCTTTTGTGGGTCTAAAATGTAAGGAGCTACTGACTCCTTATACATTTCTTCCACACTCCTGCCTTGATCTCATTTGGAATTTCTTCCTCCGAATTTCAATTTTTTGACTGGTTTTTCTGTAGTACTCTCCCGTCCAGAAGTCGCCTCGGCTTCAGGCTTTTTAAAACTCCTTTCATGCTCAATAGAGTCTAACATCTTGTTTACTATAGAACCTACTTCCTGAGCAAGATGGTTTCGGCTCTCAAGACTTTCTGTACTCCCTTGAATAGTTAGCTTAGTTAAAATATCATTTATACTCTTAGTAATTCCATAGGGAGACATCCTAGGCTCTGAAACGAACTCCAGTCGTGACGGAGTTCCAGAAGGATTTCCCGATGATTTTTCTTCTCCAGCCATTTTCAAGGACTTATTTGAAACTTTTCAAAATTTTGGGCTAAATTAAAACTATTAGAAAAAGACAAAAGATGAAGGTGCGGTAAAAAGAGAATTTTAAAACTTACTGACCTAAAAGACAAAATTTTTTGTTTTCCAGGGGTAAAGAGGAACTATCCTCCGCGGTGCACATACGTCTAACTCGAAGAGTATATGTTGATATAATCTGGTTTTGACGATGAAAAATGTTATGTATTGCTAATGTGTTATTTAAGTGTACAGAAGAACATGTCTTCGAGTGTAGAAGCTGGTTTCTGCTATCTGGGCAATTTGTAAAAGAGTTATGTTGATGACTTTAACAGAGGAAATGATTTAGCCATCAGAATGGTGTTCTGAGGACAAGATTTATTATCGAGTCTACTATCTCTATTGTAGAGATGAGCTTCTGTGTCACAGATGCTATAACTCTCCTTGTTGGAGATTGTTACTTAAGCGAGCACATGTAAATCTAAATTCACTCTTGGATTTGACTTATTTGTCGAGATCATTCTTTCAGTTGATTTGGAAAGATACGGTGAGATATATTTCCTAAACTTAAGTGAATTTATGATTATGGAATTTGGCCACGGCCTAATCGGGTTGAAATCTCCCTAGTGCGAATATTTTACAATGAAAATGTTTTCATATAAAGGAAACGAATTAATCCCAATGCCAATTTCATATACGGAAAAGTGATGGCTCTGCTGTTGCAGAAAAAAAACCTCTGTGCGAAATACATTATCCTTGATTTGAAGTCTTATTTATTTATCTAATGTTTTATGGATAATGTTTATCTTATTGGAAGCTATCATACAAGATCGAATCTTGGAGCAAATGGCAAGATATCAACTAGCCGTTATGATTAATTAGGAAGCTTGTTCTATGAACAAGCTTATAAGCAAGAGTGAAAACATAACTCTAATTCGTGGTTCAACCCGAGAGCTTACCAGAAATCTTCATTCCTTCACTATTGCAAAAGCTTAAAGCATCCATTGTTCTTTCACCGAGTTGATCTCCTCTTTAGAGAGCGTTTCTTTTGTAGCTGTAGATTTTTCATTTTGTAGCTATTCTTCTTGTTCTAGGTTGTTAGTCACACGGGGTGTGTGCAAGGGTAGGTGGTAGCCGTGAAGCCACGGGCTTAGTGAGGAGCCGGGGTTAGTCACGGTGTTTACGTGCAGATTGGGTTAGTCACGTGTGTACGTGCAAGTGGTTAGATACATTTTTGGTAGAAGTGTGCATCTATAACTTTCCTTGATCATCATATAATGAATACGCCCTAATTGGGATGAACGCTGGGAGAGTGGACGTATGCATTGTTTCCGAACCACTATAAGTCTTTGTGTCATTAACACGTAAGATAATATACATCAAAACTGAAAATCTGTACAGTAGATCCAGTTTCTGTAATCTAATAGAGCCCTGCTTCTGTGATCAGATTTAATAGAAAAAGTGTAAAAAATGTTAAGGCACTAATTCAACGCCCTTCTTAGTGCAATCCTATACCAACAATATAAATCAATGCGGAGTCCATCATCCTCAGCCAAGTTCAAATTATCTCCTTTCTCCTCACAACATAGGCAAATGCAACAAAGGTAATCCCTGTAGTGGCGAAAGATACCTTAACACTCTAAACAGTGTGGTGAGTGCTGGCAACGGTGGCAGAGGCGGAGGAGGAGAAAGAGGCGGAGTGGGTTTTCAGACAGGTGCGGCGGCAATGGGTTAGGGAATACGATTTCTGGATGGTTGACGGTTCAGGCAGGCCTAACGATTGGGATTAATGGGTCGGATATAATGGATTTTCTGAACCCATTGTTCAACCGGGCCTAATTTAGGTCGGCCCTAAAAAATCGGTTTGGTAAATACCAATTGTTTTTTTCGATTACTAATTTCAGTTCGAATACCATTTTAATAAAATTATTACACGACTCTAATTATCGAAATATCGATATCAAATTCTCGAAATTTTAAAGTTTCGGTGTTAGAATCGGTATACCGAAGTTTTTCTCTTCCCTAGTTTGTGATATGTGATGAAATTTTAGTTTCCCAACCTGGTTGATCTTACAAAATGCTATGGGTAGATCTGTTACTTCGTGATGTTAGTTTGAAAAATATTTTGTGAAATATTTTGATTTTTTTAATTAATGTCAATAATTCGGTATTTGTAACACCGAGTCGGTAAAAAATTGGGAAGCTCGTGCTTTAAACATCGAGTTTAAACCTACTAAGAAAGAACTAGATATTTGAAATGATAATTTTTTTGATTTTTTTAAGTAAATTCGATATTTAAAACACTAAATTATTAACATTAATAAATAAATAAGAATTTCACCCGAATATTTTGTAAAATATTTTGATAACTTAAGGTTAAGGGTCGTCCAACAAATTGACGTGTCATGTGTGAGGAGGTATACTTGTTACACAGAACGAGTTCGGGATTACCATTTCTGACAGACTCGAGGACGACTTACTCGTCCAATATTCATTTCATTTGATCCACCATCACGAAAACAGTGGCGGACACTACAACCTCAGACTCTATTACAACGCTGTTCTTGGTCACATTCCGAAGCGCGTGCTTTGGGAAGGACCCCGTGCTGTCGTCTTTCAGAGAATACTGCACGTAGCTGATCATGTCCGGGAGCAGGAGGGTCGAGCTGAAATCCACCTCCCACCTCGTACCGTTCCCTTGCGTCGACCCCCTTGCATTTGTCAACCTCGAGTTCATCCCCACCGCGCCATTCCTCTCAACAACCACTCTGTCTACCTGCTTGAATGGACCGTTTGACACGTCCAGCTGCACCGTGTCTATCCCCTTGTTCGAGCCGGTGAACAGGTTGTTCACTACGTTCACCCCTTTCGCCACCCCGTTGATTGATTTGAGGACGACGTATGCATCCCCCAGGAAGAAGCTGTCAGTTATGTCCACCTGCACGGGGTCCTCCATGACAATGCCCGTGAAGTCCATGTAGCAGTTCACGATCCTCGTCTGCGTGTTACCTGGCACTTTCAGGTAAATACCCGTGCCGCCAAAACTGGTCGCCTTGTTGTAGCAATGCACACCTGAGAAAGTGTTTGCCTGGGAGGTCACCATTATTCCCACCATGGCAGAGAAGATGACGACGTCGGTCACCGCGTTGTCGTTCCCCTGCAAGTTAATGCCAATCCCAGAGAAGTTCCTCTCCCCTGGGTCACTGCCTGCAGTAATGTGTTGGCCTAGGAAGGAATTCCTCACATAGGTCTCGTGTCCCCCCTGGACCAATATGCCGTTGCTGCTAAAATGCGCGATGAAACAGTTGTCAATGCCGATCCTTAGAGAATTCCGGACCAGAATGCCACCACCCCTGTAGTTGGCGTCGAGCAAGAGGTCTCGAAATGTTATGAACTCGTAGTAGTAGGACATTGAACCATTCGAGTTTGACAGATCGATCAGGTAACCGTCCATGGGGAAATCAGCCGATGCTTGCAATGTGCCTCCATGAATCTGCCAATTCAGAGAATGAACTCGTATCATTTTCATGGAGCCGGGTTAGTCATTCCTATTGATAAAGAATCAATTGCCAACCCCGCCAATGTCATACCACGATATTCCCGACGCCCGCGGAAGGGAACTGAAGGGGACGACTGATAACGTAGGTACCGCCTTGGAGGTTTATCCGGACGCCACCTAGATTTGAGATACCCGCCGTCAAGGAACCATGAGAAGGGCCTTTGATTGCGTCGGACAACGCGGAAAGAATAGCAGCCGTGCTGTCCGTTTTACCAAATGGGTCGGCACCATATGACGTCACGTCATATACCGTCCCCTGGGACCGCTCCTGGATAGGCAAACGCGATGTCCAGGAGTCAGAGGCAATGGTAATAGAAGAAGTGAAAGTAGAGAAAAGCACATTGAAATCACCGAGGGAGGGCCGGGGCTGGCAGAGCCAAGCTGGTCGAGGGAGGCCTTGAAATCGCGGAGTCGCATCGTGGGGTCATGGAACAACTTCATCCGTGCGGTGGCCGGCAGAGGATATCCGCAATGAACATGGAAGAGCAACGAGGCGGCGGCGAGAACAAATAACAAAGAGGGAGCTGCCGATTCTGCCATTGGTGTGGAGGAGGGGCTTTCCTCCCCCACCTCTCAACAGGGTTTGTTGTTGTTGTTGGAGATTCCAAATTGTTATAATAAGTTTATGGAGAAAGAAGAGGAGTGCACGGAAAGAGAAGGGCTCAACTGAAAAAGGGATCTCTCGTTAGGACAAAGGTGAAAAGGGAGGACGAGGAAGATGAGGAGGAGGAGCTTGCAATGCGATGCAGCCTTTTACTTTTCCGAGCTTTGTTCGCTATTAGTCCGAAAAATATTTTCGGATTTACGGGAAAAACTTTTAAAATTAATAGTTTATAGTCCCGAACTAAGTCGAACTCTAAGTGATTGAGTTCGGGCCACGTAGGCGAACTCGAACTCTATAAATTCAACTTTAATAGACAAAGAATTCAATTCTGAATATTTCTAGAATTCGATTTCGAAAAAATAAAATAGGAATTCTTAAAATTTTAACCATAAATCCAAAAATGTTACGCGAACTAACAAATTTCGAAACAAAACTCTTACTTTTCCCAACTACTTGTAAGAACAAAAGAAACGAAGCAAAAGCAAAGCTAAAAAGCATTAACCATGAAATGATAACCTCCTCAGCTGTTTACTCCCTCCACCCAAATGAAAAGTTGAATGGTAAAAGAATAGGAAAGAAAAGGTCTTTCCCCCATCCAACAGTTGACCCTGACTCGTGAGTTTTAATGGAAAACAAGTGTGAGGGAGAGTGAGATTGGGGTCACCATCGAGCGGCCCTTCCAGAAATGCTACCTTTGGAGGAAGAGAGTTGGGTCAGCAATTCTGACTACTTCCCTTGGATTGGAGGGAAGAGCAAGAGCATTGATGAATGGTATTGATGATGTGGGGATTGGTGGGTGGGTTTCGTTGAGGTAAAATTTCTTGGGTTTTGGGGGGGGGGGGGGGGGGGGGGGGGGGTTGTTGGGTTAGGTATTGCTCTTTTATTACATCACCACCAAAAAATTACTTACTGCTCAACGTCCATGCCAGGACAATATATATGTAATAAGATCATTAAGTACTGTGCCTAAAGCTACCGCACCAAACCAGGTGTTTTCCATCGACAATACACGAATCACCATTTTCATTCTACCCCCATTATCACAACCATAACCCCACAGCTGTTCTTCCCTTCTTCTTCTTCTTATTCAACCTGCCACGTCCACCCTTTACGAAAACCCGAGTATTTCACAAAACTTGAGGTGGGATCTGGGAATGGGAGGCTGTCCAACACGAAAGACAAAAAGGGCACATTGTTTCGTCAATAATGGGCCATATCGGCCCATTCAAGTGTAAATTGGGCTGGGCTGATTTTTTGTTGGTTTTATGAATGTGAGAGCCCACAGATTGGTATGGGCCTGGGCGAATTGGGCCACGGGGAGCAACAAAAGGGGGGAAAAGGGAAGGTGAAGGTGAAAACAAAATCAATCGCGGCGATCGAAGAGGGGGGGGGAAGGAGAGAATTTAACCCTAGAGAGGAGAAGAGAAGGGAAAGAGATCGGAATCGGATCGAGATGGGGAAGAAGAAGAAGAGGGGAGGAGTGACGGAGAAGGTATGGTGCTACTACTGCGACAGGGAGTTCGACGACGAGAAGATACTTGTACAGCACCAGAAGGCCAAGCACTTCAAGTGCCACGCCTGCCACAAGAAGCTCAGCACCGCCTCCGGTATGGCTATCCACGTCCTACAGGTCCACAAGGAGTCCGTCACCAAGGTCCCCAACGCCAAGCCCGGCCGTGAATCCACTGACATCGAGATTTACGGCATGCAGGGCATTCCCCCTGACGTCCTCGCCTCCCATTACGCTGCTGACGACGGTCTGCGAAACCACTATCTCGATTACCCGGCTCGCTATCATTTCAATTTATCCCAGTCTGACTTTTGTTTTCATCTGACTGATTGTGTAGATGAGGATGCGGCCGCCCCTCCCAAAGTGGCCAAGGTCGACGTTCGACCTCCCCCGCTTGCTCCCCCTTCCACCATCCCCGGCGCATTAGGTGTTGGATATCCCCCTCGTCCGCCTTTAGGCGCAATCCCGCCAATGTACAGCCCTTACTTTTTCATTCCTTGAGATCTTTTATTCCTATTCATTGACTTGGGTTAGGTTCCTATTGGCTGATCTGAATTAGTCTTGATAGTTTTGTAAATGAGAGTTTCGTTCAGAAGACAGCCCATAAATTTGATTCTTTTTCACTTCATGAGTCACCCACAAAAACACATGCTAATACCCAATTCTATGTCAGGAGATGAGACTGCCTTTTGTTTATTGAAGGCACTCTCTTGTTTGCTGTTTTGTTGTTGAAGAAACTGTCCTCAACATGTTTTACTAATTGTTCTGGTTCCGGTGCAGGTACAACCCAGCATTGGCAGTGCCTCCAGGTGGCTGGGCCGTCCCTCCTCGTCCTCAGCCCCCTTGGTTTCAGCCGTATGGAGCCGTTTCAGTTCCTCCCATGCCTACAACTTTACCACCCGTGCATCAGCCATTGTTTCCAGTACAGAATGCTATCCCATTACAATCGACTAGTGCTCCCCAGCCTCCGCAGATAATGCCTCCTGGCCTTCCTACGCCAACCTCTGCTCCTGTTTCCCAACCTTTGTTTCCTGTCGGCAGTACCAGCAACATACCCGGTCAAAGTTCTCCATTTAATGCCCCAGGCATCCCTCAAAGTTCTCCTGCTGATCTCTTGACGAATGCAAGTACCCTCCATGCGCAGAATACCCAAGGTTGGTTTTTTTCCCTTTTATCTCTGATGAATCTTGTCCCCTTGCTTTTCTTCTTGAAAAAGGATTTCATGGTGACACTTCCATTCTGAATTCTTTATCTCTTCTATGTGGATGGAATAATAGTGATGGCTGTTACATTGTTGAGAGCAGTCTGCTGTTTAGTTTAGAGAATAGCCATTATGGTTCTCCAACTCATCATATGGGCTAGGAGAAACTTCGACATTGTTCACTTGTGCCTCTTCAATTCCATATAATATTTGTTTGTGGGAATCACGTCACGTCTCTCTTTCTCCGATGTTTTTTTTTCTTTTATGCATTGGATGAAGTAGTCAGGCACTCTGGTATTGGAACACTTTGGCTCTGATATGTAACTACCAAGAAGTCTGACACTTCTGCATGCTAATTCTGTTCCTTAACTTATCAAAAGGGAGCTAATTCGTTCATTGTAATTGTCTTAATAGATGGTGCAATCACAAATTCCCATTCATATGCATCTGGCCCAAATACTGGGGGTCCTTCAATTGGGCCTCCTCCAGTGATTGCAAATAAAGCTCCTGCTGCTAATCCTGCTACAAATGAGGTGTATTTAGTTTGGGACGATGAGGCGATGTCCATGGTATGTTGTTGATAGTATATCTCATTATTGGCATTTCTATTGGTCTTTCATGAATATTTTCTTTTATTTATTGTGGCCTTAATCAATTTTCAGGAGGAAAGAAGAATATCTCTGTCAAAGTATCAGGTGCATGACGAAACCAGCCAGGTAAGTCATTGACCCCTTCCTGAAATATGACTATGACCTGCCTAACCAGTTGAGTAGGCTTTGTACAGTGACATATATTCATTTGGAATTTCCTTAAAGCCTAAATATCCTTGGGAAGATAAGTATTTTTCATGTGCTTGAATACCATTGTTTGGCTTTGAGCGATGATTTATTTTATGGACGTCCTCCTGTCTTGAAGCAATTCAACAACTTGTGGGCATCAAAATTTTCAAGTATGTATTCACCTTTTCTCTGTGCCAGTTGGGATCCGATTGCCATCCTTGTAACAATAGTAAGCTCTAGAAATACCACATAGATTGAGGATTATGAATTTTGTACATTTCTGATATTGCTCCTCTCACTTATGCCTAAATCCCTGCTGTGGGGTTTGGGCTGGGGCGAAGACTGCGAATGGATATAATATCTGTTGTTAGCATCTCGTTTCAATTTGCCTGGCTCAGGTCAGACGCCTCTTCTGCAATATTTGGTATCTTTGAGAGGAACATCCGCTTGATACTTTCTACTCTGTGAAAGTTGGCTACACTTTTGTATTCTGATCCTCCTATTGGGTTTCTTTACCACAGATGAATTCGATAGACGCGGCCATAGACAGGAGGATATCAGAAAGCAGGCTTGCCGGTCGAATGGCTTTCTAAGTTGATGTGCTATCAAATTTCGTGAGATGCTCGCACATTCTTGTGAGGCTTCTGGGATCGGACTGATAACAACAAAAAGAGGAAAGGACTGACTCAGTTGGACAGCTTTTACTTCCCAATGATTTTGGTTTTGGCTGCGCTTCAATCTTTATTGTATCATTTGTAACCTTTAGTTGGGGGAGAGATCCTCACTGGGAACAGCTTATTGTTAGACGAACTTCCATCTGTTTGATTCTGGAGCTTTTATATTTTATATTTTTTTTTAGATATGGTGTCCTTTGCTTTCAAGGTTATGATTTTGCAACCGGGATTCATTAGACTTATTGAGTGCTTATCAACTGTTGTTGTCTGTATATGCCTGCCTGTTCTGTATTATTCCAGTCTGTTTTGTTGAAAAAGGGTAAAGATGAGAACCTTTGTAGCTCATTCATGGGCATGGTCGACGCAAAGGCATCGAGGCACCCACTCCCACCTCTTCTACCTTCTCATGTCCAGCATCACTGACGTACGTTCGCCACCCGCTTCCATCACATAGAATTGCAGTTAGTGCCGCTGCGCCATCCTCTCCATCTCCACTCAGTAGTTGTCCCCACCCTCAGGCATTTTCGGCACCTTTTAACTTGCTCATCTCCACCATTGCCACAAGAAGCAGCCTCCCCCTGTTCTCCACCAGGCTCGGCGACCTCCGGAAAAAAAACTCATCGGCGAGTGTCTTCCCTCCCATGTCGAACACCAGCATGCTGTAGGGGAAAGTTTCCCTCATCCGATTCTGCTGGAATCTTTAGACAGCTCCCCACAGGGAGAAGGACGACTTGGAGGTGCTTCTGGTGATTTTAGGATCCCCTGGCCAGACGGTACCAGATGCCGGCCCTGAATCAAAGAACCTTCAACTCGTTCTTACCAGGAGCTTCTTCAATTCCTCGTCCGACGACTAATCCTTGTTTGAAATATCCCCCGATATTTCCATACAATGAGAAAGTTGTGAACAAGTTGTATTTGCATTGTAAAAGAAACTAAATAATCTTAACTGAAAAGGGGAAAAGAGTTTAAATATTTTGTTTCCTTATTATTGAGAGAGAAAATAGGAACGAGGAAGAAAAAGAAGAGGTTTGTACGGATTTACCGTTAGTTTTTAAAAAAATTTGCGAAAAACTGTCTAAGTTTCGTAAATTACCAAAATACAGTCGAAGGGGCGCGTTTTGAAAATGCGTTTTGAAAATGCCCCTCTCAAATAACAAAGAGGGCGAGTTTTCAAAACCCGTCCTTCGTGTAAAATGGCCGGGGCGAGTTCTCGAAACCCGCCCCCTTCAACACTTAAAAAAAAAGAGACTCTCGGGGGGCGGAAACCCGCCCCTTTAATAAATAAATCAAAAACGCTCTTCTAGCTCAGTTTGTCACGTATTCTCTTACTTTGCAAGAGATCTTGGGTTCGATTCCTATTAGGATGAAAATTTTTTAGTTTTTTGAGAAAAAATTATTAAAAGTTCTTGCTAATATGAATCAAACCCAAGACCTTTCGCAATTTACAATGCTACTTTAACCAACTCAACTAGAAGGGCGGGTTTTAAAGAGGCGGGCGAAACACTCTTTTTTTTAGATGGGCGGGTTTTGCGTAATTTATGAAACTTGACCGTTTTTCGCGAATTTTTTTAAAAACTAACTGTTCAGCCGTACAAACCTCAGAAAAAGAAACTGTATCTTCTATTACTATTGTTGTAACAGACAGAAGATCATATTATAAAATCTCAACAACTCATAAACATCTTCTCGTAACTCTTCATATTAAGTTTACATGTATATATATATAACCGGGCATGGGGGGTGTGGTGTCAGGTCCAACGACTAGGCGTACCAGCAGGAGGTCGTCGAGCATGACAAAAGAGGATCCAATCCTAGAGCTGACTGGAGTTCCGACTGTTCCAACAGGAGAGCCGGCCGGACAAAGTTCGAGCAGTCTGACGCTTTCAAATGTAATCCCCTCCTTCAGTGGTGATCATCCTCGAAAGTCGATTCGATTGGGTATTGAATTATTATTCAAATTTCTTGTTTGATAGGCGATCAAGGAGAAGGATGTTAGACCCGATGATGCCACTCAGGGGATCGGAGAAAATCAATTTCTCATGCAAGGATTGGCTGAGATATGACTGAATGGAATCAACAGCTGAAACTTGATTCTCTGCGTCGCGTACTTTTAGATGCCGTCTTCTGTTAGTTGTTCAAGCAAGCAACCCCTTTTCATTTGGCATTCAAACATGTTGGTTTGGCTGATCGAACCTTGGATTTAGTGCGTCTGTCATTCGTCTTAACTAAGGACACATAGTTGTTTTTTTTTTTAATTTGTAAAATCCATGTTGAGCTTATGGTTTGCAAAATATTTACGAAATAGTTAAAATTTCTCGGATTTTATGTTAATTATATAAAATTTAACTGTATTTCATAAATTTTTTTTAAAAAAGCAAAGGTATTTATGTACAAACCTTCACACCTAATGCATTAACCACTACTTGACCAATGATTTCAACTCGAATGTAAAACGGACAGAAGGTTTGGATGTAGTAGAAGACCACAATATCAAGAGTAGATCTTTAGCTGAGCGGGGGGTGCTAAATAATGAAGGTGGTAGCAGCAACTTCTCCGTTTAACGCAGCCTCCCCTTGCTCTCCACCAGGCTTGGCGACCTCAGGAACCTCCTCATCGGTGCCTGTATCTTGGACCAGCTGCTTCCTCCCCCATCGTACGCCAGCACGCTGTAGGGGCTATAACCCATGCAGTAAAACTTTTCCCCTACCCAAACCATCCTGCCCTGCCAGACTCCAGGCAGCAAAGCCTTGGCAGGGAGCAGCTCCTTCCCCACAGGGAGAAGAACCCGCTGCCAAGCTCTCGTTGGTCAGGTTCTTCACTGCATATGGGGATATCAGGTCGTAAGATGGCCATGTCCATGGAGCTCGGGGTGAAGCTCAACCCAATCGAGGGAAAGAGGGGAGCCTTGGTCGTGGGTGGCCAGCGGAGTTAAGGAGCCAGCGAGATGGTTGCAAAGGACGAGGTTCTTTGGGTGGTCTCGTCTGAAACCCAGCATATCAACCCTCCAGTGGAGGTGGCTGGATAGAAGCCGTGGGGTATTATGTTGGAGAAGTTGATGCGATACCGAGGATTCCTTTGATTTGTAGTATAATGATTCAACTAACGCTTACAAATCACATACGTGTAATTTAGTTCCGGTATCCTTCCTGTCTACCAATGTGAACCCCCGTGGATACAAAAGCAGTGCAAATGACATTGTTCATTTTGTATAGAAGAATACAAGCTCCCCCACCATATTTTCTTTCTCGTTTACCAGACAGACATGCATTTTCAATCTTTCAGCTCACAGGCAAGTCAGGCAGCCCGAATAACACAAACTCAAGCGTCTCTGATCACTTTTAGGTTCCTGACTAACTAAGGGTTGTGTTCAGACTGAGAGATTTTCTTCCAAAAAATGTTCCATGGAGACTCGTTTCAAGATTGGCTGACATAGAGCACAGGCACAAGCCCTGCCATTTTGCCGTCCCTTCCAGGGCGCTTTTTCTTTACCTGCAAAAAAGGAAAAAAAGAGTGAATTCAGACCAGAGGAGATTGATAGTGTAGCGATGCAACACACAATGAAGTCCTGTTCTATTCGTGGAAAGTTGAATACTTACATAGAACCATCCATCGACTTCATACTCGATTTCTACCTCTTCTCCCGCTGTCAAATTTAACTGCAAGTTGTTGTTAAGTTAAAATTTGCTTTTCACACGCTGAACTCCGGCTCCAAATGAGACATCACAGGGCAAATAAGGTGAAATGAAAAGAATTAAGGTGCTAGTTCTACTCTCATTCGCCGTACACAGCAGATATCACAATGCAAACAAAGATCTCAAAAATACTGAGAGCAACAAACTTCACATCAACAATGAAAGACTGGGCAGAAAGTTTGAGGTCCTTAAACAATCTTTCACAAACAACTCTAGCTAAGAAGAAAGCCATCAAAATATACTAAAAATTCCCAGAACATATACGCAAAAGCTAAATGAAAAAGGCGACGTTTTTCAAAACAGAAATGGAAACACCTAACTAAAAGTTAACAAATGCATTTTATGCCAAGCTAAAGAAGGAAACACAAAATTACCAAAAAAAACAAGGAGAAGGAAACACATGAAAAAACAGCCAAAATCGGGTAAACTTTGTGCCACGAAATGTCTTCCCATCAAATAATTAGGATATCGAAGATAATCAATTTTGGACCGTCCAACTGGTGGCAAGATTTTACCTTAAAACGTGCATGCAAAGTAAGCAGCACATCATTCAGAAGTGTTGCGGGGCAAGATGGATCTGAAAGCTCCGATGCAATTATGGATCCTAGTTCTTCGAAAGATTCATGTGGACTTTGCATCCAGATCGGAGCCTCGATGACCATTGCTCTAACATAAACGCACTCGCATGCAACAGTTGTTCTGACAACTTCCATCAAAGAAGCCAACAAACTAGCTACTGTGTCCTTTGTACCAGTCCCTTTAGATACCGAAGACGTTTTTCGTGCACCTACACATTCACAAACAAAAGAACTTTTAACCACGAAGAAGGATGGAATTCAACAGCTTGAAGCATAGTAATCTACACGAGAAAAAAGCTATCTAAATAAAATAGAAACTATATAAACAGAGACCTGCTGAAAATGGATTTTCACTCAGATCAGAATCCATGGAATCCGTGTTCTCAGCAAATGCATTTACATCAACGCCTTCATCGATATCTTGCAATCCCAAAGCAAATGCGGCCGCTCTGCTCTTTCCCATTTCCTGAACCACTCTTGCAGCTGCATGAAGCACTGGTCTAGAGAAACTACGGAAAGAACTCTCCAATCTGACAGATGTGAACAGCATAACTTCAAGGACAATTCATTAAAGTTCTAAAAAAATGAAGTCATCACAACGAGCTTGGAATTTATGTCAAATACGCAATAAAGCAATTATCCTTACCTTCTCATCACTAGTTTGATCAGTGGCTGCGGTCGTTTTGCTTTTGAAGATTTATGTTTGCCTGGTTTTGGGGGAAGAGCATCTTTGCCATCACTATTTGAGTACTTAGATGAAACTGAAGTTGCTTCTGGTAATTTTAGGATCTCCCTGGTCAGACGATACCAGCCGACAGCCCTTTCCTGAGTCCTGATCCAAAGAACAACACTTTCATCAAACCAATTGAAGAGGAAGACAGCCATTACATTGACCATAGCAGTAGTTATATTTTTCCACTAAAAAAGAAAGTCAGGAGCAAGGGGATCCTTCAGCCAAATGATTTATTTTAGAAGGTGATAAGAGTACAACCCTGAATTTTGAGAGAACTATTCAACCACATGCCTGACATTGAGAAAAGACATCTTCTATAACCAAAAGATGGATCTTGTTTCATGAAAATGCGGTTATGCCTTCTATACCATAATATCACAAAGGAAGTGTGGCCAAATGTGCTAGGCCTTGTCATACTAAATTTGGTCAAAACATCAAACCAATCATGAAGGGACACAAAAACACTAATATTCAGAAGAAAATAAGCTTATTTAGAGAGAAAGTAGTAGAAGGTATACATTCAGTATCGGTATTTGTTGCCTCGGTCGTCAGCTGCTGCACAACTCGTGGAACAACATCCGCACGGGTTACCCCTCCAAGGGCATAAATATCAGCTAAAGCATCCCAGTTAGGAGTGGGGATTCCTCCGCCAGGATTTAAACCTTGTGCCCCCGTGTCTGATAAGATTCTAGCCAGATAATAGTAAATATAACGCAGGACAGTGCGGTCTTCACATTGCTGATTAAGCTGCAAAGTAAAGATGGTAAAGTGTAATTAACAAACTTTGGTATTATGTGAGACTGGGAAAATTATAGTCATACAATAAGAGCCTCAGTACACTCATTCTCAATTCGAAGATGTGCTACATATGACTAAAATATGCTACATATGACTAAAATATCTCAGCACACGTTTCTCCTATTAGAACGCACAATATGTTGTTGCAAAGCTCTCTGGAAGACGCTTCTAACGATGCCTGTCCTGCTCCCTACAGAGATTCGACGCCCCGGTGGCAGCCGGTCAAAGGGCCGGGCGAACCGAAACCCCCCTCCCGGAGGATCCGCAACTTCAGTTGACGATTACTCTGCCTTCGTTAATCCGATGAAAACCCACAATATGTCGTTGGAAAGTACTCGAGATGACGATTCCAATGACACTACGACCCACTCCGAACAGAGACTAGACACCCCCGTGGCAGCCGGTCAATGTTTCGCTCCCCAAATCTCTAGAGAGAGAAATCGACTTTCGACCTTTGAATCGATTGAGTAGAGTATAATTGAGTAAAATCATAACGGTGAAAAAATACATGCCTTTTTTTTTCACCTAGCGTGACTCATTCTTATCCTTGACCACTTTTAAGCTATGGAATGATTTTGGTTTCATTTTCGTCGGATTAGGCCGTTTGATTCGTTTAAAACGGCCGAAATGGAATTACCGTAGATTTATCCTTCCTGATCTGGAAACCAAACGCGCCCGTAAGGAAAATACAAATAGAAGTATCTTCGTAAGGTCATGATTGTGATTATTATGCTAACGGGTCGGCTATAGCTAGCTCTTGATATATTAAATTATTAATGTAGTATTAACTAACACCTAAGGATCCGTGCCGCAATGGTAGCGCGTCTGACTTCAGATCAGATTCACGTCGGGTTCAAACCCCCGATTCCTCTACACGGCTCTCCACCCCTTTTAATCCCCCTTTTCCTTTTGACTTTCAATCTCACCGTCCATTCTCCCCCCTTACTACCCATATCCCAGGCTCCAATCATTTAAAGTTCAGAGTCCACCACCATTCCCTACGCCTTCCCTCACGCGATCAGTCCCTTACCCTTTCCCCTCTTCAACTTCGCGATCAGGCCAAACCCTAGCAAAAGCCTGACTGCAACGAAATGTTGCCGCTCCGTCGCATCCCGCCCTCGATCCGCCGCCACTTCTCATCCTCATCCTCCGCGGCAGCGATACTTTCCTCCGACTCGCCCAACGCCATCCTCAATTCCTCACAGAAGACCCGCTCCGTCCTCTCCCTCCTCAAGTCCGAGACCAACCCCGGCCGAATCCTCGACATATGCCGCGCTGCGTCGCTGACCCCAGAATATCACCTCGACCGCATCGCCTTCTCCGTCGCTGTCACCAAACTCTCCAGGGCCAATGACTTCAGCTCGATCAGGGAGTACATTGACGAGCTGGTGACCTCGCGGCCCGACTTGCGGAATGAGAGGTTCGTCTCCCACGCGATCGTGCTCTACGGCCAGGCTAATATGATCAATGATGCTATCGAGATGTATAAGCGGGTGGACGACATGGGTGTCGATAGGAGTGTTAGGTCGTTCAATGCGTTGCTGTTTGCTTGCATCTTGTCGAAGGAGTTTAACGAGATGAAGAGGGTGTTCCTGGATTTCCCTCGGGTGTTCCGAGATGAAGGTATCGTCAACTACTAGCGAGGCATTACCCGGGTAAATGATTGCGGCACTAGTCGATGAGATTAGACTGTTTATACCTGTGTGTTTGTTCCTGCAGACAAACTTGTGGTTTCTACTTCCTGCTCCCTCATGCACACAGCAGTGGATCTTGTCAATGAGACTAAGTTGGATCAGGAACTGAAATCATGGCTCGCTTTTGCCGCTCAAAAGGTCATTGAAGTGAATGCATTGTCGCAGGCTTTGGCGGGACAGAAAGACGAGGTACCACTTACTCCCTTTATCTTGTGTAGTAAACTGAACTCATTTAATAGGGAAAGCTGATGGCGTGATGCTGGTAGTGAGTAGTTCCGTGGTGCGTACTATCGTTAATTATAATGTCAATCCAAGATCTCAATGTCGTAGTTGATAACATGCGTTATATTTGGTTACCAGCCTGACCAACTCTTTTGTGATTAAATAGTTCATCCTAACTGATTTTTATGACTTCAGGCATTTTTCTCTGCTAATGCCGCTGCACTAGCATCACGAAAGAGTTCCCCTAGGGTTACTAACGAGGCCGTTCAGAAGACCGTAAGTTCAACAGCCAGGGTTTGTTTTGAAACGGGTGAAAGTTCAGAAACGGGCGTGATGAATTCCTGTTTTATTCTCAGGCTTCTGCTTTGAAGGGCTCTGATCATCGCCGCGCGACAAACATGACCGCACTCGATGCCCAGCAAAAGATGCTTAACCTTCCCATTCTGCCAACCACATCAATTGGATCCTTCCCTCAAACCGTTGAGCTCAGAAGAGTTCGACGTGAATACAAGGCCAAGAAGTTAGTGACTTATGTCCACTGAAGTTTACTACTCGCCCCGACTCAAATCACATTTGCAGCAAACTTGTGATTTCGCTCACTCATTGTGGTGCCCCATTTTCAGGATCTCTGAGGATGAGTATGTCAATGCTATCAAGGAGGAAATCAACAAGGTCGTCAAGCTACAAGAGGAGCGCGACATCGATGTCTTGGTCCACGGAGAGCCTGAGGTTAGCTTAACAAATTCGGCATTCTGTATCGGCAACGCGGTTTTAGTAGTTGCTGTGGCCAAGGTTAATCTTCTCACTGTGAAATTGCAACGTGTTTATTCGTTGCAGAGGAACGACATGCTTGAGCACTTTGGTGAGCAGTTCCTCGTAGACACAATGACTCTGGCCCACAAGTTCCCCATCCACAAGGGCATGCCCCACAAGTTCTACCACGGCCGCACCGGCAGCGTCTCGAACGTCACCAAGCGCGCCATCGGAGTCGAGATCAACAAACAGGTCTCGGGTGAAAATGACATTTGATTCGATTGTTTAGTATTTTGGGTTCCTGTTGGGATCTGTGCATCGAGATCAACAAGCAGTCCGATTGTTTAGGGTTTTCGGCTTTATGTTGGTCTCAAGGGAATTGAATCGCTTGAGTTAAGGAAAAGAAATGGATTTTGAGGCAGAGGAATATGGGGAGTAAGGGGATAGGTACTTTTGCTTGTTCTTTCCTGGATACTTGGTAATAGTTTTAAGAATTTGATTTAGTGAGGGAAACTCTAGAGAGTATCCATCGGTTGTTTTTTTGGCAATTGATGTGCAGAGAAACAAGTAAGCTTTTGTTGTCTTGGTAGGGCTTTAGGCATTATTCTCACGCTACCGGAAAGCACACGTTTCTCGTAGACACAATGACTCTGGTAAGATAAGGAGTTTGATTTCCGATGGATACCAATCCTATATTGATTCGTTGTGGTTTTGTCGTGTAGGCAAGGAGTTTAGAAGGCCAAGGTATGCCTTCCAAACAGGCAGAGGGCATTTCTTTGGCTATCAGCCAAGCTTTCGGTGCCACGTTCGAGAAAGTTTCTGATAACTTCGTAAAGAAAACTGATCAGGTAAGTATGTTTACGTTTGCTATTGTATTCTCTATAATTTATATTTGCTTCATGTCTATCTTTTATTGATTGCAGGAGTTTTATGCTTCTAAATCGCAACATAAAGTAGAGAAAGTAGGGGCCAACATTGAAAAGATACGAAGCGATTTGCAGTATGTTTATGTAACAGTTGAATTGTCTATATGATCATTTTAGTGTAATATAAATGTCAATCATTCAATTTTTTTTTCAGATATGAGATGAATGCAATGGGAATGAAGATTGATAAGTTGGCTGATGTGTTAAGTGCACGATTGGAAGCCACCGAGCGTGAGTTGAGAGCAGAGATAGGCACCACGAGACAAGAGATAGGCACCGCGAGACATGAGCTGATGGCGAAATTAGAGGGCACTAGGTATGATATACTCAAATATTTTGTTGGTACGGTTATATCCGTATCCGCGTTTAGCGCTGTGCTTATTCGCTATTTCGTCATGTGATTGGCTGGCACTGTTGGAAAAATCATGGAAGGCTGGGTTTGTTTTGAAATGGGTGAAAGTTCAAACGCTGTAAATGTCATACTGAATTATCCTTTTAAAAGAAAGGAGTCCTCAGTTGGACTAACTTAGTTTATCCGGAGCGCCTTTCTCCGTGGGGTTACACTTACTAAGTGCGTGCATATGTGCCCCAAGGTTTGGAACATGAATCATATGTATGTATTGGTGTCGATGGATTTTTGCTGCCAAGGTAGTCTTATGTTGTTTACATCGTGATTGCGACAGCCAGAACTGTTGGGCCCTTTTTGGGTTTAGAAGAACCTTATATGTTTGAACCTATACTCTTGCGCAACGAGTCCGTTTGAACTTTCTTCAACCTCCAAACTGCGAAGAAATAGGGGAGAAGCCACCTTGTTTAGATCCTGCCTTCAACAGTTCCTCTAGCAAGCTACAGATCTTTCTTATACTTTTTTATTACGCATTCGATACTCCGGCTGTCTGGTGGGGCATGGAATGTCCGAATACTTGCTAGAACCTGGAAATTCGAAAGAACGCATGTCGTCTGCGCCTATTGATGTCCAGTTTGTTCGTCTCCTTGGCTTTTGGCCCTACTGTTGTTGGTGCTGAATTTGTTTAGTTCCAATGCTTATTGAATTGTGCGACTAAGTGTGAAACTGAGGTCACTTTAGCTTAATCGTCGTCGAGCCCCGATCTAAACCTTCCCCAACCGTTAACTGAACCACGGCGGAGGCAGGCTGCAATCCTGCCAGTGTGCTCCTCTGACTAACTCCAATAGATCATGCATGATGGAGCTAGAACTGCAGGGAAACAAACGCGCCGCCACTCCCCAGTCTTGGCGCGAGAATTCTCCATGGACAAACTGAGTTCTCTCTGAACTTACAGTTTGACTGATAATCTTTTGTGATCATCCACAATTCACGAAGTAATACTTCAATGCTCAGTCCACATGTGTAATCTTTTTCGGTTGTAGCAGAACCTCCTATGTTTGAACCTGTGCTCTTGTACAGCGATGAATCTCATTGATATTTCTTTTATTACGATATATTTCTTGGATTAATAAAGAACTCCACAATAAAATTAACTAATTGCCTACAAAGTTCGTTATATTTATTTTTAAAGCGTTGCACTCCCAAACTTGTCATCCTTCCCTCCCTGGCTGAAGAAGCTACGACAGCAACCATGGGATACACGATGCACCAGGAAACAATCCGTAGCGATGGCAGCCAACAACTCATCAGCACCTTTCCGGATGCCTTGCCTGTGTTCTCCTTCCTAGACTTCAAAGACGACGACATCACCGGTCCTCCTGAATCAAAACCTTGGTTGTCTCCCTCTATTTTGGACCACGAATGCCATGTCCCGTCGAGGGAGCTGCGGTGATGCCAATCCTTGATGTGGCTTGAGCTGCGGTCATCCTGAGTTTCCCTTCCTCAGTCATGGTCATTACAGCTGCTGTACTGCTGAGGACGACTATGAGAATCGTTGCTTTTGTTTGGAAATCTACGCCCCATATTTGAGGTCGGATGTGTCGTCTCTTGTTGAGGTCCGTCTTCTGAACGGGCAGTCAAATGACAACGCCAGATCAGCCTGTCTCTCTCAAGTTATGGCCACTGCCCTATCTCTGTTTATGCACTCCCCAATCCTCCGTTAAACAGATGCAAAGCAAACATGGGCTTACCTCGAGTTTTGTTCCTTAATTTTCAAGTATGTATTCACCTTTTCTCTGTGCAAGTTGGGATCCGATTGTCATCCTTGTAACGATAGTAAGCTCTAGAAATACCACGTAGATTGAGGATTATGAATTTTGTACATTTCTGATATTGCTCCTCTCACTTATGCCTAAATCCCTGCTGTGGGGTTTGGGCTGGGGCGAAGACTGCGAATGGATATAATATCTGTTGTTAGCATCTCGTTTCAATTTGCCTGGCTCAGGTCAGACGCCTCTTCTGCAATATTTGGTATCTTTGAGAGGAACATCCGCTTGATACTTTCTACTCTGTGAAAGTTGGCTACACTATTGTATTCTGATCCTCCTATTGGGTTTCTTTACCACAGATGAATTCGATAGACGCGGCCATAGACAGGAGGAGATCAGAAAGCAGGCTTGCCGGTCGAATGGCTTTGTAAGTTGATGTGCTATCAAATTTCGTGAGATGCTCGCACATTCTTGTGAGGCTTCTGGGATCGGACTGATAACAACAAAAAGAGGAAAGGACTGACTCAGTTGGACAGCTTTTACTTCCCAATGATTTTGGTTTTGGCTGCGCTTCAAATCGATCTTTATTGTATCATTTGTAACCTTTAGTTGGGGGAGAGATCCTCACTGGGAACAGCATATTGTTAGACGAACTTCCATCTGTTTGATTCTGGAGCTTTTATATTTTATATTTTTTTTTAGATATGGTGTCCTTTGCTTTCAAGGTTATGATTTTGCAACCGGGATTCATTAGACTTATTTGAGTGCTTATCAACTGTTGTTGTCTGTATATGCCTGCCTGTTCTGTATTATTCCAGTCTGTTTTGTTGAAAAAGGGTAAAGATGAGAACCTTTGTAGCTCATTCATGGGAATGGTCGACGCAAAGGCATCGAGGCACCCACTCCCACCTCTTCTACCTTCCCATGTCCAGCATCACTGACGTACGTTCGCCACCCGCTTCCATCACATAGAATTGCAGTTAGTGCCGCTGCGCCATCCTCTCCATCTCCACTCAGTAGTTGTCCCCACCCTCAGGCATTTTCGGCACCTTTTAACTTGCTCATCTCCACCATTGCCACAAGAAGCAGCCTCCCCCTGTTCTCCACCAGGCTCGGCGACCTCCGGAAAAAAAACTCATCGGCGAGTGTCTTCCCTCCCCATGTCGAACACCAGCATGCTGTAGGGGCTACGGTTCATAATGCAGTAAAAAGTTTCCCTCATCCGATTCTGCTAGAATCTTTAGACAGCTCCCCACAGGGAGAAGGACGACTTGGAGGTGCTTCTGGTGATTTTAGGATCCCCTGGCCAGACGGTACCAGATGCCGGCCCTGAATCAAAGAACCTTCAACTCGTTCTTACCAGGAGCTTCTTCAATTCCTCGTCCGGCGACTAATCCTTGTTTGAAATATCCCCCGATATTTCCATACAATGAGAAAGTTGTGAACAAGTAGTATTTGCATTGTAAAAGAAACTAAATAATCTTAACTGAAAAGGGGAAAAGAGTTTAAATATTTTGTTTCCTTATTAAGAGAGAAAATAGGAACGAGGAAGAAAAAGAACAGGTTTGCACGGATTTACCGTTAGTTTTTAAAAAAATTTGCGAAAAACTGTCTAAGTTTCGTAAATTACCAAAATACAGTCGAAGGGGCGCGTTTTGAAAATGCCCCTCTCAAATAACAAAGAGGGCGAGTTTTCAAAACCCGCCCTTCGTGTAAAATGGAGAACCCGCCCCCTTCAACACTTAAAAAAAAAAAGAGACTCTCGTGAAAACCCGCCCCTTTAATAACTAAATCAAAAACGCTCTTCTAGCTCAGTTTGTCACGTATTCTCTTACTTTGCAAGAGATCTCGGGTTCGATTCCTATTAGGGTCCCCCAAAACACTCTTTTTTTTAGATGGGCGGGTTTTGCGTAATTTATGAAACTTAGACCGTTTTTCGCGAATTTTTTTAAAAATTAACTTTTCATCCGTACAAACCTCCGAAAAAGAAACTGTATCTTCTATTACTATTGTTGTAACAGACAGAAGATCATATTATAAAATCTCAACAACTCATAAACATCTTCTCGTAACCCTTCAGATTAAGTTTACATGTATATATATATAACCGGGCATGGGGGGTGTGGTGTCAGGTCCGACGACTAGGCGTACCAGCAGGAGGTCGTCGAGCATGACAAAAGAGGATCCAATCCTAGAGCTGACTGGAGTTCCGACTGTTCCAACAGGAGAGCCGGCCGGACAAAGTTCGAGCAGTCTGACGCTTTCAAATGTAATCCCCTCCTTCAGTGGTGATCATCCTCGAAAGTCGATTCGATTGGGTATTGAATTATTATTCAAATTTCTTGTTTGATAGGCGATCAAGGAGAAGGATGTTAGACCCGATGATGCCACTCAGGGGATCGGAGAAAATCAATTTCTCATGCAAGGATTGGCTGAGATATGACTGAATGGAATCAATAGATCATGCATGATGGAGCTAGAACTGCAGGGAAACAAACGCGCCGCCACTTCCCAGTCTTGGCGTGAGAATTCTCCATGGACAAACTGAGTGCTCTCTGAACTTACAGTTTGACTGATAATCTTTCGTGATCATCCACAATTCACGAAGTAATACTTCAATGCTCAGTCCACATGTGTAATCTTTTTCGGTTGTAGCAGAACCTTCTATGTTTGAACCCGTACTCTTGTACAGCGATGAATCTCATTGATATTTCTTCTATTACGATATATTTCTTGGATTAATAAAGTTAATAAATTAACTCCACAATTAGTTAGTGCCGCTGCGCCATCCTCTCCACCTCCACTCAGTAGTTGTCCCCACCCTCAGGCATTTTCGGCACCTTTTAACTTGCTCATCTCCACCATTGCCACAAGAAGTAGCCTCCCCCTGTTTTCCACCAGGCTCGGCGACCTCAGGAACCAAACTCATCGGCGAGTGACTTTCCTCCCATGTCAAACACCAGCACGCCGTAGTCGCTACCAGAATCTTAGACAGCTCCCCACAGGGAGGACGGCGACTTGGAGGTGCTTCTGGTGATTTTAGGATCCCCTGGCCAGACGGTACCAGATGCCGGCCTTTCTGCGGTCCCGAGTCAAAGAACCTTCAACTCGTTCATACCAGGAGCTTCTTCAATTCCTCACCCGACGACCAATCCTTGTTTGAAATATCCCCCGATATTTCCATACAATGAGAAAGTTGTTCACTTCGATGGAGATGAGAACATGAGCTAAGTATTTGCATTATAAAAGAATTTAAATATTTTGTTTCCTTATTATTGAGAGAGAATAGCAATGGAGGAAGAAAAGGAAACCGTATCTTCTATTACTATTGTTGTAGGAGACAGAAGATCATATTATAAAATCTCAACAACTCATAAACATCTTCTCGTAACTCTTCAGATTATGTTTACATGTATATATATATATATATAACCGGGCATGGGGGGTGTGGTGTCAGGTCCGACGACCAGGCGTACCAGCAGGAGGTTGTCGAGCATGACAAAAGAGGATCCAATCCTAGAGCTGACTGGAGTTCCGACTGTTCCAACAGGAGAGCCGGCCGGCGTCACTTACTTTTAGATGCCGTCTTCTGTTAGTTGTTCAAGCAAGCAACCCCTTTTCATTTGGCATTCAAACATGACACATATAGTTGGGTTTTTCTTTTAATTTGTAAAATACTGGTGGAGTTTATGGTTTGCTAGGATATAGTTAAAATTCCTCCGATTTTGGTTAATTATACAAAATTAAACTGTATTTCACCAATTTTTTTAAAAAGCAAAGGTATTTATGTACAAACCTTCACACCAACTACATTAACCACTACTTGACCAATGCTTCCAACTCGAATATAAAACGGACAGAAGGTTTGGATGTAGTACAAGTGCAACTGCCAGTCACACCGAAGACCACAATATCAAATGAGTAGATCTTGAGCTGAGGGGGGGAGGCGGGGGGGGGGGGGGGGGGTGCTAAGTAATGAAGGTGGTAGCAACAACTTCTCGCAGCCTCCTCAGGAACCTCCTCATCGGCAGTGCCTGTATCTTGGACCAGCTACTTCCTCCCACATCGTACGCCAGCACGCCGTAGGGGCTATAACCCATGCAGTAAAACTTTTCCCCTACCCAAACCATCCTGCCCTGCCAGACTCCAGGCAGCAAAGCCTTGGCAGGAAGCAGCTCCTTCCCCACAGGGAGAAGAACCCGCTGCCAAGCTCTCGTTGGTCAGGTTCTTCACTGCATATGGGGATATCAGGTCGTAAGATGGCCATGTCCATGGAGCTCGGGGTGAAGCTCAACCCAATCGAGGGAAAGAGGGGAGCCTTGGTCGTGGGTGGCCAGCGGAGTTAAGGAGCCAGCGAGATGGTTGCAAAGGACGAGGTTCTTTGGGTGGTCTCGTCTGAAACCCAGCATATCAACCCTCCAGTGGAGGTGGCTGGATAGAAGCCGTGGGGTATTATGTTGGAGAAGTTGATGCGATACCGAGGATTCCTTTGATTTGTAGTATAATGATTCAACTAACGCTTACAAATCACATACGTGTAATTTAGTTCCGGTATCCTTCCTGTCTACCAATGTGAACCCCCGTGGATACAAAAGCAGTGCAAATGACATTGTTCATTTTGTATAGAAGAATACAAGCTCCCCCACCATATTTTCTTTCTCGTTTACCAGACAGACATGCATTTTCAATCTTTCAGCTCACAGGCAAGTCAGGCAGCCCGAAGAACACAAACTCAAGCGTCTCTGATCACTTTTAGGTTCCTGACTAACTAAGGGTTGTGTTCAGACTGGGAGATTTTCTTCCAAAAAATGTTCCATGGAGACTCGTTTCAAGATTGGCTGACATAGAGCACAGGCACAAGCCCTGCCATTTTGCCGTCCCTTCCAGGGCGCTTTTTCTTTACCTGCAAAAAAGGAAAAAAAGAGTGAATTCAGACCAGAGGAGATTGATAGTGTAGCGATGCAACACACAATGAAGTCCTGTTCTATTCGTGGAAAGTTGAATACTTACATAGAACCATCCATCGACTTCATACTCGATTTCTACCTCTTCTCCCGCTGTCTAATTTAACTGCAAGTTGTTGTTAAGTTAAAATTTGCTTTTCACACGCTGAACTCCGGCTCCAAATGAGACATCACAGGGCAAATAAGGTGAAATGAAAAGAATTAAGGTGCTAGTTCTACTCTCATTCGCCGTACACAGCAGATATCACAATGCAAACAAAGATCTCAAAGAGGAAGTGATTTCCAAGTTCAACAACCTTACATTTAACCAAAGTGAGTCTGACGCTTACCTCATCGTCTCCACCTGCAGTGAAGTCATATAAAGCAGTTGCAAATTGAAGGTTCCCAGAAGAACTTCTGTTCTCTTCTTGGTAATCAATGCTCTGTCCGGCTAAGGGATTTTCAAACGACTCAAATCGTCGCATGACAGAAGATTCATATGATGGGGGCTCTTCTCTTATCTGAAAGAAAATAAAAGTTATACATGCAAGAAGTCTAGAGCATAGATGGAGACATGTTATTACATCAATAATTGATACAGGACGTTAATTTGAAACTAACCGGAGAACTTGAACCCTCATAAATCGAGGGCCCGGTTGTAGATGGGGTGCTAAATCGGCTGGCTCCATATCTATCCACTGAAGTACCATATGATGGCTTTGAACTAAATAATGAAGGATAGTTCATTCCGCCAAAATGTGACGATATTGATGTTTCAACCGATCCAGTTGACTCGGGGGAAGAGTTGCCCGACGATCTGCCATCATCCTCCTGTACACAATAAATTTGTTAGCCAATTGTAAGACATCCATAGCTAAGGCCTTCTGATACTGGTATATAAATCACTTACATCAACCTCTGCCGTTTCCAATAATGTCTTCGCCCACATATCGTCGTAACTTCCAGAAGGCCTTGACACACTGTGCTCTTCCTCGACATCAGGAGCATCGGCTCCAGCCCCGGCGAGATATTCATTAACCTGACACATAAAGACCACAGGAACTGATTTAGATACAACACAGAAGGCTTATTTTCAAAAGATTGAGTGTGTCCTGTATAAGTAGATTAACATGCCAAAAAGAAAGGAAGCTAATAAAATAACTCAATGTTAAAAAAATACCCTGTTCATTGCTGGCGCATTTTTCCTCCACAACCCATCATCGCCAAGATTTGCTGTCCATGCATTTACAAGGTCGTCATCAAGTGTGTCCGCCTCAGCAGCAGGAGCTTCTTTAGATTCATAAATAAGATCAGAAATCCCAGTTGCCACGGCAACGTCACTCAAACCGGTTGAAGCACTTATATTGTCCTTCGTTCGATACTTGTCAATAAGTTTGGCACTGTAATATGAAATGCCAAAGTAAATTGGACATTCAGATAACTTTGGACACAAACAACACATCTGTAGTAAAGCTGCACCTTATTGGACCGAGGGCGAGGGGCAGGTATTTTGCTCTTGGAACAAAACAGAATAGTGAAACAAGATCTAACAATCTTTCATGGGTTTCATACAGCTTCTTCAATTCCTCATCGGACCATTCCTTCTTTGCATTATCGTGGTAGCGAATGTCCCAGAAATTTCAAGCATTCCAGTCAACCAAACATGCAAAAACCGTACAATGAGAAATATACTGAACCTCTTCTTACTTTATCAATTCATCTTGTGCCATGTACATTTCATCGAGAACCTTCAACATTGGACTAATTAGAACTCCAAGGCCTGGGCCACTAGCCCCTTGATCTTCTCCATTGCTAAGATGCATCTCAGAGAATTGAGACTGCATACCACCTTGAGCTAGAGCACGAAGGAATTCATAGATCTGAAGCCTAAATGGCTCTCCAGATCTGATGGCCATGGTTGTGTGAGCTTGAGCTGCAATTATCCGAACCTAGAATCAAAGAATAAAGATGCTAATCTAAAGAAAATACTTTTAGGAGAACGATCATATGACAAACTACCAGTCAAAATCGGGTAGACATATATAACCCAAGTATTGAGAGAGCATTTTGGGGATGATCTAAAGCAATATGTAATGTGCTGTTTGAAAAAAAACAAAAAACAAAAAATTTCGGGGAATGTCAAGGGTGATCAAGATGGAGCATTCGCATCTCCACATCATGTCAATTAGCCAAATCATAGCCAAACTTAGCCAAGTGCCGGAACAATCCTTGATTTATATTTAAAGCCCTTCCTTCATTGCTCACAAGTGCCTAAAATTAGTGGAGAAACAAGTTTTGGTTAGGTTCTGCTCGTACAGACAGAATACATGATAGAAAACCATATTAAGAATCTGTATTTCCCAGCTCCCAATGAAAGCACACCTTTGGAGACGAGTCAATGCACCAGCTAAAGTTGGATTACGGGAACGGGCTGCAGCAACCATTTTATCTGCATCTAGCATCATTACAGCAGTACCAGGAGGAGTTGCAGACTCCCAAGCATGTTCAGATGCAGCATAATTGGCATTTTCTCCAAGAAACCAGACCTACCAAGATATCCAGTGTGGATTACTTTACAGGAACAATCAATAATTAAATGATGGTCAAAAGCCCTTACTGCTGCCTGGACAAGCCTTTGAAGCGCAAGAGCAGACTTTGGATCAGATGCAGATACAGCGTTCACTGATGTAAGTCCAGTCATTGACCCTGGTTGCGGTGACGGCAAATCAAGAACTACAGTAACAGCTTCCAGAGCTGTGTGCTTGCCATCAGGGCCAGCACCAACAAGACACGTCTGTTTTGCAGATAAAATGACCCATCAAACAGATAAAGTAGGTCGCTCAATCAAAATAACTTTGAAAATAAAATTCACCCTGCAGGTATGATAATACTTATCCCACCCTTCGCATAACATTGTATTTTAACTAGTTACCACCAGAAGGTAGAAAGAGGTCGCATGTCAGATAAAGAAATTGGAGCATATCACAGACTGACACATCAAAACTGATATCGATCTTAACTAACACCTAAGGATCCGTGCCATATCAGATTCACGTCGGGTTCAAACCCCCGATTCCTCTACACGGCTCTCCACCCCTTTTAATCCCCCTTTCCTTTTGACTTTCAATCTCACCGTCCATTCTCCCCCCTTACTTACCCATATCCCAAGATCCAATCATTTAAAGTTCAGAGTCCACCACCATTCCCTACGCCTTCCCTCACGCGATCAGTCCCTTACCCTTTCCCCTCTTCAACTTCGCGATCAGGCCAAACCCTAGCAAAAGCCTGACTGCAACGAAATGTTGCAGCTCCGTCGCATCCCGCCCTCGATCCGCCGCCACTTCTCATCCTCATCCTCCGCGGCAGCGATACTTTCCCCCGACTCGCCCAACGCCATCCTCAATTCCTCACAGAAGACCCGCTCCGTCCTCTCCCTCCTCAAGTCCGAGACCAACCCCGGCCGAATCCTCGACATATGCCGCGCTGCGTCGCTGACCCCAGAATATCACCTCGACCGCATCGCCTTCTCCGTCGCTGTCACCAAACTCTCCAAGGCCAATGACTTCAGCTCGATCAGGGAGTACATTGACGAGCTGGTGACCTCGCGGCCCGACTTGCGGAATGAGAGGTTCGTCTCCCACGCGATCGTGCTCTACGGCCAGGCTAATATGATCAATGATGCTATCGAGATGTATAAGCGGGTGGACGACATGGGTGTCGATAGGAGTGTTAGGTCGTTCAATGCGTTGCTGTTTGCTTGCATCTTGTCGAAGGAGTTTAACGAGATGAAGAGGGTGTTCCTGGATTTCCCTCGGGTGTTCCGAGATGAAGGTATCGTCAACTACTAGCGAGGTATTACCCGGGTAAATGATTGCGGCACTAGTCGATGAGATTAGACTGTTTATACCTGTGTGTTTGTTCTTGCAGACAAACTTGTGGTTTGTACTTCCTGCTCCCTCATGCACACAGCAGTGGATCTTGTCAATGAGACTAAGTTGGATCAGGAACTGAAACCATGGCTCGCTTTTGCCGCTCAAAAGGTCATTGAAGTGAATGCATTGTCGCAGGCTTTGGCGGGACAGAAAGACGAGGTACCACTTACTCCCTTTATCTTGTGTAGTAAACTGAACTCATTTAATAGGGAAAGCTGATGGCGTGATGCTGGTAGTGAGTAGTTCTGTGGTGCGTACTATCGTTAATTATAATGTCAATCCAAGATCTCAATGTCGTAGTTGATAACATGCGTTATATTTGGTTACCAGCCTGACCAACTCTTTTGTGATTAAATAGTTCATCCTAACTGATTTTTATGATTTCAGGCATTTTTCTCTGCTAATGCCGCTGCACTAGCATCACGAAAGAGTTCCCCTAGGGTTACTAACGAGGCCATTCAGAAGACCGTAAGTTCAACAGCCAGGGTTTGTTTTGAAACGGGTGAAAGTTCAGAAACGGGCGTGATGAATTCCTGTTTTATTCTCAGGCTTCTGCTTTGAAGGGCTCTGATCATCGCCGCGCGACAAACATGACCGCACTCGATGCCCAGCGAAAGATGCTTAACCTTCCCATTCTTCCATCCACAGCAATTGGATCCTTCCCTCAAACCGTGGAGCTCAGAAGAATTCGACGTGAATACAAGGCCAAGAAGTTAGTGACTTACGTCCACTGAAGTTTACTACTCGCCCCGACTCAAATCACATATGCAGCAAACTTGTGATTTCACTCACTCATTGTGGTGCCCCATTTTCAGGATCTCTGAGGATGAGTATGTCAATGCTATCAAGGAGGAAATCAACAAGGTCGTCAAGCTACAAGAGGAGCTCGACATCGATGTCTTGGTCCACGGAGAGCCTGAGGTTAGCTTAACAAATTCGGCATTCTGTGTCGGCAACGCGGTTTTAGTAGTTGCTGTGGCCAAGGTTAATCTTCTCACTGTGAAATTGCAACGTGTTTATTCGTTGCAGAGGAACGACATGCTTGAGCACTTTGGTGAGCAGTTCCTCGTAGACACAATAACTCTGGCCCACAAGTTCCCCATCCACAAGGGCATGCCCCACAAGTTCTACCACGGCCGCACCGGCAGCGTCTCGAACGTCACCAAGCGTGCCATCGGAGTCGAGATCAACAAACAGGTCTGGGTGAAAATGGCATTTTATTCGATTGTTTAGTATTTTGGGTTCCTGTTGGGATCTGTGCATCGAGATCAACAAGCAGTCCGATTGTTTAGGGTTTTCGGCTTTATGTTGGTCTCAAGGGAATTGAATCGCTTGAGTTAAGGAAAAGAAATGGATTTTAAGGCAGAGGAATATGGGGAGTAATGGGATAGGTACTTTTGCTTGTTCTTTCCTAGATACTTGGTAATAGTTTTAAGAATTTGATTTAGTGAGGGAAACTCTAGAGAGTATCCATCGGTTGATTTTTTGGCAATTGATGTGCAGAGAAACAAGTAAGCTTTTGTTGTCTTGGTAGGGCTTTAGGCATTATTCTCACGCTACCGGAAAGCACACGTTCCTCGTAGACACAATGACTCTGGTAAGATAAGGAGTTTGATTTCCGATGAATACCAATCCTATATTGATTCGTTGTGGTTTTGTCTTGTAGGCAAGGAGTTTGGAAGGCCAAGGTATGACTTCCAAACTCCTGCAATCAATAAAAGATAGACATGAAGCAAATATAAATTATAGAGAATACAATAGCAAACGTAAACATACCTACCTGATCAGTTTTCTTTACGAAGTTATCAGAAACTTTCTCGAACGTGGCACCGGCAGCTTGGCTGATAGCCAAAGAACGTGGCACACGCAGAGGTCATTTCTTTGGCTATCAGCCAAGCTGCCGGTGCCACGTTCGAGAAAATTTCTGATAACTTCGTAAAGAAAACTGATCAGGTAGGTATGTTTACGTTTGCTATTGTATTCTCTATAATTTATATTTGCTTCATGTCTATCTTTTAATGATTGCAGGAGTTTTATGCTTCTAAATCACAACATGAAGTAGAGAAAGTTGGGGCCGGCATTGAAAAGATACGAAGCGATTTGCAGTATGTTTATGTAACAGTTGAGTTGTCTATATGATCATTTTAGTGTAATATAAATGTCAATCATTCATTTTTTTTTGAGATATGAGATGAATGCGATGGGAATGAAGATTGATAAGTTGGTTGATGTGCTAAGTGCACGATTGGAAGCCAACGAGCGTGAGTTGAGTACGCGATTGGAAGCCAACGAGCATGTGCTAAGTGTACGATTGGAAGCCATCGAGCGTGACTTGAGAGCAGAAATAGGCACCACGAGACATGAGCTGATGGCGAAATTATAGGGCGCTAGGTATGATATACTCAAATATTTTGTTGGTACGATTATATCCGTATCCGTGTTTAGTGCTGCGCTTATTCGCTATTTCGTCATGTGATTGGCTGGCACTGTTGGAAAAATCATGGAAGGCTGGGTTTGTTTTGAAATGGGTGAAAGTTCAAACGCTGTAAATGTCATACTGAATTATCCTTTTAAAAGAAAGGAGCCCTCAGTTGGACTAACTTAGTTTATTCGGAGCGCCTTTCTCCGTGGGGTTACACTTACTAAGTGCGTGCATATGTGCCCCAAGGTTTGGAACATGAGTCATATGTATGTATTGGTGTTGATGGATTTTTGCTGCCAAGGTAGTCTTATGTTTTTTATATCGTGATTGCGACGCCAGAACTGTTGGGCCCTTTTTGGGTTTAGAAGAACCTTATATGTTTGAACCTATACTCTTGCGCAACGAGTCCGTTTGAACTTTCTTCAACCTCCAAACTGCGAAGAAACAGGGGAGAAGCCACCTTGTTTAGATTCTGCCTTCAACAGTTCCTCTAGCAAGCTACAGATCTTTCTTATACTTTTTTATTACGCATTCGATACTCCGGCTGTCTGGTGGGGCATGGAATGTCCGAATACTTGCTAGAACCTGGAAATTCGAAAGAACGCATGTCGTCTGCGCCTATTGATGTCCAGTTTGTTCGTCTCCTTGGCTTTTGGCCCTACTGTTGTTGGTGCTGAATTTGTTCAGTTCCAATGCTTATTGAATTGTGCGACTAAGTGTGAAACTGAGGTCACTTCAGCTTAATCGTCGTCGAGCCCCGATCTAAACCTTCCCCAACTGTTAACTGAACCACGGCGGAGGCAGGCTGCAATCCTGCCAGTGTGCTCCTCTGACTAACTCCAATAGATCATGCATGATGGAGCTAGAACTGCAGGGAAACAAACGCGCCGCCACTCCCCAGTCTTGGCGCGAGAATTCTCTATGGACAAACTGAGTTCTCTCTGAACTTACAGTTTGACTGATAATCTTTCGTGATCATCCACAATTCACGAAGTAATACTTCAATGCTCAGTCCACATGTGTAATCTTTTTCGGTTGTAGCAGAACCTTCTATTTTTGAACCTGTACTCTTGTACAATGATGAATCTCATTGATATTTCTTCTATTACGATATATTTCTTGGATTAATAAAGAACTCCACAATAAAATTAACTAATTGCCTACAAAGTTCGTTATATTTATTTTTAAAGCGTTGCACTCCCAAACTTGTCATCCTTCCCTCCCTGGCTGAAGAAGCTACGACAGCAACTATGGGATACACGATGTACCAGGAAACAATCCGTAGCGATGGCAGCCAACACCTCATCAGCACCTTTTCGGATGCCTTGCCTGTATTCTCCTTCCTAGACTTCAAAGACGACGACATCACTGGTCCTCCTGAATCAAAACCTTGGTTGTCTCCCTCTATTTTGGACCACGAATGCCATGTCCCGTCGAGGGAGCTGCGGTGATGCCAATCCTTGATGTGGCTTGAGCTGCGGTCATCCTGAGTTTCCCTTCCTCAGTCATGGTCATTACAGCTGTTGTACTGCTGAGGACAACTATGAGAATCGTTGCTTTTGTTTGGAAATCTACGCCCCATATTTGAGGTCGGATGTGTCGTCTCTTGTTGAGGTCCGTCTTCTAAACGGGCAGTCAAATGACAACGCCAGATCAGCCTGTCTCTCTCAAGTTATGGCCACTGCCCTATCTCTGTATATGCACTCCCCATCCCCCGTTAAACAGATGCAAAGCAAACATGGGCTTACCTCTTGTTATAACTTTGAGCACGGTTCAGATCACCTCTAAAACATCAAGTCCCAATTGGAAGATCATCAATTTGTCTCGTTATTTTATGATAGAGGAAAATCTCAGAATCTCGTCACGAGCAATTTATCTTGAGAACCCTGTCACTCGATAGATGAAGAGACAGACAAAGAGTCTCGTCAGATGAAAGAGACACGACGAAGAGTCATAAAGATGCTCAGGCAGATAAATAGTCTCGACAGCTAATCATAACCCTTACTCCACTCATCCAATTCTATGACCCGAGTCATTGACGAATATATAAAAGAGGCTGGCGATTCGTCCGCACTCACCGCAACCATGGAGGAGGCCGGCGATCCTCCGCCGTCGGCATCTCGTAGTAAATGCACCTGTAAACGATCACTTCCGGCAGAGGTCAAAGACCTCATCAGCGCACTCCCGGTTGCCGTAATATTGCACATGTTCTCCTTCCTCGACGTCAAGGACGTGGTCAAGACAAGCGTCCTCTCCAAGCGCTGGTCCTCACTCTGGACCCAAACCTTGGCCATCTCCATTGATTTTCAGGATGTGCTGCTTGCCTTATGTGAAGATAGAATCTCTTGCCTTTTGTGAAGATAGAATCTCCTCCTCTGACAGGTTCTTGCTATTGTGCACCTCCCCGGCTATCCACAAGTTCCACCTCATTGACATCGAGTACCACGTCAGCCTGAAGGAGAGAATTGACCTCTGGATTAGGTTCGCTGTTGGCCACAGCGTCAAAGACTTGTGCATCAATGTTTTTCCGTGTAATGATGTCTACGTCTTGTCGAGGGCGCTGCTGCAGTGTGAATCCTTGACGAATCTCCGGCTATAGTCATGCAGGTTTCCATCCTTTGCTAATAGTAATTTGGGGACAATAAATTGGAATTTACTGAAAGTGTTGAGTGTTCACCGCTCCTATTTGCGGGATAAAGTGATTAATGGTGTTCTAGAGGGCTCTTCCCAGTTGGAATCCCTGATATTAGACACTTGTTATGGTATGGATAGCATCAGGATCTTGTCAAGGACGATGATGGAGTTGGTTATCCGTGGGTACTTTGTTCCACATGACTATTTGAGGGACGCGGAGGATGAGAACCGTCGTCCCGAGAACTTGTGCTTGGAAATCTTTGCCCCTTACTTGTGGACGTTGCGGCTTCTGGACAGTTGGGACAGAAAGGAAGTTATTGTGCTGAAGGAAGCCTCAACCCTGGTTGAAGTTGAGTTGAACTTCAGTTTTGACTTTCAATGATATGAATCAGGATATCATCTATGACACCATGAATGGAATTCTCAGTGAACTGCAATGTTTTGATAAATTAATGGTTGGGAACGCTGCTCTAAAGGTACGGTGCGAGATCCACTGCACTTGTCTTTTAGGTCTTTTCCTGTTTTATTGCACTGGTTTGCTTATGCTTTGCTCGTTATTTTTGAGTTCGGATTTGACTCATTGTTTCTAGCTGCCATAAACCTTCTTTTTGCTCCATCATTATGTTAATTTTTTAAGCTTAATTGCAGGACATGGACCGGAAATGTTTATATGATCTCACCTCCTTACAATTCTTTGCCTCGCATCCTATGAATTAATTTTATTAGTTATCTTATGGGAATTTTCACTGAAATGAACAAGAAATGCTTATAAAATCACGTCTCCTTACATTCCAGTGCCTTGCATCGAAGCATTTGTGCGTATGTTTTATTTGATGGCAGTCTTGACTTTTGAAAGGATATCATCGTTTCTTGTTGGGTGCACTTTCAGGTTCTGCATAATTACAAGGGGGATGGGGATTTCTCTTTGCAACTGAAATGTCGACACCAGACTATTAATGCCAGCTAGTATTCTTTTGGACAGATTGCAGGAGTATTGGAGCGTGCACCGTATGTAGAGACATTGGTCATAGATTTCGCTCCTTGCCCTGGGGTATGTTTCTTGTAGTGTTACTGACTGAGGATGTCAGGATTGTTTTATTACTAGCGAGTGTTGTTCAAGAAACGAACGCGGTACATTTTATTTATCTTTAGGCTCTTCTGCTGTTTCAACCTTTGTGATAAGCGACCCATAAACAGTTGTTGGGAGAAACTGAAGATAACTTGTGGCTTTGAATACGTGAATGCTTGCTAAAATCTCTGTCAAAGTATCAGGTGCATGACGAAACCAGCCGGGTAAGTCATTGACCCCTTCATGAAATATGACTATGACGCCTAACCAGTTGAGTAGGCTTTTTACAGTGACATATATTCATTTGGAATTTCCTTAAAGCCTAAATATCCTTGGGAAGATAAGTATTTTATATGTGCGTGAATACCATTGTTTGGCTTTGGTCGATGATTTATTTTATGGACGTCCTCCTGTCTTGAAGCAATTCATCAACTTGTGGGCATCAAAATTTTCAAGTATGTATTCACCTTTTCTCTGTGCAAGTTGGGATCCGATTGTCATCCTTGTAACGATAGTAAGCTCTAGAAATACCACGTAGATTGAGGATTATGAATTTTGTACATTTCTGATATTGCTCCTCTCACTTATGCCTAAATCCCTGCTATGGGGTTTGGGCTGGGCGAAGACTGCGAATGGATATAATATCTGTTGTTAGCATCTCGTTTCAATTTGCCTGGCTCAGGTGAGACGCCTCTTCTGCAATATTTGGTATCTTTGAGAGGAACATCCGCTTGATACTTTCTACTCTGTGAAAGTTGGCTACACTATTGTATTCTGATCCTCCTTTACCACAGATGAATTCGATAGACGCGGCCATAGACAGGAGGATATCAGAGAGCAGGCTTGCCGGTCGAATGGCTTTCTAAGTTGATGTGCTATCAAATTTCGTGAGATGCTCGCACATTCTTGTGAGGCTTCTGGGATCGGACTGATAACAACAAAAAGAGGAAAGGACTGACTCAGTTGGACAGCTTTTACTTCCCAATGATTTTGGTTTTGGCTGCGCTTCAAATCGATCTTTATTGTATCATTTGTAACCTTTAGTTGGGGGAGAGATCCTCACTGGGAACAGCATATTGTTAGACGAACTTCCATCTGTTTGATTCTGGAGCTTTTATATTTTATATATTTTTTTTAGATATGGTGTCCTTTGCTTTCAAGGTTATGATTTTGCAACCGGGATTCATTAGACTTATTTGAGTGCCTATCAACTGTTGTTGTCTGTATATGCCTGCCTGTTCTGTATTATTCCAGTCTGTTTTGTTGAAAAAGGGTAAAGATGAGAACCTTTGTAGCTCAGTCATGGGCATGGTCGACGCAAAGGCATCAAGGCACCCACTCCCACCTCTTCTACCTTCCCATGTCCAGCATCACTGACGTACGTTCGCCACCCGCTTCCATCACATAGAATTGCAGTTAGTGCCGCTGCGCCATCCTCTCCATCTCCACTCAGTAGTTGTCCCCACCCTCAGGCATTTTTGGCACCTTTTAACTTGCCACAAGTTGCAGCCTCCCCCTGTTCTCCACCAGGCTCGGCGACCTCCGGAAAAGAAAACTCATTGGCGAGTGTCTTCCCTCTCATGTCGAACACCAGCATGCTGTAGGGGCTACGGTTCATAATGCAGTAAAAGTTTCCCTCATCCGATTCTGCTAGAATCTTAGACAGCTCCCCACAGGGAGAAGGACGACTTGGAGGTGCTTCTGGTGATTTTAGGATCCCCTGGCCAGATGCCGGCCCTGAATCAAAGAACCTTCAACTCGTTCATACCAGGAGCTTCTTCAATTCCTCGACTAATCCTTGTTTGAAATATCCCCCGATATTTCCATACAATGAGAAAGTTGTGAACAAGTAGTATTTGCATTGTAAAAGAAACTAAATAATCTTAACTGAAAAGGGGAAAAGAGTTTAAATATTTTGTTTCCTTATTATTGAGAGAGAAAATAGGAATGAGGAAGAAAAAGAAACTGTATCTTCTTCTATTACTACTGTTGTAACAGACTGAAGATCATATTATAAAATCTCAACAACTCACTCATAAACATCTTCTCGTAACTCTTCAGATTAAGTTTACATGTATATATATATATATAACCGGGCATGGGGGGTGTGGTGTCATGTCCGACGACTAGGCGTACCAGCAGGAGGTCGTCGAGCATGACAAAAGAGGATCCAATCCTAGAGCTGACTGGAGTTCCGACTGTTCCAACAGGAGAGCCGGCCGGCGTCACTTACTTTTAGATGCCGTCTTCTGTTAGTTGTTCAAGCAAGCAACCCCTTTTCATTTGGCATTCAAACATGACACATATAGTTGGGGTTTTCTTTTAATTTGTAAAATACTGGTGGAGTTTATGGTTTGCTAGGATATAGTTAAAATTCCTCCGATTTTGGTTAATTATACAAAATTAAACTGTATTTCACCAATATTTTTAAAAAGCAAAGGTATTTATGTACAAACCTTCACACCAACTACATTAACCACTACTTGACCAATGCTTCCAACTCGAATATAAAACGGACAGAAGGTTTGGATGTAGTACAAGTGCAACTGCCAGTCACACCGAAGACCACAATATCAAATGAGTAGATCTTGAGCTGGGGGGGGGGGGGGGTGCTAAGTAATGAAGGTGGTAGCAACAACTTCTCGCAGCCTCCTCAGGAACCTCCTCATCGGCAGTGCCTGTATCTTGGACCAGCTGCTTCCTCCCACATCGTACGCCAGCACGCTGTAGGGGCTATAACCCATGCAGTAAAACTTTTCCCCTACCCAAACCATCCTGCCCTGCCAGACTCCAGGCAGCAAAGCCTTGGCAGGGAGCAGCTCCTTCCCCACAGGGAGAAGAACCCGCTGCCAAGCTCTCGTTGGTCTGGTTCTTCACTGCATATGGGGATATCAGGTCGTAAGATGGCCATGTCCATGGAGCTCGGGGTGAAGCTCAACCCAATCGAGGGAAAGAGGTGAGCCTTGGTCGTGGGTGGCCGGCGGAGTTAAGGAGCCAGCGAGAAGGTTGCAAAGGACGAGGTCCTTTGGGTGGTCTCGTCTGAAACCCAGCATATCAACCCTCCAGTGGAGGCAGGCGGCTGGATAGAAGCCGTGGGGTATCATGTTGGAGAAGTTGATGCGATACCGAGGATTCCTTTGATTCGTAGTATAATGATTCAACTAACGCTTACAAATCACATACGTGTAATTTAGTTCCGGTATCCTTCCTGTCTACCAATGTGAACCCCCGTGGATACAGAAGCAGTGCAAATGACATTGTTCATTTTGTATAGAAGAATACAAGCTCCCCCACCATATTTTCTTTCTCGTTTACCAGACAGACATGCATTTTCAATCTTTCAGCTCACAGGCAAGTCAGGCAGCCCGAAGAACACAAACTCAAGCGTCTCTGATCACTTTTAGGTTCCCGACTAACTAAGGGTTGTGTTCAGACTGGGAGATTTTCTTCCAAAAAATGTTCCATGGAGACTCGTTTCAAGATTGGCTGACATACAGCACAGGCACAAGCCCTGCCATTTTGCCGTCCCTTCCAGGGCGCTTTTTCTTTACCTGCAAAAAAGGAAAAAAAGAGTGAATTCAGACCAGAGGAGATTGATAGTGTAGCGATGCAACACGCAATGAAGTCCTGTTCTATTCATGGAAAGTTGAATACTTACATAGAACCATCCATCGACTTCATACTCGATTTCTACCTCTTCTCCCGCTGTCAAATTTAACTGCAAGTTGTTGTTAAGTTAAAATTTGCTTTTCACACGCTGAACTCCGGCTCCAAATGAGACATCACAGGGCAAATAAGGTGAAATGAAAAGAATTAAGGTGCTAGTTCTATTCTCTCATTCGCCGTACACAGCAGATATCACAATGCAAACAAAGATCCCAAAGAGGAAGTGATTCCCAAGTTCAACAACCTTACATTTAACCAAAGTGAGTCTGACGCTTACCTCATCGTCTCCACCTGCAGTGAAGTCATATAAAGCAATTGCAAATTGAAGGTTCCCAGAAGAACTTCTGTTCTCTTCTTGGTAATCAATGCTCTGTCCGGCTAAGGGATTTCCAAATGACTCAAATCGTCGCATGACAGAAGATTCATATGATGGGGGCTCTTCTCTTATCTGAAAGAAAATAAAAGTTATACATGCAAGAAGTCTAGAGCATAGATGGAGACGTTATTACATCAAGAATTGATACAGGACGTTAATTTGAAACTAACCGGAGAACTTGAACCCTCATAAATCGAGGGCCCGGTTGTAGATGGGGTGCTAAATCGGCTGGCTCCATATCTATCCAGTGAGGTACCATATGATGGCTTTGAACTAAATAATGAAGGATAGTTCATTCCGCCAAAATGTGACGATATTGATGTTTCAACCGATCCAGTTGACTTGGGGGAAGAGTTGCCCGACGATCTGCCATCATCCTCCTGTACACAATAAATTTGTTAGCCAATTGTAAGACATCCATAGCTAAGGCCTTCTTATACTGGTATATAAATCACTTACATCAACCTCTGCCTTTTCCAATAATGTCTTCGCCCACATATCGTCGTAACTTCCAGAAGGCCTTGACACAATGTGCTCTTCCTCGACATCAGGAGCATCGGCTCCAGCCCCGGCAAGATATTCATTAACCTGACACATAAAGAACCTCTTCTTACTTTATCAATTCATCTTGTGCCATGTACATTTCATCGAGAACCTTCAACATTGGACTAATTAGAACTCCAAGGCCTGGGCCACTAGCCCCTTGATCTTCTCCATTGCTAAGATGCATCTCAGAGAATTGAGACTGCATACCACCTTGAGCTAGAGCATGAAGGAATACATAGATCTGAAGCCTAAATGGCTCTCCAGATCTGATGGCCATGGTTGTGTGAGCTTGAGCTGCAATTATCCGAACCTAAAATCAAAGAATAAAGATGCTAATCTAAAGAAACTACTTTTAGGAGAACGATCATATGACAAACTACCAGTCAAAATCGGGTAGACATATATAACCCAAGTATTGAGAGAGCATTTTGGGGATGATCTAAAGCAATATGTAATGTGCTGTTTGAAAAAAAACAAAAAACAAAAAATTTCGGGGAATGTCAAGGGTGATCAAGATGGAGCATTCGCATCTCCACATCATGTCAATTAGCCAAATCATAGCCAAACTTAGCCAAGTGCCGGAACAATCCTTGATTTATATTTAAAGCCCTTCCTTCATTGCTCACAAGTGCCTAAAATTAGTGGAGAAACAAGTTTTGGTTAGGTTCTGCTCGTACAGACAGAATACATGATAGAAAACCATATTAAGAATCTGTATTTCCCAGCTCCCAATGAAAGCACACCTTTGGAGACGAGTCAATGCACCAGCTAAAGTTGGATTACGGGAACGGGCTGCAGCAACCATTTTATCTGCATCTAGCATCATTACAGCAGTACCAGGAGGAGTTGCAGACTCCCAAGCATGTTCAGATGCAGCATAATTGGCATTTTCTCCAAGAAACCAGACCTACCAAGATATCCAGTGTGGATTACTTTACAGGAACAATCAATAATTAAATGATGGTCAAAAGCCCTTACTGCTGCCTGGACAAGCCTTTGAAGCGCAAGAGCAGACTTTGGATCAGATGCAGATACAGCGTTCACTGATGTAAGTCCAGTCATTGACCCTGGTTGCGGTGACGGCAAATCAAGAACTACAGTAACAGCTTCCAGAGCTGTGTGCTTGCCATCAGGGCCAGCACCAACAAGACACGTCTGTTTTGCAGATAAAATGACCCATCAAACAGATAAAGTAGGTCGCTCAATCAAAATAACTTTGAAAATAAAATTCACCCTGCAGGTATGATAATACTTATCCCACCCTTCGCATAACATTGTATTTTAACTAGTTACCACCAGAAGGTAGAAAGAGGTCGCATGTCAGATAAAGAAATTGGAGCATATCACAGACTGACACATCAAAACTGATATCGATCTTAACTAACACCTAAGGATCCGTGCCATATCAGATTCACGTCGGGTTCAAACCCCCGATTCCTCTACACGGCTCTCCACCCCTTTTAATCCCCCTTTCCTTTTGACTTTCAATCTCACCGTCCATTCTCCCCCCTTACTTACCCATATCCCAAGATCCAATCATTTAAAGTTCAGAGTCCACCACCATTCCCTACGCCTTCCCTCACGCGATCAGTCCCTTACCCTTTCCCCTCTTCAACTTCGCGATCAGGCCAAACCCTAGCAAAAGCCTGACTGCAACGAAATGTTGCAGCTCCGTCGCATCCCGCCCTCGATCCGCCGCCACTTCTCATCCTCATCCTCCGCGGCAGCGATACTTTCCCCCGACTCGCCCAACGCCATCCTCAATTCCTCACAGAAGACCCGCTCCGTCCTCTCCCTCCTCAAGTCCGAGACCAACCCCGGCCGAATCCTCGACATATGCCGCGCTGCGTCGCTGACCCCAGAATATCACCTCGACCGCATCGCCTTCTCCGTCGCTGTCACCAAACTCTCCAAGGCCAATGACTTCAGCTCGATCAGGGAGTACATTGACGAGCTGGTGACCTCGCGGCCCGACTTGCGGAATGAGAGGTTCGTCTCCCACGCGATCGTGCTCTACGGCCAGGCTAATATGATCAATGATGCTATCGAGATGTATAAGCGGGTGGACGACATGGGTGTCGATAGGAGTGTTAGGTCGTTCAATGCGTTGCTGTTTGCTTGCATCTTGTCGAAGGAGTTTAACGAGATGAAGAGGGTGTTCCTGGATTTCCCTCGGGTGTTCCGAGATGAAGGTATCGTCAACTACTAGCGAGGTATTACCCGGGTAAATGATTGCGGCACTAGTCGATGAGATTAGACTGTTTATACCTGTGTGTTTGTTCTTGCAGACAAACTTGTGGTTTGTACTTCCTGCTCCCTCATGCACACAGCAGTGGATCTTGTCAATGAGACTAAGTTGGATCAGGAACTGAAACCATGGCTCGCTTTTGCCGCTCAAAAGGTCATTGAAGTGAATGCATTGTCGCAGGCTTTGGCGGGACAGAAAGACGAGGTACCACTTACTCCCTTTATCTTGTGTAGTAAACTGAACTCATTTAATAGGGAAAGCTGATGGCGTGATGCTGGTAGTGAGTAGTTCTGTGGTGCGTACTATCGTTAATTATAATGTCAATCCAAGATCTCAATGTCGTAGTTGATAACATGCGTTATATTTGGTTACCAGCCTGACCAACTCTTTTGTGATTAAATAGTTCATCCTAACTGATTTTTATGATTTCAGGCATTTTTCTCTGCTAATGCCGCTGCACTAGCATCACGAAAGAGTTCCCCTAGGGTTACTAACGAGGCCATTCAGAAGACCGTAAGTTCAACAGCCAGGGTTTGTTTTGAAACGGGTGAAAGTTCAGAAACGGGCGTGATGAATTCCTGTTTTATTCTCAGGCTTCTGCTTTGAAGGGCTCTGATCATCGCCGCGCGACAAACATGACCGCACTCGATGCCCAGCGAAAGATGCTTAACCTTCCCATTCTTCCATCCACAGCAATTGGATCCTTCCCTCAAACCGTGGAGCTCAGAAGAATTCGACGTGAATACAAGGCCAAGAAGTTAGTGACTTACGTCCACTGAAGTTTACTACTCGCCCCGACTCAAATCACATATGCAGCAAACTTGTGATTTCACTCACTCATTGTGGTGCCCCATTTTCAGGATCTCTGAGGATGAGTATGTCAATGCTATCAAGGAGGAAATCAACAAGGTCGTCAAGCTACAAGAGGAGCTCGACATCGATGTCTTGGTCCACGGAGAGCCTGAGGTTAGCTTAACAAATTCGGCATTCTGTGTCGGCAACGCGGTTTTAGTAGTTGCTGTGGCCAAGGTTAATCTTCTCACTGTGAAATTGCAACGTGTTTATTCGTTGCAGAGGAACGACATGCTTGAGCACTTTGGTGAGCAGTTCCTCGTAGACACAATAACTCTGGCCCACAAGTTCCCCATCCACAAGGGCATGCCCCACAAGTTCTACCACGGCCGCACCGGCAGCGTCTCGAACGTCACCAAGCGTGCCATCGGAGTCGAGATCAACAAACAGGTCTGGGTGAAAATGGCATTTTATTCGATTGTTTAGTATTTTGGGTTCCTGTTGGGATCTGTGCATCGAGATCAACAAGCAGTCCGATTGTTTAGGGTTTTCGGCTTTATGTTGGTCTCAAGGGAATTGAATCGCTTGAGTTAAGGAAAAGAAATGGATTTTAAGGCAGAGGAATATGGGGAGTAATGGGATAGGTACTTTTGCTTGTTCTTTCCTAGATACTTGGTAATAGTTTTAAGAATTTGATTTAGTGAGGGAAACTCTAGAGAGTATCCATCGGTTGATTTTTTGGCAATTGATGTGCAGAGAAACAAGTAAGCTTTTGTTGTCTTGGTAGGGCTTTAGGCATTATTCTCACGCTACCGGAAAGCACACGTTCCTCGTAGACACAATGACTCTGGTAAGATAAGGAGTTTGATTTCCGATGAATACCAATCCTATATTGATTCGTTGTGGTTTTGTCTTGTAGGCAAGGAGTTTGGAAGGCCAAGGTATGACTTCCAAACTCCTGCAATCAATAAAAGATAGACATGAAGCAAATATAAATTATAGAGAATACAATAGCAAACGTAAACATACCTACCTGATCAGTTTTCTTTACGAAGTTATCAGAAACTTTCTCGAACGTGGCACCGGCAGCTTGGCTGATAGCCAAAGAACGTGGCACACGCAGAGGTCATTTCTTTGGCTATCAGCCAAGCTGCCGGTGCCACGTTCGAGAAAATTTCTGATAACTTCGTAAAGAAAACTGATCAGGTAGGTATGTTTACGTTTGCTATTGTATTCTCTATAATTTATATTTGCTTCATGTCTATCTTTTAATGATTGCAGGAGTTTTATGCTTCTAAATCACAACATGAAGTAGAGAAAGTTGGGGCCGGCATTGAAAAGATACGAAGCGATTTGCAGTATGTTTATGTAACAGTTGAGTTGTCTATATGATCATTTTAGTGTAATATAAATGTCAATCATTCATTTTTTTTTGAGATATGAGATGAATGCGATGGGAATGAAGATTGATAAGTTGGTTGATGTGCTAAGTGCACGATTGGAAGCCAACGAGCGTGAGTTGAGTACGCGATTGGAAGCCAACGAGCATGTGCTAAGTGTACGATTGGAAGCCATCGAGCGTGACTTGAGAGCAGAAATAGGCACCACGAGACATGAGCTGATGGCGAAATTATAGGGCGCTAGGTATGATATACTCAAATATTTTGTTGGTACGATTATATCCGTATCCGTGTTTAGTGCTGCGCTTATTCGCTATTTCGTCATGTGATTGGCTGGCACTGTTGGAAAAATCATGGAAGGCTGGGTTTGTTTTGAAATGGGTGAAAGTTCAAACGCTGTAAATGTCATACTGAATTATCCTTTTAAAAGAAAGGAGCCCTCAGTTGGACTAACTTAGTTTATTCGGAGCGCCTTTCTCCGTGGGGTTACACTTACTAAGTGCGTGCATATGTGCCCCAAGGTTTGGAACATGAGTCATATGTATGTATTGGTGTTGATGGATTTTTGCTGCCAAGGTAGTCTTATGTTTTTTATATCGTGATTGCGACGCCAGAACTGTTGGGCCCTTTTTGGGTTTAGAAGAACCTTATATGTTTGAACCTATACTCTTGCGCAACGAGTCCGTTTGAACTTTCTTCAACCTCCAAACTGCGAAGAAACAGGGGAGAAGCCACCTTGTTTAGATCTGCCTTCAACAGTTCCTCTAGCAAGCTACAGATCTTTCTTATACTTTTTTATTACGCATTCGATACTCCGGCTGTCTGGTGGGGCATGGAATGTCCGAATACTTGCTAGAACCTGGAAATTCGAAAGAACGCATGTCGTCTGCGCCTATTGATGTCCAGTTTGTTCGTCTCCTTGGCTTTTGGCCCTACTGTTGTTGGTGCTGAATTTGTTCAGTTCCAATGCTTATTGAATTGTGCGACTAAGTGTGAAACTGAGGTCACTTCAGCTTAATCGTCGTCGAGCCCCGATCTAAACCTTCCCCAACTGTTAACTGAACCACGGCGGAGGCAGGCTGCAATCCTGCCAGTGTGCTCCTCTGACTAACTCCAATAGATCATGCATGATGGAGCTAGAACTGCAGGGAAACAAACGCGCCGCCACTCCCCAGTCTTGGCGCGAGAATTCTCTATGGACAAACTGAGTTCTCTCTGAACTTACAGTTTGACTGATAATCTTTCGTGATCATCCACAATTCACGAAGTAATACTTCAATGCTCAGTCCACATGTGTAATCTTTTTCGGTTGTAGCAGAACCTTCTATTTTTGAACCTGTACTCTTGTACAATGATGAATCTCATTGATATTTCTTCTATTACGATATATTTCTTGGATTAATAAAGAACTCCACAATAAAATTAACTAATTGCCTACAAAGTTCGTTATATTTATTTTTAAAGCGTTGCACTCCCAAACTTGTCATCCTTCCCTCCCTGGCTGAAGAAGCTACGACAGCAACTATGGGATACACGATGTACCAGGAAACAATCCGTAGCGATGGCAGCCAACACCTCATCAGCACCTTTTCGGATGCCTTGCCTGTATTCTCCTTCCTAGACTTCAAAGACGACGACATCACTGGTCCTCCTGAATCAAAACCTTGGTTGTCTCCCTCTATTTTGGACCACGAATGCCATGTCCCGTCGAGGGAGCTGCGGTGATGCCAATCCTTGATGTGGCTTGAGCTGCGGTCATCCTGAGTTTCCCTTCCTCAGTCATGGTCATTACAGCTGTTGTACTGCTGAGGACAACTATGAGAATCGTTGCTTTTGTTTGGAAATCTACGCCCCATATTTGAGGTCGGATGTGTCGTCTCTTGTTGAGGTCCGTCTTCTAAACGGGCAGTCAAATGACAACGCCAGATCAGCCTGTCTCTCTCAAGTTATGGCCACTGCCCTATCTCTGTATATGCACTCCCCATCCCCCGTTAAACAGATGCAAAGCAAACATGGGCTTACCTCTTGTTATAACTTTGAGCACGGTTCAGATCACCTCTAAAACATCAAGTCCCAATTGGAAGATCATCAATTTGTCTCGTTATTTTATGATAGAGGAAAATCTCAGAATCTCGTCACGAGCAATTTATCTTGAGAACCCTGTCACTCGATAGATGAAGAGACAAACAAAGAGTCTCGTCAGATGAAAGAGACACGACGAAGAGTCATAAAGATGCTCAGGCAGATAAATAGTCTCGACAGCTAATCATAACCCTTACTCCACTCATCCAATTCTATGACCCGAGTCATTGACGAATATATAAAAGAGGCTGGCGATTCGTCCGCACTCACCGCAACCATGGAGGAGGCCGGCGATCCTCCGCCGTCGGCATCTCGTAGTAAATGCACCTGTAAACGATCACTTCCGGCAGAGGTCAAAGACCTCATCAGCGCACTCCCGGTTGCCGTAATATTGCACATGTTCTCCTTCCTCGACGTCAAGGACGTGGTCAAGACAAGCGTCCTCTCCAAGCGCTGGTCCTCACTCTGGACCCAAACCTTGGCCATCTCCATTGATTTTCAGGATGTGCTGCTTGCCTTATGTGAAGATAGAATCTCTTGCCTTTTGTGAAGATAGAATCTCCTCCTCTGACAGGTTCTTGCTATTGTGCACCTCCCCGGCTATCCACAAGTTCCACCTCATTGACATCGAGTACCACGTCAGCCTGAAGGAGAGAATTGACCTCTGGATTAGGTTCGCTGTTGGCCACAGCGTCAAAGACTTGTGCATCAATGTTTTTCCGTGTAATGATGTCTACGTCTTGTCGAGGGCGCTGCTGCAGTGTGAATCCTTGACGAATCTCCGGCTATAGTCATGCAGGTTTCCATCCTTTGCTAATAGTAATTTGGGGACAATAAATTGGAATTTACTGAAAGTGTTGAGTGTTCACCGCTCCTATTTGCGGGATAAAGTGATTAATGGTGTTCTAGAGGGCTCTTCCCAGTTGGAATCCCTGATATTAGACACTTGTTATGGTATGGATAGCATCAGGATCTTGTCAAGGACGATGATGGAGTTGGTTATCCGTGGGTACTTTGTTCCACATGACTATTTGAGGGACGCGGAGGATGAGAACCGTCGTCCCGAGAACTTGTGCTTGGAAATCTTTGCCCCTTACTTGTGGACGTTGCGGCTTCTGGACAGTTGGGACAGAAAGGAAGTTATTGTGCTGAAGGAAGCCTCAACCCTGGTTGAAGTTGAGTTGAACTTCAGTTTTGACTTTCAATGATATGAATCAGGATATCATCTATGACACCATGAATGGAATTCTCAGTGAACTGCAATGTTTTGATAAATTAATGGTTGGGAACGCTGCTCTAAAGGTACGGTGCGAGATCCACTGCACTTGTCTTTTAGGTCTTTTCCTGTTTTATTGCACTGGTTTGCTTATGCTTTGCTCGTTATTTTTGAGTTCGGATTTGACTCATTGTTTCTAGCTGCCATAAACCTTCTTTTTGCTCCATCATTATGTTAATTTTTTAAGCTTAATTGCAGGACATGGACCGGAAATGTTTATATGATCTCACCTCCTTACAATTCTTTGCCTCGCATCCTATGAATTAATTTTATTAGTTATCTTATGGGAATTTTCACTGAAATGAACAAGAAATGCTTATAAAATCACGTCTCCTTACATTCCAGTGCCTTGCATCGAAGCATTTGTGCGTATGTTTTATTTGATGGCAGTCTTGACTTTTGAAAGGATATCATCGTTTCTTGTTGGGTGCACTTTCAGGTTCTGCATAATTACAAGGGGGATGGGGATTTCTCTTTGCAACTGAAATGTCGACACCAGACTATTAATGCCAGCTAGTATTCTTTTGGACAGATTGCAGGAGTATTGGAGCGTGCACCGTATGTAGAGACATTGGTCATAGATTTCGCTCCTTGCCCTGGGGTATGTTTCTTGTAGTGTTACTGACTGAGGATGTCAGGATTGTTTTATTACTAGCGAGTGTTGTTCAAGAAACGAACGCGGTACATTTTATTTATCTTTAGGCTCTTCTGCTGTTTCAACCTTTGTGATAAGCGACCCATAAACAGTTGTTGGGAGAAACTGAAGATAACTTGTGGCTTTGAATACGTGAATGCTTGCTAAAATCTCTGTCAAAGTATCAGGTGCATGACGAAACCAGCCGGGTAAGTCATTGACCCCTTCATGAAATATGACTATGACGCCTAACCAGTTGAGTAGGCTTTTTACAGTGACATATATTCATTTGGAATTTCCTTAAAGCCTAAATATCCTTGGGAAGATAAGTATTTTATATGTGCGTGAATACCATTGTTTGGCTTTGGTCGATGATTTATTTTATGGACGTCCTCCTGTCTTGAAGCAATTCATCAACTTGTGGGCATCAAAATTTTCAAGTATGTATTCACCTTTTCTCTGTGCAAGTTGGGATCCGATTGTCATCCTTGTAACGATAGTAAGCTCTAGAAATACCACGTAGATTGAGGATTATGAATTTTGTACATTTCTGATATTGCTCCTCTCACTTATGCCTAAATCCCTGCTATGGGGTTTGGGCTGGGCGAAGACTGCGAATGGATATAATATCTGTTGTTAGCATCTCGTTTCAATTTGCCTGGCTCAGGTGAGACGCCTCTTCTGCAATATTTGGTATCTTTGAGAGGAACATCCGCTTGATACTTTCTACTCTGTGAAAGTTGGCTACACTATTGTATTCTGATCCTCCTTTACCACAGATGAATTCGATAGACGCGGCCATAGACAGGAGGATATCAGAGAGCAGGCTTGCCGGTCGAATGGCTTTCTAAGTTGATGTGCTATCAAATTTCGTGAGATGCTCGCACATTCTTGTGAGGCTTCTGGGATCGGACTGATAACAACAAAAAGAGGAAAGGACTGACTCAGTTGGACAGCTTTTACTTCCCAATGATTTTGGTTTTGGCTGCGCTTCAAATCGATCTTTATTGTATCATTTGTAACCTTTAGTTGGGGGAGAGATCCTCACTGGGAACAGCATATTGTTAGACGAACTTCCATCTGTTTGATTCTGGAGCTTTTATATTTTATATATTTTTTTTAGATATGGTGTCCTTTGCTTTCAAGGTTATGATTTTGCAACCGGGATTCATTAGACTTATTTGAGTGCCTATCAACTGTTGTTGTCTGTATATGCCTGCCTGTTCTGTATTATTCCAGTCTGTTTTGTTGAAAAAGGGTAAAGATGAGAACCTTTGTAGCTCAGTCATGGGCATGGTCGACGCAAAGGCATCAAGGCACCCACTCCCACCTCTTCTACCTTCCCATGTCCAGCATCACTGACGTACGTTCGCCACCCGCTTCCATCACATAGAATTGCAGTTAGTGCCGCTGCGCCATCCTCTCCATCTCCACTCAGTAGTTGTCCCCACCCTCAGGCATTTTTGGCACCTTTTAACTTGCCACAAGTTGCAGCCTCCCCCTGTTCTCCACCAGGCTCGGCGACCTCCGGAAAAGAAAACTCATTGGCGAGTGTCTTCCCTCTCATGTCGAACACCAGCATGCTGTAGGGGCTACGGTTCATAATGCAGTAAAAGTTTCCCTCATCCGATTCTGCTAGAATCTTAGACAGCTCCCCACAGGGAGAAGGACGACTTGGAGGTGCTTCTGGTGATTTTAGGATCCCCTGGCCAGATGCCGGCCCTGAATCAAAGAACCTTCAACTCGTTCATACCAGGAGCTTCTTCAATTCCTCGACTAATCCTTGTTTGAAATATCCCCCGATATTTCCATACAATGAGAAAGTTGTGAACAAGTAGTATTTGCATTGTAAAAGAAACTAAATAATCTTAACTGAAAAGGGGAAAAGAGTTTAAATATTTTGTTTCCTTATTATTGAGAGAGAAAATAGGAATGAGGAAGAAAAAGAAACTGTATCTTCTTCTATTACTACTGTTGTAACAGACTGAAGATCATATTATAAAATCTCAACAACTCACTCATAAACATCTTCTCGTAACTCTTCAGATTAAGTTTACATGTATATATATATATATAACCGGGCATGGGGGGTGTGGTGTCATGTCCGACGACTAGGCGTACCAGCAGGAGGTCGTCGAGCATGACAAAAGAGGATCCAATCCTAGAGCTGACTGGAGTTCCGACTGTTCCAACAGGAGAGCCGGCCGGCGTCACTTACTTTTAGATGCCGTCTTCTGTTAGTTGTTCAAGCAAGCAACCCCTTTTCATTTGGCATTCAAACATGACACATATAGTTGGGGTTTTCTTTTAATTTGTAAAATACTGGTGGAGTTTATGGTTTGCTAGGATATAGTTAAAATTCCTCCGATTTTGGTTAATTATACAAAATTAAACTGTATTTCACCAATATTTTTAAAAAGCAAAGGTATTTATGTACAAACCTTCACACCAACTACATTAACCACTACTTGACCAATGCTTCCAACTCGAATATAAAACGGACAGAAGGTTTGGATGTAGTACAAGTGCAACTGCCAGTCACACCGAAGACCACAATATCAAATGAGTAGATCTTGAGCTGGGGGGGGGGGGGGGTGCTAAGTAATGAAGGTGGTAGCAACAACTTCTCGCAGCCTCCTCAGGAACCTCCTCATCGGCAGTGCCTGTATCTTGGACCAGCTGCTTCCTCCCACATCGTACGCCAGCACGCTGTAGGGGCTATAACCCATGCAGTAAAACTTTTCCCCTACCCAAACCATCCTGCCCTGCCAGACTCCAGGCAGCAAAGCCTTGGCAGGGAGCAGCTCCTTCCCCACAGGGAGAAGAACCCGCTGCCAAGCTCTCGTTGGTCTGGTTCTTCACTGCATATGGGGATATCAGGTCGTAAGATGGCCATGTCCATGGAGCTCGGGGTGAAGCTCAACCCAATCGAGGGAAAGAGGTGAGCCTTGGTCGTGGGTGGCCGGCGGAGTTAAGGAGCCAGCGAGAAGGTTGCAAAGGACGAGGTCCTTTGGGTGGTCTCGTCTGAAACCCAGCATATCAACCCTCCAGTGGAGGCAGGCGGCTGGATAGAAGCCGTGGGGTATCATGTTGGAGAAGTTGATGCGATACCGAGGATTCCTTTGATTCGTAGTATAATGATTCAACTAACGCTTACAAATCACATACGTGTAATTTAGTTCCGGTATCCTTCCTGTCTACCAATGTGAACCCCCGTGGATACAGAAGCAGTGCAAATGACATTGTTCATTTTGTATAGAAGAATACAAGCTCCCCCACCATATTTTCTTTCTCGTTTACCAGACAGACATGCATTTTCAATCTTTCAGCTCACAGGCAAGTCAGGCAGCCCGAAGAACACAAACTCAAGCGTCTCTGATCACTTTTAGGTTCCCGACTAACTAAGGGTTGTGTTCAGACTGGGAGATTTTCTTCCAAAAAATGTTCCATGGAGACTCGTTTCAAGATTGGCTGACATACAGCACAGGCACAAGCCCTGCCATTTTGCCGTCCCTTCCAGGGCGCTTTTTCTTTACCTGCAAAAAAGGAAAAAAAGAGTGAATTCAGACCAGAGGAGATTGATAGTGTAGCGATGCAACACGCAATGAAGTCCTGTTCTATTCATGGAAAGTTGAATACTTACATAGAACCATCCATCGACTTCATACTCGATTTCTACCTCTTCTCCCGCTGTCAAATTTAACTGCAAGTTGTTGTTAAGTTAAAATTTGCTTTTCACACGCTGAACTCCGGCTCCAAATGAGACATCACAGGGCAAATAAGGTGAAATGAAAAGAATTAAGGTGCTAGTTCTATTCTCTCATTCGCCGTACACAGCAGATATCACAATGCAAACAAAGATCCCAAAGAGGAAGTGATTCCCAAGTTCAACAACCTTACATTTAACCAAAGTGAGTCTGACGCTTACCTCATCGTCTCCACCTGCAGTGAAGTCATATAAAGCAATTGCAAATTGAAGGTTCCCAGAAGAACTTCTGTTCTCTTCTTGGTAATCAATGCTCTGTCCGGCTAAGGGATTTTCAAATGACTCAAATCGTCGCATGACAGAAGATTCATATGATGGGGGCTCTTCTCTTATCTGAAAGAAAATAAAAGTTATACATGCAAGAAGTCTAGAGCATAGATGGAGACGTTATTACATCAAGAATTGATACAGGACGTTAATTTGAAACTAACCGGAGAACTTGAACCCTCATAAATCGAGGGCCCGGTTGTAGATGGGGTGCTAAATCGGCTGGCTCCATATCTATCCAGTGAGGTACCATATGATGGCTTTGAACTAAATAATGAAGGATAGTTCATTCCGCCAAAATGTGACGATATTGATGTTTCAACCGATCCAGTTGACTTGGGGGAAGAGTTGCCCGACGATCTGCCATCATCCTCCTGTACACAATAAATTTGTTAGCCAATTGTAAGACATCCATAGCTAAGGCCTTCTTATACTGGTATATAAATCACTTACATCAACCTCTGCCTTTTCCAATAATGTCTTCGCCCACATATCGTCGTAACTTCCAGAAGGCCTTGACACAATGTGCTCTTCCTCGACATCAGGAGCATCGGCTCCAGCCCCGGCAAGATATTCATTAACCTGACACATAAAGAACCTCTTCTTACTTTATCAATTCATCTTGTGCCATGTACATTTCATCGAGAACCTTCAACATTGGACTAATTAGAACTCCAAGGCCTGGGCCACTAGCCCCTTGATCTTCTCCATTGCTAAGATGCATCTCAGAGAATTGAGACTGCATACCACCTTGAGCTAGAGCATGAAGGAATACATAGATCTGAAGCCTAAATGGCTCTCCAGATCTGATGGCCATGGTTGTGTGAGCTTGAGCTGCAATTATCCGAACCTAAAATCAAAGAATAAAGATGCTAATCTAAAGAAACTACTTTTAGGAGAACGATCATATGACAAACTACCAGTCAAAATCGGGTAGACATATATAACCCAAGTATTGAGAGAGCATTTTGGGGATGATCTAAAGCAATATGTAATGTGCTGTTTGAAAAAAAACAAAAAACAAAAAATTTCGGGGAATGTCAAGGGTGATCAAGATGGAGCATTCGCATCTCCACATCATGTCAATTAGCCAAATCATAGCCAAACTTAGCCAAGTGCCGGAACAATCCTTGATTTATATTTAAAGCCCTTCCTTCATTGCTCACAAGTGCCTAAAATTAGTGGAGAAACAAGTTTTGGTTAGGTTCTGCTCGTACAGACAGAATACATGATAGAAAACCATATTAAGAATCTGTATTTCCCAGCTCCCAATGAAAGCACACCTTTGGAGACGAGTCAATGCACCAGCTAAAGTTGGATTACGGGAACGGGCTGCAGCAACCATTTTATCTGCATCTAGCATCATTACAGCAGTACCAGGAGGAGTTGCAGACTCCCAAGCATGTTCAGATGCAGCATAATTGGCATTTTCTCCAAGAAACCAGACCTACCAAGATATCCAGTGTGGATTACTTTACAGGAACAATCAATAATTAAATGATGGTCAAAAGCCCTTACTGCTGCCTGGACAAGCCTTTGAAGCGCAAGAGCAGACTTTGGATCAGATGCAGATACAGCGTTCACTGATGTAAGTCCAGTCATTGACCCTGGTTGCGGTGACGGCAAATCAAGAACTACAGTAACAGCTTCCAGAGCTGTGTGCTTGCCATCAGGGCCAGCACCAACAAGACACGTCTGTTTTGCAGATAAAATGACCCATCAAACAGATAAAGTAGGTCGCTCAATCAAAATAACTTTGAAAATAAAATTCACCCTGCAGGTATGATAATACTTATCCCACCCTTCGCATAACATTGTATTTTAACTAGTTACCACCAGAAGGTAGAAAGAGGTCGCATGTCAGATAAAGAAATTGGAGCATATCACAGACTGACACATCAAAACTGATATCGATCTTAACTAACACCTAAGGATCCGTGCCATATCAGATTCACGTCGGGTTCAAACCCCCGATTCCTCTACACGGCTCTCCACCCCTTTTAATCCCCCTTTCCTTTTGACTTTCAATCTCACCGTCCATTCTCCCCCCTTACTTACCCATATCCCAAGATCCAATCATTTAAAGTTCAGAGTCCACCACCATTCCCTACGCCTTCCCTCACGCGATCAGTCCCTTACCCTTTCCCCTCTTCAACTTCGCGATCAGGCCAAACCCTAGCAAAAGCCTGACTGCAACGAAATGTTGCAGCTCCGTCGCATCCCGCCCTCGATCCGCCGCCACTTCTCATCCTCATCCTCCGCGGCAGCGATACTTTCCCCCGACTCGCCCAACGCCATCCTCAATTCCTCACAGAAGACCCGCTCCGTCCTCTCCCTCCTCAAGTCCGAGACCAACCCCGGCCGAATCCTCGACATATGCCGCGCTGCGTCGCTGACACCAGAATATCACCTCGACCGCATCGCCTTCTCCGTCGCTGTCACCAAACTCTCCAAGGCCAATGACTTCAGCTCGATCAGGGAGTACATTGACGAGCTGGTGACCTCGCGGCCCGACTTGCGGAATGAGAGGTTCGTCTCCCACGCGATCGTGCTCTACGGCCAGGCTAATATGATCAATGATGCTATCGAGATGTATAAGCGGGTGGACGACATGGGTGTCGATAGGAGTGTTAGGTCGTTCAATGCGTTGCTGTTTGCTTGCATCTTGTCGAAGGAGTTTAACGAGATGAAGAGGGTGTTCCTGGATTTCCCTCGGGTGTTCCGAGATGAAGGTATCGTCAACTACTAGCGAGGTATTACCCGGGTAAATGATTGCGGCACTAGTCGATGAGATTAGACTGTTTATACCTGTGTGTTTGTTCTTGCAGACAAACTTGTGGTTTGTACTTCCTGCTCCCTCATGCACACAGCAGTGGATCTTGTCAATGAGACTAAGTTGGATCAGGAACTGAAACCATGGCTCGCTTTTGCCGCTCAAAAGGTCATTGAAGTGAATGCATTGTCGCAGGCTTTGGCGGGACAGAAAGACGAGGTACCACTTACTCCCTTTATCTTGTGTAGTAAACTGAACTCATTTAATAGGGAAAGCTGATGGCGTGATGCTGGTAGTGAGTAGTTCTGTGGTGCGTACTATCGTTAATTATAATGTCAATCCAAGATCTCAATGTCGTAGTTGATAACATGCGTTATATTTGGTTACCAGCCTGACCAACTCTTTTGTGATTAAATAGTTCATCCTAACTGATTTTTATGATTTCAGGCATTTTTCTCTGCTAATGCCGCTGCACTAGCATCACGAAAGAGTTCCCCTAGGGTTACTAACGAGGCCATTCAGAAGACCGTAAGTTCAACAGCCAGGGTTTGTTTTGAAACGGGTGAAAGTTCAGAAACGGGCGTGATGAATTCCTGTTTTATTCTCAGGCTTCTGCTTTGAAGGGCTCTGATCATCGCCGCGCGACAAACATGACCGCACTCGATGCCCAGCGAAAGATGCTTAACCTTCCCATTCTGCCATCCACAGCAATTGGATCCTTCCCTCAAACCGTGGAGCTCAGAAGAATTCGACGTGAATACAAGGCCAAGAAGTTAGTGACTTACGTCCACTTAAGTTTACTACTCGCCCCGACTCAAATCACATATGCAGCAAACTTGTGATTTCACTCACTCATTGTGGTGCCCCATTTTCAGGATCTCTGAGGATGAGTATGTCAATGCTATCAAGGAGGAAATCAACAAGGTCGTCAAGCTACAAGAGGAGCTCGACATCGATGTCTTGGTCCACGGAGAGCCTGAGGTTAGCTTAACAAATTCGGCATTCTGTGTCGGCAACGCGGTTTTAGTAGTTGCTGTGGCCAAGGTTAATCTTCTCACTGTGAAATTGCAACGTGTTTATTCGTTGCAGAGGAACGACATGCTTGAGCACTTTGGTGAGCAGTTCCTCGTAGACACAATGACTCTGGCCCACAAGTTCCCCATCCACAAGGGCATGCCCCACAAGTTCTACCACGGCCGCACCGGCAGCGTCTCGAACGTCACCAAGCGTGCCATCGGAGTCGAGATCAACAAACAGGTCTGGGGTGAAAATGGCATTTTATTCGATTGTTTAGTATTTTGGGTTCCTGTTGGGATCTGTGCATCGAGATCAACAAGCAGTCCGATTGTTTAGGGTTTTCGGCTTTATGTTGGTCTCAAGGGAATTGAATCGCTTGAGTTAAGGAAAAGAAATGGATTTTAAGGCAGAGGAATATGGGGAGTAATGGGATAGGTACTTTTGCTTGTTCTTTCCTAGATACTTGGTAATAGTTTTAAGAATTTGATTTAGTGAGGGAAACTCTAGAGAGTATCCATCGGTTGATTTTTTGGCAATTGATGTGCAGAGAAACAAGTAAGCTTTTGTTGTCTTGGTAGGGCTTTAGGCATTATTCTCACGCTACCGGAAAGCACACATTCCTCGTAGACACAATGACTCTGGTAAGATAAGGAGTTTGATTTCCGATGAATACCAATCCTATATTGATTCGTTGTGGTTTTGTCTTGTAGGCAAGGAGTTTGGAAGGCCAAGGTATGACTTCCAAACTCCTGCAATCAATAAAAGATAGACATGAAGCAAATATAAATTATAGAGAATACAATAGCAAACGTAAACATACCTACCCGATCAGTTTTCTTTACGAAGTTATCAGAAACTTTCTCGAACGTGGCACCGGCAGCTTGGCTGATAGCCAAAGAACGTGGCACACGCAGAGGTCATTTCTTTGGCTATCAGCCAAGCTGCCGGTGCCACGTTCGAGAAAATTTCTGATAACTTCGTAAAGAAAACTGATCGGGTAGGTATGTTTACGTTTGCTATTGTATTCTCTATAATTTATGTTTGCTTCATGTCTATCTTTTAATGATTGCAGGAGTTTTATGCTTCTAAATCACAACATGAAGTAGAGAAAGTTGGGGCCGGCATTGAAAAGATACGAAGCGATTTGCAGTATGTTTATGTAACAGTTGAGTTGTCTATATGATCATTTTAGTGTAATATAAATGTCAATCATTCATTTTTTTTTGAGATATGAGATGAATGCGATGGGAATGAAGATTGATAAGTTGGTTGATGTGCTAAGTGCACGATTGGAAGCCAACGAGCGTGAGTTGAGTACGCGATTGGAAGCCAACGAGCATGTGCTAAGTGTACGATTGGAAGCCATCGAGCGTGACTTGAGAGCAGAAATAGGCACCACGAGACATGAGCTGATGGCGAAATTATAGGGCGCTAGGTATGATATACTCAAATATTTTGTTGGTACGATTATATTCGTATCCGTGTTTAGTGCTGCGCTTATTCGCTATTTCGTCATGTGATTGGCTGGCACTGTTGGAAAAATCATGGAAGGCTGGGTTTGTTTTGAAATGGGTGAAAGTTCAAACGCTGTAAATGTCATACTGAATTATCCTTTTAAAAGAAAGGAGCCCTCAGTTGGACTAACTTAGTTTATTCGGAGCGCCTTTCTCCGTGGGGTTACACTTACTAAGTGCGTGCATATGTGCCCCAAGGTTTGGAACATGAGTCATATGTATGTATTGGTGTTGATGGATTTTTGCTGCCAAGGTAGTCTTATGTTTTTTATATCGTGATTGCGACGCCAGAACTGTTGGGCCCTTTTTGGGTTTAGAAGAACCTTATATGTTTGAACCTATACTCTTGCGCAACGAGTCCGTTTGAACTTTCTTCAACCTCCAAACTGCGAAGAAACAGGGGAGAAGCCACCTTGTTTAGATCCTGCCTTCAACAGTTCCTCTAGCAAGCTACAGATCTTTCTTATACTTTTTTATTACGCATTCGATACTCCGGCTGTCTGGTGGGGCATGGAATGTCCGAATACTTGCTAGAACCTGGAAATTCGAAAGAACGCATGTCGTCTGCGCCTATTGATGTCCAGTTTGTTCGTCTCCTTGGCTTTTGGCCCTACTGTTGTTGGTGCTGAATTTGTTCAGTTCCAATGCTTATTGAATTGTGCGACTAAGTGTGAAACTGAGGTCACTTCAGCTTAATCGTCGTCGAGCCCCGATCTAAACCTTCCCCAACTGTTAACTGAACCACGGCGGAGGCAGGCTGCAATCCTGCCAGTGTGCTCCTCTGACTAACTCCAATAGATCATGCATGATGGAGCTAGAACTGCAGGGAAACAAACGCGCCGCCACTCCCCAGTCTTGGCGCGAGAATTCTCTATGGACAAACTGAGTTCTCTCTGAACTTACAGTTTGACTGATAATCTTTCGTGATCATCCACAATTCACGAAGTAATACTTCAATGCTCAGTCCACATGTGTAATCTTTTTCGGTTGTAGCAGAACCTTCTATTTTTGAACCTGTACTCTTGTACAATGATGAATCTCATTGATATTTCTTCTATTACGATATATTTCTTGGATTAATAAAGAACTCCACAATAAAATTAACTAATTGCCTACAAAGTTCGTTATATTTATTTTTAAAGCGTTGCACTCCCAAACTTGTCATCCTTCCCTCCCTGGCTGAAGAAGCTACGACAGCAACTATGGGATACACGATGTACCAGGAAACAATCCGTAGCGATGGCAGCCAACACCTCATCAGCACCTTTTCGGATGCCTTGCCTGTATTCTCCTTCCTAGACTTCAAAGACGACGACATCACTGGTCCTCCTGAATCAAAACCTTGGTTGTCTCCCTCTATTTTGGACCACGAATGCCATGTCCCGTCGAGGGAGCTGCGGTGATGCCAATCCTTGATGTGGCTTGAGCTGCGGTCATCCTGAGTTTCCCTTCCTCAGTCATGGTCATTACAGCTGTTGTACTGCTGAGGACAACTATGAGAATCGTTGCTTTTGTTTGGAAATCTACGCCCCATATTTGAGGTCGGATGTGTCGTCTCTTGTTGAGGTCCGTCTTCTAAACGGGCAGTCAAATGACAACGCCAGATCAGCCTGTCTCTCTCAAGTTATGGCCACTGCCCTATCTCTGTATATGCACTCCCCATCCCCCGTTAAACAGATGCAAAGCAAACATGGGCTTACCTCTTGTTATAACTTTGAGCACGGTTCAGATCACCTCTAAAACATCAAGTCCCAATTGGAAGATCATCAATTTGTCTCGTTATTTTATGATAGAGGAAAATCTCAGAATCTCGTCACGAGCAATTTATCTTGAGAACCCTGTCACTCGATAGATGAAGAGACAGACAAAGAGTCTCGTCAGATGAAAGAGACACGACGAAGAGTCATAAAGATGCTCAGGCAGATAAATAGTCTCGACAGCTAATCATAACCCTTACTCCACTCATCCAATTCTATGACCCGAGTCATTGACGAATATATAAAAGAGGCTGGCGATTCGTCCGCACTCACCGCAACCATGGAGGAGGCCGGCGATCCTCCGCCGTCGGCATCTCGTAGCAAATGCACCTGTAAACGATCACTTCCGGCAGAGGTCAAAGACCTCATCAGCGCACTCCCGGTTGCCGTAATATTGCACATGTTCTCCTTCCTCGACGTCAAGGACGTGGTCAAGACAAGCGTCCTCTCCAAGCGCTGGTCCTCACTCTGGACCCAAACCTTGGCCATCTCCATTGATTTTCAGGATGTGCTGCTTGCCTTATGTGAAGATAGAATCTCTTGCCTTTTGTGAAGATAGAATCTCCTCCTCTGACAGGTTCTTGCTATTGTGCACCTCCCCGGCTATCCACAAGTTCCACCTCATTGACATCGAGTACCACGTCAGCCTGAAGGAGAGAATTGACCTCTGGATTAGGTTCGCTGTTGGCCACAGCGTCAAAGACTTGTGCATCAATGTTTTTCCGTGTAATGATGTCTACGTCTTGTCGAGGGCGCTGCTGCAGTGTGAATCCTTGACGAATCTCCGGCTATAGTCATGCAGGTTTCCATCCTTTGCTAATAGTAATTTGGGGACAATAAATTGGAATTTAAGTGTTGAGTGTTCACCGCTCCTATTTGCGGGATAAAGTGATTAATGGTGTTCTAGAGGGCTCTTCCCAGTTGGAATCCCTGATATTAGACACTTGTTATGGTATGGATAGCATCAGGATCTTGTCAAGGACGATGATGGAGTTGGTTATCCGTGGGTACTTTGTTCCACATGACTATTTGAGGGACGCGGAGGATGAGAACCGTCGTCCCGAGAACTTGTGCTTGGAAATCTTTGCCCCTTACTTGTGGACGTTGCGGCTTCTGGACAGTTGGGACAGAAAGGAAGTTATTGTGCTGAAGGAAGCCTCAACCCTGGTTGAAGTTGAGTTGAACTTCAGTTTTGACTTTCAATGATATGAATCAGGATATCATCTATGACACCATGAATGGAATTCTCAGTGAACTGCAATGTTTTGATAAATTAATGGTTGGGAACGCTGCTCTAAAGGTACGGTGCGAGATCCACTGCACTTGTCTTTTAGGTCTTTTCCTGTTTTATTGCACTGGTTTGCTTATGCTTTGCTCGTTATTTTTGAGTTCGGATTTGACTCATTGTTTCTAGCTGCCATAAACCTTCTTTTTGCTCCATCATTATGTTAATTTTTTAAGCTTAATTGCAGGACATGGACCGGAAATGTTTATATGATCTCACCTCCTTACAATTCTTTGCCTCGCATCCTATGAATTAATTTTATTAGTTATCTTATGGGAATTTTCACTGAAATGAACAAGAAATGCTTATAAAATCACGTCTCCTTACATTCCAGTGCCTTGCATCGAAGCATTTGTGCGTATGTTTTATTTGATGGCAGTCTTGACTTTTGAAAGGATATCATCGTTTCTTGTTGGGTGCACTTTCAGGTTCTGCATAATTACAAGGGGGATGGGGATTTCTCTTTGCAACTGAAATGTCGACACCAGACTATTAATGCCAGCTAGTATTCTTTTGGACAGATTGCAGGAGTATTGGAGCGTGCACCGTATGTAGAGACATTGGTCATAGATTTCGCTCCTTGCCCTGGGGTATGTTTCTTGTAGTGTTACTGACTGAGGATGTCAGGATTGTTTTATTACTAGCGAGTGTTGTTCAAGAAACGAACGCGGTACATTTTATTTATCTTTAGGCTCTTCTGCTGTTTCAACCTTTGTGATAAGCGACCCATAAACAGTTGTTGGGAGAAACTGAAGATAACTTGTGGCTTTGAATACGTGAATGCTTGCTAAAATCTCTGTCAAAGTATCAGGTGCATGACGAAACCAGCCGGGTAAGTCATTGACCCCTTCATGAAATATGACTATGACGCCTAACCAGTTGAGTAGGCTTTTTACAGTGACATATATTCATTTGGAATTTCCTTAAAGCCTAAATATCCTTGGGAAGATAAGTATTTTATATGTGCGTGAATACCATTGTTTGGCTTTGGTCGATGATTTATTTTATGGACGTCCTCCTGTCTTGAAGCAATTCATCAACTTGTGGGCATCAAAATTTTCAAGTATGTATTCACCTTTTCTCTGTGCAAGTTGGGATCCGATTGTCATCCTTGTAACGATAGTAAGCTCTAGAAATACCACGTAGATTGAGGATTATGAATTTTGTACATTTCTGATATTGCTCCTCTCACTTATGCCTAAATCCCTGCTATGGGGTTTGGGCTGGGCGAAGACTGCGAATGGATATAATATCTGTTGTTAGCATCTCGTTTCAATTTGCCTGGCTCAGGTGAGACGCCTCTTCTGCAATATTTGGTATCTTTGAGAGGAACATCCGCTTGATACTTTCTACTCTGTGAAAGTTGGCTACACTATTGTATTCTGATCCTCCTTTACCACAGATGAATTCGATAGACGCGGCCATAGACAGGAGGATATCAGAGAGCAGGCTTGCCGGTCGAATGGCTTTCTAAGTTGATGTGCTATCAAATTTCGTGAGATGCTCGCACATTCTTGTGAGGCTTCTGGGATCGGACTGATAACAACAAAAAGAGGAAAGGACTGACTCAGTTGGACAGCTTTTACTTCCCAATGATTTTGGTTTTGGCTGCGCTTCAAATCGATCTTTATTGTATCATTTGTAACCTTTAGTTGGGGGAGAGATCCTCACTGGGAACAGCATATTGTTAGACGAACTTCCATCTGTTTGATTCTGGAGCTTTTATATTTTATATATTTTTTTTAGATATGGTGTCCTTTGCTTTCAAGGTTATGATTTTGCAACCGGGATTCATTAGACTTATTTGAGTGCCTATCAACTGTTGTTGTCTGTATATGCCTGCCTGTTCTGTATTATTCCAGTCTGTTTTGTTGAAAAAGGGTAAAGATGAGAACCTTTGTAGCTCAGTCATGGGCATGGTCGACGCAAAGGCATCAAGGCACCCACTCCCACCTCTTCTACCTTCCCATGTCCAGCATCACTGACGTACGTTCGCCACCCGCTTCCATCACATAGAATTGCAGTTAGTGCCGCTGCGCCATCCTCTCCATCTCCACTCAGTAGTTGTCCCCACCCTCAGGCATTTTTGGCACCTTTTAACTTGCCACAAGTTGCAGCCTCCCCCTGTTCTCCACCAGGCTCGGCGACCTCCGGAAAAGAAAACTCATTGGCGAGTGTCTTCCCTCTCATGTCGAACACCAGCATGCTGTAGGGGCTACGGTTCATAATGCAGTAAAAGTTTCCCTCATCCGATTCTGCTAGAATCTTAGACAGCTCCCCACAGGGAGAAGGACGACTTGGAGGTGCTTCTGGTGATTTTAGGATCCCCTGGCCAGATGCCGGCCCTGAATCAAAGAACCTTCAACTCGTTCATACCAGGAGCTTCTTCAATTCCTCGACTAATCCTTGTTTGAAATATCCCCCGATATTTCCATACAATGAGAAAGTTGTGAACAAGTAGTATTTGCATTGTAAAAGAAACTAAATAATCTTAACTGAAAAGGGGAAAAGAGTTTAAATATTTTGTTTCCTTATTATTGAGAGAGAAAATAGGAATGAGGAAGAAAAAGAAACTGTATCTTCTTCTATTACTACTGTTGTAACAGACTGAAGATCATATTATAAAATCTCAACAACTCACTCATAAACATCTTCTCGTAACTCTTCAGATTAAGTTTACATGTATATATATATATATAACCGGGCATGGGGGGTGTGGTGTCATGTCCGACGACTAGGCGTACCAGCAGGAGGTCGTCGAGCATGACAAAAGAGGATCCAATCCTAGAGCTGACTGGAGTTCCGACTGTTCCAACAGGAGAGCCGGCCGGCGTCACTTACTTTTAGATGCCGTCTTCTGTTAGTTGTTCAAGCAAGCAACCCCTTTTCATTTGGCATTCAAACATGACACATATAGTTGGGTTTTTCTTTTAATTTGTAAAATACTGGTGGAGTTTATGGTTTGCTAGGATATAGTTAAAATTCCTCCGATTTTGGTTAATTATACAAAATTAAACTGTATTTCACCAATATTTTTAAAAAGCAAAGGTATTTATGTACAAACCTTCACACCAACTACATTAACCACTACTTGACCAATGCTTCCAACTCGAATATAAAACGGACAGAAGGTTTGGATGTAGTACAAGTGCAACTGCCAGTCACACCGAAGACCACAATATCAAATGAGTAGATCTTGAGCTGGGGGGGGGGGGGGGGTGCTAAGTAATGAAGGTGGTAGCAACAACTTCTCGCAGCCTCCTCAGGAACCTCCTCATCGGCAGTGCCTGTATCTTGGACCAGCTGCTTCCTCCCACATCGTACGCCAGCACGCTGTAGGGGCTATAACCCATGCAGTAAAACTTTTCCCCTACCCAAACCATCCTGCCCTGCCAGACTCCAGGCAGCAAAGCCTTGGCAGGGAGCAGCTCCTTCCCCACAGGGAGAAGAACCCGCTGCCAAGCTCTCGTTGGTCTGGTTCTTCACTGCATATGGGGATATCAGGTCGTAAGATGGCCATGTCCATGGAGCTCGGGGTGAAGCTCAACCCAATCGAGGGAAAGAGGTGAGCCTTGGTCGTGGGTGGCCGGCGGAGTTAAGGAGCCAGCGAGAAGGTTGCAAAGGACGAGGTCCTTTGGGTGGTCTCGTCTGAAACCCAGCATATCAACCCTCCAGTGGAGGCAGGCGGCTGGATAGAAGCCGTGGGGTATCATGTTGGAGAAGTTGATGCGATACCGAGGATTCCTTTGATTCGTAGTATAATGATTCAACTAACGCTTACAAATCACATACGTGTAATTTAGTTCCGGTATCCTTCCTGTCTACCAATGTGAACCCCCGTGGATACAGAAGCAGTGCAAATGACATTGTTCATTTTGTATAGAAGAATACAAGCTCCCCCACCATATTTTCTTTCTCGTTTACCAGACAGACATGCATTTTCAATCTTTCAGCTCACAGGCAAGTCAGGCAGCCCGAAGAACACAAACTCAAGCGTCTCTGATCACTTTTAGGTTCCCGACTAACTAAGGGTTGTGTTCAGACTGGGAGATTTTCTTCCAAAAAATGTTCCATGGAGACTCGTTTCAAGATTGGCTGACATACAGCACAGGCACAAGCCCTGCCATTTTGCCGTCCCTTCCAGGGCGCTTTTTCTTAACCTGCAAAAAAGGAAAAAAAGAGTGAATTCAGACCAGAGGAGATTGATAGTGTAGCGATGCAACACGCAATGAAGTCCTGTTCTATTCATGGAAAGTTGAATACTTACATAGAACCATCCATCGACTTCATACTCGATTTCTACCTCTTCTCCCGCTGTCAAATTTAACTGCAAGTTGTTGTTAAGTTAAAATTTGCTTTTCACACGCTGAACTCCGGCTCCAAATGAGACATCACAGGGCAAATAAGGTGAAATGAAAAGAATTAAGGTGCTAGTTCTATTCTCTCATTCGCCGTACACAGCAGATATCACAATGCAAACAAAGATCCCAAAGAGGAAGTGATTCCCAAGTTCAACAACCTTACATTTAACCAAAGTGAGTCTGACGCTTACCTCATCGTCTCCACCTGCAGTGAAGTCATATAAAGCAATTGCAAATTGAAGGTTCCCAGAAGAACTTCTGTTCTCTTCTTGGTAATCAATGCTCTGTCCGGCTAAGGGATTTTCAAATGACTCAAATCGTCGCATGACAGAAGATTCATATGATGGGGGCTCTTCTCTTATCTGAAAGAAAATAAAAGTTATACATGCAAGAAGTCTAGAGCATAGATGGAGACGTTATTACATCAAGAATTGATACAGGACGTTAATTTGAAACTAACCGGAGAACTTGAACCCTCATAAATCGAGGGCCCGGTTGTAGATGGGGTGCTAAATCGGCTGGCTCCATATCTATCCAGTGAGGTACCATATGATGGCTTTGAACTAAATAATGAAGGATAGTTCATTCCGCCAAAATGTGACGATATTGATGTTTCAACCGATCCAGTTGACTTGGGGGAAGAGTTGCCCGACGATCTGCCATCATCCTCCTGTACACAATAAATTTGTTAGCCAATTGTAAGACATCCATAGCTAAGGCCTTCTTATACTGGTATATAAATCACTTACATCAACCTCTGCCTTTTCCAATAATGTCTTCGCCCACATATCGTCGTAACTTCCAGAAGGCCTTGACACAATGTGCTCTTCCTCGACATCAGGAGCATCGGCTCCAGCCCCGGCAAGATATTCATTAACCTGACACATAAAGAACCTCTTCTTACTTTATCAATTCATCTTGTGCCATGTACATTTCATCGAGAACCTTCAACATTGGACTAATTAGAACTCCAAGGCCTGGGCCACTAGCCCCTTGATCTTCTCCATTGCTAAGATGCATCTCAGAGAATTGAGACTGCATACCACCTTGAGCTAGAGCATGAAGGAATACATAGATCTGAAGCCTAAATGGCTCTCCAGATCTGATGGCCATGGTTGTGTGAGCTTGAGCTGCAATTATCCGAACCTAAAATCAAAGAATAAAGATGCTAATCTAAAGAAACTACTTTTAGGAGAACGATCATATGACAAACTACCAGTCAAAATCGGGTAGACATATATAACCCAAGTATTGAGAGAGCATTTTGGGGATGATCTAAAGCAATATGTAATGTGCTGTTTGAAAAAAAACAAAAAACAAAAAATTTCGGGGAATGTCAAGGGTGATCAAGATGGAGCATTCGCATCTCCACATCATGTCAATTAGCCAAATCATAGCCAAACTTAGCCAAGTGCCGGAACAATCCTTGATTTATATTTAAAGCCCTTCCTTCATTGCTCACAAGTGCCTAAAATTAGTGGAGAAACAAGTTTTGGTTAGGTTCTGCTCGTACAGACAGAATACATGATAGAAAACCATATTAAGAATCTGTATTTCCCAGCTCCCAATGAAAGCACACCTTTGGAGACGAGTCAATGCACCAGCTAAAGTTGGATTACGGGAACGGGCTGCAGCAACCATTTTATCTGCATCTAGCATCATTACAGCAGTACCAGGAGGAGTTGCAGACTCCCAAGCATGTTCAGATGCAGCATAATTGGCATTTTCTCCAAGAAACCAGACCTACCAAGATATCCAGTGTGGATTACTTTACAGGAACAATCAATAATTAAATGATGGTCAAAAGCCCTTACTGCTGCCTGGACAAGCCTTTGAAGCGCAAGAGCAGACTTTGGATCAGATGCAGATACAGCGTTCACTGATGTAAGTCCAGTCATTGACCCTGGTTGCGGTGACGGCAAATCAAGAACTACAGTAACAGCTTCCAGAGCTGTGTGCTTGCCATCAGGGCCAGCACCAACAAGACACGTCTGTTTTGCAGATAAAATGACCCATCAAACAGATAAAGTAGGTCGCTCAATCAAAATAACTTTGAAAATAAAATTCACCCTGCAGGTATGATAATACTTATCCCACCCTTCGCATAACATTGTATTTTAACTAGTTACCACCAGAAGGTAGAAAGAGGTCGCATGTCAGATAAAGAAATTGGAGCATATCACAGACTGACACATCAAAACTGATATCGATCTTAACTAACACCTAAGGATCCGTGCCATATCAGATTCACGTCGGGTTCAAACCCCCGATTCCTCTACACGGCTCTCCACCCCTTTTAATCCCCCTTTCCTTTTGACTTTCAATCTCACCGTCCATTCTCCCCCCTTACTTACCCATATCCCAAGATCCAATCATTTAAAGTTCAGAGTCCACCACCATTCCCTACGCCTTCCCTCACGCGATCAGTCCCTTACCCTTTCCCCTCTTCAACTTCGCGATCAGGCCAAACCCTAGCAAAAGCCTGACTGCAACGAAATGTTGCAGCTCCGTCGCATCCCGCCCTCGATCCGCCGCCACTTCTCATCCTCATCCTCCGCGGCAGCGATACTTTCCCCCGACTCGCCCAACGCCATCCTCAATTCCTCACAGAAGACCCGCTCCGTCCTCTCCCTCCTCAAGTCCGAGACCAACCCCGGCCGAATCCTCGACATATGCCGCGCTGCGTCGCTGACACCAGAATATCACCTCGACCGCATCGCCTTCTCCGTCGCTGTCACCAAACTCTCCAAGGCCAATGACTTCAGCTCGATCAGGGAGTAGATTGACGAGCTGGTGACCTCGCGGCCCGACTTGCGGAATGAGAGGTTCGTCTCCCACGCGATCGTGCTCTACGGCCAGGCTAATATGATCAATGATGCTATCGAGATGTATAAGCGGGTGGACGACATGGGTGTCGATAGGAGTGTTAGGTCGTTCAATGCGTTGCTGTTTGCTTGCATCTTGTCGAAGGAGTTTAACGAGATGAAGAGGGTGTTCCTGGATTTCCCTCGGGTGTTCCGAGATGAAGGTATCGTCAACTACTAGCGAGGTATTACCCGGGTAAATGATTGCGGCACTAGTCGATGAGATTAGACTGTTTATACCTGTGTGTTTGTTCTTGCAGACAAACTTGTGGTTTGTACTTCCTGCTCCCTCATGCACACAGCAGTGGATCTTGTCAATGAGACTAAGTTGGATCAGGAACTGAAACCATGGCTCGCTTTTGCCGCTCAAAAGGTCATTGAAGTGAATGCATTGTCGCAGGCTTTGGCGGGACAGAAAGACGAGGTACCACTTACTCCCTTTATCTTGTGTAGTAAACTGAACTCATTTAATAGGGAAAGCTGATGGCGTGATGCTGGTAGTGAGTAGTTCTGTGGTGCGTACTATCGTTAATTATAATGTCAATCCAAGATCTCAATGTCGTAGTTGATAACATGCGTTATATTTGGTTACCAGTCTGACCAACTCTTTTGTGATTAAATAGTTCATCCTAACTGATTTTTATGATTTCAGGCATTTTTCTCTGCTAATGCCGCTGCACTAGCATCACGAAAGAGTTCCCCTAGGGTTACTAACGAGGCCATTCAGAAGACCGTAAGTTCAACAGCCAGGGTTTGTTTTGAAACGGGTGAAAGTTCAGAAACGGGCGTGATGAATTCCTGTTTTATTCTCAGGCTTCTGCTTTGAAGGGCTCTGATCATCGCCGCGCGACAAACATGACCGCACTCGATGCCCAGCGAAAGATGCTTAACCTTCCCATTCTGCCATCCACAGCAATTGGATCCTTCCCTCAAACCGTGGAGCTCAGAAGAATTCGACGTGAATACAAGGCCAAGAAGTTAGTGACTTACGTCCACTGAAGTTTACTACTCGCCCCGACTCAAATCACATATGCAGCAAACTTGTGATTTCACTCACTCATTGTGGTGCCCCATTTTCAGGATCTCTGAGGATGAGTATGTCAATGCTATCAAGGAGGAAATCAACAAGGTCGTCAAGCTACAAGAGGAGCTCGACATCGATGTCTTGGTCCACGGAGAGCCTGAGGTTAGCTTAACAAATTCGGCATTCTGTGTCGGCAACGCGGTTTTAGTAGTTGCTGTGGCCAAGGTTAATCTTCTCACTGTGAAATTGCAACGTGTTTATTCGTTGCAGAGGAACGACATGCTTGAGCACTTTGGTGAGCAGTTCCTCGTAGACACAATGACTCTGGCCCACAAGTTCCCCATCCACAAGGGCATGCCCCACAAGTTCTACCACGGCCGCACCGGCAGCGTCTCGAACGTCACCAAGCGTGCCATCGGAGTCGAGATCAACAAACAGGTCTGGGGTGAAAATGGCATTTTATTCGATTGTTTAGTATTTTGGGTTCCTGTTGGGATCTGTGCATCGAGATCAACAAGCAGTCCGATTGTTTAGGGTTTTCGGCTTTATGTTGGTCTCAAGGGAATTGAATCGCTTGAGTTAAGGAAAAGAAATGGATTTTAAGGCAGAGGAATATGGGGAGTAATGGGATAGGTACTTTTGCTTGTTCTTTCCTAGATACTTGGTAATAGTTTTAAGAATTTGATTTAGTGAGGGAAACTCTAGAGAGTATCCATCGGTTGATTTTTTGGCAATTGATGTGCAGAGAAACAAGTAAGCTTTTGTTGTCTTGGTAGGGCTTTAGGCATTATTCTCACGCTACCGGAAAGCACACGTTCCTCGTAGACACAATGACTCTGGTAAGATAAGGAGTTTGATTTCCGATGAATACCAATCCTATATTGATTCGTTGTGGTTTTGTCTTGTAGGCAAGGAGTTTGGAAGGCCAAGGTATGACTTCCAAACTCCTGCAATCAATAAAAGATAGACATGAAGCAAATATAAATTATAGAGAATACAATAGCAAACGTAAACATACCTACCTGATCAGTTTTCTTTACGAAGTTATCAGAAACTTTCTCGAACGTGGCACCGGCAGCTTGGCTGATAGCCAAAGAACGTGGCACACGCAGAGGTCATTTCTTTGGCTATCAGCCAAGCTGCCGGTGCCACGTTCGAGAAAATTTCTGATAACTTCGTAAAGAAAACTGATCAGGTAGGTATGTTTACGTTTGCTATTGTATTCTCTATAATTTATATTTGCTTCATGTCTATCTTTTAATGATTGCAGGAGTTTTATGCTTCTAAATCACAACATGAAGTAGAGAAAGTTGGGGCCGGCATTGAAAAGATACGAAGCGATTTGCAGTATGTTTATGTAACAGTTGAGTTGTCTATATGATCATTTTAGTGTAATATAAATGTCAATCATTCATTTTTTTTTTGAGATATGAGATGAATGCGATGGGAATGAAGATTGATAAGTTGGTTGATGTGCTAAGTGCACGATTGGAAGCCAACGAGCGTGAGTTGAGTACGCGATTGGAAGCCAACGAGCATGTGCTAAGTGCACGATTGGAACCATCGAGCGTGAGTTGAGAGCAGAAATAGGCACCATGAGACATGAGCTGATGGCGAAATTATAGGGCGCTAGTTATGATATACTCAAATATTTTGTTGGTACGGTTATATTCGTATCCGCGTTTAGTGCTGCGCTTATTCGCTGTTTCGTCATGTGATTGGCTGGCACTGTTGGAAAAATCATGGAAGGCTGGGTTTGTTTTGAAATGGGTGAAAGTTCAAACGCTGTAAATGTCATACTGAATTATCCTTTTGAAAGAAAGGAGTCCTCAGTTGGACTAACTTAGTTTATTCGGAGCGCCTTTCTCCGTGGGGTTACACTTACTAAGTGCGTGCATATGTGCCCCAAGGTTTGGAACATGAATCATATGTATGTATTGGTGTTGATGGATTTTTGCTGCCAAGGTAGTCTTATGTTGTTTATATCGTGATTGCAACGCCAGAACTGTTGGGCCCTTTTTGGGTTTAGAAGAACCTTATATGTTTGAACCTATACTCTTGCGCAACGAGTCCGTTTGAACTTTCTTCAACCTCCAAACTGCGAAGAAACAGGGGAGAAGCCACCTTGTTTAGATCCTGCCTTCAACAGTTCCTCTAGCAAGCTACAGATCTTTCTTATACTTTTTTATTACGCATTCGATACTCCGGCTGTCTGGTGGGGCATGGAATGTCCGAATACTTGCTAGAACCTGGAAATTCGAAAGAACGCATGTCGTCTGCGCCTATTGATGTCCAGTTTGTTCGTCTCCTTGGCTTTTGGCCCTACTGTTGTTGGTGCTGAATTTGTTCAGTTCCAATGCTTATTGAATTGTGCGACTAAGTGTGAAACTGAGGTCACTTCAGCTTAATCGTCGTCGAGCCCCGATCTAAACCTTCCCCAACTGTTAACTGAACCACGGCGGAGGCAGGCTGCAATCCTGCCAGTGTGCTCCTCTGACTAACTCCAATAGATCATGCATGATGGAGCTAGAACTGCAGGGAAACAAACGCGCCGCCACTCCCCAGTCTTGCCGCGAGAATTCTCCATGGACAAACTGAGTTCTCTCTGAACTTACAGTTTGACTGATAATCTTTCGTGATCATCCACAATTCACGAAGTAATACTTCAATGCTCAGTCCACATGTGTAAACTTTTTCGGTTGTAGCAGAACCTTCTATTTTTGAACCTGTACTCTTGTACAATGATGAATCTCATTGATATTTCTTCTATTACGATATATTTCTTGGATTAATAAAGAACTCCACAATAAAATTAACTAATTGCCTACAAAGTTCGTTATATTTATTTTTAAAGCGTTGCACTCCCAAACTTGTCATCCTTCCCTCCTTGGCTGAAGAAGCTACGACAGCAACCATGGGATACACGATGTACCAGGAAACAATCCGTAGCGATGGCAGCCAACACCTCATCAGCACCTTTCCGGATGCCTTGCCTGTGTTCTCCTTCCTAGACTTCAAAGACGACGACATCACTGGTCCTCCTGAATCAAAACCTTGGTTGTCTCCCTCTATTTTGGACCACGAATGCCATGTCTCGTCGAGGGAGCTGCGGTGATGCCAATCCTTGATGTGGCTTGAGCTGCGGTCATCCTGAGTTTCCCTTCCTCAGTCATGGTCATTACAGCTGCTGTACTGCTGAGGACGACTATGAGAATCGTTGCTTTTGTTTGGAAATCTACGCCCCATATTTGAGGTCGGATGTGTCGTCTCTTGTTGAGGTCCGTCTTCTGAACGGGCAGTCAAATGACAACGCCAGATCAGCCTGTCTCTCTCGAGTTATGGCCACTGCCCTATCTCTGTATATGCACTCCCCATCCCCCGTTAAACAGATGCAAAGCAAACATGGGCTTACCTCTTGTTATAACGTTGCGCACGGTTCAGATCACCTCTAAAACATCAAGTCCCAATTGGAAGATCATCAATTTGTCTCGTTATTTTACGATGGAGGAAAATCTCAGAATCTCGTCACGAGCAATTTATCTTGAGAACCCTGTCACTCGATAGATGAAGAGACAGACAAAGAGTCTCGTCAAATGAAAGAGACACGACGAAGAGTCATAAAGATGCTCAGGCAGATGAATAGTCTCGACAGCTAATCATAACCCTTACTCCACTCATCCAATTCTATGACCCGAGTCATTAACGAATATATAAAAGAGGCTGGCGATTCGTCCGCACTCACCGCAACCATGGAGGAGGCCGGCGATCCTCCGCCGTCGGCTTCTCGTAGTAAAAGCACCGGTAAACGATCACTTCCGGCAGAGGTCAAAGACCTCATCAGCGCACTCCCGGATGCCGTAATATTGCACGTGTTCTCCTTCCTCGACGTCAAGGACGTGGTCAAGACAAGTGTCCTCTCCAAGCGCTGGTCCTCACTCTGGACCCAAACCTTGGCCATCTCCATTGATTTTCAGGATGTGGTGCTTGCCTTATGTGAAGATAGAATCTCTTGCCTTATGTGAAGATAGAATCTCCTCCTCTGACAGGTTCTTGCTATTGTGCACCTCCCCGGCTATCCACAAGTTCCACCTCATTGACATCGAGTACCACGTCAGCCTGAAGGAGAGAATTGACCTCTGGATTAGGTTCGCTGTTGGCCACAGCGTCTAAGACTTGTGCATCAATGTTTTTCCGTGTAATGATGTCTACGTCTTGCCGAGGGCGCTGCTGCAGTGTGAATCCTTGATGAATCTCCGGCTGTAGTCATGCAGGTTTCCATCCTTTGCTAATAGTAATTTGGGGACAATAAATTGGAATTTACTGAAAGTGTTGAGTGTTCACCGCTCCTATTTGCGGGATAAAGTGATTAATGGTGTTCTAGAGGGCTCTTCCCAGTTGGAATCCCTGATATTAGACACTTGTTATGGTATGGATAGCATCAGGATCTTGTCAAGGACGATGAGGGAGTTGGTTATCCGTGGGTACTTTGTTCCACATGACTATTTGAGGGACGCGGAGGATGAGAACCGTCGTCCCGAGAACTTGTGCTTGGAAATCTTTGCCCCTTACTTGTGGACGTTGCGGCTTCTGGACAGTTGGGACAGAAAGGAAGTTATTGTGCTGAAGGAAGCCTCAACCCTGGTTGAAGTTGAGTTGAACTTCAGTTTTGACTTTCAATGATATGAATCAGGATATCATCTATGACACCATGAAGGGAATTCTCAGTGAACTGCAATGTGTTGATAAATTAATGGTTGGGAACGCTGCTCTAAAGGTACGGTGCGAGATCCACTGCACTTGTCTTTTAGGTCTTTTCCTGTTTTATTGCACTGGTTTGCTTATGCTTTGCTCGTTATTTTTGAGTTCGGAATTGACTCATTGTTTCTAGCTGCCATAAACCTTCTTTTTGCTCCATCATTATGTTAATTTTTTAAGCTTAATTGCAGGACATGGACCGAAAATGTTTATATGATCTCACCTCCTTACAATTCTTTGCCTCGCATCCTATGAATTAATTTTATTAGTTATCTTATGGGAATTTTCACTGAAATGAACAAGAAATGCTTATAAAATCACGTCTCCTTACATTCCAGTGCCTTGCATCGAAGCATTTGTGCGTATGTTTTATTTGATGGCAGTCTTGACTTTTGAAAGGATATCATCGTTTCTTGTTGGGTGCACTTTCAGGTTCTGCATAATTACAAGGGGGATGGGGATTTCTCTTTGCAACTGAAATGTCGACACCAGACTATTATTGCCAACTAGTATTCTTTTGGACAGATTGCAGGAGTATTGGAGCGTGCACCGAATGTAGAGACATTGGTCATAGATTTCGCTCCTTGCCCCGGGGTATGTTTCTTCTAGTGTTACTGGCTGAGGATGTCAGGATTGTTTTATTACTAGCGAATGATGTTCAAGAAACGAATGCGGTACATTTTATTTATCATTAGGCTCTTCTGCTATTTCAACCTTTGTGATAAGCGACCCATAAACAGTTGTTGGGAGAAACTGAAGATAACTTGTGGCTTTGAATACGTGAATGCTTGCTAAAATCCTGTCTTGCAATGGATGGAAGAGATTGGAAGAACCCCTGTAGTATCATACGCGAATGCTTGCTAAAATCTCTGTCAAAGTATTAGGTGCATGACGAAACCAGCCGGGTAAGTCATTGACCCCTTCATGAAATATGACTATGACGCCTAACCAGTTGAGTAGGCTTTGCACAGTGACATATATTCATTTGGAATTTCCTTAAAGCCTAAATATCCTTGGGAAGATAAGTATTTTATATGTGCGTGAATACCATTGTTTGGCTTTGGTCGATGATTTATTTTATGGACGTCCTCCTGTCTTGAAGCAATTCATCAACTTGTGGGCATCAAAATTTTCAAGTATGTATTCACCTTTTCTCTGTGCAAGTTGGGATCCGATTGTCATCCTTGTAACGATAGTAAGCTCTAGAAATACCACGTAGATTGAGGATTATGAATTTTGTACATTTCTGATATTGCTCCTCTCACTTATGCCTAAATCCCTGCTATGGGGTTTGGGCTGGGCGAAGACTGCGAATGGATATAATATCTGTTGTTAGCATCTCGTTTCAATTTGCCTGGCTCAGGTGAGACGCCTCTTCTGCAATATTTGGTATCTTTGAGAGGAACATCCGCTTGATACTTTCTACTCTGTGAAAGTTGGCTACACTATTGTATTCTGATCCTCCTTTACCACAGATGAATTCGATAGACGCGGCCATAGACAGGAGGATATCAGAGAGCAGGCTTGCCGGTCGAATGGCTTTCTAAGTTGATGTGCTATCAAATTTCGTGAGATGCTCGCACATTCTTGTGAGGCTTCTGGGATCGGACTGATAACAACAAAAAGAGGAAAGGACTGACTCAGTTGGACAGCTTTTACTTCCCAATGATTTTGGTTTTGGCTGCGCTTCAAATCGATCTTTATTGTATCATTTGTAACCTTTAGTTGGGGGAGAGATCCTCACTGGGAACAGCATATTGTTAGACGAACTTCCATCTGTTTGATTCTGGAGCTTTTATATTTTATATATTTTTTTTAGATATGGTGTCCTTTGCTTTCAAGGTTATGATTTTGCAACCGGGATTCATTAGACTTATTTGAGTGCCTATCAACTGTTGTTGTCTGTATATGCCTGCCTGTTCTGTATTATTCCAGTCTGTTTTGTTGAAAAAGGGTAAAGATGAGAACCTTTGTAGCTCAGTCATGGGCATGGTCGACGCAAAGGCATCAAGGCACCCACTCCCACCTCTTCTACCTTCCCATGTCCAGCATCACTGACGTACGTTCGCCACCCGCTTCCATCACATAGAATTGCAGTTAGTGCCGCTGCGCCATCCTCTCCATCTCCACTCAGTAGTTGTCCCCACCCTCAGGCATTTTTGGCACCTTTTAACTTGCCACAAGTTGCAGCCTCCCCCTGTTCTCCACCAGGCTCGGCGACCTCCGGAAAAGAAAACTCATTGGCGAGTGTCTTCCCTCTCATGTCGAACACCAGCATGCTGTAGGGGCTACGGTTCATAATGCAGTAAAAGTTTCCCTCATCCGATTCTGCTAGAATCTTAGACAGCTCCCCACAGGGAGAAGGACGACTTGGAGGTGCTTCTGGTGATTTTAGGATCCCCTGGCCAGATGCCGGCCCTGAATCAAAGAACCTTCAACTCGTTCATACCAGGAGCTTCTTCAATTCCTCGACTAATCCTTGTTTGAAATATCCCCCGATATTTCCATACAATGAGAAAGTTGTGAACAAGTAGTATTTGCATTGTAAAAGAAACTAAATAATCTTAACTGAAAAGGGGAAAAGAGTTTAAATATTTTGTTTCCTTATTATTGAGAGAGAAAATAGGAATGAGGAAGAAAAAGAAACTGTATCTTCTTCTATTACTACTGTTGTAACAGACAGAAGATCATATTATAAAATCTCAACAACTCACTCATAAACATCTTCTCGTAACTCTTCAGATTAAGTTTACATGTATATATATATAACCGGGCATGGGGGGTGTGGTGTCATGTCCGACGACTAGGCGTACCAGCAGGAGGTCGTCGAGCATGACAAAAGAGGATCCAATCCTAGAGCTGACTGGAGTTCCGACTGTTCCAACAGGAGAGCCGGCCGGCGTCACTTACTTTTAGATGCCGTCTTCTGTTAGTTGTTCAAGCAAGCAACCCCTTTTCATTTGGCATTCAAACATGACACATATAGTTGGGTTTTTCTTTTAATTTGTAAAATACTGGTGGAGTTTATGGTTTGCTAGGATATAGTTAAAATTCCTCCGATTTTGGTTAATTATACAAAATTAAACTGTATTTCACCAATACTTTTAAAAAGCAAAGGTATTTATGTACAAACCTTCACACCAACTACATTAACCACTACTTGACCAATGCTTCCAACTCGAATATAAAACGGACAGAAGGTTTGGATGTAGTACAAGTGCAACTGCCAGTCACACCGAAGACCACAATATCAAATGAGTAGATCTTGAGCTGAAGGGGGGGGGGGGGGGTGCTAAGTAATGAAGGTGGTAGCATGTCAGCGGTTAAGGTTTTTAGGATTTGATTTATTTTCTAAAATATTCTAGGAATAAGATTTGATTTAGCAAATCTCATTGAGAGATTTAGGAGATCTATTTAGATTCTCTTTTAGTTTTTGATTGTTTTCCTATATAAGAATCTCTTGTAAAAATGAGTTTAATAAGTTGTTTTTTTTGCCAACCAATAATTTTCTACAATTTTTATCCTCGAATCAAAGTTTGACATGGTATCAGAGCTCGCAATCTTGAGGGACTGTGAGAGTATACACGCTTGAAAAATTTCCTTTCCTTTCATACCCAAATCATCCGTTTGATTTTGTCATCATGTCTTCCTCCGGTGGTTTTTCTGTGCAACCTCCACGGCCGTTTGATGGTGAAAACTATCAAATTTGGGCGGTCAAGATGACGGTTTTTTTGAAATCTCAGGATCTCTGGAGCACTATTGAGCGGAACATTGAAGCTCGAGCCCTTCCTGAAAATCCCACATTAAATCAGTTGAGGCTACACAGTGAGGAGTCCACCAAGCCGTTCAAGGCCCTTGCTGCTATTCATGCCTCTGTTTCTGAAGGAGTACTTGCAAGAATTCTTACTTGTGAGACGGGAAAGGAAGCATGGGACCGACTAAAGGAGATGTTCGAAGGTAGTGGTCGAAATCAGAGAATAAGAGTTTCAAATTTATGGAGAGAGTTTGATTTGCTTAGAATGAAGGACTCGGAGAGTATAAAAGAATATGTCGACAAGCTAATGAGGGTTGTCAATCAGATCAGATTGTTGCAGGTAGAGTTGCCAGACAGCAGAATTGTTGAAAAGATTCTTGTGACTATTCCAGAGAGATTTGAGTCGAAAATTTCTGCATTGGAAGAATCTCGCGATCTCACTAAGTTGACAGTCGAGGAATTGGTCGGTTCTCTTCAAGCACAAGAACAAAGGAGAGCAATAAGACAGGAGGAGCAACCTGAAGGCGCACTTTTAATGAAGGCAAAGGGGAAGGAGAAATATGCCCGTAGAAACGAAACAAGAAAAAGTGCCATCGAAAAAAAATTCAAGAACAAAAAGTTTAGCGAGAAACATCAAAAAGAGTTTCCTCCATGTTCTTATTGTAGTAAAACTTCTCATACGGAAGATTTTTGTTGGTTTAGACCCGGTTACAAGTGGAAGCATTGTAATGTTCCTGGTCATGGTGAAAAATTTTGTAGGAAGAAGAAGGCTGTTTCTGAAGAGCAAGCACATGTTGCAGAGAATAAGTCGATGCAGGAAGATCAACTCTTTGCGGCAACCTTTTCAGCAGCAAGTTATGGAGCTGATGCATGGCTCATCGATAGCGGATGCACGCATCATATGTCTCCTGATGAGAAATTATTTGTAGACTTGGATAAGTCTTTCTCGACCAGCATTAAAATCGGGAACGGACAGCTTCTGAAGGCGCTTGGTAAGGGGTCGACTATTATTAAAAATTCTTCGGGTACTAACCGAATTTCAGAAGTTCTTTTTGTACCAGAATTGTGCCAAAATCTTCTGAGTTTGGGACAGTTGTTGGAGCAAAAATATATTTTGCACTTCGAGGATTTGCATTGTTCGGTGGCTGGCCATGACGAAAAGGAGTTTATGAAAGTGAAGATGCAGGATCGGTGTTTTTCGGTTAAATTTAAATCAGATTCTTTGGCCTTATCGGCCAATGTAGATGATTCTCAGTTATGGCATAGAAGAATGGGGCATATAAGCCTCACTACTTTGAAGAAGATGCATTCAGATGAGTTGATTATTGATCTTCCGGTTATTTATGCGTGCTCAGATGTTTGTGCCGTTTGTGAATACGGCAAACAATCCAGACTTCCTTTTGAAGAAGCAAAGTGGAAATCGACGGAGAAACTTCAATTGGTTCATTCAGATGTTTGTGGTCCAATGAGTGTGCCTTCTTTAAATGGAAGTAGGTACTTTTTGATCTTCATCGATGATTTTACTCGTTTTTGTTGGATTGTTTTTCTCAAGACAAAAAGTGAAGTTTTCGGCGAGTTTGTCAAGTTTAAACAGCTGGCCGAAAATCAATGTGGTTGTAAAATTAAAGCCTTGAGATCGGACAACGGAAGTGAATATACTTCTGGGGAGTTCAAAAAATTTTGTGCGCAAGCCGGAATCATTCAACAGTTCACGGTGCCGTATTGTCCGCAGCAAAACGGGGTTAGTGAACGGAAGAATAGATCTATAATGGATATGTCAAGGTGTTTGATATTTGAAAAAGGATTGCCGAAGGAGTTTTGGGCCGAAGCGGCGAATACTTCGGTTTATTTGCTAAATTTGCTACCAACCAAAGCTTTGAAAAATTCTACTCCGTATGAAGCTTGGTTTGGAAAAAAATGCTCGGTGGATCATTTACGAGTTTTCGGATGTATTTGCTATGCTCATATTCCGGAACAAAAAAGAGACAAACTTGATTATCGAGCTGAAAAATCTATTTTTATCGGATATGGATCGAATACCAAGGATTACAGGATCTATAATCCCACGAATAAAAAATTTTCGGTGAGTAGAAGTTTATCGTTTGATGAGGACGCGAAGTGGGATTGGTGTGTTGAAAAACCAGCCACGAGTCTTGGTGAACTTGGACAATCTTCTCCTGATGTCGCCGAATTTGACGACGAACCAGTGAGGGGATTAAGATCTTTGCAAGATGTCTATCAGAGATGTAATCTGACCATGCAAGATCCTGATTCTTATGAAGTTGCTTCTATGGATGTCAACTGGATGGCAGCCATGCAAGAAGAAATTGATTTGATTAATAAAAATCATACTTGGGATCTTGTCGATAGACCATCTGATAGAAAGGTAATCGGAGTAAAGTGGGTTTATAGAACGAAGTTAAATGCCGATGGTTCCGTAAACAAACTCAAAGCACGGCTTGTTGTGAAGGGATATTCTCAGGAAGCCGGAGTTGATTTCTGTGAAACCTTTGCCCCGGTGGCTCGGCATGACACAATAAGGATGTTATTCGCACTTGCAGCAAAGATGGGCTGGAAAATCTTTCATCTCGATGTTAAGTCGGCGTTCCTGAATGGTTATCTTGATGAGGAAATCTTTGTAGAGCAGCCCGATGGATTTTCCGTAGATGGATGCGAAGAGAAAGTTTGTTTGCTTCGCAAGGCACTTTACGGTTTGAAACAAGCCCCTCGTTCGTGGTACAGCAGGATTGATTCCTATCTCTTAGAGAAGGATTTTTCTAGAAGTGAGACGGAAGCAACACTTTACATAAAAAAGTCACGGGGTAAGGTGTTACTTATCGTGTCGTTATATGTGGATGATTTGCTTATCACAGGGGGAGATGAAACGAAAGTAAATCAGTTCAAACTCAACATAGCTGAAGAGTTCGAAATGTCAGATTTAGGGCTGATGCATTATTTTTTGGGATTTGAGATACATCAAGAAGATGACGGCGTCTTTTTTAATCAAAAAAAATATGCCACGGACTTGCTGAAAAAATTCAGAATGAATGAAGCTAAGTCCGTACCGACTCCTCTCGTTGCTAATTTAAAGTTGGTGAAAGATGATGGAAGTGATGAGGCCGATGCGACATTGTTTAGAAGTATTATTGGAAGTTTGTTGTATTTATCAGCATCGCGCCCGGATATAATGTTTGCAGCCAGTTATTTGTCCAGATTTATGCAATCTCCGAGCCAAATTCATCTTTGTGCAGCGAAAAGAGTGTTGAGGTATGTTAAAGGCACAGTTGATTTTGGTATTCGGTTTGTGAAGAATAAAAGTTCAAACCTCCAAGGTTTCTGCGATAGTGATTGGGCTGGAAGTATTGAGGACTCGAAAAGCACGTCAGGTTTTACGTTCTCGTTTGGAAGTGGAGTATTTGCTTGGAATTCAAAAAAGCAAGAAGTTGTAGAGCAATCCTCCGCCGAGGCAGAGTATGTTTCAGCTGCAGCGGCCAGCAATCAAGCGATTTGGTTGAGAAAAGTTCTGGAGGACATGGGCTGGAAACAAGTGGTTCCTACGATGATATATGTTGACAATAAGTCTGCTATTGCAATAGCTCAAAATCCGGTTCAACATGGTAGGACAAAACATATTTCGGTCAAGTATCATGCGATTCGAGAAGCGGTGAAGAACGGTGAAGTCAAGCTCGAATATTGTCCATCTCGAGATCAAGTCGCGGATATTCTGACTAAGTCTTTACCGAAAGATCAGTTCCAGCATCTCAGACAAAAACTTGGAGTGTTTCCTAAACAACCTTAAGGAGGAGTGTCAGCGGTTAAGGTTTTTAGGATTTGATTTATTTTCTAAAATATTCTAGGAATAAGATTTGATTTAGCAAATCTCATTGAGAGATTTAAGAGATCTATTTAGATTCTCTTTTAGTTTTTGATTGTTTTCCTATATAAGAATCTCTTGTAAACATGAGTTTAATAAGTTGTTTTTTTTGCCAACCAATAATTTTCTACAATTTTTATCCTCGAATAAAAGTTTGACATAGCAACAACTTCTCGCAGCCTCCTCAGGAACCTCCTCATCGGCAGTGCCTGTATCTTGGACCAGCTGCTTCCTCCCACATCGTACGCCAGCACGCTGTAGGGGCTATAACCCATGCAGTAAAACTTTTCCCCTACCCAAACCATCCTGCCCTGCCAGACTCCAGGCAGCAAAACCTTGGCAGGGAGCAGCTCCTTCCCCACAGGGAGAAGAACCCGCTGCCAAGCTCTCGTTGGTCAGGTTCTTCACTGCATATGGGGATATCAGGTCGTAAGATGGCCATGTCCATGGAGCTCGGGGTGAAGCTCAACCCAATCGAGGGAAAGAGGTGAGCCTTGGTCGTGGGTGGCCGGCGGAGTTAAGGAGCCAGCGAGAAGGTTGCAAAGGACGAGGTCCTTTGGGTGGTCTCGTCTGAAACCCAGCATATCAACCCTCCAGTGGAGGCAGGCGGCTGGATAGAAGCCGTGGGGTATCATGTTGGAGAAGTTGATGCGATACCGAGGATTCCTTTGATTCGTAGTATAATGATTCAACTAACGCTTACAAATCACATACGTGTAATTTAGTTCCGGTATCCTTCCTGTCTACCAATGTGAACCCCCGTGGATACAGAAGCAGTGCAAATGACATTGTTCATTTTGTATAGAAGAATACAAGCTCCCCCACCATATTTTCTTTCTCGTTTACCAGACAGACATGCATTTTCAATCTTTCAGCTCACAGGCAAGTCAGGCAGCCCGAAGAACACAAACTCAAGCGTCTCTGATCACTTTTAGGTTCCCGACTAACTAAGGGTTGTGTTCAGACTGGGAGATTTTCTTCCAAAAAATGTTCCATGGAGACTCGTTTCAAGATTGGCTGACATACAGCACAGGCACAAGCCCTGCCATTTTGCCGTCCCTTCCAGGGCGCTTTTTCTTTACCTGCAAAAAAGGAAAAAAAGAGTGAATTCAGACCAGAGGAGATTGATAGTGTAGCGATGCAACACGCAATGAAGTCCTGTTCTATTCATGGAAAGTTGAATACTTACATAGAACCATTCATCGACTTCATACTCGATTTCTACCTCTTCTCCCGCTGTCAAATTTAACTGCAAGTTGTTGTTAAGTTAAAATTTGCTTTTCACACGCTGAACTCCGGCTCCAAATGAGACATCACAGGGCAAATAAGGTGAAATGAAAAGAATTAAGGTGCTAGTTCTATTCTCTCATTCGCCGTACACAGCAGATATCACAATGCAAACAAAGATCCCAAAGAGGAAGTGATTCCCAAGTTCAACAACCTTACATTTAACCAAAGTGAGTCTGACGCTTACCTCATCGTCTCCACCTGCAGTGAAGTCATATAAAGCAGATGCAAATTGAAGGTTCCCAGAAGAACTTCTGTTCTCTTCTTGGTAATCAATGCTCTGTCCGGCTAAGGGATTTTCAAACGACTCAAATCGTCGCATGACAGAAGATTCATATGATGGGGGCTCTTCTCTTATCTGAAAGAAAATAGAAGTTACACATACAAGAAGTCTAGAGCATAGATGGAGACATGTTATTACATCAAGAATTGATACAGGACGTTAATTTGAAACTAACCGGAGAACTTGAACCCTCATAAATCGAGGGCCCGGTTGTAGATGGGGTGCTAAATCGGCTGGCTCCATATCTATCCAGTGAAGTACCATATGATGGCTTTGAACTAAATAATGAAGGATAGTTCATTCCACCAAATTGTGACGATATTGATGTTTCAACCGATCCAGTTGACTCGGGGGAAGAGTTGCCCGACGATCTGCCATCATCCTCCTGTACACAATAAATTTGTTAGCCAATTGTAAGACATCCATAGCTAAGGCCTTCTGATACTGGTATATAAATCACTTACTTCAACCTCTGCCGTTTCCAATAATGTCTTCGCCCACATATCGTCGTAACTTCCAGAAGGCCTTGACACAATATGCTCTTCCTCGACATCAGGAGCATCGGCTCCAGCCCCGGCAAGATATTCATTAACCTGACACATAAAGACCACAGGAACTGATTTAGATACAACACAGAAGGCTTATTTTCAAAAGATTGAGTGTGTCCTGTATAAGTAGATTAACATGCCAAAAAGAAAGGAAGCTAATAAAATAACTCAATGATAAAAAAATACCCTGTTCATTGCTGGCGCATTTTTCCTCCACAACCCATCATCGCCAAGATTTGCTGTCCATGCATTTACAAGGTCGTCGTCAAGTGTGTCCGCCTCAGCAGCAGGAGCTTCTTTAGATTCATAAATAAGATCAGAAATCCCAGTTGCCACGGCAACGTCACTCAAACCGGTTGAAGCACTTATATTGTGCTTCGTTCGATACTTGTCAATAAGTTTGGCACTGTAATATGAAATGCCAAAGTAAATTGGACATTCAGATGACTTTGGACACAAACAACACATCTGTAGTAAAGCTGCACCTTATTGGACCGAGGGGCAGGTATTTTGCTCTTGGAACAAAACAGAATAGTGAAACAAGATCTCACAATCTTTCATGGGTTTCATACAGCTTCTTCAATTCCTCATCGGACCATTCCTTCTTTACATTATAGTGGTAGTGAATGTCCCAGAAATTTCAAGCATTCCAGTCAACCAAACATGCAAAAACCGTACAATGAGAAATATACTGAACCTCTTCTTACTTTATCAATTCATCTTGTGCCATGTACATTTCATCGAGAACCTTCAACATTGGACTAATTAGAACTCCAAGGCCTGGGCCACTAGCCCCTTGATCTTCTCCATTGCTAAGATGCATCTCAGAGAATTGAGACTGCATACCACCTTGAGCTAGAGCATGAAGGAATTCATAGATCTGAAGCCTAAATGGCTCTCCAGATCTGATGGCCATGGTTGTGTGAGCTTGAGCTGCAATTATCCGAACCTAGAATCAAAGAATAAAGATGCTAATGTAAAGAAACTACTTTTAGGAGAACGATCATATGACAAACTACCAGTCAAAATCGGGTAGACATATATAACCCAAGTATTGAGAGAGCATTTTGGGGATGATCTAAAGCAATATGTAATGTGCTGTTTGAAAAAAAAAAAAAAACAAAAAATTTCGGGGAATGTCAAGGGTGATCAAGATGGAGCATTCGCATCTCCACATCATGTCAATTAGCCAAATCATAGCCAAACTTAGCCAAGTGCCGGAACAATCCTTGATTTATATTTAAAGCCCTTCCTTCATTGCTCACAAGTGCCTAAAATTAGTGGAGAAACAAGTTTTGGTTAGGTTCTGCTCGTACAGACAGAATACATGATAGAAAACCATATTAAGAATCTGTATTTCCCAGCTCCCAATGAAAGCACACCTTTGGAGACGAGTCAATGCACCAGCTAAAGTTGGATTACGGGAACGGGCTGCAGCAACCATTTTATCTGCATCTAGCATCATTACAGCAGTACCAGGAGGAGTTGCAGACTCCCAAGCATGTTCAGATGCAGCATAATTGGCATTTTCTCCAAGAAACCAGACCTACCAAGATATCCAGTGTGGATTACTTTACAGGAACAATCAATAATTAAATGATGGTCAAAAGCCCTTACTGTTGCCTGGACAAGCCTTTGAAGCGCAAGAGCAGACTTTGGATCAGATGCAGATACAGCGTTCACTGATGTAAGTCCAGTCATTGACCCTGGTTGCGGTGATGGCAAATCAAGAACTACAGTAACAGCTTCCAGAGCTGTGTGCTTGCCATCAGGGCCAGCACCAACAAGACACGTCTGTTTTGCAGATAAAATGACCCATCAAACAGATAAAGTAGGTCGCTCAATCAAAATAACTTTGAAAATAAAATTCACCCTGCAGGTATGATAATACTTATCCCACCCTTCGCATAACATTGTATTTTAACTAGTTACCACCAGAAGGTAGAAAGAGGTCGCATGTCAGATAAATCACAGACTGACACATCAAAACTGAGGGCTTTGTTCCAACTTACCGTGGTCCTATAAAAGAATTCGTCTTTTACCGTTGCGTTGAAATAAATTCCCGAAACACTGCTCCCCACCCGATTTCTTCTTTTTCCAACTTTCTTCTTCCCAAAATCTAGACTTCAAAGACTCCAAGTCTTTCAATTTGGTCCTTCAAGACAATTTAAATGGAAATGGTGTTCTTAAGCAGGCTCTGATACCAATAAATATTATGAAGATGAAGCGGAGCAAACTAACTCAAATAAGAGTTAGATATCAACATGCTAGATATTCTTCATAATAGCCAGGAATCGAACTTAAGAAGACTTTCCTAATTGTCTTTGTCGTCGGCGTTCTGCCAACCTCAAATATTCATTTGAATATTTTGATCTTGCCGCAAATCCTAAATTGGACTTGCCTTCAAGGAAGTATTCCTCGAATTCACTCTGAATTAGAGTCAGCTCTTCTATCCTTTTAGAATAGCTTTCTATCTGCTGAGATATTTGTGATATCTGTGCCGATAGATTTTCAAGACGATCTACCATGGTATTGAGAAGACCAGTAGTAGAATCCTTGCCCACCCCGTGATCTAAATGCAAAAGATTTGGGTTAGGACAATCAGTCATAAAATGACTCGTGCAGTTTGCACCACCCTAATTAAGTTGCCTTAATCAAGATCTTCTTTCTGTAATGAAAGAATAACATAAACAACCTTAGAAAGTAAAGTTGATTATCATACCTTAATCGAATTGCTCGGAGGGTCCACCAAGCTTCCGCACCAAGAGAACTCAGGAAGAGAAACTTCAAGAGTCTTCTTCTCAAGAATTTAAGAGAAGGCGTTGGAGAGGCTCTTCTGTGCTATCTCAATGCCCATACCATGAGGGACTTATATAGGCACTCCTCATCCAAGGTTTCAGCCTAATGACTTAGCCTTACAAGGTTTAGTCATAACGACTTACCCTTCAAGGTGTCGATCCACAGATCTATCCTTTAGCTAGACTTAATCTGTTTTGATTAATTCTAACTTTCTTGGTTTCTTAAGGTATTTTTCGAAGGACGATCAGAGAAAATTTTAACTCGACTTTGGAGTCGAGGTTTTCTTTTTAGATCTCCTTCTGGAGGACAATCAAAGAATTTTTGCTCAAAGTTTTGAGAGAGAAAATTCTCTATTCAGATTGCCTCCCCAAATGAGGTAGAGGGCTTGTGAATATATACACAAAGGAGCTGGTGCCAATGCACTGTTTGCCAGCTCAAAAGTAAAAGGAATCTAAACTGTTACAAAAGTTAGTGGGGTCCTAATGACCGACAAAATTGTCCTAGTCTAAACAGTCTCCCGTCTGCATTGGTGCATTGTCTTGGGAGGTTCCTTCCTTGCTGTTGTTGGCGCTTGTTGGTCCGCCAACCTTTTCTTTTTCTGAGAGTTCCTGCGGGCTCCGAACCGCTTCGAGCACTTGTTGCGCTATTTGTAAGGATCTCTCATCATGTTCGATTTGCTGATTCAGGGTCTTGTCTGTGAAATCAGCAATCTTGCTCCAAACCTCGAAGGTGTCGGTTCGGAGATGCAACTCAGAGTTCTCTCGCCTCCAGAAACTATCCAGGAGGTCAAGCATCCTCTGCCATCCTCGGTTTCCTGCTTCTTCGTCAATAAGACTTAGATCTGACCGAAGAATCGTGACAGTTGTGAAGCCGTCACAGAGCACGTAATACTCGTCTTTACGGGTTAACACATGCTCCAGCACATCCTTAAGGAACTCAACCTTTATGGCCTTGCGGACTGTCTTGTCCTTGTAATATTTTCGCCATAAACCTCTCTGATCGAGGTCCTGTCGTTGAGGTTCCACCAGACGCCTACTCTCACAAGGGTGGATGTTCCATACTTGCAGATTCTGCAGTATCACCTTCCCGTATAGGGGATGGTCTTCTTCCTCCCTTATTGTGCTAGTAATCAATGTCGTGGCGTATTTCGGTCCATAGCCTAGGCATCCGAGTACATACCTTACCAACATGGGCAGTGTTTCCATACACTCTGGTTCAGATCTATCGATCTCCAGGATGTCCACAAACCCAGCATGTATGTAAGGTGCTGCTACTCCCACCATCTCTGAATGGATTCTCAAAGACGGCCACTTTCCCGATATCCAGTGTAGATACGGTTGAAGTACAGCGTTCTCCTCCAGCGAGGATTCACTCATGTCAACTACAACCTTTGGGACTTCGTAATTTTTGACTTCCCCTGGTATAATTGACATTGTTGTGGAGAAAATCTGCTGTCTTTCTTTTTCGACTTTAGACATCTCCTCTTCACCTGAAGCCATAATCGATAGCTTAAACTCCAGGTCTTTGATATACTCAACTGTCTTCTTTGCGAAATACTCAACTTGGCGCTTGTCATCATGTTTGATGCCGCCCAGGAGTCCTCCGCAGACTACAGACGCATCCCAGCTTAGGGATCCATCCTCGAATGAGTCTTGATCAAAAAACCAGGATCCTCCTAGATCCTCTTGGGATTTCCCAACATGGCCTTTGCCATCGTGACTTCCATCACCGTGAGTTTTCTCACCAGACTTCTTGCCTGAGTCTCTTTCAGGAATTGTTTCCTCAAGGTTCTCTTTCTTTTCAAGATCACCTTCCAATGATGCGTAAGCACTTCCAAAGTCGAAGTACTGCTCACACTCCATCGCAGCCGCTTCCTCAGGTTCTACCCTTGGTTCAGGGTCTACCTCTTGGACTGGCTCGCCAATTATGGCCTTGAACCTAGCCTCTTCCTCAGCATACTGTGTCTCCATCCTTTCTTTCTGTTCCTCCTTGCTTTGTAACAAAGCCTTATAGGATTTTACAGCTTGATTGATGGAAATCTTCTGCTCTTTGGCTAAGTGGTTTCGGCAGTAATCAAACTGCTCCATGGTCAAAGGAGACCACCAAGGTTCTTCAACCTTATCGTCCTTCTTAGGACCATCCTTTACAGAATCATCCCTCTTGGGACCAGAAGACCTAAGCCTCTTGGCTTTCCTCTTCTTCCTGGCTTTCTCCTGCGACTCAGCCTTTGCCTTGTCTTTCAGATCTGCCATTTTCACATCTCCTTTGGAGCTTCCCTCCTTTGGATCTGTCATCTTCTCTTGAAGATCTTTCTTCACATCTCTTTCAGAGTTGGTGTTACCCTTCTCCTTTAGATCTGTCTTTCCCTCCTGGGAAAATCTCGCTTTCTCCTTAGGATCGACTGTTGCCTTTCCTTTAGATCCAGCCATCCCATTCTGGGATTCCTTCGCTTTTCCCCTAGATCTGGCCTCAGCCTCTTTGGGATTAGCCATCTCCTTCTGGAGATCTGGTTTCGCTTTACTCTTGGAGTCGGCTTTTGCTTTCTCCTTAAGTTCAGCCTTCCCTTTCTGGGAATCCGCAGTTTTCAGCTTCTTGGGACATTCGTAAGAACGATGTCCTAGTTGTTTGCACTGCCAGCAGAGAACTGCTACCTTCGTTCCTGAAATGGAACCAGCATCACTATGCTCACTATCTCTCAGGTTAGGACATACCTTTCGGGAATGTCCCTCCTTCTTGCATCCCCAGCATATCTTTCTCTTTGCAGCAGGATCCATCTGCAGAGTTTTTAGAAAGAAAGGTGTTTGCAAGTTCTCTAGAGAGAGAGTCAGCTATTATGTTGTGGTCGGACCGAATGTATTCGACCTCATATTTATAATAGCTCAACCACTCCTGCAACCTTAAGAGTCTAGTTTGCCTAGCTTCCTTAAGGTCCAGACTCATAAACCTTTTAACATAGGTCGAGTCAGAGCGCACTAAAAATCCTTTTGGTGCCAAAAAGATGTAGAAAGCCTTTATTCCGTATTTTAAGGCTAACACTTCTTTTTCATGTATCGGGTATCCTAATTCGCACCCCTTGAAGCTTCCCGACCAGTATTTGCATACCGGTTCTGGTTTGCGTCCTTTAATTTTAAGGACTGCTCCCTAATATTCCTCAGAAGCATCAACTTCCAAGACTAACTCATCTTTATCAGATGGTAAAGCGAGTTGTGGCAAATTCTTCACCTTCGCTTTAATCCTTCTAATTGCTTGAGTGTCTTCATCTTTCCATATCCAAGGACTAATCGAAGAAGTTTTCTTCGAAATCCTACTTAGATCTCGGGAAAGATCTTTCACAAACTTTCTTGCATAGTTAGCACATCCACAAAACCTTTGGACTTGCTTTCTATCCTCAAGTCTGTCAGGAAAATTAACTATTTTCTCAGCAATATGATTTTGCAGTTTAATCTTACCCTGCTCAATCTCCATGCCTAAGAAGTTAACTGACTCCTTAAACCATTCTATCTTCTTTTCAGATAGAATCATACCTTCCCGTCGGAAGACATCAGTCACCTGATCAAGGTGTCTCATGTGTTCATCTTCAGACTGGCTGTAGATTAGCACATCGTCAATATAGACCGCACAAAATTTTCGGACCTGCTTAAAAGCATTATCCATCTTGCGCTGAAACACGCCTGGAGCATTCTTCAGACCGAATGGCATAACCAACCATTCAAACATTCCTTGCGGAGCATTGAAGGCAATTAGAGGAACCGATTCTTCTTCCATCTTGACTTGCCAGTATCCACTTTTCAAGTCAAACTTAGAGAAGAACTTTGGTTGGCTTAGACTTATCCTATCAATTAAATCTCCCGCAGTGGGAATCTTATAGCCATCGTCCTTTGTAGCTTTGTTAAGCTGACGATAATCTATAACCATTCGTGCTTTTCCTCGCACCTGCTCGGCATGGTTAATTACCATAAAGGCAGGACTAGAATGTGGACTGTAACTGTCCCTAATCAAGCCTTTCCCATGCAACTCAGGAATTTGTTTATCAAACTCCTCAACCATCTCAGCCGTATACGTAATGTTTCGGGCTCTTATAATGGTTCCGGGATCTTTCAACTCTAATCTAGCCTTTAGGCCATTTCGAGTCCATAACTTCAGCGGGTCTTCACTAAAGTTATCGGCCAGTTTTATCAGGAACTTATCCCATTTCATCCCTGTTTACTTTACCGCCATACACACTTCCTGTTTTGGGTTTATAAACAGGTCGTCATACCAGCTAGAGCTACTAGTAGTCGTTGGAGAAAACAGGGTTTGCACCCATGATTCATTCTCTTCCAACCGTATATCACCACGTTGAGCTCGCACTCTGAAAGCTCTTTCACATGGGATATCGCCACAGTATTCCGTCCGTTTTACCGGATAAAAGCCAAATTTTAACCGAAGTCTAGGCTCTTGTAGAATACTTATCTTTACACCACCAATGGAAACATCGTTTTCATTCTGCACAAAAGGAAGGTTTTCCTTCTGACCCTTTAGAAAGGCGTTACCTATAATGATGTCGGCCTCTAGTAAAGGATGTGCAAGAATCTCTTTAATGATGAACTTTTGTCCACCAATAAAGACAGGCACGTTGCTTGCCTTATGACCAACCATTGTGGCCATACCATCGACGTTAACCATGTGGATGGGTTTCTGCAGTGGTTCCCACCACTCATCTGGCAGAGCATTGAGTCTAGCACAAGTTGTACTACACCCAGTGTCTATCAAAGTATCCAAAGAATATTCATAGTATCCAGGAAATTTGAAGGTTAGAGCTACATACGTGCTCAGGTCTTCCTTCCTCACACTAAACCCAATATTCTTAGGTACTCTCTGGGATGGTTCTATCATCCTCCAGATATCGTCTATCGCAATAGACTTTTGCTCGGCTATTTGCTCAATAACCTTACAAACTTCAGGAATCTTGGATAATGAGTATTCCATACTGGTTACCCTTAGCATCCGTATAGATTCCTCTCTCGGTTGATCTACAGGGTCTTCATAGACTGGTAATGATACTTGTCTATATCCTACGATTCTACCCGTATGTTGCGACGGGGCTCTTGAATCAACAGATCTTCGAGACATCTCTTCTATTAGTGGAGGTGCGCTTGCAACCTCTGGGCGATAGACTATTACGTCTTCTCCCACATCACTTGCTCTTGAAGAGACTTCAGAGGGCGCTCTATTGAGCGGCTCTCTCAGGATTGACATCCTCACAGGCAAATGCCTGTCAGCTCTATCGCTAAGCATAGGCAAATGCCTATCAGCTCTGTCATTCACCCTTGACGGATCTCCTAACATAAGAGTAATTTTGTTACCCCTTTGTCGGATATTAGCCGCACTAATGGGCCTAGAGCTACTACCAGGTTCAGTCATAACCCAACTCCTCGGCCAGGTTAATTCTACTGGATTCACCTCACGCCTATGGAACTGTTGGTAATTGTTATGACCTTCCTCGAACAACTCTGTAAGTCTTGAGATGTTCCTTACACCAGGACAAGTGGTATTTACCAATCTGTAAATTACCCTAGTGTGATACGCCAAAAACTTGGCCTGGGGATTCATACGATCCATATTCATCGACTTTATTCTTAAGGTCAATGAAGTCCCCAAACAGCGATCGTTCAAAGCCATCATAAAGTTTGGATGGACTTGGAACCATACAGGGCCATGTACAAGGTTGGCCTGTACTCCTGATATCAGCTGATCTCTAAACTCTCGCCAACGTTTGTCGATCACTGCTGCTACCACAGGACTATCCGCTGGTAAATGAAACAGCGGGACTAATCCTATCTGGATCAACCCAATATGTATATAATTATATACTCCTCTTGCGTTACGCATCGTATCTCTTATGCATTGTCTATTCAAGAGTGGGACATCCAAAGTCTCAAGCTCTGTGCTTGTGACTTGCGCCGTTGCTTCTGTCTGCGCGATATCTATGGTCGATCGAAACCTAAATCTCGATACTTCATAAACTTCTCTAGCATTGACATTCGGCAACCTCCATTCCAGAATTGACTGGGATGGATCTTCATACTGGTGGGTTTCCTCCAGTATCTGATTCGTTGTTTCCAAAGGAACCAACTCATCACCATCTCCTTCCCTCTCTGCTCGCATCATGAACAGATGTTCGGTCCAGAGATCAGAATCATCATCTGAGTTTGTATCATAATTAGACACAACCTCATATATAGATTCTACTTCCGAGTCTAGGTCTGAAATATCCTGCTCGTCGATAGGTTCGTAAGCAAGGATTTCTTCCTCATGACTCCTGTCATCCAGGAAGACCATACGGAGTCTTTCTCTCCTTTGGTTCTTCTTTGGACAACTATCCGCTTTGTGGTCCTTTGAACCACAAAACCAGCAGCAATTACAGCTGCTCAAAGGTTTACCTTTAGGACATTTAGGCTCTCTGCCATGCTTTCTTTTGAAAGCATCGATCCTATCCTTATCCTTCAGGTTATCCCTTCTCCTTACAAACCTTCTTGGTTTGTAAGCAGAACTTCCTTTTTGCTTGCGCTGGAAGTCCTTTTTGGGCCAAACTTTCTTTTTGTTGTACCCAACGAACTTCCTCTTACGAGGAAAGTTCCTCCTCTTCAGAGAGTCTCCGGTTGTACTGCGAGTATCGCATCCATACCTTCCCGGTACATACTCTATCTGAGAACAACAGCTCTTGTTTAGGTAAGGTAGCTTCTTAGCTGCCTCTTTTACCTGGAGCTCAGTACATGCCTTACGCATTGTGTACTTTACCGCCTGAATTTTACCTCCGAGTCCTGAGACTATCTTTTCCTCACTCAGAAGTAATTCATAGGCCTTTTGCGCAACTTCTGGCCAAGGCTCTGGAAGTTTTGCAAAAAAGGTTCCCAATATGAACTGTTGAGATACTACATCCAGATTGTAATAATACTTCTGGAATTCACATACGTAGCTATCAAACCAGCACATATCACAGATCTGTAGTTTAACTAGAGCGGTTAATGACTGCTCTTTTTCCACAGTTTCAGTGGATAACGAAAAACCACAGAACTCACGTTTCAGGGCATCAGCGACTATTGCTAATACTCCATCAACCGTCAGCGCTTGATCTATTTTTTCTTTGATGTCTGTATGAGCCACCAAAGATTTCCAGTATTTCTGCGCCGTTCCCATGAGGGCTGCCACACATAATTCATAGACTGCTCCAGGAGGTATTCCTTCTGCAGAGGCCGTCATCCGAATAAGTGATAACCACTCATCTATCTTTTCAGATACATGCTTTTCACAATCTATATCTAGAAAAGCACCAGTGGTAATTATAGGTTTCAAAACATTATCCCTTGGAACAAACTCCTGTTTGGTTCTGTGTGGATAATCGGGCCTGTAAATTTCCCTTTTCGCAGTTACCAGTTCATTAAACGTCCTGTTGTCTAAATGAACTGGAGCATCTTCTGCCAGACCTAAGGCTTTCCTTAAGTCTTTTGCCAACTCTCCACTCTGAGAGTTCAAGTTTGCACTTCGCTTCTGTGTATCTAGAATGAAAGGAGCCACTGACTCCTTATACATTTCTTCTACACTTTTGCCTTGATTTGGTCTGGAATTTCTTCCTCCCAAATTCAATCTTTCGACTGGTTTTCCCGTTGTACTTTCCAGTCCAGAGGTTGCCTCGGCTTCAGGCCTTTTTAAACCTCTCTCTTTTTCCAGAGCGTCTAGTATGTTATTAACATACAAGCCTACTTCCTTTGCCATTTGGTTTCGGCTTTCTAGACTTTTTGTACTTCCTTGAATGGTCAGCTGAGTTAAAACATCGTTTATACTCTTGCTTATCCCAAAAGGAGACAGTCTAGACTCTGGGACGAACTCCAATCGAGATGGAGTCCCGGAAGGATTTCCTGATGATTTTCCTTCTCCAGCCATCTCAAGGACTTAATTGTAAAGCTTTTCAAAATTTTGGGCTTTTTAAGAATTAGGAAAAGGAAAAAACAGAGGTGGCACAGGCTTTTGGGAATTTTCAAAACATCATGCGGTTAAAACGAATTTGTTTATGTTCCCACGGTACTTCAGAACATACCTCTCAAAACTGATATCGATCTTAACTAACACCTAAGGATCCGTGCCATATCAGATTCACGTCGGGTTCAAACCCCCGATTCCTCTACACGGCTCTCCACCCCTTTTAATCCCCCTTTCCCTTTGACTTTCAATCTCACCGTCCATTCTCCCCCCTTCCTACCCATATCCCAAGATCCAATCATTTAAAGTTCAGAGTCCACCACCATTCCCTACGCCTTCCCTCACGCGATCAGTCCCTTACCCTTTCCCCTCTTCAACTTCGCGATCAGGCCAAACCCTAGCAAAAGCCTGACTGCAACGAAATGTTGCAGCTCCGTCGCATCCCGCCCTCGATCCGCCGCCACTTCTCATCCTCATCCTCCGCGGCAGCGATACTTTCCCCCGACTCGCCCAACGCCATCCTCAATTCCTCACAGAAGACCCGCTCCGTCCTCTCCCTCCTCAAGTCCGAGACCAACCCCGGCCGAATCCTCGACATATGCCGCGCTGCGTCGCTGACCCCAGAATATCACCTCGACCGCATCGCCTTCTCCGTCGCTGTCACCAAACTCTCCAAGGCCAATGACTTCAGCTCGATCAGGGAGTACATTGACGAGCTGGTGACCTCGCGGCCCGACTTGCGGAATGAGAGGTTCGTCTCCCACGCGATCATGCTCTACGGCCAGGCTAATATGATCAATGATGCTATCGAGATGTATAAGCGGGTGGACGACATGGGTGTCGATAGGAGTGTTAGGTCGTTCAATGCGTTGCTGTTTGCTTGCATCTTGTCGAAGGAGTTTAACGAGATGAAGAGGGTGTTCCTGGATTTCCCTCGGGTGTTCCGAGATGAAGGTATCGTCAACTACTAGCGAGGCATTACCCGGGTAAATGATTGCGGCACTAGTCGATGAGATTAGACTGTTTATACCTGTGTGTTTGTTCTTGCAGACAAACTTGTGGTTTCTACTTCCTGCTCCCTCATGCACACAGCAGTGGATCTTGTCAATGAGACTAAGTTGGATCAGGAACTGAAATCATGGCTCGCTTTTGCCGCTCAAAAGGTCATTGAAGTGAATGCATTGTCGCAGGCTTTGGCGGGACAGAAAGACGAGGTACCACTTACTCCCTTTATCTTGTGTAGTAAACTGAACTCATTTAATAGGGAAAGCTGATGGCGTGATGCTGGTAGTGAGTAGTTCTGTGGTGCGTACTATCGTTAATTATAATGTCAATCCAAGATCTCAATGTCGTAGTTGATAACATGCGTTATATTTGGTTACCAGCCTGACCAACTCTTTTGTGATTAAATAGTTCATCCTAACTGATTTTTATGATTTCAGGCATTTTTCTCTGCTAATGCCGCTGCACTAGCATCACGAAAGAGTTCCCCTAGGGTTACTAACGAGGCCATTCAGAAGACCGTAAGTTCAACAGCCAGGGTTTGTTTTGAAACGGGTGAAAGTTCAGAAACGGGCGTGATGAATTCCTGTTTTATTCTCAGGCTTCTGCTTTGAAGGGCTCTGATCATCGCCGCGCGACAAACATGACCGCACTCGATGCCCAGCGAAAGATGCTTAACCTTCCCATTCTGCCATCCACAGCAATTGGATCCTTCCCTCAAACCGTGGAGCTCAAAAGAGTTCGACGTGAATACAAGGCCAAGAAGTTAGTGACTTATGTCCACTGGAGTTTACTACTCGCCCCGACTCAAATCACATTTGCAGCAAACTTGTGATTTCACTCACTCATTGTTGTGCCCCATTTTCAGGATCTCTGAGGATGAGTATGTCAATGCTATCAAGGAGGAAATCAACAAGGTCGTCAAGCTACAAGAGGAGCTCGACATCGATGTCTTGGTCCACGGAGAGCCTGAGGTTAGCTTAACAAATTCGGCATTCTGTATCGGCAACGCGGTTTTAGTAGTTGCTGTGGCCAAGGTTAATCTTCTCACTGTGAAATTGCAATTCGTTGCAGAGGAACGACATGCTTGAGCACTTTGGTGAGCAGTTCCTCATAGACACAATGACTCTGGCCCACAAGTTCCCCATCCACAAGGGCATGCCCCACAAGTTCTACCACGGCCGCACCGGCAGTGTCTCGAACGTCACCAAGCGCGCCATCGGAGTCGAGATCAACAAACAGGTCTGGGGTGAAAATGGCATTTGATTCGATTGTTTAGTATTTTGGGTTCCTGTTGGGATCTGTGCATCGAGATCAACTAGCAGTCCGATTGTTTAGGGTTTTCGGCTTTATGTTGGTCTCAAGGGAATTGAATCGCTTGAGTTAAGGAAAAGAGATGGATTTTGAGGCAGAGGAATATGGGGAGTAAGGGGATAAGTACTTTTGCTTGTTCTTTCCTAGATACTTGGTAATAGTTTTAAGAATTTGATTTTGTGAGGGAAACTCCAGAGAGTATCCATCGGTTGTTTTTTTTGCAATTGATGTGCAGAGAAACAAGTAAGCGTTTTTTGTCTTGGTAGGGCTTTAGGCATTATTCTCACGCTACCGGAAAGCACACGTTCCTCATAGACACAATGACTCTGGTAAGATAATGAGAGTTTGATTTCCGATGGATACCAATCCTATATTGATTCGTTGTGGTTTTGTCGTGTAGGCAAGGAGTTTGGAAGGGCAAGGTATGCCTTCCAAACACGCAGAGGTCATTTCTTTGGCTATCAGCCAAGCTGCCCGTGCCACGTTCGAGAAAGTTTCTGATAACTTCGTAAAGAAAACTGATCAGGTATATATGTTTACGTTTGCTATTGTATTCTCTATAATTTATATTTGCTTCATGTCTATCTTTTATTGATTGCAGGAGTTTTATGCTTCTAAATCACAACATGAAGAAGAGAATGTAGGGGCCAACATTGAAACGATACGAAGCGATTCGCAGTATGTTTATGTAACAGTTGAATTGTCTATATGATCATTTTAGTGTAATATAAATGTCAATCATTCAATTTTTTTTTCAGATATGAGATGAATGCGATGGGAATGAAGATTGATAAGTTGGCTGATGTGCTAAGTGCACGATTGGAAGCCAACGTGCGTGAGTTGAGTGCACGATTGGAAGCCATGAGTGCACGATTGGAAGCCAACGAGCGTGAGTTGAGAGCAGAGATAGGCACCATGAGACATGAGCTGATGGCGAAATTAGAGGGCGCTAGGTATGATATACTCAAATATTTTGTTGGTACGGTTATATCCGTAGCCGCGTTTAGTGCTGCGCTTATTTGCTATTTCGTCATGTAATTGGCTGGCACTGTTGAAAAAATCATGGAAGGCCGGGTTTGTTTTGAAATGGGTGAAAGTTCAAACGCCGTAAATGTCATACTGAATTATCCTTTTAAAAGAAAGGAGTCCTCAGTTGGACTAACTTAGTTTATCCGGAGTGTGCATATGTGCCCCATGGTTTGGAACATGAATCATATGTATGTATTGATGTCGATGGATTTTTGCTGCCAAGGTAGTCTTATGTTGTTTATATCGTGATTGCGACACCAGAACTGTAGGGCCCTTTTTGGGTTTAGAAGAACCTTATATGTTTGAACCTATACTCTTGCGCAACGAGTCCATTTGAACTTTCTTCAACCTCCAAACTGCGAAGAAACAGGGGAGAAGCCACCTTGTTTAGATCCTGCCTTCAACAGTTCCTCTAGCAAGATCTTTCTTATACTTTTTTATTACGCATTCGATACTCCGGCTGTCTGGTGGGGCATAGAATGTCCGAATACTTGCTAGAACCTGGAAATTCGAAAGAACGCATGTCGTCTGCGCCTATTGATGTCCAGTTTGTTCGTCTCCTTGGCTTTTGGCCCTACTGTTGTTGGTGCTGAATTTGTTCAGTTCCAATGCTTATTGAATTGTGCGACTAAGTGTGAAACTGAGGTCACTTCAGCTTAATCGTCGTCGAGCCCCGATCTAAACCTTCCCCAACCGTTAACTGAACCACGGCGGAGATAGGCTGCAATCCTGCCAGTGTGCTCCTCTGACTAACTCCAATAGATCATGCATGATGGAGCTAGAACTGCAGGGAAACAAACGCGCCGCCACTCCCCAGTCTTGGCGCGAGAATTCTCCATGGACAAACTGAGTGCTCTCTGAACTTACAGTTTGACTGATAATCTTTCGTGATCATCCACAATTCACGAAGTAATACTTCAATGCTCAGTCCACAAGTGTAATCATTTTCGGTTGTAGCAGAACCTTCTATGTTTGAACATGTACTCTTGTACAGCGATGAATCTCATTGATATTTCTTCTATTACAATACATTTCTTGGATTAATAAAGAACTCCACAATAAAATTAACTAATTGCCTACAAAGCTCGTTATATTTATTTTTAAAGCGTTGCACTCCCAAACTTGTCATCCTTCCCTCCCTGGCTGAAGAAGCTACGACAGCAACCATGGGATACACGATGCACCAGGAAACAATCCGTAGCGATGGCAGCCGACACCTCATCAGCACCTTTCTGGATGCCTTGCCTGTGTTCTCCTTCCTAGGCTTCAAAGACGACGACATCACTGGTCCTCCTGAATCAAAACCTTAGTTGTCTCCCTCTATTTTGGACCACGAATGCCGTGTCCCGTCGAGGGAGCTGCGGTGATGCCAATCCTTGATGTGGCTTGAGCTGCAGTCATCCTGAGTTTCCCTTCCTCAGTCATGGTCATTACAGCTGCTGTACTGCTGAGGACGACTATGAGAATCGTTGCTTTTGTTTGGAAATCTACGCCCCATATTTGAGGTTGGATGTGTCGTCTCTTGTTGAGGTCCGTCTTCTGAACGGGCAGTCAAATGACAACGCCAGATCAGCCTGTCTCTCTCGAGTTATGGCCACTGCCCTATCTCTGTATATGCACTCCCCGATCCCCCGTTAAACAGATTCAAAGCAAACATGGGCTTACCTATTGTTATAACGTTGAGCACGGTTTAGATCACCTCTAAAACATCAAGTCCCAATTGGAAGATCATCAATATGTCTCGTTATTTTATGACAGAGGAAAATCTCATAATCTCGTCACGAGCAATTTATCTTGAGAACCCCGTCACTCGACAGATGAAAGAGACACGACGAAGAGTCATAAAGATGCTCGGGCAGATGAATAGTCTCGACAGCTAATCATAACCCTTACTCCACTCATCCAATTAGTCATTAACGAATATATAAAAGAGGCCGACAATTCGTCCGCACTCACCGCAACCATGGAGGAGGCCGGCGATCCTCCGCCGTCGGCTTCTCGTAGTAAAAGCACCCGTAAACGATCTCTTCCGGCAGAGGTCAAAGACCTCATCAGCGCACTCCCGGATGCCGTAATATTGCACGTGTTCTCCTTCCTCAACGTCAAGGACGTGGTCAAGACAAGCGTCCTCTCCAAGCGCTGGTCCTCACTCTGGACCTAAACCTTGGCCATCTCCATTGATTTTCAGGATGTGGTGCTTGCCTTATGTGAAGATAGAATCTCCTCCTCTGACAGGTTCTTGCTATTGTGCACCTCCCAGGCTATCCACAAGTTCCACCTCATTGACATCGAGTACCACGTCGGCCTGAAGGAGAGAATTGACCTCTGGATTAGGTTCGCTGTTGGCCACAGCGTCAAAGACTTGTGCATCAATGTTTTCCCGTGTAATGATGTCTACGTCTTGCCGAGGGCGCTGCTGCAGTGTGAATCCTTGACGAATCTCCGGCTGTAGTCATGCAGGTTTCCATCCTTTGCTAATGGTAATTTGGGGACAATAAATTGGAATTTACTGAAAGTGTTGAGTGTTCACCGCTCCTATTTGCGGGATAAAGTGATTAATGGTGTTCTAGAGGGCTCTCCCCAGTTGGAATCCCTGATATTAGACACTTGTTATGGTATGGATAGCATCAGGATCTTGTCGAGGACGATGAGGGAGTTGGTTATCCGTGGGTACTTTGTTCCACATGATTATTTGAGGGACGCGGAGGATGAGAACTTGTGCTTGGAAATCTTTGCCCCTTACTTGTGGACGTTGCGGCTTCTGGACAGCTGGGACAGAAAGGAAGTTATTGTGCTGAAGGAAGCCTCATCCCTGGTTGAAGTTGAGTTGAACTTCAGTTTTGACTTTCAATGATATGAAACAGGATATCATCTATGACACCATGAAGGGAATTCTCAGTGAACTGTAATGTGTTGATAAATTAATGGTTGGGAACGCTGCTCTAAAGGTACGGTGCAAGATCCACTGCACTTGTCTTTTAGGTCTTTTCCTGTTTTAGTGCACTGGTTTGCTTATGCTTTGCTCGTTATTTTTGAGTTCGGATTTGACTCATTGTTTCTAACTGCCAGAAACCTTCTTTTTGCTCCATCATTATGTTAATTTTTTAAGCTTAATTGCAGGACATGAAACGGAAATGTTTATCTGATCTCACCTCCTTACAATTCTTTGCCTCGCATCCTATGAATTAATTTTCTTAGTTATCTTCTGGGAATTTTCACTGAAATGAACAAAAAATGCTTATAAAATCACGTCTCCTTACATTCCAGTGCCTTGCATCGGAGCATTTGTGCGTATGTTTTATTTGATGGCAGTCTTGACTTTTGAAAGGATATCATCGTTTCTTGTTGGGTGCACTTTCAGGTTCCGCATAATTACACGGGGGATGGGGATTTCTCTTTGCAACTGAAATGTCGACACCAGACTATTATTGCCAACTAGTATTCTTTTGGACAGATTGCAGGAGTTGGATTACGGGAACTGGCTGCAGCAACCATTTTATCTGCATCTAGCATCATTACAGCAGTACCAGGTGGAGTTGCAGACTCCCAAGCATGTTCAGATGCAGCATAATTGGCATTTTCTCCAAGAAACCAGACCTACCAAGATATCCAGTGTGGATTACTTTACAGGAACAATCAATAATTAAATGATGGTCAAAAGCCCTTACTGCTGCCTGGACAAGCCTTTGAAGCGCAAGAGCAGACTTTGGATCAGATGCAGATACAGCGTTCACTGATGTAAGTCCAGTCATTGACCCTGGTTGCGGTGGCGGCAAATCAAGAACTACAGTAACAGCTTCCAGAGCTGTGTGCTTGCCATCAGGGCCAGCACCAACAAGACACGTCTGTTTTGCAGATAAAATGACCCATCAAATATTATGACAGATAAAGTAGGTCGCTCAATCAAAATAACTTTGAAAATAAAATTCACCCTGCAGGTATGATAATACTTATCCCACCCTTCGCATAACATTGTATTTTAACTAGTTACCACCAGAAGGTAGAAAGAGGTCGCATGTCAGATAAAGAAATTGGAGCATATCACAGACTGACACATCAAAACTGATATCGATCTTTTACAAATAGATATACTACATCAATAATGCTGAAAATAAGAAGTTCGGCGTTGAATACTGACAGATTTCCATCAAACTAATCCTATCCCACTTGCCAGAAAGCAGGGATAGTTCTTTGCATAAAGGGAAATATATCAAATGAGTAAAATGCAGGGGACAAAGAACGTTGGTCAGAACGGATAATACAGCCAGGACCAAGCATGTTGTCCATTTGTCCAAAAACATAATACTTTCAAAAAGATAAGTAATGACACACCTTCCATAAAAGTTGAAGCACGTCTGCATCTATCTTGCCAGGCACTTTTGTAGCAAAAATTCTCGCTATTTCAAGAAGAGTAACTGCCATGTCAAGGGTGGCCTGAAGAAATTCAGAAACCAATGTGGTAAGTACCATGGAAGCTACTGTAATATAGGAAGCAGTCATTAGTAACTTTTGCAGAAAAGAAATGAACGCCAAATTGTTGATAAGTGGCCGAAATACACACATAAAGGATTTATAAACAAACTAGCGATATCACGTAAAGTTGGAAGGCAGGTAACCAGTAAGAAGTGATCGCAATTTTTTTGCTGAAGATTTTAACACAAGCATTGATTACCCTGGATCTCAGAAGAGTGCCGATAAAGATATTAGACAGTACTGGTGTTAGCTACATGTAAAGCCAAAACCACTACTGGGAGTTGATCAGGAAATAGTCAGTATTGATGTTTTCTCTTGGTCAAAATATTCAGTACAGTTAATAAGGTCACCATCAATCATTTAATCGACTGAAAAATATCACACAGAACCCATCCACTTCTGGAATTTTATGCCTTCTTCCTGATAGAATCTCTATCACTAGCTTAAAGTTATAATATATTCTATGTCACTATTGCTTAGTTTCACCAACTTAATACATAAAGAAATACTGAGAGCAACAAACTTCACATCAACAATGAAAGACTGGGCAGAAAGTTTGAGGTCCTTAAACAATCTTTCACAAACAACTCTAGCTAAGAAGAAAGCCATCAAAATATACTAAAAATTCCCAGAACATATACGCAAAAGCTAAATGAAAAAGGCGACGTTTTTCAAAACAGAAATGGAAACACCTAACTAAAAGTTAACAAATGCATTTTATGCCAAGCTAAAGAAGGAAACACAAAATTACCAAAAAAAATAAGGAGAAAGAAACACATGAAAAAACAGCCAAAATCGGGTAAACTTTGCCATCAAATAATTAGGATATCGAAGATAATCAATTTTGGACCGTCCAACTGGTGGCAAGATTTTACCTTAAAACGTGCATGCAAAGTAAGCAGCACATCATTCAGAAGTGTTCCGGGGCAAGATGGATCTGAAAGCTCCGATGCAATTATGGATCCTAGTTCTTCGAAAGATTCATGTGGACTTTGCATCCAGATCGGAGCCTTGATGACCATTGCTCTAACATAAACACACTCGCATGCAACAGTTGTTCTGACAACTTCCATCAAAGAAGCCAACAAACTAGCTACTGTGTCCTTTGTACCAGCCCCTTTAGATACCGAAGACGTTTTTCGTGCACCTACACATTCACAAACAAAAGAACTTTTAACCACGAAGAAGGATGGAATTCAACAGCTTGAAGCATAGTAATCTACACGAGAAAAAAGCTATCTAAATAAAATAGAAACTATATAAACAGAGACCTGCTGAAAATGGATTTTCACTCAGATCAGAATCCATGGAATCCGTGTTCTCAGCAAATGCATTTACATCAACGCCTTCATCGATATCTTGCAATCCGAAAGCAAATGCAGCAGCTCTGCTCTTTCCCATTTCCTGAACCACTCTTGCAGCTGCATGAAGCACTGGTCTAGAGAAACTACGGAAAGAACTCTCCAATCTGACAGATGTGAACAGCATAACTTCAAGGACAATTCATTAAAGTTCTAAAAAACTGAAGTCATCACAACGAGCTTGGAATTTATGTCAAATACGCAATAAAGCAATCATCCTTACCTTCTCATCACTAGTTTGATCAGTGGCTGCGGTCGTTTTGCTTTTGAAGATTTATCTTTGCCTGGTTTTGGGGGAAGAGCATCTTTGCCATCACTATTTGAGTCCTTAGATGAAACTGAAGGTGCTTCTGGTAATTTTAGGATCTCCCTGGTCAGACGATACCAGCCGACAGCCCTTTCCTGAGTCCTGATCCAAAGAACAACACTTTCATCAAACCAATTGAAGAGGAAGACAGCCATTACATTGACCATAGCAGTAGTTATATTTTTCCATTAAAAAAGAAAGTCAGGAGCAAGGGGATCCTTCAGCCAAATGATTTATTTTAGAAGGTGATAAGAGTACAACCCTGAATTTAGAGAGAACTATTCAACCACATGCCTGACATTGAGAAAAGACATCTTCTATAACCAAAAGATGGATCTTGTTCCATGAAAATGCGGTTATGCCTTCTATACCATAATATCACAAAGGAAGTGTGGCCAAATGTGCTAGGCCTTGTCATACTAAATTTGGTCAAAACATCAAACCAATCATGAAGGGACACAAAAACACTAATATTCAGAAGAAAATAAGCTTATTTAGAGAGAAAGTAGTAGAAGGTATACATTCAGTATCGGTATTTGTCGCCTCGGTCGTCAGCTGGTGCACAACTCGTGGAACAACATCCGCACGGGTTACCCCTCCAAGGGCATAAATATCAGCTAAAGCATCCCAGTTAGGAGTGGGGATTCCTCCGCCAGGATTTAAACCTTGTGGCCCCGTGTCTGATAAGATCCTAGCCAGATAATAGTAAACATAACGCAGGACAGTGTGGTCTTCACATTGCTGATTAAGCAGCAAAGTAAAGATGGTAAAGTGTAATTAACAAACTTTGGTATTATGTGAGACTGGGAAAATTATAGTCATACAATAAGAGCCTCAGTACACTCATTCTCAATTCGAAGATGTGCTACATATGACTAAAATATGCTACATGTGAGAGCAGTCAATCTATCAACAAAAAATTAATAATAAAAAAATTAAAAAAATTATGTATCAAAAGAAACCAATCTGAGAACCTTCTTTTCCATTCAATACAACACATTTTTTTGGTAAGAAAAATGAAAAAAGAATAAAAAACAATTGCACCAGTTAAAAGCATAACTAACCAAATAAGAACTTTGCTAAGCAAAGTTGCTAAAAACGAAGCGATAATAGCCTTTAAAGTCAAAAGATGGATAGGCATACAAGAAGCACATACCATGAGAAGAGACGGAGCCAAAGACGGATCAACAGAGTTATAGACGGCAAGCTTCGGAAAGACGTGATTTATCAATTGCTTTTGAGAATTTTTCTGTCAAAAAGAATAAAGAAAGAAAAAATGAATAAAAAAATAGATGCATTTGATGGGCAATATCAGCAGAAACTCTTGCCGGAAAGCCTACCTGATCAGATGTAGCTGCAAGTTCATGAATACTTCTTGCTAATTGAGCATATGATACGGGCTGCAAAAACCATCACATCACATGAGATGAGAATACGGGGTTAACACAAGCCATCCGCAGACATCAAATAAACCATTAAAAAATTAACCTTCCAAAGAAGGGGCGAGCTTTTGAAAAACTTATATAAGCATCTTCCTCATGTCTCTGGTTTCAAGAATATAATATAACTATGCGAACAAAAATTTCACTGGCACAATGCATTCATCAATTCTCATAGTCATCGATCAAACATTTCAGCTTACCCGAATCAACAAAATCCATGAACTTCCCATCTCCAGTTTCATGGAAGTTATATAATCTGCTCCAGCTATATAATCAGGAATTTGCAGTTACACCTAGTTAATACTCGGGGGACATGTTGAACTTGGATGGTGAACTTTAGCTGTAATCTACCAACTTGACTAATAGAGAAAAGGATAGGGCTTGTTGCCTTTTTCTTTTGCTTCTGAGGCATGAGGTTGGTGCGAACAGGAACGAGGGCAGCTTTGGCGGCGGAAATGGTGTCGTTCTAGATCTGGAGGAGGGTCGTCTTCTTGGACTTCTTGTCAGCCCCGGAAGCGACGGGCTTGCCGAGGGCGGTAGGGAGGGCAGAGGAGGTGGAGTTGTTATTGGCGGGAGAAGAAGCGGCAGCAGCAACTGCAGCAGGGTCTGAGGAGATGAGATCCATAAGGGTAGTCCCCGAAGAGTCCTCGGGACAACCAAAACAGCCACGGAAGATCCGATCGATCCAGGAATGTTGATAAAAGGGAGGGAGGGAGGAGGGAATCCCATTGGAATTGGAAAACCTTATTGAGTAGCGGCGAGATTTCAGATCGACAGGGGAAGGGGGAGGGAGTCGTCGCCGGTGAGGTTGGTTGAATTTTTACATACCCCTTCATTCGAACAAGAAGATCGTCGCCGAGAAAACACAAACGAATAGTGGGTTGGGTTTGTTTTGTTTAGTCCAATAAATAATAATAATAATAATAATAAGTATATTTGATATCAGAGTCAGTTTATTGTTTCTTTTTAGAGAGAGATAGAGACTAATACTTGGAGTTGGAGTTTGGTTTGAAACAATCTCAAAATCTGTTTATTGCAAGAAGAGATATTAACTAGATTTCGAAAAGTTTGAGCGTGTAGCTCACATATATGTAACGAATCTTTTGCTAATCAATGTAAATGTAATGTTTTTGTTTAAATCAAATTGTTTCGATCCTTTCACCGCACCTCCCTCATGTACCTGTGATGATGGTTGTTGCTGCTTTATTATCTTGACATCGCGGTTTGATAGACGCACCTTCGAGTTAAACTTCGAAATTTGGGGTTGACATTCCGAGATTAAGTGCTCGATGTACATGTCAAGAAAAATGTAAACGTGATTAGTAATGTTAAATTTAAATGAAACTTACTAAAATTAAGTAAAGTAAAACATGTCTTCCTATTCTAATTGGAAATACTCAAATGGCATATATTGTTAAAAATAATTACAAAGTTCTCCATGTTTTATTTACGAAATAAAGAGGGAGCAGAAGATGATTATAATGTACGTAAAAGAAATAATGAAACGTAGCTAATAGTTGAAAGTTATAAATGGACATTAAAAAAAATCACGTGAATTCAAAAACGAAAACATTTAAAGCTTCTGACAATAATAAGGTCTAATCACGTTTTTTAACTATTGCTACAAAAGTTAAAATGTGACCAATAATTTGAAATAAGCTTGGTAGTTACGGTCAATTTATATAACATTAAAATAGAACTCACTATAAGGGAGAACTCGTTACCTTTCCGAGGGCTCGTAATTGGGTTAGATTTTGTTCAACCTCGAAACAGATGAAGAGCACCCAGTGTCGGGGAGGGTATGTCGCGAACCCACGAACGAGGGAGGACTCGACGCCAGATCTGGGTTTCGGCTGATGGCCGACAGCAAGAGCGCCGATCGGGGAGCGCTTGATCGCCGGGAATGCTGGGGAAGGCCATCGCGAGCTCCGGAGGCGCCAAGGGAGAGGCCGTCCTACCTCCGTGGGGCCTGGGAAAGCCGGAGGGAGGTTGATCCTGTAAGCGAAACTAGTCGCTAAGCCAAGATCACCGTATCGATTTGGGACACCAAGAACTAGAGAAAACGGAGGCGTACCTGATTGCGCCATAATCCCCAAGCACAAAAGCGGAAGCCGAGATCCGTAAATACGATCTGTAAGAACAACAAATAAAGTGCCCTAGGTCTTCCTCTCCCTCCTGACGAGACGGCCGATGGAACTGTCTAATTCATTCATCAGTGGGAGAGGGGACCTAGCGCTATTATAAACGTGACGGGCCCTTCCATCACGGGCTTCCGTCGACATTTGGCCTACACCGAATTGCCGTCCAACCCACATCATACAATAACCGAGATGTCGCAAAAGTCCATAACAAAGATCATCGAACCTCAATGGACCATCATGCATTGTCCCGTAATCAACATACAACCCGGTTTTTCAAGATAGATAAAATATAATTAATTATAGCCCAAAGGAATTTTATAAACAAAACAAAAGAAAGAAAACAAAGGTCCAATAAAATTCCAACATTCTCCCACTGGGCTATGATTAATTTCAAAAACTGAAAACTTTACTTTAAAAGACTCTCGGGCTGTACACAGATATGGCCATATCATAGAAAACGATATACGGGACAACATCTCAAAACAACCTCGGCCATCAAAGTCGCTAACACCGAACCATGGCCGTCGTCACATCATTTACCGACATTAGACAACCATGATCACAAGCATCCACAACTCTAACGCCAATAGGTCAATGTGGCGGTGTAGCCGAAAATAACATCCCTCAATGGTGATCACAATGATGTTATTTTCGGTCGGTCCTATAAATTTTCCTGTAACCTTTATACTTCATAGAAGTCAGGAAAAACCATCTGTAACCCTTTATATTTCACAGAAGTCAGAGAAAACCTCTGTAACCTACATACTTCAGTGAAATCAGAGTACCCATCCGTAACCTCAATGCTTTAGAAAAGCCGGATGAAATAAACTGGCACTATTGCTATTGTATGTCTCAAAACAAAACTCGCGAGAACCTCAATGGTGTCATCAGAGACATACCAATTTGACAAAACCGTCATGCTCAAGATAAACACAAAATCTTGAGACTTTCACACATATGCACATGTAACAACCAACATAATGAATAACAGATGATCATCATATAATCATTGAAACTTTAAAATGTTTCAATCATACATCAACATGGATGTCAAAAACATCCAACACAAACTCCCACTAACCAAGTACATCAAAAGACTCTACCACTCCCATACTAGTAACATGAACCTGAAAAACACCAGGTGGTAATCCCTTGGTTAACGGGTCTGCAATCATCGCGTCAGTGCGGATGTGCTCAATTTCAACATCCCCTTTCTTTACATGATCCCTGACAGCGAGATATTTGATCTCTATATGTTTCGAACCACTCGAACTCTTATTGTTCTTCGAGAACATCACAGCTGCGCTGTTATCACAAAATATCCTAAGTGGCCTACATATAGAATCAACAACTACAAGCCCCAATATAAAGTTTCTTAGCCAAATAGCGTGTGTCACTGCCCCATAGCATGCCACAAACTCTGCCTGCATAGTGGATGAAGCTGTCAGAGTTTGCTTCACACTTTTCCAAGAAACTGCCCTACCGGCCATCATGAATATGTATCCTGAAGTAGATTTCCTATCATCTGGGCATGTCCCAAAGTCAGAATCAGTATAACCCACTACTTCAAGACTATCTGAGCGCCTGTACACAAGCATATAATCACGTGTCCCCTTTAGATACCTCATAACTTTCTTGGCAGCCATCCAGTGATCAGGACCTGGATTAGACTGATATCTCCCAAGAACACTCACTGCAAATGCAATGTCCGGCCTAGTGCAAACCTGAGCATACATCAAACTCCCAACAGCACTAGCATAAGGTATACTCACCATCGACTTCTTTTCAAAGTCATTCTTAGGACAATGATTTTTACTGAATTTGTCCCCTTTTTGTACAGGTGCAACACTGGGTTTACAACCCTCCATCTCAAAACGTTTCAATACTCTGTCAATATATGCCCTTTGAGAGAGTCCCAATAGCCCACGAGATCTATCTCGACGTATATCTATGCCAAGAACAAAAGATGCCTCCTCAAGGTCTTTCATATCAAAAGACTTTGTCAACATTATTTTGGTTTCACCGAGCAACCCAACATCACTACTAGCAAGGAGGATATCATCAACATACAAGACCAGAAAAATATACTTACTCCCACTGGTCTTTAGGTAGATGTAATGATCTACTTTATTTTCAATGAATCCAAAAGAAGTCACTACTTCATCAAATTTTAAGTACCACTGACGAGATGCCTGTTTCAGACCATAGATAGACTTCTTACGCTTACAAACCATGTTCTCCTTACCAATTTCCTCAAATCCCTCAGGTTGTTCCATATATACATCTTCTTCAAGACTACCGTTTAGAAAAGCAGTCTTAACATCCATCTGATGCAGTTCAAGATCAAAATGTGCAACCAAAGCCATGATAATACGAAAGCCATCCTTAGAGGAGACGGGAGAAAAGGTCTCGGTATAATCAATACCTGGTTGTTGTATAAACCCTTTCGCCACTAACTTTGCCTTATGGCGATCCACCTTTCCATTGGCATCCCTCTTAGTTTTGAACACCCATTTACACCCAACTGGTCGATGACCATCGGGTAAATTCACAAGCTCCCACACATCATTCTGTGACATCGAAGTCATTTCCTCTTGCATAGCATTAAGCCACATACTACTATGGGGAACAGAAACAGCCTCCCGATAGCTCAAAGGATCTGTCAGACTAACATCAGATTCACCAAGATAAACTATATAATCATCACTGATAGCAGGTCGTCTTTGTCTAACAGACCTCCTGACAGGAGCCTCTTGAGAAGAAGACTCAGGCTGTGTGAAAAAATCATCAACAATGGGCTGTTCAGTAACATCCCTGGGTACAATTGGCACGTCACTATGTGGGATTGAAAGAGGAAAGAATACTTTCTCATTCTGCTCGAAAGTGTCTGAAACATCAACTCCAGTACTAACCTCATCAGCAACATCAAACTCCAAGAACCTTGCATTCATGGAGTCAATCACAGTCCTCCCACGATTAGGACAATAGAACCTGTACCCTTTAGACCTATCAGGATATCCAATGAAAAAGCAACGAGAAGTCCTTGACTCGATTTTACTCATATGGGGATTGAAGATTTTAACCTCAGCAGGACACCCCCACACACGAAGATGATTAAGGCTAGGTTTACGACCAGCCCAAATTTCGAAAGGAGTTTTGGGAATAGATTTTGAAGGAACACGGTTAAGGATATACAAAGCAGATCTAAGCGCTTCACCCCATAGAAAACAAGGTAGGTTAGACCTACTCATCATGCTTCTCATCATGTCCATAAGGGTGCGATTCCGCCTTTCGGCCACACCATTTTGTTCGGGCGTATAAGGCATGGTATATTGTGGAACAATTCCACATTCCTGTAAGTACTTAGCAAACGGTCCCATTTGTTGTCCAGAACCATCATGTCTACCATAGTACTCACCACCACGATCAGACCGTACTACCTTAATCAATTTCTCTAACTGCTTCTCGACTTCAGTCTTAAAGACTTTAAATTTGTCGAGAACTTCTGACTTCTCTTTAATGAAATAGAGATAGCCATACCGAGAAAAGTCATCTATAAATGTTATAAAATACTTGTTTCCACACAAGGTAGTAGGATAAGGTCCAGAGATGTCAGTGTGGATAATTTCTAAAAGCTCTGAGCTACGAGTGGCTCCTTTCTTCTTAGACTTGGTGAATTTGCCTTTAATGCAATCTACACAAGTTTCTAGATCACTGAAATCAAGAGAAGGTAAAATTTCATTTTTGACTAATCTTTGAATCCTTTCTCTCGATATGTGGCCTAAACGTTTATGCCACAACAGACAAGAATTTTCAACGGATAAAGGTCTCTTGGAGGTACTCGACTCAACCGAGAAATTTTGAAAAGGAGTAGGAGTCAAAAGCAATTGAAATAATCCATTATTTAGAATTCCAGAACCAACAATCTGAGAATTCAAAGACAATCGAACTGAACCTCGTTCAAAAAGAAAAGAGTATCCACTAGAGTTCAAAGCTGAAATAGAAATCAAGTTTCTTCTAATAGTGGGAACGTAAAAGACATTTCTCAACATGAGAACATGATTTGACTCTAGAACAAGACGAACAACTCCTATGGACTCGACTTGGATTTCAACATCGTTCCCCACTTTAAGCTTTGACTCCGTTTCACTTGGTTTCCTTGTGCTCTTGAACCCCTGTAATGTCATAGTAACATGCACAGAAGCTCCACTATCAATCCACCAAGAACTAGGTGAGACATCAACTAGATTCGATTCAAAACATACTAGAACAGAAGAGTTACCTCCAGACTTATTTTGCTCAAGTCGAGCCTTAAGCTTAAAACAATCCTTCTTTATATGTCCTAACTTTTGGCAATAGAAACATTTGATATCCTTTTTAGAGACAACCTTTGAACCTCCCTCACTCTGATCGTGACCATGCCTCTTAAAGCCCGTATTCTTAGAAGCACCGGGGTGAAAACGCTTAGAATGCTTCTTACCCTTCACAAAAGAAGGTCTAGAAGAAGACACAAGAAAGGCACTCTCACTCTTCTCCCTCTTAAGTTTCTCCTCCTCCGCTATACACTTACTAATGAGATCATTGATAGTCCAACTCTCGTTTTGGGAAATAAAGGCAGTTTTGATCTGAGAGAAATTCGGAGGCAAGGAATTGAGAGCATGAAGAATGATGAACTTATCTGGGAGAGGAATCTCAAGGCTTTTTAGTTTGGATTGGAGGGAAATCATTTTCAGAATATAATCTCTCACTCCTCCCACATTGTCATAAGACATACTCGTCAGCTTTTTCAACAGGACACTAGATTCAGCCATATCGGGTACAAGGTACCTATCTCCAAGAGCAGTGAGCAACTCCTTAGCAGTGGAAGCCTCAGGTAACCCACTCAACAGATGTTCTGAAATTGATCTCCTCATGGCTAGAAGACTCATATAGTTCGAATGCTCCAACTTGCTAAAGTACTCCCTTTCCATTGGGGTACTAGCCTCAGTAAGCGGAGCGGGGCGATCCACTCGCAAGGCTAAATCCAGATTTACAAATCCCAGGGCATACAGAAGCTCATCCTTCCACTTATTGAAATTAGATCCATTTAGGACCTCAACTACGCCAACACCAGTATTGTTCAAGGCAAGAGTGACTGAAACAAGAGGAACAAATACATGAGTGAACATAACAGCAATAGTCATTTACATAGACTATCAACCAGAGAGCCTCAAACAACGCCAAATGCAGTAAATCCAACACCTTTGGGCAGAAGGACCCCACACCAGCAAAGTCAAGACACTCTAGCAACCCTCAACAAGTCCGAGAAAATCCCACTTGTCACTTTGAGTGAGCCGTTTTGGCAGCCAAGCACTCAAAGCACAAATATGAGATAACTCACTTGCTGAGAACACGCGCGATTGTAAGAAAACCCGGTTGTCACTCAGGTCGAGCCGCTTTGGCAACCAAACGACCAGAGCACAAATCCAAAAGCCGCTTACCCTTAATGCACATGCCCGTGAGATGACCCACCTGTCACCGTAAACGAGCCACTTTGGCAGCCAAACGCTTACAGCACAAATGTGAAAACACCCACAAGTTCACTCACAAAGATCACATGTTCCCTTAGTCACATATGTATGCTCAATAATAACTTTTTTTTTTAGGGACTTCCGCAGCTGCGGAGTGATCCGCCGCAGTTGCGGCGCGCTCTAGCAGAATGTTCCGCAGCTGCGGAAAGATCCGCCGCAGCTGCGGCGCGCGGTAGCAAAATGTTCCGCAGCTGCGGCGCGCGGTAGCAGAATGTTCCGCAGCTGCGGAAAGATCCGCCGCAGCTGCGGAAGGACGTCTGTTCGCCTTCCTCTAAACCTAATTTCGCGAAAACCGATCCTAATCACCAGAATCGATCCCAAATCGCGAAATCTTTTCAGAAATACATAATCAAACATCGTGCGGATCCCAAATCGACAAACGGTTGCTCTGATACCACATGTAAGCGAAACTAGTCGCTAAGCCAATATCACCGTATCGATTTGGGACACCAAGAACTAGAGAAAACGGAGGCGTACCTGATTGCGCCATAATCCCCAAGCACAAAAGCGGAAGCCGAGATCCGTAAATACGATCTGTAAGAACAACAAATAAAGTGCCCTAGGTCTTCCTCTCCCTCCTGACGAGACGGCCGATGGAACTGTCTAATTCATTCATCAGTGGGAGAGGGGACCTAGCGCTATTATAAACGTGACGGGCCCTTCCATCACGGGCTTCCGTCGACATTTGGCCTACACCGAATTGCCGTCCAACCCACATCATACAATATCCGAGATGTCGCAAAAGTCCATAACAAAGATCACCGAACCTCAATGGACCATCATGCATTGTCCCGTAATCAACATACAACCCGGTTTTTCAAGATAAATAAAATATAATTAATTATAGCCCAAAGGAATTTTATAAACAAAACAAAAGAAAGAAAACAAAGGTTCAATAAAATTCCAACAGATCCGCCACGGCTAGGTTGTCGGAGGGCCGAGGAGGAGGAGATGGAGCCGCCACCGTGATTTCAAAGGCGTCGGAGAGGATGGATGGGCGCCAGGGAAGGGAAGGCCGTTAGGGGCAGCGCAGGTCCGCGTGGGTTGCCGTCCAGGAGGTGGGGTTGCCGTTGTGGGTTGTTGCTGATTGCGGGCGTCGGAGAAGCTGAGGTGGAGTGCCATGGCCGGTTCTGGAGCGCCGAGGAAGTGGAGGTTGTCACCGTGGGCGCCGGAGGAGGGTTGATCCACCGGAGAGGGGCGAGTTCGCCGTCGCTGGTTTCGAAGATGCCGGGAATGAAGTGGGTCATCGTTGCCGGTTTGCCGGGGACGAGCTGCTGGTTTGGAGAACGCCGAGGTAAGGTGGGGGCTGCCGTCGTTGGGGAGCACCGGGTGGTGGTTTCGCCACCGCGAGATCTGGGAAGTCGGGGGACCGGAGAGCTGAAGCTTGCTCGCCGGATCTGGGGGTTTGCTAGAGCCGCCATGGGGCTGCTGGAGGGATTGTCGGAAGCAACGTGGGTCGCTGTGGCTTTGGAGACGCTTCAGGATGAGAGAAGTCTGTGAACGCCTTGGGTTCCTGGTTGATCCCACCTGATATGAATGCGTTGAGATGGCCTAGAAGAGCGGGATGGTATGAAGCTGTTGCTGTAAGCCTCCCTTCGGAAATCATCATCCTCAGTGTGCCTTTCTTGGTACAGAGATGGCTCCAGAGTTTTTTTTTGCTTCCGTAGCCCGTGCCTTGATTAAGAAACCGAGGAGGAGCTGAGGTGAGGTGACTGTTGAGGTTGTCAATTTTTTTCCGACTTCCCCCCCCCTCCTCTCCCCGGGATTGGTAAGAATTTACTTGGAATTCAAGTCATTTTTGTTGGAATTTGATTGGCCTTTGTTCAGGGAATTAAAGTGAAGATTGCTGTGAGGGTTGTTAAGGGACACGAACCGTCCCTGTGCTTCAGCCTGCCATGGACGTTGTCGAAATCTTTCTTGCAGGCGATGCTTTGGTTTCCCGTAATCCTTGGGCAGGTGAGGGGATATTGACGTTGGAGAGATAACGGTTAAGGATTTGATTTTAATGTGTTACGCTTTGATTGGCAACTGTTAAAAGTGTGTCTGTCCTTTCATGGGATTCTTGTCGGGCAAAGAAAAGGTTTTGTTTTGCATTGTGGCTGAGAGCTGCCTTGGGCTCTGTTTTATTTTGGGCTGCAGTTTTAGCTTTGATTGACCATTTCCTTTGGGATCGGGCTGTCTTTGGTTTCCTTCCTTGAATTCTCTTTGGGTTTGGCCATTGGCTTTGGTCTGGCTTCTTTCTTTGACTTGGGTTGGTATGTTGTGAAGGGTTATTTTGCAATGGATTGATACCTGGTGGGCTAACAGTTTTATAGCTGGGTTGTAATTGTTAGGGTGATGGCTGCATCTAATGTTTTGGTTGTTCGAGCACGTGCACTGCTGCTGCTGCGCAGTCCGGTAACCAGAGGCTGTCGGTGAACATCTGTCGTTGCCGAGGAATTCGGCAAGTTGCTTCGTTGACTCAGCAGCTCAAATTGAAGCTGCCGCTGGGGCTACTGCATCGAGTCTCGCCTGGCGTTTTGTTGGCCATTGAGCTGACTCTGCTGTGGTAACGACTGACCGATGAGTGCTGGCACTGATAGTGGTGTGGCGCTGGCGGGCTCGAGAACTGTTGCTGCTGCCACTGAGGAGCATCGGCAACCATCGACTTGGGTGCTAGACAGGTAAGTCCGCTGCCTTTGGTTTGGACGAATTGCCATGGTTTCAACAACTGTTTGGGGGGTTTCGTTGTGTCTGCGATGATTGCTGGTGGTGCATTGGTGAATGCTGCTGTTATTCTTCGTACTTGTACCCATGATTCCCAGCTACTGCCCATTCTTCTCGTCGCGAGAGTGGGAGCATCGTCATTGCTTGGGCTGTTCCGGACCAAGTCACCTTCACCGCAAAGGTAACTGCCTTCTCTGGATTATTGTCATCGCTGATGTCTTCGAGGCCGGAACTGTTGCATCTCAAACAGCATCCGCCGCAGCTATAGGGGTTTGCTGCTGCTTCTGGAATCTGAAGAGGTAGTTGGTGTCGCTGCATCCACTGAATTGGGAATTATGCTGAGCATTCGAAGGCGGCGTTATTGCAACAGCAGGAGCGTGAGTCTGCCTCCTCTGCATAGAAAGTTGTTGCTGCCTAGGATGCCCACTGTTGGCCAAGGGGTGAGGCTGTGCCTGTGATTGCGGATGGGCTGTATTGTAGTTTGTTTTTCTTCTTCTTTTCTTTTTCCTTTTTGGGAGGGCATGGCTCCTCTGTTATCGGTGCATTCATTCGAGGTTTAGACCGTTTGCGGACTATTTGAGGTATTACAACCTTCAACTCGTTCATACCAGGAGCTTCTTCAATTCCTCACCCGACCAATCCTTGTTTGAAATATCCCCCGATATTTCCATACAATGAGAAAGTGGTTCACTTCGATGGAGATGAGAACATGAGCTAAGTATTTGCATTATAAAAGAATTTAAATATTTTGTTTCCTTATTATTGAGAGAGAATAGCAATGGAGGAAGAAAAGGAAACCGTATCTTCTATTACTAGGAGACAGAAGATCATATTATAAAATCTCAACAACTCATAAACATCTTCTCGTAACTCTTCAGATTAAGTTTACATGTATATATATAATCGGGCATAGGGGGTGGGGGGTCTGTGGTGTGGTCGTTGAGGGTTTTGCCTTTTACTATGGTTAGGACGAGGAGTGGGAGGTTGTCAGGTCCGATGACTAGGCGAACCAGCGGGAAGTCGTCGAGCATGACAAAAGAAGATCCAATCCTAGAGCTGACTGGAGTTCCGACTGTTCCAACGGGAGAGCCGACGGCCGGACAAAGTTCGAGCAGTCCGACGCTTTCAAATGTAATACCCTCCCTCCTTCAGTGGTGATCATTCTCGAAAGTCGATTCGATTGGTATTGAATTGTTATTCAAATTTCTTGTTTGATAGGCGATCAAGGAGAAGGATGATGATGCCACTCAGGGGATTGGAGGAAATCAATTTCTCATGCAAGGATTGGCTGAGATGAATGAATGGAATCAACAGCTGAAACTTGATTCTCTGCGTCACTTACTTTTAGATGCCGTCTTCTGTTAGTTGTTCAAGCAAGCAACCCCTTTTCATTTGGCATTCAAACATGTTGGTTTGGCTGATCGAACCTTGGATTTAGTGCGTCTGTCATTCGTCTTAACTTTTCCCCTACCCAAACCATCCTGCCCTGCCAGACTCCAGGCAGCAAAGCCTTGGCAGGGAGCAGCTCCTTCCCCACAGGGAGAAGAACCCGCTGCCAAGCTCTCGTTGGTCAGGTTCTTCACTGCATATGGGGATATCAGGTCGTAAGATGGCCATGTCCATGGAGCTCGGGGTGAAGCTCAACCCAATCGAGGGAAAGAGGTGAGCCTTGGTCGTGGGTGGCCAGCGGAGTTAAGGAGCCAGCGAGAAGGTTGCAAAGGACAAGGTTCTTTGGGTGGTCTCATCTGAAACCCAGCATATCAACCATCCAGTGGAGGTGGCTGGATAGAAGCCGTGGGGTATTATGTTGGAGAAGTTGATGCGATACCGAGGATTCCCTTGATTCGTAGTATAATGATTCAACTAACGCTTACAAATCACATACGTGTAATTTAGTTCCGGTATCCTTCCTGTCTACCAATGTGAACCCCCGTGGATACAAAAGCAGTGCAAATGACATTGTTCATTTTGTATAGAAGAATACAAGCTCCCCCACCATATTTTCTTTCTCGTTTACCAGACAGACATGCATTTTCAATCTTTCAGCTCACAGGCAAGTCAGGCAGCCCGAATAACACAAACTCAAGCGTCTCTGATCACTTTTAGGTTCCTGACTAACTAAGGGTTGTGTTCAGACTGAGAGATTTTCTTCCAAAAAATGTTCCATGGAGACTCGTTTCAAGATTGGCTGACATAGAGCACAGGCACAAGCCCTGCCATTTTGCCGTCCCTTCCAGGGCGCTTTTTCTTTACCTGCAAAAAAGGAAAAAAAGAGTGAATTCAGACCAGAGGAGATTGATAGTGTAGCGATGCAACACGCAATGAAGTCCTGTTCTATTCGTGGAAAGTTGAATACTTACATAGAACCATCCATCGACTTCATACTCGATTTCTACCTCTTCTCCCGCTGTCAAATTTAACTGCAAGTTGTTGTTAAGTTAAAATTTGCTTTTCACACGCTGAACTCCGGCTCCAAATGAGACATCACAGGGCAAATAAGGTGAAATGAAAAGAATTAAGGTGCTAGTTCTACTCTCATTCGCCGTACACAGCAGATATCACAATGCAAACAAAGATCTCAAAGAGGAAGTGATTTCCAAGTTCAACAACCTTACATTTAACCAAAGTGAGTCTGACGCTTACCTCATCGTCTCCACCTGCAGTGAAGTCATATAAAGCAGTTGCAAATTGAAGGTTCCCAGAAGAACTTCTGTTCTCTTCTTGGTAATCAATGCTCTGTCCGGCTAAGGGATTTTCAAACGACTCAAATCGTCGCATGACAGAAGATTCATATGATGGGGGCTCTTCTCTTATCTGAAAGAAAATAAAAGTTATACATGCAAGAAGTCTAGAGCATAGATGGAGACATGTTATTACATCAAGAATTGATACAGGACGTTAATTTGAAACTAACCGGAGAACTTGAACCCTCATAAATCGAGGGCCCGGTTGTAGATGGAGTGCTAAATCGGCTGGCTCCATATCTATCCAGTGAAGTACCATATGATGGCTTTGAACTAAATAATGAAGGATAGTTCATTCCGCCAAAATGTGACGATATTGATGTTTCAACCGATCCAGTTGACTCGGGGGAAGAGTTGCCCGACGATCTGCCATCATCCTCCTGTACACAATAAATTTGTTAGCCAATTGTAAGACATCCATACCTAAGGCCTTCTGATACTGGTATATAAATCACTTACATCAACCTCTGCCGTTTCCAATAATGTCTTCGCCCACATATCGTCGTAACTTCCAGAAGGCCTTGACACAGTGTGCTCTTACTCGACATCAGGAGCATCGGCTCCAGCCCCGGCAAGATATTCATTAACCTGACACATAAAGACCACAGGAACTGATTTAGATACAACACAGAAGGCTTATTTTCAAAAGATTGAGTGTGTCCTGTATAAGTAGATTAACATGCCAAAAAGAAAGGAAGCTAATAAAATAACTCAATGATAAAAAAATACCCTGTTCATTGCTGGCGCATTTTTCCTCCACAACCCATCATCGCCAAGATTTGCTGTCCATGCATTTACAAGGTCGTCATCAAGTGTGTCCGCCTCAGCAGCAGGAGCTTCTTTAGATTCATAAATAAGATCAGAAATCCCAGTTGCCACGGCAACGTCACTCAAACCGGTTGAAGCACTTATATTGTGCTTCGTTCGATACTTGTCAATAAGTTTGGCACTGTAATATGAAATGCCAAAGTAAATTGGACATTCAGATGACTTTGGACACAAACAACACATCTGTAGTAAAGCTGCACCTTATTGGACCGAGGGGCAGGTATTTTGCTCTTGGAACAAAACAGAATAGTGAAACAAGATCTAACAATCTTTCATGGGTTTCATACAGCTTCTTCAATTCCTCATCGGACCATTCCTTCTTTGCATTATCGTGGTAGCGAATGTCCCAGAAATTTCAAGCATTCCAGTCGACCAAAGATGCAAAAACCGTACAATGAGAAATATACTGAACCTCTTCTTACTTTATCAATTCATCTTGTGCCATGTACATTTCATCGAGAACCTTCAACATTGGACTAATTAGAACTCCAAGGCCTGGGCCACTAGCCCCTTGATCTTCTCCATTGCTAAGATGCATCTCAGAGAATTGAGACTGCATACCACCTTGAGCTAGAGCATGAAGGAATTCATAGATCTGAAGCCTAAATGGCTCTCCAGATCTGATGGCCATGGTTGTGTGAGCTTGAGCTGCAATTATCCGAACCTAGAATCAAAGAATAAAGATGCTAATCTAAAGAAAATACTTTTAGGAGAACGATCATATGACAAACTACCAGTCAAAATCGGGTAGACATATATAACCCAAGTATTGAGAGAGCATTTTGGGGATGATCTAAAGCAATATATAATGTGCTGTTAGAAAAAACAAAAAAACAAAAATTTCGGGGAATGTCAAGGGTGATCAAGATGGAGCATTCGCATCTCTACATCATGTCAATTAGCCAAATCATAGCCAAACTTAGCCAAGTGCCGGAACAATCCTTGATTTATATTTAAAGCCCTTCCTTCATTGCTCACAAGTGCCTAAAATTAGTGGAGAAACAAGTTTTGGTTAGGTTCTGCTCGTACAGACAGAATACATGATAGAAAACCATATTAAGAATCTGTATTTCCCAGCTCCCAATGAAAGCACACCTTTGGAGACGAGTCAATGCACCAGCTAAAGTTGGATTACGGGAACTGGCTGCAGCATCCATTTTATCTGCATCTAGCATCATTACAGCAGTACCAGGTGGAGTTGCAGACTCCCAAGCATGTTCAGATGCAGCATAATTGGCATTTTCTCCAAGAAACCAGACCTACCAAGATATCCAGTGTGGATTACTTTACAGGAACAATCAATAATTAACTGATGGTCAAAAGCCCTTACTGCTGCCTGGACAAGCCTTTGAAGCGCAAGAGCAGACTTTGGATCAGATGCAGATACAGCGTTCACTGATGTAAGTCCAGTCATTGACCCTGGTTGCGGTGACGGCAAATCAAGAACTACAGTAACAGCTTCCAGAGCTGTGTGCTTGCCATCAGGGCCAGCACCAACAAGACACGTCTGTTTTGCAGATAAAATGACCCATCAAATATTATGACAGATAAAGTAGGTCGCTCAATCAAAATAACTTTGAAAATAAAGTTCACCCTGCAGGTATGATAATACTTATCCCACCCTTCGCATAACATTGTATTTTAACTAGTTACCACCAGAAGGTAGAAAGAGGTCGCATGTCAGATAAAGAAATTGGAGCATATCACAGACTGACACATCAAAACTGATATCGATCTTAACTAACACCTAAGGATCCGTGCCATATCAGATTCACGTCGGGTTCAAACCCCCGATTCCTCTACACGGCTCTCCACCCCTTTTAATCCCCCTTTCCTTTTGACTTTCAATCTCACCGTCCATTCTCCCCCCTTCCTACCCATATCCCAAGATCCAATCATTTAAAGTTCAGAGTCCACCACCATTCCCTACGCCTTCCCTCACGCGATCAGTCCCTTACCCTTTCCCCTCTTCAACTTCGCGATCAGGCCAAACCCTAGCAAAAGCCTGACTGCAACGAAATGTTGCAGCTCCGTCGCATCCCGCCCTCGATCCGCCGCCACTTCTCATCCTCATCCTCCGCGGCAGCGATACTTTCCCCCGACTCGCCCAACGCCATCCTCAATTCCTCACAGAAGACCCGCTCCGTCCTCTCCCTCCTCAAGTCCGAGACCAACCCCGGCCGAATCCTCGACATATGCCGCGCTGCGTCGCTGACCCTAGAATATCACCTCGACCGCATCGCCTTCTCCGTCGCTGTCACCAAACTCTCCAAGGCCAATGACTTCAGCTCGATCAGGGAGTACATTGACGAGCTGGTGACCTCGCGGCCCGACTTGCGGAATGAGAGGTTTGTCTCCCACGCGATCGTGCTCTACTGCCAGGCTAATATGATCAATGATGCTATCGAGATGTATAAGCGGGTGGACGACATGGGTGGCGATAGGAGTGTTAGGTCGTTCAATCCGTTGCTGTTTGCTTGCATCTTGTCGAAGGAGTTTAACGAGATGAAGAGGGTGTTCCTGGATTTCCCTCGGGTGTTCCGAGATGAAGGTATCGTCAACTACTAGCGAGGCATTACCCGGGTAAATGATTGCGGCACTAGTCGATGAGATTAGACTGTTTATACCTGTGTGTTTGTTGTTGCAGACAAACTTGTGGTTTCTACTTCCTGCTCCCTCATGCACACAGCAGTGGATCTTGTCAATGAGACTAAGTTGGATCAGGAACTTAAATCATGGCTCGCTTTTGCCGCTCAAAAGGTCATTGAAGTGAATGCATTGTCGCAGGCTTTGGCGGGACAGAAAGACGAGGTACCACTTACTCCCTTTATCTTGTGTAGTAAACTGAACTCATTTAATAGGGAAAGCTGATGGCGTGATGCTGGTAGTGAGTAGTTCTGTGGTGCGTACTATCGTTAATTATAATGTCAATCCAAGGTCTCAATGTCGTAGTTGATAACATGCGTTATATTTGGTTACCAGCCTGACCAACTCTTTTGTGATTAAATAGTTCATCCTAACTGATTTTTAAGATTTCAGGCGTTTTTCTCTGCTAATGCCGCTGCACTAGCATCACGAAAGAGTTCCCCTAGGGTTACTAACGAGGCCGTTCAGAAGACCGTAAGTTCAACAGCCAGGGTTTGTTTTGAAACGGGTGAAAGTTCAGAAACGGGCGTGATGAATTCCTGTTTATTCTCAGGCTTCTGCTTTGAAGGGCTCTGATCATCGCCGCGCGACAAACATGACCGCACTCGATGCCCAGCAAAAGATGCTTAACCTTCCCATTCTGCCAACCACAACAATTGGATCCTTCCCTCAAACCGTGGAGCTCAGAAGAGTTCGACGTGAATACAAGGCCAAGAAGTTAGTGACTTATGTCCACTGAAGTTTACTACTCGCCCCGACTCAAGTCACATTTGCAGCAAACTTGTGATTTCGCTCACTCATTGTGGTGCCCCATTTTCAGGATCTCTGAGGATGAGTATGTCAATGCTATCAAGGAGGAAATCAACAAGGTCGTCAAGCTACAAGAGGAGCTCGACATCGATGTCTTGGTCCACGGAGAGCCTGAGGTTAGCTTAACAAATTCGGCATTCTGTATCGGCAACACGGTTTTAGTAGTTGCTGTGGCCAAGGTTAATCTTCTCACTGTGAAATTGCAACGTGTTTATTCGTTGCAGAGGAACGACATGCTTGAGCACTTTGGTGAGCAGTTCCTCATAGACACAATGACTCTGGCCCACAAGTTCCCCATCCACAAGGGCATGCCCCACAAGTTCTACCACGGCCGCACCGGCAGCGTCTCGAACGTCACCAAGCGCGCCATCGGAGTCGAGAGCAACAAACAGGTCTGGGGTGAAAATGGCATTTGATTCGATTGTTTAGTATTTTGGGTTCCTGTTGGGATCTGTGCATCGAGATCAACAAGCAGTCCGATTGTTTTGGGTTTTCGGCTTTATGTTGGTCTCAAGGGAATTGAATCGCTTGAGTTAAGGAAAAGAAATGGATTTTGAGGCAGAGGAATATGGTGAGTAAGGGGATAGGTACTTTTTCTTGTTCTTTACTAGATACTTGGTAATAGTTTTAAGAATTTGATTAGTGAGGGAAACTCTAGAGAGTATCCATCGGTTGTTTTTTTGGCAATTGATGTGCAGAGAAACAAGTAAGCTTTTGTTGTCTTGGTAGGGCTTTAGGCATTATTCTCACGCTACCGGAAAGCACACGTTCCTCATAGACACAATGACTCTGGTAAGATAAGGAGTTTGATTTTCGATGGATACCAATCCTATATTGATTCGTTATGGTTTTGTCGTGTAGGCAAGGAGTTTGGAAGGCCAAGGTATGCCTTCCAAACAAGCAGAGGTCATTTCTTTGGCTATCAGCCAAGCTGCCGGTGCCACGTTCGAGAAAGTTTCTGATAACTTCGTAAAGAAAACTGATCAGGTAGGTATGTTTACGTTTGTTATTGTATTCTCTATAATTTATATTTGCTTTATGTCTATCTTTTATTGATTGCAGGAGTTTTATGCTTCTAAATCACAACATGAAGTAGAGAAAGTAGGGGCCAACATTGAAAAGATACGAAGCGATTCGCAGTATGTTTATCTAACAGTTGAATTGTCTATATGATCATTTTAGTGTAATATAAATGTCAATCATTCAATTTTTTTTTTTCAGATATGAGATGAATGCGATGGGAATGAAGATTGATAAGTTGGCTGATGTGCTAAGTGCACGATTAGAAGCCAACGAGCGTGAGTTGAGTGCACGATTGGAAGCCATGAGTGCACGATTGGAAGCCAACCAGCGTGAGTTGAGTGCACGATTGGAAGCCAACCAGCGTGAGTTGAGAGCAGAGATAGGCACCACGAGACATGAGCTGATGGCGAAATTAGAGGGTGCCAGGTATGATATACTCAAATATTTTGTTGGTACGGTTATATCCGTAGCCGCGTTTAGTGCTGCGCTTATTCACTATTTCGTCAAGTGACTGGCTGGCACTGTTGGAAAAATCATGGAAGGCTGGGTTTGTTTTGAAATGGGTGAAAGTTCAAACGCAGTAAATGTCATACTGAATTATCCTTTTAAAAGAAAGGAGTCCTCTGTTGGACTAACTTAGTTTATCCGGAGCGCCTTTCTCCGTGGAGTTACACTTACTAAGTGCGTGCATATGTGCCCGAAGGTTTATGAATCATATGTATGTATTGGTGTCGATGGATTTTTGCTGCCAAGGTAGTCTTATGTTGTTTATATCGTGATTGCGACGCCAGAACTGTTGGGCCCTTTTTGGGTTTAGAAGAACCTTATATGTTTGAACCTATACTCTTGCGCAACGAGTCCGTTTGAACTTTCTTCAACCTCCAAACTGCGAAGAAACAGGGGAGAAGCCACCTTGTTTAGATCCTGCCTTCAACAGTTCCTCTAGCAAGCTACAGATCTTTCTTATACTTTTTTATTACGCATTCGATACTCCGGCTGTCTGGTGGGGCATGGAATGTCCGAATACTTGCTAGAACCTGGAAATTCGAAAGAACGCGTGTCGTCTGCGCCTATTGATGTTCAGTTTGTTCGTCTCCTTGGCTTTTGGCCCTACTGTTGTTGGTGCTGAATTTGTTCGGTTCCAATGCTTATTGAATTGTGCGACTAAGTGTGAAACTGAGGTCACTTCAGCTTAATCGTCGTCGAGCCCCGATCTAAACCTTCCCCAACCGTTAACTGAACCACGGCGGAGGCAGGCTGCAATCATGCCAGTGTGCTCCTCTGACTAACTCCAATAGATCATGCATGATGGAGCTAGAACTGCAGGGAAACAAACGCGCCGCCACTCCCCAGTCTTGGCGCGAGAATTCTCCATGGACAAACTGAGTTCTCTCTGAACTTACAGTTTGACTGATAATCTTTTGTGATCATCCACAATTCACGAAGTAATACTTCAATGCTCAGTCCACATGTGTAATCTTTTTCGGTTGTAGCAGAACCTTCTATGTTTGAACCTGTACTCTTGTACAGCGATGAATCTCATTGATATTTCTTCTATTACGATATATTTCTTGGATTAATAAAGAACTCCACAATAAAATTAACTAATTGCCTACAAAGTTCGTTATATTTATTTTTAAAGCGTTGCACTCCCAAACTTGTCATCCTTCCCTCCCGGGCTGAAGAAGCTACGACAGCAACCATGGGATACACGATGCACCAGGAAACAATCCGTAGCGATGGCAGCCAACACCTCATCAGCACCTTTCCAGATGCCTTGCCTGTGTTCTCCTTCCTAGACTTCAAAGACGAAGACATCACTGGTCCTCCTGAATCAAAACCTTGGTTGTCTCCCTCTATTTTGGGCCACGAATGCCATGTCCCGTCGTGGGAGCTGCGGTGATGCCAATCCTTGATGTGACTTGAGCTACGGTCATCCTGAGTTTCCCTTCCTCAGTCATGGTCATTACAGCTGCTGTACTGCTGAGGACGACTATGAGAATCGTTGCTTTTGTTTGGAAATCTACGCCCCATATTTGAGGTCGGATGTGTCGTCTCTTGTTGAGGTCCGTCTTCCGAACGGGTAGTCAAATGACAACGCCAGATCAGCCTGTCTCTCTCGAGTTATGGTCACTGCCCCATCTCTGTTTATGCACTTCCCGATCCCCCGTTAAACAGATTCAAAGCAAACATGGGCTTACCTCTTGTTATAACGTTGAGCACGGTTTAGATCACCTCTAAAACATCAAGTCCCAATTGGAAGATCATCAATTTGTCTCGTTATTTTATGACAGAGGAAAATCTCAGAATCTTGTCACGAGCAATTTATCTTGAGAACCCCATCACTCGACAGATGAAGAGACAGACAAAGAGTCTCGTCAGATGAAAGAGACACGACGAAGAGTCATAAAGATGCTCGGGCAGATGAATAGTCTCGACAGCTAATCCTAACCCTTACTCCACTCATCCAATTCAATGACCCGAGTCATTAACGAATATATAAAAGAGGCCGGCGATTCGTCTGCACTCACCGCAACCATGGAGGAGGCCGGCGATCCTCCGCCGTCGGCTTCTCGTAGTAAAAGCACCCGTAAACGATCTCTTCCGGCAGAGGTCAGAGACCTCATCAGCGCACTCCCGAATGCCGTAATATTGCACGTGTTCTCCTTCCTCGACGTCAAGGACGTGGTCAAGACAAGCGTCCTCTCCAAGCGCTGGTCCTCACTCTGGACCCAAACCTTGGCCATCTCCATTGATTTTCAGGATGTGGTGCTTGCCTTATGTGAAGATAGAATCTCCTCCTCTGACAGGTTCTTGCTATTGTGCACCTCCCCGGCGATCCATAAGTTCCACCTCATTGATATCGAGTACCACGTCGGCCTGAAGGAGAGAATTGACCTCTGGATTAGGTTCGCTGTTGGCCACAGCGTCAAAGACTTGTGCATCAATGTTTTCCCGTGTAATGATGTCTACGTCTTGCCGAGGGCACTGCTGTAGTGTGAATCCTTGACGAATCTCCGGCGGCAGTCATGCAGGTTTCCATCCTTTGCTAATGGTAATTTGGGGACAATAAATTGGAATTTACTGAAAGTGTTGAGTGTTCACCACTCCTATTTGCGGGATAAAGTGATTAATGGTGTTCTAGAGGGCTCTCCCCAGTTGGAATCCCTGATATTAGACACTTGTTATGGTATGGATAGCATCAGGATCTTGTCGAGGACGATGAGGGAGTTGGTTATCCGTGGGTACTTTGTTCCACATGATTATTTGAGGGACGCGGAGGATGCGAACCGTCATCCCGAGAACTTGTGCTTTGAAATCTTTGCCCCTTACTTGTGGACGTTGCGGCTTCTGGACAGCTGGGACAGAAAGGAAGTTATTGTGCTGAAGGAAGCCTCATCCCTGGTTGAAGTTGAGTTGAACTTCAGTTTGACTTTCAATGATATGAATCAGGATATCATCTATGACACCACGAAGGGAATTCTCAGTGAACTGCAATGTGTTGATAAATTAATGGTTGGGAACGCTGCTCTAAAGGTACGGTGCGAGATCCACTGCACTTGTCTTTTAGGTCTTTTCCTGTTTTATTGCACTGGTTTGCTTATGCTTTGCTCATTATTTTTGAGTTCGGATTTGACTCATTGTTTCTAGCTGCCAGAAACCTTCTTTTTGCTCCATCATTATGTTAATTTTTTAAGCTTTAATGCAGGACATGAACCGAAAATGTTTATATGATCTCACCTCCTTACAATTCTTTGCCTCGCATCCTATGAATTAATTTTATTAGTTATCTTCTGGGAATTTTCACTGAAATGAACAAGAAATGCTTATAAAATCACATCTCCTTACATTTCAGTGCCTTGCATCGGAGCATTTGTGCGTATGTTGTATTTCATGGCAGTCTTGACTTTTGAAAGGATATCATCGTTTCTTGTTGGGTGCACTTTCAGGTTCTGCATAATTACAAGGGGGATGGGGATTTCTCTTTGCAACTGAAATGTCGACGCCAGACTATTATTGCCAACTAGTATTCTTTTGGACAGATTGCAGGAGTATTGGAGCGTGCACCGAATGTAGAGACATTGGTCATAGATTTCGCTCCTTGCCCTGGGGTATGTTTCTTGTAGTGTTACTGGCTGAGGATGTCAGGATTGTTTTATTACTAGCGAGTGATGTTCAAGAAACGAACGCGGTACATTTTATTTATCTTTAGGCTCTTCTGCTGTTTCAACCTTTGTGATAAGCGACCCATAAACAGTTGTTGGGAGAAACTGAAGATAACTTGTGGCTTTGAATACGTGAATGCTTGCTAAAATCCTGTCTTGCAATGGATGGAAGAGATTGGAAGAACCCCCGTAGTATCATACGTGAATGCTTGCTAAAATCTCTGTCAATGTATCAGGTGCATGATGAAACCAGCCAGGTAAGTCATTGACCCCTTCATGAAATATGACTATGACGCCTAACCAGTTGAGTAGGCTTTGTACAGTGACATATATTCATTTGGAATTTCCTTAAAGCCTAAATATCCTTGGGAAGATAAGTATTTTATATGTGCTTGAATACCATTGTTTGGCTTTGGTCGATGATTTATTTTATGGACGTCCTCCTGTCTTGAAGCAATTATCAACTTGTGGGCATCAAAATTTTCAAGTATGTATTCACCTTTTCTCTGTGCAAGTTGGGATCCGATTGTCATCCTTGTAACGATAGTAAGCTCTAGAAATACCACGTAGATTGAGGATTATGAATTTTGTATATTTCTGATATTGCTCCTCTCACTTATGCCTAAATCCCTGCTATGGGGTTTGGGCTGGGCGAAGACTGCGAATGGATATAATATCTGTTGTTAGCATCTCGTTTCAATTTGCCTGGCTCAGGTGAGACGCCTCTTCTGCAATATTTGGTATCTTTGAGAGGAACATCCGCTTGATACTTTCTACTCTGTGAAAGTTGGCTACACTATTGTATTCTGATCCTCCTATTGGGTTTCTTTACCACAGATGAATTCGATAGACGCGGCCATAGACAGGAGGATTTCAGAAAGCAGGCTTGCGGGTCGAATGGCTTTCTAAGTTGATGTGCTATCAAATTTCGTGAGATCCTCGCACATTCTTGTGAGGCTTCTGGGATCGGACTGAAAACAACAAAGAGGAAAGGACTGACTCAGTTGGACAGCTTTTACTTCCCAATGATTTTGGTTTTGGCTGCGGTTCAAATCCATCTTTATTGTATCACTTGTAACCTTTAGCTCGGGGAGAGATCCTCACTGGGAACAGCTTATTGTTAGACGAACTTCCATCTGTTTGATTGTGGAGCTTTTATATTTTTTATTATTTTTAGATATGGTGTCCTTTGCTTTCAAGGTTATGATTTTGTAACCGGGATTCAGTAATCATAGACTTATTGATTGCTTATCAACTGTTGTTGTCTGTATATGCCTGCCTGCTCTGTATTATTCCAGTCTGTTTTGTTGAAAAAGGGTAAAGATGAGAACCTTTGTAGCTCAGTCATGGGCATGGTCGACGCAAAGGCAGGGAGGCACCCACTCCCACCTCTTCTTCCACTGCCGTAACCCCCTTATCGTTCGCCACGCATTTGCAGTTAGAGCTGCTGCGCCATCCTCTCCATCTCCACCCAGTAGTTGTCCCCACCCTCAGGCATTTTCGGCACCTTTTAACTTGCTCATCTCCACCATTGCCACAAGAAGCAGCCTCCCCCCGTTTTCCACCAGGCTCGGCGACCTCAGGAACCAAACTCATCGGCGAGTGACTTTCCTCCCATGCACCAGCACGCCGTAGTCGCTACGGTTCATAATGCAGTAAAAGTTTCCCTCATCCGATTCTGCCAGAATCTTAGACAGCTCCCCACAGGGAGGACGACGACTTGGAGGTGCTTCTGGTGATTTTAGGATCCCCTGGCCAGACGGTACCAGATGCCGGCCTTTCTGCGGTCCCGAGTCAAAGAACCTTCAACTCGTTCATACCAGGAGCTTCTTCAATTCCTCACCCGACGACCAATCCTTGTTTGAAATATCCCCCGATATTTCCATACAATGAGAAAGTTGTTCACTTAGATGGAGATGAGAACATGAGCTAAGTATTTGCATTATAAAAGAATTTAAATATTTTGTTTCCTTATTATTGAGAGAGAATAGCAATGGAGGAAGAAAAGGAAACCGTATCTTCTATTACTAGGAGACAGAAGATCATATTATAAAATCTCAACAACTCATAAACATCTTCTCGTAACTCTTCAGATTAAGTTTACATGTATATATATAATCGGGCATAGGGGGTGGGGGGTCTGTGGTGTGGTCGTTGAGGGTTTTGCCTTTTACTATGGTTAGGACGAGGAGTGGGAGGTTGTCAGGTCCGACGACTAGGCAAACCAGCGGGAAGTCGTCAAGCATGACAAAAGAAGATCCAATCCTAGAGCTGACTGGAGTTCCGACTGTTCCAACGGGAGAGCCGCCGGCCGGACAAAGTTCGAGCAGTCCGGCGCTTTCAAATGTAATCCCCTCCCTCCTTCAGTGGTGATCATTCTCGAAAGTCGATTCGATTGGTATTGAATTGTTATTCAAATTTCTTGTTTGATAGGCGATCAAGGAGAAGGATGATGATGCCACTCAGGGGATCGGAGAAAATCAATTTCTCATGCAAGGATTGGCTGAGATGACTGAATGGAATCAACAGCTGAAACTTGATTCTCTACGTCACTTACTTTTAGATGCCGTCTTCTGTTAGTTGTTCAAGCATACCCCTTTTAGTTTGGCATTCAAACATGTTGATTTGGCTGATCGAACCTTGGATTTAGCGCGTCTGTCATTCGTCTTAACTAAGGACACATATAGTTGTTTTTTTTTTTTTTTGTAATTTGTAAAATACAGGTGGAGTTTATGGTTTGCAAAATATTTACGAAATAGTTAAAATTCCTCCGATTTTGGTTAATTATACAAAATTTAACTGTATTTCACAAATATTTTTAAAAAGCAAAGATATTTATGTACAAACCTTCACACCTTCTGCATTAACCACTCGACCAATGCTTTTAACTCGAATATAAAACGGACAGAAGGTTTGGATGTAGTAGAACTGCAACTGCCAGTCACACCGAAGACCACAATATCAAGAGTAGATCTTGAGCTGACCCGGTGGGGGGGGGGGATGCTAAATAATGAAGGTGGTAGCAGCAACTTCTCCATTTAACGCAGCCTCCCCTTGCTCTCCACCGGGCTTGGCAACCTCAGGAACATCCTCATCGGTGCCTGTATCTTGGACCAGCCGCTTCCTCCCACATTGTACGCCAGCACGCTGTAGGGGCTATAATCCATGCAGTAAAACTTTTCCCCCTACCTACTTATCAAAAAAAAAAAACTTTTCCCCTAGCCGCACCATCCTGCCCTGCTGGACTCCAGGCAGCAAAGCCTTGGCAGGGAGCAGCTCGTTCCCCACAGGGAGAAGAACCCGCTACCATCTATGTTGAAGCTCTCGTTGGTCAGGTTCTTCACTGCATACGGGGATATCAGGTCATCACGTCTACAGAGCTCGGGGTGACGCTCAACCCAATCAAGGGAAAGAGGTGAGGCCTGGTCATGGGTGGCAGCGGAGTTAAGGAGCCAGCGAGAAGGTTGCAAAGGACGAGGTTCTTTGGGTGGCCTCGTCTGAAACCCAGCATATCTACCCTCCAGTGGAGGCAGGCGGCTGGATAGAAGCCATGGGGTGTCATGTTGGAGAAGTTGATGCGATTCCGAGGATTCCTTTGATTCGCAGTATAATGATTCAACTACCGCTTACAAATCACATACGCGTAATTTAGTTCCGGAATCCTGTCTACCAATGTGAAACCCCCTGGTTATAGAAGCAGTGCAAATGACATTGTTCATTTTGTATAGAAGAATACAAGCTCCCCCACCATATTTTCTTTCTCGTTTAGCAGACAGACATGCATTTTCAATCTTTCAGCTCACAGGCAAGTCAGGCAGCCCGAAGAACACAAGCTCAAGCGTCTCTGATCACTTTTAGGTTCCTGACTAACAAAGGGTTGTGTTCAGTCTGGGAGATTTTCTTCCAAAAAATGTTCCATGGAGAATCGTTTCAAGATTGGCTGACATAGAGCACAGGCACAAGCCCTGCCATTTTGCCGTCCCTTCCAGGGCGCTTTTTCTTTACCTGCAAAAAAGGAAAGAAAAGAGTGAATTCAGACCAGAGGAGATTGATAATGTAGCGATGCAACATGCAATGAAGTCCTGTTCTATTCGTGGAAAGTTGAATACTTACATAGAACCAGCCGTCGACTTCATACTCGATTTCTACCTCTTCACCCGCTGTCAAATTTAACTGCAAGTTGTTGTTAAGTTAAAATTTGCTTTTCACACGCTGAACTCCGGCTCCAAATGAGACATTGCAGGGCAAATAAGGTGAAATGAAAAGAATTATAGCGCTAGTTCTACTCTCAATCGCAGTACACAGCAGAAATCACAATGCAAACAAAGATCCCAAAGAGGAAGTGATTCCCAAGTTCAACAACCTTACATTTAACCAAAGTGAGTCTGACGTTTACCTCATCGTCTCCACCTGCAGTGAAGTCATATAAAGCAGTTCCAAATTGAAGGTTCCCAGAAGAACTTCTGTTCTCTTCTTGGTAATCAATGCTCTGTCCGGCTAAGGGATTTTCAAATGACTCAAATCGTCGCATGACAGAAGATTCATAGGATGGGGGCTCTTCTCTTATCTGAAAGAAAATAAAAGTTATACATGCAAGAAGTCTAAAGCATACATGGAGACATGTTATTACATCAAGAATTGATACAGGAAGTTAATTTGAAACTAACCGGAGAACTTGAACCCTCATAAATCGAGGGCCCGGTTGTAGATGGGGTGCTAAATCGGCTGGCTCCATATCTATCCTGTGAAGTACCATACGATGGCTTTGAACTAAATAATGAAGGATAGTTCATTCCGCCAAAATGTGACGATATTGATGTTTCAACCGATCCAGTTGACTCGGGGGAAGAGTTGCCCGAAGATCTGCCATCCTCCTCCTGTACGCAATAAATTTGTTAGCCAATTGTAAGACATCCATACCTAAGGCCTTCTGATACTGGTATATAAATCACTTACATCAACCTCTGCCGTTTCCAATAATGTCTTCGCCCACATATCGTCGTAACTTCCAGAAGGCCTTGACACAGTGTGCTCTTCCTCGACATCAGGAGCATCGGCTCCAGCCCCAGCAAGATATTCATTAACCTGACACATAAAGACCACAGGAACTGATTTAGATACAACACGGAAGGCTTATTTTCACAAGACTGAGTGTGTCCTGTATAAGTAGATTAACATGCCAAAAGAAAGGAAGCTAATAAAATAACTCAATGATAAAAAAATACCCTGTTCATTGCTGGCGCATTTTTCCCCCACAACCCATCATCGCCAAGATTTGCTGCCCATGCATTTACAAGGTCATCATCAAGTGTGTCCGCCTCAGCAGCAGGAGCTTCTTTAGATTCATAAATAAGATCAGAAATCCCAGTTGCCACGGCAACGTCACTCAAACCGGTTGAAGCACTTATATTGTGCTTCGTTCGATACTTGTCAATAAGTTTGGCACTGTAATATGAAATGACAAAGTAAATTGGACATTCAGATGACTTTGGACACAAACAACACATTTGTAGTAAAGCTGCACCTTATTGGACCGAGGGGCAGGTATTTTGCTCTTGGAACAAAACAGAATAGTGAAACAAGATCTAACAATCTTTCATGGGTTTCATACAGCTTCTTCAATTCCTCATCGGACCATTCCTTCTTTGCATTATCGTGGTAGCGAATGTCCCTGAAATTTCAAGCATTCCAGTCAACCAAACTCGCAAAAACCGTACAATGAGAAATATACTGAACCTCTTCTTACTTTATCAATTCATCTTGTGCCATGTACATTTCATCGAGAACCTTCAACATTGGACTAATTAGAACTCCAAGGCCTGTGCCACTAGCCCCTTGATCTTCTCCATTGCTAAGATGCACCTCAGAGAATTGAGATTGCATTCCACCTTGAGCTAGAGCATGAAGGAATTCATAGATCTGAAGCCTAAATGGCTCTCCAGATCTGATGGCCATGGTTGTGAGAGCTTGAGCAGCAATTATCCGAACCTGGAATCAAAGAATAAAGGATGTTAATCTAAAGAAAATACTTTTAGGAGAACGATCATATGACAAAGTATTGAGAGAGCATTTTGGGGATGATCTAAAGCAATACGTAATGTGCTGTTTGAGAAAAAACAAAAATTCCGGGGAATGTCAAGGGCGATCAAGATGGAGCATTCGCATCTCTACAACATGTCAATAAGCCAAATCATCGCCAAAATTAGCCAAGTGCCGGAATAATCCTCGATTTATATTTAAAGCCCTTCCCTCATTGCTCACAACTCACAAGTACCGAAAATTAGTGGAGAAACAAGTTTTGGTGAGGTTCTGCTCGTACAGACAGAATACATGATAGAAAACCATATTAAGAATTTGTACCTCCCAGCTCCCAATGAAAGCACACCTTTGGAGACGAGTCAATGCACCAGCTAAAGTTGGATTACGGGAACTTGCTGCAGCAACCATTTTATCTGCATCTAGCATCATTAGAGCAGTACCAGGTGGAGTTGCAGACTCCCAAGCATATTCAGATGCAGCATAATTGGCATTTTCTCCAAGAAACCAGACCTACCAAGATATCCAGTGTGGATTACTTTACAGGAAAAACAATCAATAATTAACTGATGGTCAAAAGCCCTTACAGCTGCCTGGACAAGCCTTTGAAGTGCAAGAGCAGACTTTGGATCAGATGCAGATACAGCGTCCACTGATGTAAGTCCAGTCATTGACCCTGGTTGTGGTGGAGGCAAATCAAGAACTACAGTAACAGCTTCCAGAGCTGTGTGCTTGCCATCAGGGCCAGCACCAACAAGACACGTCTGTTTTGCAGATAAAATGACCCATCAAATATTATGAAAGAGAAAGTAGCTCACTCAATCAAAATAACTTTGAAAATAAAATTTACCCTGCAGGTATGATAATACTTATCCCAGTTAGTCACTTTGCATAACATTGTATTTTAACTAGTTACCACCAGAAGGTAGAAAGAGGTCGCATGTCAGAAAGAAATTGGAGCATATTACAGATTGACTCATCAAAACTGATATCGATCTTTTACAAATAGATATACTACATCAATATTGCTAGAAGTAAGAAGTTCGGCATTGAATACAGATAGATTTCCATCAAACTAATCCTATCCCACTTGCCAGCAAGCAGGGATAGTTCTATGCATAAAGGGACATATATCAAACGAGTAAAATGCAGGGCACAAAGAAAAGACTGAATCAAACTATGCTGCCAAACAATTCAGTAATGAATGGATAACACAGCCAGGACCAAACATATTGTCCATTTGTCCAAAAACATAATACTTTCAAAAAGATAAGTAATGACACACCTTCCATAAAAGTTGAAGCACGTCTGCATCTATCTTTCCAGGCACTTTTGTAGCAAAAATTCTTGCTATTTCAAGAAGAGTAACTGCCATGTCAGGGGTGGCCTGAAGAAATTCAGAAACCAATGTGGTAAGTACCATGGAAGCTACTGTAATATAGGAAGCAGTCATTAGTAACTTTTGCAGAAAAGAAATGAACGCCAAATTGTTGATAAGTGACGGAAATACACACATAAAAGATGTATAAACAAACTAGAGATATCACGTAAAGTTGGAAGGCAGGTACCCAGTAAGAAGTGATAGCAATTTTTTTGTACCACTATTGGGAGTTGATCAGGAAAAAGTCAGTATTGATGTGTTCTCTTGGTCAAAATATTCAGTACCAGTTAATAAGGTCATCAATCATTTAATCGACTGAAAAATATCACACAGAACCCATCGACTCCTGGAATTTTATGCCTTCTTCCTGATAGAATCTCTATTCACTAGCTTTAAGTTATGATATATTCTATGTCACTATTGCTTAGTTTCACCAACTTAATACATAAAGAAATACCGAGAGCAACAAACTTCACATCAACAAGGAAAGACTGGGCAGAAAGTTTGGGGTCCTTAAACAATCGTTCACAAACAACTGTAGCTAAGAAGAAAGCCATCAAAATCTACTAAAACTTTCCACAACGTGTATGCAAAAGCTAAATGAAAAAGGCGATTTTTTTTAAAACGGATATGGAAACACCTAACTAAAAGTTAACAAATAAATTTTATGCCAAGCTACAGAAGGAAACACATGAAAAAAGCCAAAATCGGGTAAAATTTGTGTCACGAAATGTCTTCCCATCAAATAATTAGGATATTAAAGATAATCAATTTTCGACGGTCCAACTGGTGACAAGATTTTACCTTAAAACGTGCATGCAAAGTTAGCAGCACATCATTCAGAAGTGTTCCAGGCCAAGATGGATCTGAAAGCTCCGATGCAATTATGGATCCTAGTTCTTCGAAGGATTCATGTGGACTTTGCATCCAGATCAGAGCCTTGATGACCATTGCTCTAACATAAACACACTCGCATGCAACAGTTGTTCTGACAACTTCCATCAAAGAAGCCAACAAACTAGCTACTGTGTCCTTTGTACCAGCCCCATTAGATACCAAAGACGTTTTTCGTGCACCTACCAAACCACGAAGAAGGATGGAATTCAACAGCTTGAAGCATAGTAATCTACACGAGAAAAAAGCTATCTAAATAAAATAGAAACTATATAAACAGAAAGACCTGCTGAAAATGGATTTTCACTCATATCAGAATCCATGGAATCCGTGTTCTCAGCAAATGCATTTACATCAACGCCTTCATCGATATCTTGCAATCCCAAAGCAAATGCGGCTGCTCGGCTCTTTCCCATTTCCTGAACAACTCTTGCAGCTGCATGAAGCACTGGTCTAGAGAAACTACGGAAAGAACTCTCCAATCTGACAGATGTGAACAGCATAACTTCAAGGACAATTCATTAAAGTTCTAAAAAATGAAGTCATCACAACGAGCTTGGAATTTATGTCAAATACGCAATAAAGCAATTATCCTTACCTTCTCATCACTAGTTTGATCAGTGGCTGCGGTCGTTTTGCTTTTGAAGATTTATCTTTCCCTGGTTTTGGGGGAAGAGCATCTTTGCCATCACTATTTGAGTCCTTAGATGAAACTGAAGGTGCTTCTGGTAATTTTAGGATCTCCCTGGTCAGACGATACCAGCCACCAGCCCTTTCCTCAGTCCTGAACCAAAGAATAACACTTCCATCAAATAAGTTGAACTGAAAATTATCAATTGTGTCCACATGAGGAAAACATCATGTAGGGTGGCATTAAAAGGAAGCACAACAGCTGTTATATAGGGAAATGCATGTTCAAGTTATAGAGGACTTCTGCAGTAAAACTTAATGGCATGAAAAAGGAACTGCAAGAATATAAACAGACCTTTCAGTGTTATCATATTTTCCCAGTATACATAATATGGCTTCAAAGCATACTCGTTCACTGGGGTCCAGCAGAAGCTGATATAGCACAGAGTTGAACTGGGACTTAATATCAGGACGTTCTGCATCAGTGAGAATCCCCAAGAACAATCCAATGAGGTTCCATCAATAATATGTAATTTAACTGCAAACAAATACGTGGGCTCACCATCAAGTGCACGAGCCCTGGAAATTGTATGACACAACCTTGCCAAGGAAATTCTGGCAAGAACATCATGTAGATGAAGAACATCATGCAGAGCCCCTGATACACAGAACAACTAAGAACATTCAGCAGCCGAACCATCAATCTATCGGAGCTCAATTAAAGCTTGTATAACCCCTCCGCCCTTCCGCATTTGTGAAAAAAGATTAAAAAAAAAACTATCCATCAAAACCCATGGAGAAACCATCTCTACAGACCACATGCAGACACACAGAATATGCAGCACCATAGGCCTCTTGGAAGAAACATGATCATAAGTGCACATGGGAAAAGCAAGAGAAAGCATAAATAGCTTTACTTCCGGTTTGATATGACTTGTACACCTGAATCACAGAAGATAGCACAGTTTCAAATGTACCCGTTATACACATGACCATTCTACGATTTTCACCATGAAATTAAGCATCAGTTAATAGGTGATGATGGTTAATTCAAGTTGCAAATCATATATACACATCAAATGCAGGACTATTATTATATCCATCCAATAAAAGGTTCACTCCACAAAGAATTGGAAGTTTTAATAGTGATGGGATCCATCATTAGCCTAAAATCATCATTTCACACCACAAGCCTACCAGATGATCAGAGAAATAAACTACATGAACAAAATCAGGATTTACCTCCAGGGGCTACCACCTTTCCTGCAAAACAACAATGATTTAAGAATCAGGTCATTAATAAGCAACTACAGCAAAATGAGAAACTATAAAATTGTTCCTAAACTAGAAGAACGGATATAACAAACCTAATGCCATTGCGACAGCATACGGATCCCTTGTGGCCAGGTCACAAATGATTTCAAGAGAATGCCTCACTGCAACAGGATCAGCAAAGGAAACACTGGCGAAAATGACCAGAATTATTCATAATGATTAATGATATCCAAAGAAGAAAGAACTAAAAACAGCCAAAGAAATCTAGAGTTCAAACTTAATTAAAAGAAAATTTATAAAAAAAGTACAAATCAAATAGATCACAAATGTACAGGTAGTATTCAACGGAATCCTACCAAGTCCACAAGTTCTAGTTTGCCAATGAAAATTATATATGTCAAGAAAAAATAGATTTGACTTAATCAAAGAATACAAGCCAGCAAGAACGCCAAATTATTTATAAAAAAAGACTGAGTCCAAGATGACATTACCCTTGCACTGCACGGTGCAAAAATGCTGGATTTCCTGGATCTAGAGGAAGTCTTCTTAAAGCACTGAGAGCGGCATATTGAAGGTTACTGCGGATTACAAACTGAAAGTTCAAACAGAACATATATCATGAGACACTAATTTGACGTTTGATACATAAAATTAATAAGGTTTAGAACAGATATGCATTCCAAAAGATTACGGACACTTCATGTTGATTATGTACGGAACAAAAATTGACTATGCTTTATGTTTTACTAAATAGTAAAGTAATAGAATAGAATGCAAAGAAAAAAGGAAAACCTAACAAAAATTTCAACAACTTGTATTCAACAGATTCACTCACAATGACACTAACCGAAAGCCATAACAAGAAGGTGTACTTTTGCAGCAAAATTAAGAAGTTTTTTCTTTAACTTTGTCTATATATTTTGGTAAATCTGAAAAACCTTCTAAGAATGTTCAGCTGGAAGAAAGATGGTTCTAATTGCTCGTGTTTAAAGAAAACAAGGGAGAGCCCTAGTGGAACACAAAGTTGGATCTCCAAGGCCTATTTGTCACAGATTGCGTATAGATCCTCATGCTCCTGTCACTCTAAATAGTCTGGAATGCTCTAAGTAGTAAGACACCATCTAAGAATAGTAAAAGGGCTCTCACAATAATTCTTTTAGTCCATTCACAGCTACAATTGTCCTTTTCCAATTCGAGTAAATTGAAAAACGGAAGTCAACCAGTTTTTGCTTTTAGTCAACCAGTTTTTCAGCAACCAACATACTGTAAAACCAGACAATATTAACACGAAAATGTCCAAAGTGCATTAGCAAAACGATGAGTACTTAAAGAGTGAATAGTTCCTTATTGCTACTCATTCTGATATTTCAGGCGAAGCTATTATAGCAAAAAAAGATGCAACAAAAGGTGAACCACAAATTGTTCAGTATATATAGACTAATGTACTTCCTACGAGGAATGTAGCATAAAAGGCCTAATTATTAACAGTTCTCAATATTCTGGCGTCGCATTGCCATCGCAACCTAATATATTTCATCATGCGAATTATTTTTAAAGAGGGAAGTTGCTACCTCTTTGTCACCGCCTTTGGTCCCAAACACACCTTTCTTACGTTTTTGAGAAGAATCCCCAACCTGGAGACTTTCAAAGATAGAGTTCAGGAAACCAACTAATTGATGTTGATTATCAAACATCTTCCCTTCTACTAACCAAATACTTTATGATAACCATCAAATATTTTCCCTCCTAATAACATTTGCAAAAGATGATACAGAAGGAAAAGAAGCATCTCTGATAAGGTTGACATTTTCAAAGATCGAATAAATAACCCAAAGTTAAAGGTCTACTCTCTAGAAATTTAATAAAAAGGTAAAAAAGAAAGAAAGAAAGAACGATGATGTATTGCCATTATATTTACAAGTGGACGCAATGTTCACTTATTCGAAAGATTTAATGACAGCATAGTTTCTCCTTTTCAACCAAGGCGAACCTAATTAGAACATACCTTATCGAGGATTTCAAATACTATCTCGTACAACTTGGCCAATATCTCGGAGTTGCTTGATGGCGCATATGTCAGAGCCTTCAGTGCTTGTAATCTTCGTGCATGAACTTCACGAGAAGAGGAAGACAGCCATTACATTGACCATAGCGGTAGTTATATTTTTTCACTAAAAAAGACAGTCAGGAGCAAGGGGATCCTTTTAGCCAAATGATTTATTTTAGAAGGTGATAAGAGTACAACCCTGAATTTAGAGAGAACTATTCAACCACATGCCTGACATTGAGAAAAGACATCTTCTATAACCAAAAGATGGATCTTGTTTCATGAAAATGCAGTTATGCCTTCTATAACATAATATCACAAAGGAAGTGCGGCCAAATGTGCTAGGCCTTATCATACTAAATTTGGTCAAAACATCAAACCAATCATAGAAGAAAATAAGCTTATTAGAGAGAAAGTAGTAGAAGGTATACATTCAGTATCGGTATTTGTCGCCTCGGTCGTCAGCTGCTGCACAACTCGTGGAACAACATCCGCACGGGTTACCCCTCCAAGGGCATCAATATCAGCTAAAGCATCCCAGTTAGGAGTGGGGATTCCTCCGCCAGGATTTAAACCTTGTGCCCCTGTGTCTGATAAGATTCTAGCCAGATAATAGTAAACATAACGCAGGACAGTGCGGTCTTCACACTGCTGATTAAGCTGCAAAGTAAAGATGGTAAAGTGTAATTAACAAACTCTGGTATGTGAGACTGGGAAAATTATGGTCATACAATAAGATCCTCAGTACACTCATTGTCAGTTAAGATGTGCTACATATGACTAAAATATGCTACATGTGAGAGCAGTCAATCTATCAACAAAAAATTAATAATTAAAAATTTGAAAGAATTATGTATCAAAAGAAACCAATCATGAGAACCTTCTTTTCCATTCAATACAACACAATTTTTTTTGGTAAAAAAAATGAAAAAAGAATAAACAACAATTGCACCAGTTAAAATTTAAAAGTATAACTAACCAAATAAGAACTTTGCTAAGCAAAGTTGCTAAAAACGAAGCGATAATAGCCTTTAAACTCAAATGATGGATAGACATACAAGAAGCACATACCATGAGAAGAGATGGAGCCAAAGACGGATCGACAGAGTTATAGACGGCAAGCTTCGGAAAGACATGATTGATCAATTGCTTTTGAGAATTTTTCTGTCAAAAAGAATAAAGAAAGAAAAAATGAATAAAAAATAGACACATTTGATGGGCAATATCAGCAGAAACTCTTGCCAGAAAGCCTACCTGATCAGATGTAGCTGCAAGTTCATGAATACTCCTTGCCAATTGAGCATATGATACGGGCTGCAAAAACCATCACATCACATGAGATGAGAAGACGGGGTTAACACAACCATCCGCAGACATCAAATAAACCATTCAAAAATTAACCTTCCAAAGAAGGGGCGAGCTTTTGGAAAAAAACTGATATAAGTATCTTCCTCATGTCTGTGCTTTCAAGAATATAATATAACTATGCGAACCAAAAAGTTTTCACACGCTTCTACCCTACATGGCACAACGCATTCATCAATTATCATAGTTCTCAATCAAACATTTCGGATAACCCGAATCAACAAAAATCCATGAACTTTCCATCTCAAGACTCACAGCAGTTATTTAATCTGCTCGAGCTAAATAATCAGGAATTTGCAGTTACATCTAGTTAATAATCGGGAGAACATTTTTTACTTGGATGGTGAACTTGAGCTGCAATCTACCAACTTGACTAAAAGAGAAAAGGATGGGGGAAGGTTACCTTTTTCTTTTGCTTCTGGGGCATGAGGTTGGTGCGAACAGGAACGAGGGCAGCTTTGGCTGCGGAAATGGTGTCGCTCTGGATCTGGAGGAGCGTCGTCTTCTTGGACTTCTTGTCAGCCCCGGAAGCGACGGGCTTGCCGAGGGCGGTAGGGAGGGCGGAGGAGGTGGAGTTGTTGTTGGCGGGAGAAGAAGCAGCAGCAGCAACTGCAGCAGGGTCTGAGGAGATGAGATCCATGAGGGTAGTCCCGGAAGAGTCCTGGGGACAACCAAAACAGCCACGGAAGATCCGATCGATCCAGGAATGTTGATAAAGGGAGGGAGGGAGGAGGGAATCCCATTGGAATTGGAAAACCTTACCGCCATTTGAGTCGCGGCGAGATTTCAGATCGAGCAGGGGAAGGGGGAGGGAGTCGTCGCCTGTGAGGTTGGTTGAATTTTTACATACCCCTTCATTCGAACAAGAAGATCGTCGCCGAGAAGACACAAACGAATAGTGGGATGGGTTTGTTTTGTTTAGTCCAATAAATAATAATAATAATAATAATACATTCTCAAAAAGTAAAAGAAGATTAAGACGCCATTACAATACTAAAAAAGCTCATGAACATCAACATACATAAATTTTGTTATTCCTTAATAATGTTAGTTAGTAAAATAATTTACGAAATATGTTAAATTTAAAAATTCATGAATGAATTTGTAAGTCAATGTAAGGAACTCTGATTTATAAATTCAAAGTTTGAACGACCTCGATTAGAACTTTAAGTTTAAAACTCAGAGTTCTCGACGATGTTTTAAACTCAGAGTTGCAATCGGGGAACGTTTGAATTCTAATTTTGGAACCCAGAGTTAGTAATATTGGTTCATGAACTTTAGATTTAACCGACCTATTTAGTAAATTTTTTTACGGATTAACGTTATTGAGTAACAATCCTCGTTCTTATCATTCATAACACACATAATTACTCTCGTGTTCAAAACAGTAGAGTAGTCGTATCCGACTGCCCCTTGGGGACACATTTTATTTCCTTGATCCCTTACCTTCATGATCATCACCTTCTTATTTCCCTAATTATCCTCCTTGAGGACTAGATTCTCTACAAACGTAAATATGCCAGACAATATACATACAACCTCAGTAAGGTAAGGTCTCCTCCCTCTTCCTTCAAGCACTTGGGTTTATAATCAAATGACATTGGGCTTTATCTGAACAAAGTTCCTTTATGGCTTTGATAACTTGTTATAAATAGAGATTTTCATACCTCTAATTCTCCAATATTTAACTAAATCCTTATATTTAAAATAAGGTACTACTACTACTTACGGATCATAGTAATTTTACAACTTCATGGTAAGTCTACGAGATATGACCCGTCCCAGAAGCCGAGCCAAGTCTACGAGATAAAGTCACTTGCAGAGGATGTTATTTTAGGGTGCCTGTTCAATGACATCAACAATGCTGTCATATCATTATGTCGCCTCATAGCACACGCATAAATCATGAGGAATTCCTTATCCTCGACCAAAGTCCAAGATAAGAAGAGTGTTTATACCACAAGCACCACCTCGAGTGATTCCCGGATTCACTCAAATATGACATGCCCCGATTGAGACCTTCCCAAATCTGACAAGATAGTTTAAAGGAGGTTTGTATAAAAATACGGTTAGTTTAAAAAAAAATTATGAAATACGGTTATAGTTTTTAAAATAACCAAAATGCAGCCCCTGTGTAGCGGTTCTGGACCGCGCTCAAGCTGCATTATATCGCCATCTGCTTCTCTGATCACGAACCATTGCAAGTGAAGCGTATTAGTTCCCGCGCTGAGTAATGGTCTTCTCCTGCCCCTCTCCCTTGTGCAATCCATGGCCCTCTTTTGGTATGCAGAGGGATATCTCTTCAGTCTTGGGCCCCAACAAGAGAATCAGGTCCTGCGATGCTTTGACCCCAACACTGTGTCCGTTACGACACTGTCCATCCCTAGAATCTGGCCAGCCTTTAAGCGGGAGATCTTCGAATCAAACCGTAAGCTTTACCTAGCCACTGAAAATAGGCATAGGCGTACACGTTTATGGAAACTAGCTGGTGATATGTGAATCCATCTTTGTTACGTGTCCATGGTCATCAATGACGGTCTGGACATTTTGTGGTTCGATGAGCGAGTACAAAACCGAGGAAACGAGAGGTTCTACGTCCTAGCAGATCACGGGGAAAAGAAGATAACAGCCATGTACAAAAACCATCGGCTCAGGTCCTGCACCACTGCTCGGGCGGATGTTGCTGGATGGTTCCCCTTCACGGGGTCACTTTCTCTTTGGAAAGATTAAAAAAGAAGGCGATGTGGATTCTTCTCCGTGTCTGGTTATGAGTAAACATGGTTTGTTGTAAGAGAGGCCAACCAGTAGCAGTTGGTAGTAGTGAGAAGTTACTTTAGGGGTTCTTCGGGAAGTTGATTTGGGGGCTTCGACGGCAAGTCGATGTAAATCTGATTTCTGATTACTGTTTATGCAGATGCAGAGGCCGAAGTTTCCCTTTCTCTTATTTCCCCACTGGTTTTCCTTTTTCCTTCCTCTTCATTTAATTAGTGTTAATAGAAATTGTGAGAATAATGAGTTCTTAAGAAATGTGATATAGTGATGCGGAAGCATGGCCTGTGACGTCGAAAATGCGAAGAACCATTCGATAGGATGTAGATTGGGTTGTGCGAATATATCCGAAAGGATGACATTAGTATTAGGTTTAGCACTTTGAGTTCTTACGTAACATTATATATTAGAATCTGGTAAGAACATATGCAAAAGGTCTTCAAGCTCTTCGTTCTTCTCATCTTATTCCTAGTAGCAACGTGAGGTGGCTGTGTTCTGACCGTCAACTCTATCCATGACTTTGCTTTATATGGCGCTTGCATGGTATTGACAGTCATGCAGCAGGCAGTTGATCCTGTTCCTCTGCATGATATTGACGGTCAACTTGTCATCAATGACGTGCACGTCGAGCACGGTAAGCCTCGATGTCCTCTGTAGCCAGGAAGTCCTTGTTTTAAGTTGCCTGATCAGGTTCGACCAATGTCAGCTTTGTGATTGTGCCAGCTCCGTCACTGTGCTTGTTTGTGAGCCTTCTGTTTGTTTGTTTACCACACCTCTTCCTATCAGCAAGCAAAGCAACCTAAGCTCGTTGACAGTCCTCTACAGCTCCTGGATGCAATTGATTGCATCCCCAACAACTGATGCTCCGTTGCTCTGCAACATAAAAGGTAACGGAAATATGACACTGACAAGCGACAGCGTCTGAGTGTGATTGTCTAGGATGACAGAACATGAAGAAGTACGAGGCTTTCCCTTGGTTGGATTAGGGATCAAGCTCTTCAGGGTGTCGTACTTTTGATTCAGCTGAGTTCTTCTATCCCTATCGGTGGTGTAATGCTCGGACAGCTTAACTTTCTTCCTCTTGGCAATGCAGGCATCCATGTCAGCTTGACTTTCTTCCGTCCCTTTCGGTGGCGTCGTACTCGTGACAATGCAGGTATCCATGCAGGCATCCTCTTAACAATGCAGGCATCTCCATTGTCTTCACCGTAAGCAGTTCCTCCGCCTACTCATTCGTCTCCTCCTATGACAAGCAAGAAGATGATGTAAGCTGTTGTTCAAGGTATAGCTTTGATGACGGTATCTTGAACAATGCCCATATACCCCAAGCTTATGGCGTCCAGATCATAGTGGCTGGGCAATGGCAGGGTTTGAAACAGCTCCTTCACGACGGAGCCAATATGCATCCGCATGGGAGGTAAAGGTTCTCCGCGGTCATGGGTATTTGCAAATGGTACCGAGGACGAGCCGCGGCACTTAGCCAGGTTGAAGAGGCCGAGCAAGTCTGGAGTTGGGTTGTCAAGGCGTTTCTGCCGGAAGCACGAGCCTCGTTGTTTTGGTAGAAATCGAGTTGCCACTGATGGTGTTTGTTGCTTATTGTTTGCAAAATCTCGGGCAAATCCTACCAAACTCTTGAACTTCCGTGGCAGTGAACGGCGACAATGGCCGTTAGCCTGTCCTCTCGTTCGAGATGCATCGGCACGGGATCCCCTCGACTCTGGCCTTCAAGGTACCAAACACACTACTCCACTGAACTAAGTAATACCAGACGCTATTATTAATCCCGGTTTTTCTCACCTCGTCTCAAGTCCGGGTTGGGTCGGCTTAGATGTAACAATTCTAGCTATTCACCATCAAGATGCCTTTTTTCTCCATTGTCGATGTATGCCGGTTGTGTGGTATTTCTGCCAATTGTGCTGAGAAGTCTCTTCATCGTTTCTTATTAGTGTCAAGGTGGTTTTAAGCTTTTTAGCTTCTGCCGTTACAAAGTATAGCCTTGTAGCTAGTAATGACCATTTTCTATTTCATCCCAGGTTCTTGCATGATAAGGTGAAGCCGCATGTTGTGCATCGTGATATTCGTGCCAGTATTGTGTTGCTTGATGAAGATTTTGGGGCTCATCTTATGGGTGTGGGTCTTTCAAAGTTTGTGCCTTGGGAAGCTATGCACGAAAGAACAATGATGGCTGGTGGTACTCATGGATATCTTGCACCTGAGTTTGTTTACGGAAATGAGATCACAACTAAAAGTGATGTCTATTGCTTTGGTGTTCTGCTGCTTGAGACAATAAGTGGACGTAAGCCTGCGCAGGCGATTGATTCAGTTGGCTGGCAAAGTATTTTTGAATGGGCGACACCTTTGGTGTAGGCGCATTGCTACCTGGAGCTTTTAGATCCTTACATATCTTCCTCGTCTTCGGAAATCCCGGAAACTGGAGTCATTCAAAAAGTTGTGGACCTTGTGTACACTTGCACGCAACATGTTCCCTTAACAAGGCCAAGAAAGTCTCATGTTGTCCATCACCTGCAGCAGTTGGTTCCTCCAGTCATGGAGATGTGAAAAGAAATGATAATCTAGGACACGCTATTTTATTGTTGTTTGTTGCTACCTATTGGATATTAGGTCATTGGCATGTATAAACTGGTAGGAAAATCACGTACCTCAAATTTGGCTTATTCTTGTGCTGTGTAGTATGTGTTGTAAGTAGGTAGAGTTCCTATGGCGTTTAACTTGTTTTAACCCTCTCTATTGGATATAGTGAATGCTTCCGACTCATGTTGATCCCATGATTCCTGATAAATCCCTTTATCTTCTAGCCTGTAGTTCGATCTTTCTGAGGGATGAGGTAATGAAATATCATGTCACTCTAGTATTTTCCTTATGGAAATTGAGATGATTAAAATGGTATTGATGGAATCTTTATCTCGCTGGTAAGGTTAGTGGGTAACTAATTTCAATCCTCGAAAGCAAGTTAGTCGAACTTTGTTCGAGAGATTTACAGGAGTCCTTTATTAAGAGCAGAAATACTGAGGTTCTCAAATGCATGGTCGCATCTTACATCTCACCAGTCTGCAGTGTGGGCTTTTTTGGCCAAGCTCAATCTCCTCCATGGGTTGAGGTTTTCCTATGGTTTGATGATTACGCCCAAATGACTTCCGCTTGCTACTGCTTGTATACAATATAGAACAACCTCTAATATACAGTGATTATCTGGCTCAGTTCTGGCCATTGGAGGGGGGACACTCCGATATGTCACACTGTTGGTCCTCCCCTCAATGGCTGACCTTCCGAGTGAACTTCATTGCTTTGGTGGTTATCCAAAGGCATGTACTGGGACATGATGGCCATTATCTCCGAGTCCATGTACGACTGCACCAGAATATGTAGCCACACAATGTTAAACAAGCTATCTTCTGGTTACAAACTGAGATCTCCTATCTGCATGAAGCATGCCAACTTACTCTGAGTCTGTATTTGTAAAAGATATATCCAGCTGCACACAGTCCAGCCACCGCTGCCAAAACCGTGATTGCAATAGACCACCCAAGTCGAGATCCATTCCTTTCTGTAATTCAATCAAAAGGAGCCACAGTTACCATACTTTCTGCTGTTTAAGTCATTATTGATCAGAGTCGCACCAAATTATCAGACAGTGCTGCTTTGTCAGGAAGCCCAGAAACGAGTTGTGTAGTTTTCATTGGTTAGAAACTAATACAGTCAGGGACCTAAAACTCATGTTGCATGTATGGATGATTCCCCGTCTTACCGATGCATGTGTCATGCTGCGCCAGGTATATACGGTTTCCTGGGCACGTGCAGTCATATCCACCCCATGTATTCCTGCATGAACAGCTCTCACATTGACAAGCAGAACCCTCCTTGCACTCATCAATGTCTGGAAGCAGAGAATAAAAGTTTTCAGTTTAGTTACAAAGCATTTTTTAAAGTGTGCGGTGCCAGGGTTACGGAAGCAACACACACCTTCACATTGATGACCGTCTCCCCTGAACCCCAATGGACAGCTGCATCCAGACAACAAAGAATCCTGCAAGTTTTTTAATTTGGATATGGTAAGATCAAGCAGATTACAATGTGAAGATAAAAAAAGCAAACAAGACACTGAACTGTGCATGCCGAGTAGGTCATCCCTTCTCTAGTCTCTGACCAACAGCCTCCATTATTGATCGAGCACCTTCCAGGTCCGAAAGCTGTCATCAAGCCAATTAAATACAGCAATAAAACTTTCGGCCTAGATGAACCTTTAACTAAAAGACGTGGGAAGTGTGTCTTAATTCCATTCTCTGTAATAGATGCTTACGTTCGCAGTAAGTGTACCCGTCTCCTCTGTACTGAACTCCTCCGACAAGAGGGCACTCGCATACTCTTCCTCTGAAGGTGTCCTGCAAGTGTCGCATTTTTGTTCGATCAAAACATTGGGAGAAGAAAAGAGAGGAATGCAAGCATCAGTAAAATGGATATTTACAAAGCTTACTTTGCAAGCAGAAACATTTGCTGAGGCATCAAGCCAGCAGCCACCATTTTGGGTAAGGCATTCATTGGTCTCCACTTCTGAGATTTAGAATAAAAGACTCAAATACTGCAATGAACCATCAGACTATCCTGTTATGGAGGCAGCGTAAACTAACCTTGACTTAGACAGACGGGAGGATCGGTTGTTTCCTTGAATCCAGCACAAATAGCCTTCAAGACACCGGTTCTCTCTAATTTTCCTGGATGGAGAGAAGACCAAAAAAGAAGCATGAAACCAACAAGTTTTGAAGATTATGCTCGTCCATTGTTTTCCTTCTGACTACATTTTCTTTCAGTGTCAATTGTTGTTCAGTCTGACATCCAGGACCAAACGGTATACCTCGATACTGAACGTTGTTGATGACAAGAGTTGGCAAGATGGTGACGTCCCCACGAGATCCTCGGCCAACCTAACCGAAAGGAAAAGAGAGAGGGAGATTCATTAGGAACATCCCTCAATCTCTGGGACCAAGAGAAATGACTGGATGAGAAACCAATGGAAGCACCTGGAGTTCCTGTTCTGCTTTCAAGAGTGGATTCTCGACATCGGCTTCGGGATCACCCATGCATTGCTTGATTTTGTCAAGAGGCAAATCTGATTAACAAAAGGTGCCTGATGAGGAAGAGAAACGTAGTAGACTAACGGAAAATATTCTGGCCATGCTGGAATGCCAAGAAAAGGACATTACCAAGAGATTTGATCACACCCTCGGCACAATCTTTGCTGTACTTCTTCTCCTTCATGGAACATCTGATTTGGAAATCAGTGACATAGTCCCACCAAACCCAAGAGCGATTGCTCTCATTAGCAACACGATGAACACAAAGCTGCCTCAGGTTCTCAAACACCACATCCTTCCCGTCGTAGCCTACACCAAAGTCCTGCTCTGGATCAGGTGCACAGTATCTCCCGCGGTTTATGCACTGGGACTTGCATTGATTACTGAGCTTGAAAGCCTCGGGGCAGTACCAGGTGATGTAATGTGGAGTGAACTGCGTGTAACCTCCCTTCTCGAGGACCTGTGCGTGGCCCCTAAAGTTGTTGACAAAGTCCATCTGATCATCGCATCGAATTCCACACTCATCGTTGCTACTTATCCAGAGCTCATACTCCACCCTGTCATCAGGGTAGGGGATCGATTCCCTCCAGTCTAACTTGATGAGAACCTCATCGCCTTTCTGCAAAGCTTGCTTCAAGCTTTCACCAAGAGAGTGATCAATAAGTGCGGATGGCACTTCAATCTTCTCTATGTATCCATCCACGTCAGTACTCTCATCGGGTGAATCCATGGTTATGAGAGGCTCGTCTACGTTATCCGCCACTATAACTGCAGCGGCTCCTGCTTGCTGACCATTCCACACCTTCAACGCGAAATAGCAACCTGTAAAGTTCACTTAAGAGGGTCATGCTCCATATTTTGTTACCTGCTCCGAACATGTAAAAAGCAATTGGCCAATTTACATAATCTTCGGAGAATTTATCTTTTATCCGAATATTTTATGGAGTCCAGTTAAGTAGTTTTGAGTGGCTTTTTCCTCAATGATGCCATAAACTGAAGTTTGCGGAGATAAACAGGGCAATAACGAGTTGGTTGGTTTCATCTTGGGGAGGATTTTAGGTCACTGTTACATATGCAAAATATTCTATATTGCCAACTACCAGAAAAAAAAATGAAAAGTTTCCATCAGAACAAAGAGGAGCTTGTCTTGACTTAAACTTAAAAAGGTGATCTTTCCACCTTTCTAAAGAGAGGCAAAACAGGGTAGGGAGATCACGGGGTTACCTCCGCGATCGAGCAGGAGGATTTTTGGATGGAAGGATTTGGATTTGAAAGGCTTATCGCCATCAAAAGGCTCGCAGCCGAAGGAATCTTTCCCGGGGTAGACCAGGGAACCGAGCATGCTCCCGCCATACTGCGGGACTCCGAAGTTGCCGATGGCGGCGTCGTGCTTGGCCCTCAACGCCGGAGGGGTGATCACCTTTATGCTGCTCTTCTCGACGACGAAACGACCCCGAACGCATCCTACGGACAGTAACAGGCCCGCCACCAGCTGAAGCAGCGATAACCTGGCCAAACCCATAGCTAGTAGCCTCAGCCTCTCCTCTCTCTTTTGCTTTGGTTTCTTTAAAATAGAGGGAAGAGATAAACCTTAAAATGAAGAAAGGAGGGGGGGATGGAAGTTGACCTTCCAGGTCTTTAGAGGGAGGGAGGGATTCATAGAAAGGAAGTCTTTTTGATGTAAATGAAACAGGGAAAACTCTTGACGTAAAGAAAACGTGAAGTTTGGGGTTGGAGGGATGGAAGATTGGTGTGGTGGAGGACGGAGTCAGCCCAACAACTTTGCTTCATCCCTACACCCCTTGAACTAATACAAATATATTTAAAAAAAAAAAAAAAAAAGCCCTTCTCCCTCCCTCCATCCTTTTCATTTCATTTCCTTCTACTTGTTATTACCTTGCATTCCTTAATTCCCAATCTTTTGTCATCCCCACCACTCCCATTTCCTTATTTTATTTGTTTTTGCTGAGTGTTCATCTGTAGAGAGTTAGTTCATAAGAGGGGGTACTTTACCCCCCTCCCCACCCAGATGGCCCAGCTAGCTCCTCCCTAACTTCTTTGATACCATCCGGTCTGGTTCGACCATGCCATGATCCACGAGACACGAGGTTGGATACGATGAGAGGATTCCCTTCACATCTTTCCCTCATTACCAACCTGAAATGAGAAAGGAATTGGAGTTATAAAGCCCCAAAAGAGAAAACGATATATGAAATTGTGGGGTTTGATGGGATCTGGAAATATTTAGAAGATTCTTGTATCATCATCTCTTTGGGCACCCAACCCAACTAAAGAAATTCCTTCAAGCGTTGGGGGTAGTTAGATGTGTGATTCAGGGTAGTTGTATTTTATTGTAATTGAAGAAGCTGTCTGTTGAGTTTAGTTGACTTTGAACAAATTCATTCTTTCTTGGCCTTAAGGAAATTTATATGAATGCGTGTGATTTCATGTTTTTAGGTGAAAGCTATCTCTATCTTCCTTTTTTTTTGGGTATTTGAGATCTGCCATTTTGCAACTGCAAGCATTCCCCCTTTCCCTTTTGTTTTTTGCAAATCCCAAGGAATGAATGAATGAATGCATAATCGAGATCTGCCATTTAATAATGAATGCTCTCTCTCACTGGTCATATTTTTTATTAGTGTTGTCGTCGTTTTGGTTATAAGCATTGACTTTTGCTTCAAGTAATATTTTGGATTTCAGTTGAGATAAAACCCCCCAAAAAAACCCCTGTTTAGAGAATCAAAATAGGCCCAAAGTGGCCGCGACCCAACAATAACTAAGAAAAGCCCTTACGACACAAGGGGGAGGGGAGAATGGTGACGTTCCTGCTGACGTGGGGCGTGGAGGCGCCGCCTCCGCGTAAAAAAAATACATGAATTATTTATTTTACATTTTTCCACATGCAGAATAGTCTGTCTAGGGTTACAAACAATGAGAAAAGTCAGACACGAAAAGCATTTTTGGTCTTCCATGTGAATACAATAAAGTGAATATGAACTTTCAAGTTTAGGACGATGATCTCTCCTCTCCCCCCATTCATGTATATAAACAATGACAGGAATCCCCAGTCTTCCCAGAAATTTTTGGTTCCAAGATGGCTGACCAGGTTCGGCATCCCCCCGGTCGTTCACAAATCGGCTGCCCCCCGTCCCTTCTTAGATCTCGTGTCTTTCCGGGTTGTGATATTGCTGCTTCCCAGCGTGCCCTTCACATGCACTGTATTCCATCTCTGCCTGCCAGTGGAGCCTCCTCCTCCGATCTATCCTTTTTGTCTGCAGCTGCGACTCCTGTCTATGCATACGCACCACAAGAGAAGGGACTCTCTGGCTTCGCCGTTGATTTCCTGATGGGAGGAGTAGCAGGTGCTGTTTCTAAAACAGCCGCTGCGCCCATCGAGCGCGTGAAGCTTCTCGTCCAGAATCAGGGCGAGATGATCAAGAATGGCCGGTTGTCGGAACCCTATAAGGGTATCAGCGATTGCTTCCGACGAACTGTCCGAGACGAGGGAACCCTGTCCTTGTGGAGGGGGAATGGTACCAACGTCATCCGTTATTTCCCTACCCAGGTTATTTGATTTTGCAGTAGTTGTGGATGTTCTGGTCACGCTGTGCTGTCCTTTTTGACATATAAAAACCGAACAATTTCATCCCACCCTCTTTCTTCTTGCGATGCTAATCTCTTCTTCTACACACGTCCAGGCCTTCAACTTTGCCTTCAAGGATTACTTCAAGAGGCTCTTCAACTTCAATAAAGACAAGGACGGCTACGGGAAGTGGTTGGCAGGCAACTTGGCATCTGGCGCCGCCGCCGGTGCATCTTCTCAACTTTTTGTCTACTCATTGGACTATGCTCGCACGCGTCTATCCAGTGATGCAAAGGCTGCCCACAAGGGTGGAGAAAGGCAATTCAACGGGCTCATCGACGTCTACAGGAAGACTTTACAGACAGATGGTATTCCCGGCCTTTACCGTGGCTTCACCGTTTCTGTTGCTGGGATTGTAGTGTACCGTGGTCTCTACTTTGGTATGTACGACTCCTTGAAGCCGGTTGTCTTGACGGGAAGCCTGCAGGTGAATAGGTTTCCCTCCCTCGGATTTGTTTGCCTCTAGTTGGTTTGGGCGGCATCACTCATGCTTTGTTTTTTTTTTTTTTTGTTTGGGCAAAATCTCAGGATAGTTTCCCCGCTAGCTTTGCCCTGGGATGGCTTGTTACCACTGGAGCTGGCCTCGCGGCATATCCTCTGGATACGGTGCGTAGGAGGATGATGATGACCTCGGGGGAAGCAGTCAAATACAAGAGTTCACTGGATGCATTCTCTCAAATCGTGAGGAATGAGGGCGCCAAGGCTCTGTTCAGAGGTGGTGGCGCGAATATCCTACGGGGTGTTGCCGGGGCTGGCGTGCTCGCTGGTTACGACAAGTTGCAGGTGATGGTGTTTGGCAAGAAGTATGGATCTGGGAGCGGCTAGCAGGGAGCGTATATCCCATTCTTCCGTGCCCATTTATTTTATTTTTGGATGGTGACGAAAAATCTGTCTTTCCCAAATAAAACTCTACACGACCCTTTTAGGAGTTCTTTTACTTACCCTCCAAATATTATTATTATTTGTTATTGTATTTCATTTTATATACCAAATGTGATTTGAGTCCAAAATAAAAGGAGACAGTAAATGGAAGAGCAACCCACAAAGCTGCTGCCAAATCTAATAGGATGTGCATGGATTCTGGCGAGACTCCACAGAAGTATTATTCGTTTCCCCTCCTCCTTCTTCTTCCTTAATTCCATGGCCGGTTTTTGGGATTGGGATGCAGTTTTTGCCGGTATTACTAGTTCTCCAAAACTTGCCTTTTCCCACCATCTTCCTTTTTTGGCCCTTTTCTCCCCCAATTATAGGAAAAGAATATATACTCGTCGGTAAGAGGTAAAAAAGAAAGATGACGGTCGCCTCCTCCAGCCCTCATCGTGAGAAAATTTCATCAGACCAGACCAGACCAGACGAGGTTGTTATATAGAAAAAAAGGAGATTTACATATATAGCTTAGCTGGTGTTAGGAAACGACGTTTCTTATCTCCCTAATCCTCAGATTTTGTACAGCTTCTTCTTAGGCTGGATTCCCTCCTAAACTCTTTCTCCCCCTCCCTCCCTCTTTGACTCCTCCTATCTCCTCCTTTTTGATTGCCTTTGTTCGGTCTGTCCCACCCTCTCCCCCCTTGATGGACCATATCCCCTCCTCCACCTGATCCCATCCCCAATCTTCCTGGTGATGGCATCCTCTCAGGTGCAGATCCCCTCCCTCTCTCCTTTCGGTCATGTCCTCAAGGATCATGGCGGCAGGGCCGACATGGCCTCAATGCCCAACCAGGATACCTTCCACAGGAAATTGAAGACCCTGGTCAGGGATCACCTCCCTGCCATCATTTCTGATGCTGCCAAGGAACCCCCGGGTATGAACGACCTCATCGATCCCTGGTTCGTCAAGGAATGTAGGACTGGACGCGGCAGGAGCCCTGTCAAAAGAGACGGCGAATGTTCTGCCCTTACCCCTACGCAGGTTCGGGTTGTGGATCGATGGGCCGCCCAACAGGCTCGGGAGATGGTCTCCACCATTGAGAAGCACGTGCATGCTGCCCCCAACCATCTATGCAGATCTGATCCACACACGCTTGGGTCTCCCCTGTTCACAGGGGATAGGTCGCCATCTCAATCGTCGGACATTTCGACCAAAGGTGCATCTTCCCTCGTGCAGATGTGGGAGGCGAGGTTGTCTCAGCCAACTGGTAGCAACAACAGCACCAACTCCCCAAGGTGCTGCAGCAGGACCATTTCCTCTGCTTTGAGCTGTCCGGAGAATGCATTCCATTCCCCTAGGGAAGATATTCTTGTCACTGCCGAAGGGGTTCGGCAATTCAACGAGGAGTTTTCGGCAGATTGGGAATCCGACGGGACGACTGGACCCAGAGACCCTTCTCCTACATATAAAGGTCAGGCTTTGAGCGCGTCGGATACCGAGAGGGGTAGGGTAGCCAATATCATTAAGAGACTGACATCGAAAGATGACCAACACGAGAATGTGCCATCATCTCCTGCTGCCTGTTCTCCCTATAGGGAGCGGGAAAGTTCTTCTCTAAATGATCTGGCCATGGGTGGCCAAAAACCATTTCTGCAAGCAACAAGTTCTCCCAGGATCAGAGGAAGGCAAGCCTTTTCAGACTTACTCATGCAGATGGAGCGTGATAGGCACAAGGAGCTGGAAAACTTGTTGGACCGTAGTGCGGTCTCGAGGTTCTCGCAAAAGGGTCGGATCCAGGTACTTCATATTTACCATCATTAGCTTGTCCGCCCTCTTCTTTCTCGGAGGACACCTCCTTTTCGAATATAACTTTACTGATAAACAAATGCAGGCAAACCTCAAGCTCAAAATGCTCCAACGTGGTTTGGCAGCACGAGAGCAGCACCCTCTTACTCTATTTCGCGGTTCCAACTGGAGTGGTGCATCAAATGGTCCTACCTCCACACAACCGAGGTGTCATTTCTTGAAAATGTTACTTTGTGTCAGGTATATTCATTAGGAAAAGATAGGATCTTCAGTGTTTGGTAAGATAAAAACCACTTCCCTGAACCTGGCATTGTTTTGTCCAACACACAAAAGAATGTTCTCGCCATACCCTTAATTACATCGGGAAAACTCATAACTCAAGTAGGGAGTGCTGCCAATCTTTGAAACTGGGGTTATTTGGTTCTTTCTATTCACTCCGGTCACGTATAATGAAACAGGGAAACGTCTCGGACCGAAGCAGGGCCTGACCTGAAAGAGCAAAATGTGATTGCAGATCCCTCAGTCCCTCAGCCCCCAATCATAAGCAGCACGTCTCCATTGGAAAACACTTCCACGACATCAGAGGAAAATAATGAGGAAGGAGGAAGAAATCCTGGTCAGCATCCGGAGTTTCCAGCGCTGTCTCCTGTAACATCCATTGGAAGCAAAGATAACGTAAAATCTTGTGCAAGGGTGTCTGATACCACGGGTAACAATGAAGGGCACTCAGATGGCAGTACCTCAGATTCAGTGGGCAGAGATGACGAAAGCTCAGATGCAAGGATATCTGGTAAAACGGCCAAAGGTGACCATATCTCAGATGCAAGGACGTTGGATACCATGGGCAAAGACAATAATAACTCAGATTCAAGGACGTCGGAGGTCCTGGGAAAAAACGATGTAATCTTAGATGCAAGAACATCGGAGGTCATGGGCAAAAATGATGTAATCTTAGAAGGAAGGGCGTCGGATACCATCAGCAACAATATCCGGAACTCAAATGGAAGGACGTCTGATACCTTGGGAAATGATGATGGAAAATCAGATACAAGGATTTCGAATACCACGGGCGAATTTGTGAAATATGATGACCCCAACCTAGAACGTCAGCAATCATTGGATACTTGTTCACCATCCTCTTCCTGGTTTGAAGAGGAGGAAGAGTTTGATGAGGAGCTGCTATCAGAGAGCAACTATGACTGGATTAGCAGGATATCCCGCCCGAGGAGCTATTGGGAGGATCGCCGACAGTCATGGTACAAGGAGATGCTAGAACAAGAATCCACAAAAGAGGACATTCGTCAGCTCCTTCAGAGGTACAATACAACATGCCAAGTTCTTCGGCGCATATCAATTCGTACATCGACTGAAGATTGACCACAATGATTTAGCATTAGTATTATCTACCAAAATTTGACACTTTATTTGTTATTATATCCAGGAGAAGGGTGTCCAATTTCCTATCCAGCGATTTCCTAGAGATGATGAATGACCTGATGCTTCAGAAGCAAACTAATATCATGGCTCAAACAGAGGACAGTACATTTGATGTGGACATTCAAATCTTTCCAATTTTACGTAGTTCGACCAACCAACAAGAAGAAGTGGTCAGCAATCAGTCGATGCAATACAGGGAAGAAGACACCTTCCAAGCAGAAGACATAGAACACCAGGACATTGCCCAAGTAATGAATGACCACGGAAATGAAGCAGAGCAGGAGCAGTTGGATGGGGAACCAGAACAAGGAATGGTGGAACAGAAAGATGAAGGAAGTGACAATCAGTATCGGGATGTGAGCGACCATTCCTACCAGAGCCCTTTATCCTCACAGTCATATGCAGAGTGTCCAAGGAGACCGTGGGGCTTCAATGATCACGATGACCCAGTAGCTTCTATTTCGCCAGTTCATTCTTCACAATCTCAAGCATATTATATGGACTCTTTACAGCACACCAGATCAATGAACCATCTCTCCATGGTTTTCCTTTTATTCCTTCACCTACTTCTTCTGTATTCTTTCTGCTGGTTATAATGGTCGTGTCATTTTTTTTTATGAATAATCAGGAGATTGAGCTCATAAATGAATTACGAGGGCAAATGAAGCAACTCCAACGTGAGATGTCCAGGCTGAGAAGATCGATAAAGACCTGCATGGATATGCAGGCCCCAGTGCATTACTCTTTGAAAAAGGAGATCAGTCCATCAGGTGAATCTCACGGAGATCTTTTTTAGTTGATAGTTGGATGTGCCAAAGGGATGTATGATCTTGGTGAATTTTACGAGCAAAATATGTTTATATATACACACTACGCCTATTCTAATCTGTGACGGCTCACCGAGTATGTCTTGCCCATGGGATGTGGGGGAATGCAGCCAGGGGCAGTGGCAGAAAGAGTGGCTGCCGCAGCATCTGCTACGACAAGCCAGTAGACTCGTTTCTTTACAGGTGATGTGCGATGTGCATGTGAGTGTGTGCATGTGTCCTTTTAATGGGACTTGCGAGACCGTTGACCTTGTACTCGTCGTCTATGATACAGGTGTGGGCACATGTGCACCTGCCTCAAGTGTGCGGTCAAATTGCAGTTCAGCAGCGGCAAATGCCCAACTTTCCGAGCGCCCATTGAAGATGTCGTGAGGATATATCCTGATTCCTAACAGTAAACAATCTTGTTCTGTTTTTATGCGACTGAGTTCTTGCTCCAGAGGACCGTTTTGAATTCGTCCGAGGATCAAAGCAGCAGCCTGACAAATTTGGAAGGATTTGAAGATGAGAATTTTTGTGATCTTTGTGGGGTGTCCTGATACTGCAATGAGCTTAGATTTCACTGAAAACAATGCAAATAACTTTTGACCTTGTTTTCCTTTCACTAATTGTTCCTTTGAAGTCGACTAGTTCTCACAGTACCATCTTCTCCCACCAAGAACTGAAAGCCTTACCAGTTTTTGGTCATGTCTCGGATTTGCCCTTGCCAATCGAGCATGTAGCAAAGAGTAGGAAGGTTGCGACTGTCATGGCAGGCGTAGTCTTTCGTCATAACAAGCGGACTGATCCTAAAGCCCATGGTAATCACCCCGACAGGCATAGTATATTAACGGAAGCGGCTAACGTTACGTGCACGGAACGTTACGTGCTTTACTAAATTTCATCAATCGGTTAGTAAAATTTACTAACTTTTTTTGTAAATTGTACTAAACAGTGACCATTTTTTTAGTAAAATTGTTAGTAATCGGATACTAACGGGGTTAGTAAATTTCATTAGTAATTTACTAACCCCGTTAGTACCCGTTTACTAACGTTACTAACTCCGTTAGTATCCGATTACTAACATTTTTACTAAAAAATCTGTCTTGATTCGTAAAATCGGTAGTAATCGGATACGAACGGGGTTAGTAACGTTAGTAATCGGATACTAACGGGGTTCGTAAATTACTAATGAAATTTACTAACCCCGTTAGTATCCGATTACTAACGTTACGAACCCCGTTAGTATCCGATTACTAACGTTTTTACTAAAATTGTTAGTAATCGGATACTAACGGGGTTAGTAACGTTAGTAATCGGATACTAACGGGGTTCGTAACGTTAGTAATCGGATACTAACGGGTTCGTAACGTTAGTAATCGGATACTAACGGGTTCGTAACGTTAGTAATCGGATACTAACGGGTTTAGTAAATTACTAATGAGATTTACTAACTCCGTTAGTATCCGATTACTAACAATTTGCCTAAAAAATCACTGTTCAAGTTTAGTAAAAATTACTAATTATATTTGTAAAAGTTCGAAACTTTTAGTAAAGATTTAGTAAAATTGTTCGTAAATCGCCGCTAGGTTTAGTAACGCGTTACTAAATAGTTTAGTAATTTACTAAAATTAACAGTGAACTCCGAACCTAATTACTAACCTTTGGCTGGTGTGAAATTACGTAAATGCCCCCGTTCGTTTTTACTAAATGATTTACGAACCTAGTTAGTAACCCATTGTTTTCCCTTTGCTTTCACGCTCGTCGTTGGCGACCCTCCCCTCCTCCCCTCCGACCCTCCCCTCCTCCCCTCCCCTCCGACCGTCCCCTCCGAGCGCATTCTCTGCGCGTGCGGTCCGAGAAGTTTCCCTCCGACCACATTCCTCCCCGCCCCTCTTTGCGTCGTCCTCCCCGCCCCTCTTTGCGTCGTCCTCCCCGCCCCCTTTGCGTGGTCCTCCCTCCGATCGTCCGTTTGCACCGGACCCTGCGACCGTAAATGGCGTCAGGTGAGATTGCATTGTCTTCGTCCTCTTTTACGTGCTGTCCGGCAGAAGTGATGGCGTCAGGTGAGATTGCATTGTCTTCGTCCTCTTCGTATTGACGAGTATCCCGAAACCCTAATCATCACCGTCGACCTGTCTCTTTCCGTTTGCGATTGGAGAATGATTGTTACGAATTTAGTTTCTGTAAATGGTTTCCGATTGTGGTTTGATTCTGTTAAAGTGTTGGTATCTTAGGATGAGATTTGTGGTCTGTTGAAATCAGCATTATCATTTTCTGTTACGGCAGAGGTTGAAGGAGATGCCGAAATGGCCGTTGGAAATACAAACACTCCTGAGAGTTCGAAAAAGAAAAAGGCTACAAGAGTACGTGTTGGTCAGGTAAGTTAGTGGTCCCTGTCCCTGTCTTGTTTATTTTGCCTGTCATTAATTGAATGGTGTTACTCTGCATTCTGTGGTTCTTCTATTACAGGATTACCTGTATACTCGATGTAGTCCAAAGAAGTTAATGTCGGTCCTGGACACATTCGATGAGGAGAGGAGGTTAGCGTTAAAAGACTTAGGTTTTGATGGTCTTCTTCGTCTGGCGTTAACGAACTTCGATATCCACGAGGAGTACTTGCTTGCAACCCGCGATGTCAATGCAATCTGCAAATTTGATTGGGCTACTCATGTTCTTGATAACTTGTGTGCCCAAGTTAAGACATATCAACAGAATGAAGCAAGATACATCGGGGGTTGCGTGCAGATACTTCTGGTGAGCATTTGGATGATACGACGCTGTTAATATATTCTGCCCACTGATGTTATTGAATTCATCATCATTCGTTCTTCTTTTAACCAGCAAGCTTTCGGGTTGTGTTTATGGCAGTTATTCTATGCTAGTAAAGTGTCCATGGCTGCCGATATGTTAGGAAAGATGAACAGGTCATTGCCACTTTGTCAAGATTGGGACGACGATCGGCTCAAATGCGTTTTCAAAGGCTGTAATGTTGAAGCAACATATATTGTAACTTCTTAGTCCAATTATTTGTCATATTCGAGGCAGCAATACCTGAATTGTTTTGTATAGTTGTATTCATTCCGTTGTGTTTGATGTTAATGCACTTAACAGGATGAGAACGAATTGCCAAATGTGGCAGATGAAGAAGCCGACTTGGTCCACGACTCAGAGACTGTGCAAGGTGTAATGCGCCGGTTGAAGGTAAGTCGAAAATCATCGCGATGTACAATTTAAATGTCAATGTCCTTCCCTTTTACATTGGTGTAAGATTGACCTTTTCTGTATGAGCAGAGTTTGGAATTCTCTGTGAGAGTCCTGCAAGGCAGTAACATCGACATACTACGGAGATTAGGTCTGATTCTTACCGAATTGCGATGAATCAGAAGTGATTCTAATATAAGCAAATATATGCATTAAGGTAGAAAGCATTTACCGAATGTTGCGTGCTCTTGGTTGAAGACAAATTCCATATCTTCAAGAATGGAATGCAGCTCCACACCCTTGCATCCTAGGTTGAATGTATCACCAACTCATTGTAAGATACATCCAAGCACACATCCCGGTCGTCATTTAGAGGCTGCAAAAAAATACATTGTAATGACAAATTGCTACGAGGCAATGCTGATGCAGATCAATCGTTCAACAACATTCATTGTCAAAACTTGCAGATCACCTGCAGATCACCTGCAGCTCACCTGTGAAGTTCGCAACTAACTTCACTAACACATTGGGAAGGGCAGGCAGCACACTTCACTACGGCATTAACTTCCCATCGAAATCAAACCTAACGGAGATTTACTTAAACCCAACAGCCGGAAGAATAACGTGCACAAAGGCGGATCTTCCTCTCAGCAACAACCGTCGCCGTATTCGGATCCAGGAGTTGCTCGGACCTTAAATGGAAAATCCGACAGATCACAAAAGAATCACAGCTGCTGCATCCTCCTTAACAACCACAGCTGGTGCATCCGCCTTCGAGATAACCGCATCTCCTACTACGTTACTCCTGCATCCTCCGAATCAAGCAACTGCAGCACCGGCGAGAGGAATGCGGTCGGAGGGAAACTTCTCGGAGGGGACGCCGACCGCCGACGGTCGGAGGGGACGCGCAAAGAAGCTGCTCGGAGGGGACGGTCGGAGGGGAGGGTCGGAGGGGAGGACGTTCGTATGGCAACGACGATCGCAAAAGCAAAACGATGGGTTACTAACTAGGTTAGTAAACCATTTAGTAAAAACGAACGGGGGCATTTACGTAATTTCACACCAGCCAAAGGTTAGTAATTAGGTTCGGAGTTCACTGTTAATTTTAGTAAATTACTAAACTATTTAGTAACGCGTTACTAAACCTAGCGGCGATTTACGAACAATTTTACTAAATCTTTACTAAAAGTTTCGAACTTTTACAAATATAATTAGTAATTTTTACTAAACTTGAACAGTGATTTTTTAGGCAAATTGTTAGTAATCGGATACTAACGGGGTTAGTAAATCTCATTAGTAATTTACTAACCCCGTTAGTATCCGATTACTAACGTTACGAACCCCGTTAGTTTCCGATTACTAACGTTACGAACCCCGTTAGTATCCGATTACTAACGTTACTAACCCCGTTAGTATCCGATTACTAACAATTTTAGTAAAAACGTTAGTAATCGGATACTAACGGGGTTCGTAACGTTAGTAATCGGATACTAACGGGGTTAGTAAATTTCATTAGTAATTTACGAACCCCGTTAGTATCCGATTACTAACGTTACTAACCCCGTTAGTATCCGATTACTAACGTTACTAACCCCGTTCGTATCCGATTACTACCGATTTTACGAATCAAGACAGATTTTTTAGTAAAAATGTTAGTAATCGGATACTAACGGGGTTAGTAACGTTAGTAAACGGGTACTAACGGGGTTAGTAAATTACTAATGAAATTTACTAACCCCGTTAGTATCCGATTACTAACAATTTTACTAAAAAAATGGTCACTGTTTAGTACAATTTACAAAAAAAATTAGTAAATTTTACTAACCGATTGATGAAATTTAGTAAAGCACGTAACGTTACGTGCACGTAACGTTAGCCGCTTCCTATATTAACTTGTAATACTGATACTCTTGCGACAATAGAAAAGGCCGCTATGGATGGAGCCCAGCATTTGCTTTGCTTCCAAGACCCACATGATTTATAATGTAAATACCCCAAATTCTTAAATTCGTTAATCAAGTCTTATTGCAATTAACTCTAATCACAGATCGTGAAGCACCAAATGAGTTCGCACCCCGATTGACCAGAATGTGTTAGAATATGAGCAGCAGCAGTCCCCAAAGCGTGACTGTGTATTTGGATTAAGTATTGACTAGTTTTTGCATCAGAGGTGGAGGACAAGTGGCAACAGATTATCTGAAAGATTTCTAAACATTTCCCCAAATTGAGAAACAGAAGGAAATGCCAAGCAATAAGGTGGGGTTGGGGGAGGTGATGATGCTCTCAGAGTTGTTCGATGAAAGTAACAGTAAAAGAAAGATTAAAACAAACAAAGGGTAAAGCTAAAACAAGAACCAGAAAAAAGGGTGTTAGTAACAGCAAACAAACAAGCAGCAGCAGAGCTTCTGTGACCGTACAGGCCCTTATCAGAAAACACAAAAAAAAAAAGAGACCTGTTCTTTTAGCAAATCCTATCTTGTTTGGATTATTTTATTTCCAAATAAGCCTACAATTAGAGATGCCACCCTTGTAAAAAAACATGGTGATATTCATTGTCTCTCGCCCCCTCCCCCTTCTGTTCGGTTTCCCTTCCAGCAGACCGTCCTAAGGAAAACAATTATACTCCAAATTCCTCGAATTCCCAACGGAAGCTTTCAGTGTCATTCACTTGATGGCAAAAGAAATCAAGCGTTTTGTAACCTACGTCGGTTACGAATAGTCTAGAAATATTCCCCTGAGCCTATAAATCAACTAGAGAGAGACATAATACAGCGGGGACTGACCAGAGCTACCACCTTCAGACGTTCATTCCGCAGCTTAGCAACCCCAAAGTAGGTTCTACAGTAGTAATGGGTAAATCCTCCGTCATCAACCCAAGCCTCCGCCAAAGTTGTCGGCGACCCCGAACACCACCAAATCCCACTCAACATCAACAATAGCAACGAGGAGCAAATCTATCTCGACGACCGTGACGATCTCTTTTGCATAAGCTGCAGACTCCTCCGAGCTTAGTCATTTCCAGCGTCATTTAGGATGGGTCTCTTAAACTTCTCGCGACTGCACATCAGCATCGCGAGAAGTCATCTTACATTTTGATCAGTCACTTACTTGTGCAGGAATACCAAGGAAGGAAGAACTCGACGATTCCTAACCTCCATCAATACAGAAGGTCGTTCTCGGCAACTACGGTTTCTCTTGGTTCATTAACCGACGGAAGTTCTAAACGCCACACCACCTACCGCTAGCCGACGTCTCGATCGACATGTCGACCCCAGCGACCACAGATTCAGTCGTCCCCATACTTCAATCTGTCTTTTCGACAACGACATCCAGCATCCTCTCCCAGAACCATCTGATTCTTAACCCAAGGTGGGCAGAGTCTCACCGACTCCTGCAAGATCCAAGACGCCTCGATTTCATTGTCCATTGTCGCCGTCACCATCCGCGACCAGCCCCCGCTGTCACCAATCCGGAGCCAAGGACGCCGTATTCCGACGAACCGAACCAGCCCCCCCCCCCCCTTTCCTTGCCTCATGACGGACTTCGATTCTCAACATCGACAGTGACGACCAAAGCCTTCTCCAACCTCCCCAAAGCCGACACTGACGAACCAGCTTTCCTGACCTCCCCAAAACCAGCGGCAACGGGTGTACGCACTCCCCGACGTCCTCAGATCCTACAGTGACGGATCCCTGTTCCCTCGATCATCCCAAAGCCAGCGGCAACAACCAGCCTCTCCTTTGACATCCCAAGTTCAGCAACGATCGCCTCTTGTCGGACGTTCAACGACAAACCCATCACTCTCTCTCCTGCGAACCACACCAGCTGCACCAGTGACAACCGACGGCCCCAAGCCCAGCTGCGCAGCGATGAGATGATGCTACTCTCCAGATCCGGTCACGTTGTCGGCGGCCACGAGCAACCTTGGCGTCCCCGAGTTTTTTTCCTTCATGGGGAGCGGCGCGGCAATTTCAGACGACTCTCTGAAGGACGGATCTGTCTCACCCAACGTTAGACCTCCAACCCTGATGAATCCGGCACTCCAGAGGATAGTCTAGCTTCGGATTGGACAACGGTGACCCTGCTTCCGTCACCAACGCCCGCCCCCAAATCGTCGTCGTGTGGAAGCAACACCACAGCCCCACTCCGACAGCACATGGGCACAACAATACTTGGGCTTCATGAATCCTGCCCTCCGATTCTTCTTCTCCAGTGACCTCCGAGCAAGCGTGACGCCTTCAAGCAGATCATCTCCTGCTTTTGATCATTGCAATTTTGAGGAATATGTCGCCCCATACCCGGAATCAAACACAAGAGGGTTACGGGATTTCAATCCCAAAGGTAACAAATCTCTGCCTATAATAAATCTGATTTTTATTAGTTACGGATGTTATTTTATTTATTTTATTATTATTATTATTATTATTTTAAAACAAACGTGTTTATACAAAATTTTTATACAATCTGAGTGCATTTACTTTTTTTTGTGTGTTTTGTCATTCTTAGGACCTGCGAAGTCCGTACCACTTTTATTTTGCTTGGGTTTATTATGTTCTTGTGAATTGTGCAATACTAACATTCATTTTCTTTTGTTTTGCATGAAAAATACGACGAGACCTTACGAATATTTTTAACAATATACGTTCGATTGAGTAGCTCCAGTTAATCCGGTAAGACACGTATTACTTTTCTCAATTTGATTGAATTTCATTAAGTTTAACAATACTAATCACACTTGTATTTTATCTTCATATGTACACTGAGTACATGACTTCGGAAGATCGACGCCAAACTTTAGAAGACTACTTGAAGGCGCGTGTATCAAACCGCGTGGATCTTTCCGCGTGTATAAAAACCGCAATGTCAAGGTATTAAAGCCGCCCCAACCGTCATCTCAGGTACATGAGGGAGGTGCGGGCCTCCCGATATTTTGTTATTTCCACATGTAACGGGTCGTGGGCCCAAGTGCATAGGCTCACGATCACCACCCTTCCCCGCTCCCTTTGATCTAAATACTTGATCTGTGGTTGCGGTGCATGTTATTAGGCTTTTAGGGTTTATCATCGCATGTTATTTGTAAAATAAATAAACATGAGTTCGGGCCTAAAAAGCCCGAATCGGGTCCAACGCCCGTAAAATATAGACATGAGTCCGGAGTGATGCCCGGATCGGGTCCAATGCCCGTTAAACAGAAACAAATTTTCGGAGCAAACGCCACCTTTTTTTCGCATGTTTAGATGTAAGAGTTAGTAATTAGGAATCCCCGAATCTGCTCTGGTTTTCCGACTTAAACCAAGCTTTTAAAAATAAGTCGGTGGCGACTCCGTAATAGTTTACCTAAGTTAAACAACCACCCTTTTTACGAAGTCATTTTGGATGGGTGACGGCGACACGAGCCGCTCCCGGAACCTCCTGAAGCTTCCTCCTCGGGCCATACGCTTCTTTTCGCCCGTCGCCTCTTAAGGAGCATGGAGACGATCGGCGAAGAGTCTGGGCAGACCCGGTCAGGAATCGAAGGAGGGACCACCCTGGTCTTTTCTGCAGCGTTCGACGCTCGAGTCGTGACGCCGACCGGAAGACTCTAGGGGAGCGGGCCCTGATCCTCGGGTCGTCCGAACCGCCGCGCGCGTGCTAGGCTGGAAGGCGCGCGTACATATAAAAACAAAAAACAGAAACAAGTTTCAGAAAAACAACAAAAAGGGCAGAATCTTTGTATACCTCTTGTTGTCTTCGTTTGTCAGTTGGCTTGTGCTTCCGGGAATGCCATGAAATCTTCCCTGGCTTCACATAGTCAATGAGTCACGCAGGAGGCAGGTTGAATTGATGGCGAGAAGCGGATGTAGCTAGTCAGCGACCCCTGCTGGGATGGCCTCCGTCACATGGAGCTCTGTCTGCCGTTCCTTTAGCACTCCCTTCAAGATTCGTTTCATTCTTTGTGCCCCGGATCAGCTCCAGGGGCAATTCAAAGTAGAGGTTAACTGATGAAGGGAGCTCCCCATTGTCGTCTGTTGGTATTGATACTGGCGGAGGCCCAGCATCTGAACTCAAACTTCTCCAGTGACACCATCCTTGACCTGACAGTGGAAGCGACAGCATCTGGTAGAGCAAGCACAGCTAGCATGCCACACTTGAAATCCCCCAGTAACACCACGTTCGACCGCTTCTATGTGATGGTCAAGCATATAATATATTATATGAATTAGGTAGAGTTGGCGTGGGCACCCCCGTCTTTAGTTGGTAACAACCAACAAAATGTGTAGGAAAATATCTCACGGAGGACCCTTGTTCGAATCTCAAAGCATTTTTAAGTCTGATCTTTGCAGTTTGAATCTCAAAGAGCTGCACCTTCTGAACCAATCTGGTCTCAGCCCTCCGAATCATATACTAGAGTCATGGCAGAGTCATAGCAGTTTGGAGCATCGTCTGGGAGGCAAGTGCGAGGAGTGGATTCTGGTTTTTGCAAAGAGGAGCACAAGTTTTGCTTTCTTACATATTTGGAAGTGATCTCTTAAAATCATCCTTCACGTTACAACATCTCTTCTTTGGTAATCATCGAGGACAATGACAGATAGCGATTAGTAATGGAAGGTTTTGTTTATCGAGGTAGTGTCTTGTTATTTCGAGCGTGGCCACCAATGGTCTCTCTCACCTGAGGTGCTGTTGAGACTCCAGGAGATCCATGGGAGAGCTCCTGTTCATGAAGAATGCAGGTCGTGTCTTGCAGTTGCAGCCTTTCAAGTAACAGCACCTCGGATTTTCCAATTCTCTTTCCCTATATCTGGAATTTCACCATAGGCGCTTGATTGCAATTTCTTGATCGAGGAATGTATGATTTATTAATGTCACCACGGTGTGAAGAAGACCGATATGCCCCAAAAGTCATCGGTTACAATAAAAGGAACAGAACCCTCTCCTCAGAGCTTATGAACTGCAGAGCATTTGCCATGCTAAAATGGTCGACTAGAGATGATTCCCAGGAAAATAAAAGAGGCTCGGTCTTTTGGTTGGGGCATGTCAAAGAAGAAGAAGCAATCTCTAAGCTTAAGGGCCCGAAGAAGCGGTAAGCTCTTACACACAACCATTATCATTCCGCAACACAAACACGAATGAAACATACTCATCCATCTTTTACTGTTTCTGTTTGTGGACTTTTGACTTTAATCAGTTTTCTTTATCACATACAATGAGGTTGCAAGCAAATTACACGATTAACTTAGAGCAATACTAGTTTTGTTAAAAATAAAAACCTCAGACAGTGATGAAAATGTGAGCTGAAAGTGAACTCTGTATCCAAGGAGAAGAGTAGAAGCAAGAAGATGGCGGTGCATTAAAGACAACAAGCACACCAGTTGGGTTATGTTCAATAGATGGATTGAGAGGTTTTTAGTTTATGAGCTTTAAATGTTGAGGCACAATTATGTAAGGCTGTGGTGATTGTATAACAGAGCCTTGTAACAAAGTAGGGCAAAATACGGTTTTTCCTTTACCAGAAAAGAAAAGTGAAGATTGCTCCTTCCTCCTCCGTGTTCTCTGTGATTTCTCCATAACTGTCTCCGCTTTCAGAAAATTTAAAAGTCATGCATGAAAATGGAAAGATAATGAGACTTTTTATCTTTTTCTCTAAATTTAGTTCAAGATACCAAGTTCGAATACAATCTTGAAACAAAATTTAGCTTGATAGTGCGAAATCTTCTGAATAGGACAAATTAAGAAATGGGTTAATGTTAAATGGAGTGGCACACGTCCAGCCAGGGTTGATCGAAGATGTAGTAGTTTCGATTGGCCGCATTAACCCTTCTCATAGCGATGGCTCTCGCAGTCATCATGACAAAGGGATTGATCTCGATGTCTGAAATGGGAAAGCTCAAGACGGCTAGCAATTTTATATCTCCAAGTTTTCTTCATCTTCAGGTGCTCTGTTCTTCTAGGAATGCCAGGAACTCGGCCCTGGCTTTCTGCAGTCGAGGAGTCACGCAGGAGGCAGCAGGGGAGGCAGGTTGGGATGATGTTGAGAAGCGGACATGACGAGGGGGTGACCCCTGCTGGGATGGCCTCCTCCATGAGGAGCTCCGAGTTCCATTCCTTAGCACCCCCTTCAGATCCTTGTCAAACACGAAAGCTGCCGTCACTGGGTGATTCGTGTCATTCTTTATGCCCCGGATCAGCTCCAAGGGCAAGTCAAAGTAGAGGTTGCCCGATGAAGGGAGCTCCCCACTGTTGTCATTTTTGTTGATCCCAACGGAGGCCCATGATCCACACTCGAACTTCTCCAGCGAGACCGTCCTTGACGTGACAGTGGGCACCGCATCGTCTGCTTGTCCGTCCCTCTTCCCCTTTATGGCCTTTGCCTTTCCGAATCCAGGAAGGAACAAGCAGAGTGCACCACACTTGAACTCCTGCTCTTGCTCTTTAGAATCCAGTCTGTCAAGCCCCATATCATCCTCCTCAATGTGAATGCCGCCGGGGGTGGGACTCGTCGATCTATGATCTAGCAATTTTGTTGGGATAAACGGTTTCGGGAAGGCATGCACTGGATGCAAAGGCACGATATCAAAGTCGACGGAGGGAGCGGAGGTGCGTCCTTCCCCACAGGACTTACTCCTGGCGAGATCAGAACGCATGGCCATGTATGGACTTGGCATGTGACAGAGATTTTGGCTGTTGTCATCCTCGGTCGACCTCTTCTTATTCTTCTTCAGGAAGGTGGAAGTAAATCGGGGAGAAGATGTCGCAGAGCTTGGGAGGCTGTGGCTAAGGAACTTGCTCCTAGCGGGTGGTAAGGGCGGAAGGTGGACATGGAAGTCCTCATCCCTAGTTGATATGAAGGAGGCAGGATCGATCGTGATTTGCTTCTCTTGAGCCAAACCCTTGGTCATGATCGAGACAGGGGCGTGATCAACAGCTTCCGTCATATTTTGCCACCACCCGCTTTTGTTCATGCAATCCGTCGTCCCTCATTATATTTATATCATCGAGTGGAGTGCGCCTCCACTCTTTAGTTGGTAACAACTTGGGTCAGATTCCAATGAAATTTTATTATGAAAATAAAAGTAAGAATGTCAACGCCAAATAAATGACATCCCACGACTGAAGTTGCCCCTCCTAGTCTTCTCTGCTTGAATTTCACGTATTTAAACAGTATGGCAAAATATACATGTGAAATCCCAGGGGATCATATTTGCCTTTTTTTTTGTCAGGCTCTACTCCAGGTGGGTGACTCTCCCTTCCCTTTCGCTTCCCTTCCCCTTCCCTAACCTGCTATCATTGTTTCATTTTTACTGGCGTTTCAGAGCCTGGTTTTCTATTGGTGTTGGCTTCACTCTAGCTGCCCTCTTTGGCATCGCCCTCATCCTTCTTTGGGAACTGGCTAGAGCCTTCCACATTGTCCCCCAATTGACGGTCCTCGACGTGCTTTTCGGGTCATCTTTTGATTCAGTTAATATCTCTTCTCCTGCCAACTACTACTATCCCTTGATTATGAACGTGGTGTGAGTATTCTGTTCTGTTTATTTGTCTCTTTGTTTTATTAGGTTTCTAAATGGAACATGTCATTCGCGGATGCCGGATGTGTCTTTATATCTACCTTGATCTCCGTTTCCATTCATGAACTTGGGCATGCTCTTGCAGCTGCCGGGTCAGTTTTGTTGTAACTTTTTAGCCATAGCTGTTTTTTCTTTTTATTTTTTTACCCGCTTGAAATAGTTTGATTGCTGTTGATAATCCCTTCTTCTCTACTCTATACAACTCGATACATGTTCTCTACCACACTATTGCATTGTCCAACTCTTTTTGTTTTAACTGTCATCTGCTGTCTCCATCACCTGCCCAAACAAATAATTACATCTTTCACGAGGTCATCCCTTCTGCTTAAATTTGGATGCATGTAACGTTGTTTACGTTCTTCTTATGACCGACATTATAGAGGCTGATGCATCTTGTCTTAAATGGAAAACAGTGAGGGCATGAAGGCAGAATACTTTGCTATTTTTATTGCAGTAATATTTCCTGGAGCTTTGGTGGCTTTTGACGATGAACTGCTACAAGAAATGCCTTCTTTTTCTGCTCTTCGTATATACTGCGCTGGCATATGGCATAATGCAGTGGTAATGTCAAATAAACTTGATATCTTGTGAATGCCTATTTTTACGGTCGTTTTCATTCTCTTGGATTTCCATCTTTCTTTTTATACCTTGTTCCACAATTTCAGGCAGTGTTGCGCTACTATTGGAATGATTCTGTTGCTTCTTCCTTGGATCCTCTCGCCCATCTATATACATGGTCAAAATCCTATGGTAACCTGTCGGACATTCTGCCATTGCGCTTTTGCTTGCACTTCCATGTTGTCACAATAGCTAATTTCCTGTTCTTGTTATTTCTCTAATTTCACAATGAGCAGGTCTTAGGTGTCCGTAATTCCTCGCCTTTATATGGCTACTTGTCTCCTGGTGATGTTATCAAATATTTTGATGGAATTCCAATTCATGACCCTGTAGAATGGATGGATATTGGTTATATGATTGGTGAATCGCTTGCCAAGAGTACAAATTATTCATATTACGATGGCGGGAATACAATTGGTCATAGGGCAAAGGGCTATTGTGTTCCTAAGGCTTTAATAAATGAAAGAGAGGATATCTGGTTGGCTGGTGACATGTCTTCCTGCCCTCCTAATTTTAGGAGATTTGTCAGGACCACTTGCTCTAGTGTTAGCGTATTAGATGGTCATATAGAGGATGATTCATCTTCAAGTGGTGTAGAACACTGCCTGGCTTCCCAGGAGGTTGTTGGGCGTAAAAGGTGTGGCGGGAGAGGGTTGGAAGTTGTGATCGACGACAATGTCTGCCTCTGTTCAGAGGTTCTCGAAGTTTCTCTCAGTAAATTATTATATCTCCTAGCTTGTGATTTCAAGATGTTAATGCTTTAGTTCATCCCATTACCTTCGCAGGATGAGGCTTGCCTGGCTCCTTATCAGACCAAACCTCTTCATGGATCGAGATTACTTATTCTTATGCTTACACTAAAGAATGTGGAAAAGCTCCGGACAAATTACTGGGAAACGTTTGGTTCTCTGAAGCTAATGTCTCAAGCTGCATCCGGAGTTTTATCTATACCGGTGATGTGGCATCATTGGTTGATTCTATTTGCACCAGCTTTCCGTATATTTTGGAGAGAATTCTGATATCAATATACCATACCTCTCTTTTGCTAGTGATTCTCAACTGTTTGCCCGTGAGTTTCTTTTTGTTATTCTTGTTGGTTTTGTTGAGTATTACCTCAATATACATTGTGGTACTGTTTATTATGTTGTTTCCTAATCTGGAAATGCATGCATTTAATCAATAATATACCATCATCCTTGGATTATATAACTTGAATTGTATTCTGAATTGAGGTTATGCTTAGCTTTTGAATAAGGAGATCAGGCTCCTGCAGTTATATAGTGACTACTTGGAACACTGGGTTAAATCTTGATGCAATGCAACTTGGCATGCTTTTGGATGCACAATGAAATTAACCATTTTTGTGCATTATGACGCAAACATTCCCAGGTCTAAACATGAGAGAGGTAACTTAAGTAGGTTAGGCCGTTTACGTCCTTGATCCTACGAAAGCTTGACTACGCCGTGTAGCATCTCCACTATATCCAACAGAAACCTGTCCGATCTGTGCTTTGCTACCAGCGAAACGGAGAAGGGAAAGCCCTCGTGGAGCCCCAGAGGAATGCTCGCCTATGTGAGCGTCATGGCACACTCGTAAAGTGGTTCCACCAATTAACATAGCTCGATTGGAGAGAAAGAGGCGAGAATTACCTGGCAGAATCCAGAAACTCCGGCTATTGACAGCAAACTGAACGCCCTTGCTCGGAAGATCTCCAGGCTCGACGGATCGGTTAGAAGTTTCGGAGGTGGCCCTGGGACCGTAGGGATTGCAAGGATGCCATTTTCCTGTCCAAGGTTTTTAGTCAGATGAGTTCATGCAGAAGAGACAAAGCAGGTAATGATGGCAGCGAGAGGCTACGACAAACTGTACCCCGAGAAGGGCAGTGAGTGCGGCACTAAATTCCTTTTTCACCGAGAGACATATGCTAATCTTTTCGTTGGTCGTTTGTAAAGCGGCATGAACTCGTTCTGCTATTCCAGGACCCAGTTCCGGCTTCACTGCAGATACCCATTCTCCATGGTTTTTCTTGAATTCGTAACTAGGAGTGAATGATGCAAAAGATGATCACCACTAGGTGTAACTTCAAAAACAACATACAGCAAGATAAGCAGGAAAAAGCATTCACACCTCTGAAGCAAACGCATCGCACTCGAAAGGGCGGCCAATGAGGGTATGTTGAAATTATCGTCGCTGGTACTGTCGGAAAAGAAAGAACTTAAAGCAGGAACATTGTCTTTCACGTAATCACCAAGAACAACAAACTTGATGATGTCACCTGCATTGGAAAACAGAGAGGTCATATAGTATCCTCTAACTTGCTTGAGACAATTGATCATTTGTCTAAGGCTTGGTGATTAATGCCAACCTCCAAATAGATTTTCAACCACCTTAGAGAGTGCATTGGTCATGAGTTCATAAGGAATGCTGGACAGACAGAAGCAATCTTTCGGAATAATTATCTGGGCAGGCTTCGTAGGATCTATGTCGGGCAGCTGCAGCAGGACGCGACCGACCCTTTTTAAGACGAGCGGATCCCTAGCAAACCAGCCTAGATAAGATGTTCTTGTGAATCGGCAGTCCAAAATTCATGTCATTCAATTGAAACTCAAGTATCCTGCACGACATTCCTACGACTAGAATTCAATGGTACTTTAAAACCGACATTATCCGACTAACGCTAGTCTTACCTACTGTATCAAAACTCTGTGCCATTGGGATGACTCCAGCAGTAGTCACAAGATTATGGGAAGGCCTGAAACCGAAGATTCCACAGTACGATGCAGGAACTCTCACACTCCCCCCAGTGTCGGTCCCTATGGACACTCCAAATGCTTAACTTAGTTCTCCCAGGGATAATTAAAGAGTACAGCCAAGCATTTGAGGCTTTGGGAACAAAAGATCAAGGCCCTAACCAAGGGAGAAGTCGGCGAGCTTAGCCCCAACAGCCACTGCCGACCCGCTGGAAGATCCTCCCGGTACACAATCTCCAGCACATGGATTCGTCGGAGTGCCATAGTGCTTATTCTCCCCATTTATGCTACGGCAGTGAGAAAAACAATTTCACGGTCATGGCTCAATGAAGGTAACGGCAGAATTTACTTTTATCACAGCCGGCAAACAATAGAAACGAAAGCTTCATCCATGGATAAATCCATGAAACTTAAGATTTCACAGTAACACGGTTCTTCAATCTTCGCCAAACCAACCTGTAAGCCATTTCGTCCATGACGGTTTTTCCTATGCAAGTAGCTCCAGCTCCGAGGATGGATAGGACAGCTGGAGCTGTAGAAGAGGCAATGGCATGAGTCCTTGCCCAGTCCGGATTCCCAAACCCGGTAACTTGCCCCTCCACATCAAAGCTGCATCCACCAGTCACCAGCCCTTTCACACCAGCGAACAAATCCGGGACATAACATCCGAAACAGAGATCAACATTCCACAACAATGTCGGGGCCAGTAAGTACAGACAGAGAAAGAAGCAAACTTTCGAGCACTAAACTGGCAACGAAGTCTTATTCTTAGCTTCCCAGAAATAAAAATCCTGGACACTTCCCACTAGCATCACCCCGATGCCGCAATCAAATTAAAACCAGGCAACAATCGACGCAATTTTAGTCTAGCAAATTCTCAGCTAGCATCAAGAGAATCGAGACGAACGAATTTCAGGGGTTAAACAGACGGACATGTCCTTGACAGCGAAAGTGAGGCCGTGCAAGGGAAGATCGACGGCAGCAGAGGGAGGAGGCCGCAACACTATCCTGTTCATGAAAGCCCCGCAATCCGACGGCGCCGCCATCCCCCCGTGGGAACTCTTTTTGCCAATATCCAAATCAATCACAATTGTGTGGGTGGGAGGGGAGAGGGGTTATCTGGGAGGCCACAAAATTGTCTTTTGTGGCCTGCGGGAGGTAGAGGCAATAAGAATATCTAATGATTGGCTTTTACATCCGATCAGATAACGAGTTTTGTACGAAAATACGGCTAGTTTTTAAAAATTTTTACGAAATACGGTCCCAGTTTAGTAAAATACGGTTTTACCGTCGAGGGGGCGCGTTTTATTACAAAGAGAACGCGGTCCGAAAACGCACCCTCCGTGTGCCCGAGTGAGGGGCGGGTTTCCAAAACGCGCCCCTAGTAAACCCGCCCCTCACGTAGACCGATTCGGGGGAAAATCACCTACAAGGAGCGCGGTTTCAAAATGCGCCCCTTTAACGTCCAGCCCCCCGCGTCCCCCTCCGTCCCTCCCTGCCCCCTTTAACAGTTAAGACACCCCCTCCGTCCCCCCTGCCCCCTTTAACAGTTAAGACACCCCCTCCGTCCCCCCTGCCCCCCTTTAACAGTTAAGACACCCCCTCTGTCCCCCATCCGTCCTCCCTTCAATAGTTAAGACACCCCCTCCGTCCCCTCCGTCCCCCTTAGGCCACTCCCCCCCTCCCCCCTCTCGTTTGGAATGGAACCCTCTTGGGGACATACAAGGGGCGCGGTTTGAGACCGCGCCCCTTATTGGAATAATAGAAGGGGCGGGTTTTAAACCCGCCTCTTGTACCATTCCAAACGAGAGGGGGAGACGGAGGGAGTGGCCTAAGGGGGACGGAGGGGGGACGGGGGAGTGTCTTAACTATTGAAGGGGGGACAGAGGGGACGGAGGGGGGACAGGGGGGCGGGTCAAAACGAGAGAGGGGGGATGGGGGGACAGGGGGGACGCGGGGTGCTGGCCGTTCAAGGGACGCATTTTGAAACCGCGCCCCTTGTACACTTAGCATTTTTTTCGATGATTTTCCCCCGAATCGGTCTACGTGAAGGGCGGGTTTTGGAAACCCGCCCCTCACTCGGGCACACGGAGGGCGCGTTTTCGGACCGCGCTCTCTTTGTAATCCGAGGGGTGCGTTTTCGTAACGCGCCCCCTCGACGGTAAACCGTATTTTACGAAACTGGGACCGTATTTCGCAAAATTTTTTTAAAACTAACCGTATTTCCGTACAAAACTCATCCAGATAACGGTGGTTGACAAGGTAAAATTCTCTCGTTTTACATTTTTCATGATTAATCTTGAAGCGAGAAATGTGAAAAAAATGAATACATGTTTTGAAATAAAATTCCTTGATCAATGAATAATAATATTATGGGTAAATTTATTTGGTTACGAAAACATCATATTTTTTAAGGATTGATGCGCTTAGATTAATAAAAATTTATTCAGACATGAACAACACATTTCTAGTTCAATGTAAGTTTTATGGTACTTTCACTTTTGTATGTACTATTATCATTTTTTTTTCGGTTCATAAAACATTTTATTTTTATATGATTATTTAAACGTTAGGAGCATAATTCACATCAAGATTGAATGGGCCTTGCATGGTTTTGGATTATTATAAACAAAGCCCAAACAAGCAATTGAGAGGGAGAGGGAGAGAGAGAGAGAGAGGGAGAGACTGCATACGCAAGGGCCGACTATCGGGCTGTAACCGCCATCTCAACGGCGGTGGCGTCCTCTTCGGCTTGGGATCTCCTTCCCTTACCCCTCACATGCATCCCGTACAAGTATGAGCAGAAACCCCACACACACAGCACCAACGACACTGCCTTCACTCCTCCAAACTTGTCCCCGAACGCTATAACCCCTCCCACCACGTTCACTCCCATCAGCGACGTCATGCATATACCCCCTGTTATTGATGACGTAAGGAATATCATGCCCGCCGTCCCCATGAAGCTCATCTGCCACATCACCACTGTCGATGCCACTGTTGCCTGGTATGCCCCAGGTCCCTTGTCGAAGGCCCTTCTGTTCTCCTCTTTCATGTCTCTGAAGCCGCCGTCACATGCCATCCCCACCATTGCCAGCATGGTAGCCGCCCCTTCCATAACCGTCTGCATCTCCACTACCATTGCGTAGCAGTCCACCCTCCTGTATATTCTCTCCATGACTGGAAGGTAGAGGGCGAACAGGAGACCTGCCCCAATGGTGCAGAGGAAGCCGATGGTGTATTCCCCTCGGGTCAGGCCAGGGGGACGATCGCTGCTTGATCCCAATGCGAGGAGGACAGAACTTACGGTGAGGAGAATGACGCAGTTGAGGTTGTTGAAGTTTATCTTCTGCCTGACGATGAGGGCCGACAGGATCAGGGTGAAGACAAGCTGTGAGGACAGGAGGAGGGATGAGGTGGAGACCGGAAGGTATGACGTGCCCCATGAGAAGAGAAGGTTGTTGACGCCCAGTAGGAAGCCCACGGCTACCGACATAAGGAGGATCTTACGGTCGAAGCCGGTGAAGGGACGCCTGGATGTGAGTCCGAGCAGGGGGGGCAGGTAGATGGGGAAGAGAAGCATGGGGAAGCCGGCGGACTGCACCCATGTGGACACCCACCTGCTGGAGCCGCCATGGATGAAATAGTACTTGGTGAGGAGGCTGGATGCCACAGACCCAACGAAGAAGCACACGGTGTTGGCAATCACGAGAGGGGTGCCGGTCATGATCCTTGGCCCTCGGGGGACATCATGGTCGTCCCGCTTTCTCGTCGAAGAGGAAGAATCCATTGATGAGAAATATGTTTTTATCACAGTGAGGAGAGGGAAAAGGTGGTATGGATTCTCCCCAACACAAGCAAAGGGTGGTGAATAGAGAGTTGCAGGACGGGAGGATGGAAGGTCCCTCACCCTTCTTCCTCCTCTCCAGTTTAGGGATGCATTAAATGTAGGAGGAAGAGGGGGGAAGGAGTAGGCAAAAGGGTTTGAGTTTTGGTTGGATGAGTATTATTATCTATCAATGTGTAAAAAAGAGTAAACCACCAGGCAGGCATTTTTGTTCCCGATGGAAGAAAAACACTAATTGCCCTTATTAAGGGTTGCAGCATTGAATATAGACCCAAAAAAGTAGTATTGTGGTTTGAATTTTGGGAGGGTTGGTGTGATCCATCCATCCTACTATCCTCCTTTGCTTTTATGGTGAGCTTTTTCCTTTTTTTTGGTTATTATTGCTACGTATCTCTGTAAGAATATTTTAAATGCTTATTCACCATCATTAACACTTATCTGTTCGGATTTCCTATGAAAGCATCCAGCCACGAAGAAAAATCTCTCGGATCACTCCATAACAAGACGATTCTTCTTCATTTGTGAAAACAATAACAGGGGTTAACAAGTGATTTATTAAATAATAACGCCCCATGAGTGTTTGGGATCGCAGAATAACAAGGAGGGGATGGGGAAACCAAGTGGCGGACACTTGGCTGGACTTTGCTTCTCCCATTATTCAATGCTTCTCCCATCTGTCTAATTTGTTTTTTCCTTTTTTTTCTTTTCTTTTCTTTTTGAGTAGCTCCTGAGAAACATGCATCATCTTATGAAAAGAGAAGGAAGTAAATGAAGCGGCGGAGATACCTCTCTGTTTTTGTTCTTTTGTGTATTTTTCCTCATAAATGCTGTTCATGTTTTCATCTACAAAGGATGTTAGGAGGATCATCAACCCCTTCCTCCTCTCTCATCTGAAACAACCGAGATGCCAATGTCATCCCATCCATTAATAGTAGCTATGTTAGTCGCATTTCCTATTCCTAAGAATGGATGAGCGGATCCCCCCTTTGCAAATAAATTCTTATGTTAAGGACAGACACTATTCATTTTTGCTAAAAGTTTTCTTTCAGACAATGATCTAATTATCATCATTATTATGGTAAAACCAACACAACAGCATCATTGACCACGAAAGGAAAAACAAAAATTGTGGACTGGACCCTCCTTTTTTAAATAACACAAAAGCCCATCCGAAGAAGCCAACCCATGGCCGTCCGTCATACGATCATATTTTGGGGCGAATAAAACAAAACAACACAAAGTAAACCCCCGAAAAGAATCACGATGAGGAGGGCAAGCAGGATCGGGTGGGGAAGCGATGGCGGTGGCGGCCGTGGCTTCGGAGGGTTACCTCGAGCTCGTGCTTCTACTGTCAGACTTCACCCTTCTTCCTCTTCCTGGATGTCCAAACCCTTCTCTCTCTGGTAATTTTCTTATTCACAGCATCTCTTCGTTTTCTTTTTAATTTTGATTTTTATGTTTTCTTTGGGAATTGGAGCAGCTACTGCAGCTTCAAGGTATATTCACTGAATGAACCACTGTTCGATTTCGGCCGCAACTACTCCAGGTGGGTGACTCTCCCTCCCCTTTACCTCCTTTCCCTTTTCCTTTCCTTACCTGCTATCCTTGTTTCATTTTTACAGGCGTTTCAGAGCCTGGTTTTCTATTGGTGTTGGCTTCACTCTAGCTGCCCTCTTTGGCATCGCCCTCATCCTTCTTTGGGAACTGGCTAGAGCCTTCCACATTGTCCCCCAATTGACGGTCCTCGACGTGCTTTTCGGGTCATCTTTTGATTCAGTTAATATCTCTTCTCCTGCCAACTACTACTATCCCTTGATTATGAACGTGGTGTGAGTATTCTGTTCTGTTTATTTGTCTCCTTTTGCTTTATTAGGTTTCTAAATGGAACATGTCATTCGCGGATGCCGGATGTGTCTTTATATCTACCTTGATCTCCGTTTCCATTCATGAACTTGGGCATGCTCTTGCAGCTGCCGGGTCAGTTTTGTTGTAACTTTTTAGCCATAGCTGTTTTTTCTTTTTATTTTTTTACCCGCTTTAAATAGTTTGATTGCTGTTGATAATCCCTTCTTCTCTACTCTATACAACTCGATACATGTTCTCTGCCACACTATTGCATTGTCCAACTCTTTTTGTTTTAACTGTCATCTGCTGTCTCCATCACCTGCCCAAACAAATAATTACATCTTTCACGAGGTCATCCCTTCTGCTTAAATTTGGATGCATGTAACGTTGTTTACGTTCTTCTTATGACCGACATTATAGAGGCTGAGGCATCTTGTCTTAAATGGAAAACAGTGAGGGCATGAAGGCAGAATACTTTGCTATTTTTATTGCAGTAATATTTCCTGGAGCTTTGGTGGCTTTTGACGATGAACTGCTACAAGAAATGCCTTCTTTTTCTGCTCTTCGTATATATTGCGCTGGCATATGGCATAATGCAGTGGTAATGTCAAATAAACTTGATGTCTTGTGAATGCCTATTTTTACAGTCGTTTTCATTCTCTTGGATTTCCATATTTCTTTTTATACCTTGTTCCACAATTTCATGCAGTGTTGCGCTACTTTTGGAATGATTCTGTTGCTTCTTCCTTGGATCCTCTCGCCCATCTATATACATGGTCAAAATCCTATGGTAACCTGTCGGACATTCTGCCATTGCGCTTTTGCTTGCACTTCCATGTTGCCACAATAGCTAATTTCCTGTTCTTGTTATTTCTCTAATTTTCACAATGAGCAGGTCTTAGGTGTCCGTAATTCCTCGCCTTTATATGGCTACTTGTCTCCTGGTGATGTTATCAAATATTTTGATGGAATTCCAATTCATGACCCTGTAGAATGGATGGATATTGGTTATATGATTGGTGAATCGCTTGCCAAGAGTACAAATTATTCATATTACGATGGTGGGAATACAATTGGTCATAGGGCAAAGGGCTATTGTGTTCCTAAGGCTTTAATAAATGAAAGAGAGGATATCCGGTTGGCTGGTGACATGTCTTCCTGCCCTCCTAATTTTAGGAGATTTTTCAGGACCACTTGCTCTAGTGTTAGCGTATTAGATGGTCATATAGAGGATGATTCATCTTCAAGTGGTGTAGAACACTGCCTGGCTTCCCAGGAGGTTGTTGGGCGTAAAAGGTGTGGCAGAAGAGGGCTGGAAGTTGTGATCGACGACAATGTCTGCCTCTGTTCAGAGGTTCTCGAAGTTTCTCTCAGTAAATTATGAAATCTCCTAGCTTGTGATTTCAAGAAGTTAATGCTTTAGTTCATCCCATTCCCTTTGCAGGATGAGGCTTGCCTGGCTCCTTATCAGACCCAAACCTCTTCATGGATCGAGATTACTTATTCTTATGCTTACACTAAAGAATGTGGAAAAGCTACGGACAAATTACTGGGAAACGTTTGGTTCTCTGAAGCTAATGTCTCATGCTGCATCCGGAGTTTTATCTATATCGGTGATGTGGCATCATTGGTTGATTCTATTTGGTTAACGTGGTATCGGCCACGCTGGGTGGTCATTTGCACCAGCTTTCCATATATTTTGGAGAGAATTCTGATTTCAATATACCATACCTCTCTTTTGCTAGTGATTCTCAACTGTTTGCCCGTGAGTTTCTTTTTGTTTTTCTTGTTGGTTTTGTTGAGTATTACCTCAATATACATCGTGGTACTGTTTAATATGTTGTTTCCTAATCTAGAAATGCATGCATTTAATCAATAATATACCATCATCCTTGGATTATATAACTTGAATTGTATTCTGAATTGAGGTTATGCGCAGTTATATAGTGACTACTTGGAACATTGGGTTAAATCTTGATGCAATGCAGATAGTATGCCTTTAACTCTGATAATAGTTAGGAGGATTGATTAGCATCGTTGGGAACCTGATGTGAAACGGAGGTATCCCACCATAGTCAGCAGCCAAAATTCATAGATTCCCAGGGTAGGAACTTACTCCAATGCGCCTCTCCCACGTGCAGTATCCTGACTGGGACCTAACTGGGAGGGATGGCTTGAAGTTTCTCTATTCACTTCAATTTGCTAATAAAAATAGTTGGGGGATATATAGATCCAGGCTCAGGTTGGAATAGTTTTTTTTTGTCATTATTGGTGCTGTACGGTCCTCATTAAAAGAAAATGTAATGGACGATAACCCTTATTTGGGCACCTACGATCTATGTGGCGAATTGTGTGTGGGACTTGGTCGGCCTTATGCATCTATTCTTATTTAAGTGAACTCATCATTTTGGCTGGTTATTTTCCTTACCTATCCTGAACATCTTCCGCTTCGTGTCTGTTAGGTTTACTTTTTGGATGGAGAATACATTTTAGAGGCGGCTCTTTGCTGGGTTGGTCTTCTTAGTCCATGGAGGCGAAGGAGCTTCCTCCAAGGAATGCTTGTGGTTGGAACTTGCATGGTCATTCTGGTAGTTGTAAGGAATGCTCACTCAACCTTGACTTAGATAAGGTGTAAACTTGTGCACATATATCGTTTTTCGAGAGTTTCCTTATTAAGACTGGACAGCGGGGGAGCTAATCAACCTGTCTGTAGTTGAGCAAGAAATTATTGCGATGATATATATATTTGATATTTAGTTTTCATTCCTTTCATGCTTTTATTTTTTCATATAAATAGATAGTCTTCAAATATCTCTCAAAATATTGGTAAAAAATTAAATTTTTATAATTTAGCGAAACGCTTGAATGCTTAGTTTCGTAAAAAGCATATGGGCTTCGTAAAATATTACGAAGCCCACGGTATTGTTTGTTACTTTACGAAATAAACTTCGTAAACCGCTGTACACTTCGTACTTTACCAAATTTAGTTTGTTAAATTTTACACAACTTGTTTCGTACTTTATGAAAGTGCCCAAACTATTTCACGAAGCCCATTTCATAATTCGTAAAATTCTAAGAAATTATTTCGAGTATTTACGGTTTAGTAAAAAGTGAAGGTTAGTTGTAAGTAACTTTAGGGGCTTTCTGCGATCATGGCGCCTGGGGGAGGAAAAAAGCCAGTGTTTCATTAGATCAAATTCCAAAATCTAGGTATTTGGAATTTCCCTGCGGTTTCAGAAAACTAGGATATGATCATTTGGTTTAGTCGATTGGGAGGAGGTATTTAACTGGTTAGCCTTTGATTTCATCCCGCACACGGCAAATTATGATGCCGAGGAAGTTCATAACTTCAGAAGGACGAAACAGTCCGGAACAGACGTGTCCCGAGAAGCAAGTTCTCGAGAAGACAGCGGAATGTTTTAATAAAAGGAACGAATGGTTACGAGTCAGTCAGTTGTGTTTTAATCTTAGTTATTTTATTTCTCAATGTTTCAATTCGGTGTTTCATAGGAAATCCTTCGATGTTCAAAATATAATTCACATGTCAAAATCGTCGAGGTTAACGCGAACGACGTCGCTGCCCGAATCCGATTACGTTTGAGTCAGGGCCTCACCTCTTCCTGCTAAACCCGAAATAATCACACGTCATTGAACCCGGAATTTCGATATCGTCTCGCTAATCACATCAGTCAACCCGAGAATACTAGACTTCATATCCACGTCAGATTTGACTAAGTCAACATATATATATATAAATATCATTTAAAATTGTGGTTCGTTCCAGTAGCTTTCCCAGTTTCGGTAGACCCACACATTAGGTACTGCAATCTAATTATAGGACTAAATAATAATAATAATAATAATAATAATAATAATAATAATAATAATAATAATAATAATAATAATAATAATAATAATAATGTCCATAATTTAGATGTATTCAATTAATTTAAATCCAACACTAGGGTTTAGTGCTTGAGATGTTTCATAATAATTTCTTAATCCAATAAATTCTAATTCTGAAACTTATATCTTTTAATTCTAATATCTATTATAATTAAATGAGGATAATCCATATCGACGTGCTTTTGGTTGCGACCCTCAAGGTTCTATATACAAAGTTAGTGTAGTGAGATAAACGTCCAACAATAGTTTTTAGCCACTCAACGTAATATAATATTGGTCATAAACAAAACCACATTGAACCGATTACTGTATAATTTAATCTCTTCATCTCACCGACGTCTCGATTAATTCAGTTAAAATCACTAATATCCCAATCAAGAGGCCATGATGTCAACTCTCTAATCTAAGAGAGCGATGAATCATATATTGACTCAACATTATCATCTCTACGCTTCGTCACACACCTAATGACCGTATTACTCACATTCCGATCAAAAAATGCTTTTAACGACATCAAAGTGCATAACTCCACGCATAAAATAAATGAAGTCTCAAGTCAGGATATCAGTTACACTCGTTCAACAAGAGAAGTGACCAATGACGCTTAGCATGTGGTATTCTCTATAAACTGGTCGTGTTCAGTATACCCAAAAACTCGGGCACCTCAAGTATAACTTGAATATCTATTCCTCGGTCTAACTCGACCTGAGTTATACTCAGCATTGATCTAAATGTTCATGTCTCATGTAAACATTTATCTGATCAAGGACAATTTTAGATTTACAAATGATCAATCTATGGGACTTTACCATAAATTAATTACGAACAAAAATATAATTAACAAATAGTAATACTGCCTTTATCAACAACTATTCACATATATTATAAAGTGTCTTGGCACATATGTGCACACAGTAACGTAACATTTTGAGAGAAATCGTTTAATGAGTGATTACATCGGCCGAATGATAGCATTCGCGCGATGAGCAATCACATTGGTCAAGCGACTGCGTTTTTTGGAAGTCGAGAAGTTTACCAGAGTCAATGGGACGCAACTATTTTGACTCTCACGCAAGTTGCCTCTCGATGTACTAAATTTCGCCGATTTTTAGTATATTTTTATTAAACAGTACCTTCTAGTTAGTACATTTTTACTAAAATGTGTTTAGTAACGTATTAGTGATGTACTAAACAACGAACTTTACTAAATTTTCCGTTATTGGGTTGAGAAATTTAGTAAAAGATTAGACAATGAACAATAATGGGCTTAGTAAATTACTATTTGATTTACAGTACGATCTACTAAAACTTTTAGTAAATTGCTATACGATACAATACGATTTACTAAGTAGAGTTTAGTAAATATTTAGTAATTTACTAAACAGTATTGAGCTTAGTAATTTCTTAGTAATAGGTCCGTGGACTTAATAATTTGTGAGACGAATGAATAATAATGAGCTTAGTACATTAAACGATATGATTTAATAAAAATTTTAATAAATTACTATTTCGTATTTAGTAAATCACTATAAGAGTCTTACAAATTTGCGAATGGAGGGGAGATCCGAAGGCATGGGATAAGTTGTTAAAGGGGGACTTTAGGAATTAGTTAAGATATTTTGAAGGTATAAATATTTTCTGTTTAGACATTATGGGTTGCATGGTTGTTACCAACAGTTGGAAGATGGGAACTGTGTACGTCTGGTCTGGGATCCTGCTGGAAGATCTTTTGTAATTGAATCTTTATGAATTGCAATATGATTGTGGGATTTGATTTTTTTTTTATTTTCTTTCTAATTGTGGGTGATTACTTTTACTACGTATAGAGGATAATCTTCCGTATGTTTACTAATGTATGAAATATGATTTTAGTAAGTTGTCACAACTTGTGAATTACTCTCTGGGATCATATCGTTGGCCTGGTTTTGGAAAGTTGCTCCGTGGGAGTCATTCATGGAAGATGCGAATCAGAAATTGCCTAAGTCGCTCTTACGAGTTCAGCGACGTCTCTCCAACATCTCCTCGGGCCCTCCCCTTCCGTTTCTCTTCCGTGTTCTATCGCCCCTTAGATCTGCTCATGGTTTTGTCAATCGGTCCGTCTCTGCCTGGAATCTCTTTGGCAATTTAGTGGCGATTTCTGATTCCCGCGACACGAATCGATTTATTTGGCTCCGATCTTTGTGGAACCTTCCCATAGTTCCACATGCTTCTCAACAACTTCTGGCTGCAAAATCATGTTGTAAAGAGGAGATGACTGGTGGGTCTAAGGTTTAGGTTTAGGATTTTAGAGTTTAAGAGTTTAAGGTTTAGGTTTTTTTTTTTTTTATAAGTAGTAATATATAACTCATAAAAATGTCTGTACAAAAACCACAGGGCATAATCCAGAAATCAAGCTAACAAGCTCCTAACATCCAGGCAAATGGCTGACAACGACGAAGTGTGGCTCCAGCCGGCGAGAACAACAACTCAAAAATAACAGTCCATCTCCACGGAAAGTTAGGCGCAACAATCGAACCGATTGTATATGACCAAACCTCCGTAGAATATGTACATGTAAAGTGGATTGTATGCGGTTGAAAGACCATCTGAAGAATGCAGGAAGAAGAAAAGAACCTTACCCAGATTCAACAGGAAGAAGGAAGGGAAAGAAGAAGGAGGTTGGGGAGAGAAAATAGCAGTAGGGAAAAACCCCTGTAACAAATTGTTAACAACAGAGTGCGTCCCTGTACAACTCTTATACCCACACTAACAGAGTAACAGAACGCTCGCTGTAGTAATTTACTAAACACTCCTCCTCTGCTCTTCTGTTTAATTCAGCTTCGGTGAGCCATGGGCTTGACGAGTAGTATCCAACTCTAGGCCTTGATAACCTGAGCCTGGCCTAGAGTTGTTCCTGCTTAATTTGGTCCAACACTTCCCCTCAATTCGAGCTCCATCTGCGTCTGTGTTCCCATTTGTCTGACCAGTTTCACAATTTCCTTCATCATCTGATTCATCTCCACCTCTTGACAGTGCCAATACACAACTTCCATCTTCGTCCTTTCTTATCATATTATCATTGTCCCATACTTTTCCATTCTCCCAACGAAGGAAACTCTCCTGGCTTGTCACCGTGAGCCATGATCGAGCTCGAAGAAATTTCTGAACTGAAATAACTTTCGTAAGAATATCGGCAACCTGACCTTCCGACCCCACATGTAGCACCTTCAAGCTGCCACTCATAACCTTTTCCCTTACAAAATGAAAATCTATCTCCACGTGCTTGGTGCGAGCGTGTAAGATAGGATTTGCAGTAAGGTGAATAGTGCTCATGTTATCGCAGAAAATTACTGGTACTTCCATTTCTCTGTCAAGTGAAGGTTGTAACTCCTCAAGTACCTTCTGTACCCAGCTGACTTCCGCAACGCCATCAGCGAGAGCTCGATATTCGGCCTCAGTGCTTGAGCGAGAAACAACCCGCTGTTTGTGGGACGCCCAAGACACCAGATTATTCCCCAGAAAAGTGCAGTAGCCACTCGTGCTCTTCCTATCATCGGGACAGCCCGCCCAGTCCGCGTCTGTAAAACAAGACACCTCCATGGAGTTCGCAGCAGTAAACACAATGCCATGTTGGATAGTCCCTTTCAGATATCTGAGAATACGCTTGACGGCTTGAAGATGAGCAGAGGTTGGATGATGTAAAAACTGGCATACCTTATTGACAGCGAAGCATATGTCCGGCCTGGTATTTGTGCAGTACTGCAAACCCCCTACAATACTGCGATAGTCAGATGGATCGGCAAGTTCTTCGCCATCATACATGGACAAAGTATGTGTAGAAGCCATAGGTGTAGGAACCGGTCGACAGTCCACCATATTTGTCCGTGCAAGAAGATCTTTGATGTATTTTTCCTGGCACAAGTGAAGACCACCAGTCTGCCGAGTAACTTGGAAACCAAGGAAGTAAGAGAGATTACCAAGATCCTTCAGGGAAAATTCTTTGTTCAGATTGGGAAGAAGAGCAGCAAGACCCGCAGAATCGGACCCCGTGACTATAATGTCATCCACATACACTAGGAGTATCATAACCCCCGCTGCTGAGTGCTTATAAAATAGAGACGCGTCAGCCTTGGAATTAACGAAGCCCCACTGTCCCAAGCACGTACTAAGCTTCATATACCAGGCTCTCGGACTCTGCTTTAATCCGTACAAGGCTTTTTGCAGGCGGCACACGTGAGCCGGACACGCAGCATCCTCAAAACCAGGGGGCTGCTGCATATAAACTGTTTCGGATAAATCACCATGAAGAAATGCATTATGAACATCTAATTGCCGCAAAGACCATCCAGCAGACACCGCCAAACCAAGAACGATTCGAATAGTTTGCTGCTTCACAACCAGGCTAAAAGTCTCCTTGTAATCCACCCCCGCTGTTTGATGGAAACCTTTCGCAACTAAGCGAGCTTTGCAGCGTTCTAGAGAGCCATCAGAGTGAACCTTCACTTTGAAGACCCACTTACAGCCAACAACCTTCTGATCAGAAGAAGCCGGAACAAGAACCCAGGTACTGTTCCGCAACAAAGCCTCATATTCCACCCTCATCGCATTTTTCCAGATTGGTATGGAGAGAGCCTCGTCAATGTTCTTAGGTTCGGTTGGAAGCAGGGGAGGGTGAGGAGAAGATGTGGGTAGGGAAGAAATGGTATAAAAGGTCTTAGGTTTGTATATCCCAGCCTTTGACCGAGTAGTCATGGGGTGTATATTAGTAGGGGTAGGGTGACTTAATTGTACTGGTGCTACATCCTGAGTGGAGACACTCCTTGTGGGCTCTGGTGCAACAGACAGAGGAGAGACAGTACTAGGAGTAGACTCTGCAGACGAAGCAAGTGGAACCGCTCTGGGTGGAGAAACAGGGTGTAAGACAACAGGAAGACAAGGTGATGAAGAGGAGATTGGTTTGGAGGAGGAAATTGTCTGAAAAGGAAAGGTATCCTCATCGAAGAGAACATGACGAGAAATGTAGATTTTATCAGAGATTGGATCCAGGCAAATATACCCCTTGTGAGAGGCACTCCGGCCAAGAAGAACACAAGACACTGACCTAGACTCAAGTTTATGAGAAGTGTAAGGACGCAATAACGGGAAACATCGGCAACCAAATACACGAAGAGAACTGTAGTCTGGAGAGGTCTTTGTAAGTAAATAGACAGGAGATAGAAAACCAAGAACCTTGGAAGGAAGCATATTTATGAGGGAAACTGCTTCGTGGAAAGCGTAAGGCCAAAAGGCCTTTGGAACACCCGCATGAGTAAGGAGGGTGAGTCCCATTTCAACTATATGGCGATTCTTACGTTCCACTCGACCATTTTGCTGGGGAGTGTATGGGCAGGAGACCTGATGAGAGATTCCTTGGTTTTTGAGGAGAGTATGAAGGGAACGGAACTCCCCACCCCAATCAGAGCGAACAGAGACAATTTGTGCATTAAACTGGGTGCGAACCAGGGCTTGAAATTGTGTAAACGCTGCCAGCGCCTGAGATTTAGTACGGAGAAAATAAACCCATGTAAAGCGTGTGGCATCGTCAACAAACAGAATGAAGTAGCAGTCCCCAGTTGTAGATTTCACAGGAGAGGGGCCCCAGAGATCCGTATGAATTAAATGAAAGGGAAGAGAAGCACGAGTAGAGGAGGTTGGAAACGGTAGACTGTGGTGTTTGCTTAAAACACATGATTGACATAAGGGAAGATGTTTAAGAGAAATCGGTTCTGGAAAAGACCGTAAAACTCGAGATAAAATGTCTATATTGGGGTGACCCAATCTGGAATGCCAAGTAGAGTTATTTACAGAGCAACATTTGGCAGCTGACCAGGCGTGGCCATGGAACGGGACTTCGGCTTGTGGATGTGGACACGAAAGAACAGAGGTGGCAGTAGGAACTGATGTGGATGAAGGAGAGGGCTTCCCGGAAAAGAAATAGTCATTGGGAGCTGAAGCTGGAGCTGGAAACTTGTAAAGGCCCTGATGTAGATGACCCGTGAGCAGTATATGACGAGAAACCTTGTCCTTTACAAAACAACAATTAGAGTGAAACTCAAGAAAAACATTATTGTCGCGACATAGTTTAGAGACACTAAGCAGATTTTGGGAAAGAGAAGGAGTGTGTAGAGTGTTTAGGAGGTGGAGAACACCTGATTCAGTCTGCAGAGTTTTATCACCAGTATGTTTAATTGGAACCTGTGCACCATTGCCGACAAGGACTGAGGAGGACCCATCATGGAGAGTTAGATTCTGGAAACCAGTGGATATGGGTGTCATGTGATGTGTAGCACCAGAATCACATAGCCAGTCCTCAGGAACTGGAGATGATTGTACGACAGGGGGGTGAAATAGTGGAGGCTCAAACACAGGTGAAGTATGGGAAGGATATGGAGGGACTGATGAAGGGGTATAAGAGGTATAGTGGGACTGTGGTGGAAACGGGGTTCGAGGATGAAACGGCTGGGTTCGTGGATGAAACGGCTGTGGCTGAGAGTGGGAGGTAAAGGAGGTGTATGAGGGATTTAGTCGGTGGAAACAGTGTAAGGCAGTATGACCAAAACGGAAGCAAATCTGACATTTTGGTTTAGGCCTGAAGGAAGGCTGATTGCCACCCCTGATGTAAAATTCAGAGGGGGCAGGTCTTAGTGGGGGACGACCAAGAAGGCTGGCTTGGTTTGGTGGTGGGGATTCAGAGGTAGGTTTAGTAGAGGAGGAGAGAAGACCATAACGAGGTCTCGAACCCGGACTGGAGTTTAGCGATGAGAAATGTACCTGAGGCAAGGTGCAGTTAAGTCCCTGTCTCCGCTCCAGACGTAGATCAAAGTTGAGAAGCAGATGTTGTGCCTCTTCCACAGTCAGTTTATCGGAGCTATATATCGATGTAACAACAGCATCATACTCCAAAGGCAACCCCTCCAGCATACACCACAAATAGTCCCGCTGGCTGACTGGTTCCCCAATGGCCGCTAGCTGGTCAACCAGATTCTTCAGATTGCTCAGATATTGCCTCATTGTCTTCCCATCCTTCCGTAGTTGCTGCATCTGCATTTTTAAGGTCATAACTCTGGAAGGCGAAACTGATTCAAATCTGTTTGTGAGAGTTCGCCAGACTTCGCTAGCTGTCTTGCAACACACAACTTGCCCAAGGGTCTCAGATGTAAGCGCAGAGAAAAGAAGGCTCATGACGGCCTTATCGGTGCGTTGCCATACTCTGTAATCTGGGTTTACGAGGAGATTCTCAGAATCCAGAAATTGTGGAGGTGGTAGACTGTCGCCTGAGATGAAGTCTTCAAAGCCCGCTGCGATAAGTGCCGCCATCACCTGCCCTTTCCACGCTAGGTAGTTGGTGTCATCCAACTTAACCAGTGACGTGAATACACTGCTTGGGAGCTGCATTTGCTGAAAGTTGGAATTACCCGGAAGAACGGAGCCATGGGTTACTGATCCAGCAGTAGGGGTTGGGCTGTGGTCGGCCATCTCTCTACGCGACTTACGCCTTTAGGGCTCTGATACCATGAAAGACCATCTGAAGAATGCAGGAAGAAGAAAAGAACCTTACCCAGATTCAACAGGAAGAAGGAAGGGAAAGAAGAAGGAGGTTGGGGAGAGAAAATAGCAGTAGGGAAAAACCCCTGTAACAAATTGTTAACAACAGAGTGCGTCCCTGTACAACTCTTATACCCACACTAACAGAGTAACAGAACGCTCGCTGTAGTAATTTACTAAACACTCCTCCTCTGCTCTTCTGTTTAATTCAACTTCGGTGAGCCATGGGCTTGACGAGTAGTATCCAACTCTAGGCCTTGATAACCTGAGCCTGGCCTAGAGTTGTTCCTGCTTAATTTGGTCCAACAGCGGTAAACGTGGATTGTTGCTTGAACTCTATTTGTTGCTGTTGTAGTTGTCTTATCTAAGTAATAGTTACTTTCTAAAATTAACTTCTCTTGGCGTTAGCAGTTGTCTAATGATCCTGTCCTGAGATTAAATCTGCACCTTGTGCTTGGCGTTGGATTCAGAAAACCTTATATCTGGAGGGAAATATATTCCTGAATATATTCTTTCCTGCATAGATGAGTTCATTTGTCCTAATACTAAAAAACTACCAAAATTTGATCAGTTTTTCTGCCAAGCGGCCTCTTGTAATAACTTATTTAAGGGCACTGTACTGATAAAGACAATCTGCGGAATTGATGGGGTCAGCTTCCAACCGGGACAGTTTACCGCATACAATCCACTTTTCCACCCTTCGTAGTGGCGACGGGGGAGGCAGCACGTCACCAGAAGTTGGAGGAAGTGGATCTGGGTCATCTTCCACTTATGTTCCTAGTAGCACGGCCGTCATTCCAGTAATAACGGGAGGCACAACAACATTAAATCATCACGGAGGAGGCCACAACAGGGCGAGACGTACCTGTGGCAGCCCCAGGTTCCAGCCCCTGTTTACTATGACGCTGGTCTTTTGCTGCATACAGACAAGCAGGATCTGGTCCCTGACGTGATGACCACCTGGTCAGGCAGAAATACTTCATCAGCAGCTAGCCAGAAAAGCCGATGATCCTCGTTCTGTTTAAAAGATTCACACTTCAGTGTTTGATTGGCAATTGTCTGGATTAGACTTGACGATTCTTATTGTAACATTAATAACCATCTATATTTCATACTAGAGCCTATCAAGTGCGCCAGTTGCCCCCTGAATTGCTCGCGATCGGCCTGGCACATTGAAAAGGAGTGATTTGGGTAGAATCACGTTGTTTTTGGTGGGTGGACTGAGGCAAGGATGCAATCTGGTGGTTTTTATGTTGTACATCAGCCCACGAAATTCAAAACCAAAACTATGTAAGCTTATCATCCGCAACAGCCGATGGGTAAGCAGAGCACCATTCAAAACATAGGCTTGCAAAAAAAAAAAAAAAAACAACCCGCAAGAATGGATTCGACTATATAATGGCTTTTAAATATCTATCTTGTTTTAACAGTCGGTGCAAGCTCTCACCACTGGCACGAAGGTCAGTCATGTAACCCTCTCATGTGTACCTCACTCCTTCACCCTCAACCACCTCGCCGATGTGATACGCAAGTGTGTCGGGGTCTTGGAGTATCTGGCGGGATGCTTCCGGGCTTACCACGAGAACCATCCCGATGCCCATGTTGAAAGTCCTCCTCATCTCGGCATCTTCTATGTTCCCAACCTAAACAGATAGATATAAGAAACGTCTACCATCATATAAATAATGATTCAACACATCACGAGTGTTGGGCGGATCGCTAAGAGATTATCAACCTTTTGAATCCAGCTGAATAAAGGGGGAATGGGCCATGAATCCTTGAATATGGCCGCACCTAATCCCTTTGGAAACACGCGAGGAATGTTATCAGTGAACCCACCACCTGTAATGTGGGCAATTCCTTTCACCCCTCTCTTGGCGATGATTTCGAGAACCTGAAATTCATTGACCGGTTTAAACATCAAAGACAACTTAATCAATCAGGTCGGATCGAATTTGTAGCTAAGAGAACAACAAGCAAAAGCCCACCTGTTTTACATAAATAATGGTAGGAGCCATTAGAGCCTCGCCCAAAGTTACAGCTCCGCCTGGCAATTTATCCTTCAATGAAAGGCTGCTGCGTGCTAAAACCCTGAGGAAAGTGTAGTCGATAACTCAGGGCGTCGAATCCATATAAATTGACGGCATTTATTGACAAGATAATGATGGTTTCTCATAAACTGTACCAACCTCCTGACCAGAGAAAAGCCATTCGAATGCACCCCACTAGAAGGCAAGCCGATGAGTACATCTCCCGCGGCTATGCTTTTTCCATCTATTACTGAATCTTTCTTGACTATGCCTACCGCAAAACCACTTATGTCGTATTCACCTTTTGAATAGAAATCAGGCATCTCTGCAGTCTAAAAAGTAGATCCAATTAGCGGATGAAATAGACCAAGCAGGTTGTAACATCCAAACATGACAAATTACAAATCAAGCATTTCCTCCTTCGGTAAATGTGCAATCCTTCACATGAACATCATTTCAGACCGGGTAAATCAGTAATATCAACAGCCAAGAGGAGTAAAACATGCCACAGTACGCGTCGAGAACACAATATCTCCAAGAGGAATAAGGTAAATTAAAAGAACACGGTATACCTCTCCTCCTAAAAGAGCGCAGTCAGCTTGCTTGCAGCCATCAACAATGCCTTTAATGACCTGAAAAGAAACTGCATTGATCAACCAAAACGTTTGACAACAGCACAAGATCACCATTTGGGAGCCACCCGTTATTACCTTTTCTGCAAGATCTACATCAAGGATGCTGGTTGCAAAGTAATCCAGGAAAAACAAAGGCTTCGCTCCTGAAGTGACAATGTCGTTCACACTCATAGCGACCTGGAAAAAGAATGAGAAGAAGGACAGTTGGACACCCGTCAATGCATTATGATAAGCATTCCAACCTGTATGATTCATACCAGATCAATCCCGATAGTGTCATGAATCCCAGTCTCAAAAGCAAGTTTCAACTTAGTTCCTACACCGTCTGTTCCAGCTACAAGGTACGAGTCCCCTGTTCATGTAAATTTGGCACGTCATCGAATATCAGCAAATAAATGTCAGTCTGCCAACTACATTATAGCTTATCATTTCACATCAAAAGATCTTAATTAAGCCGCAAGACAACTAAGCTGGCTCATAAAAGAACCGACCAGGAAGATAATACCAGGTAGGCTCCAATTGCAGACGATCAAATTTCAATACTTCAAACTTTACTAGTGTCGAATGGAAAAGTGAGAGTAGTAGGAAGAAGCAACTATACAGTGACCAACAACGTCTAACTGAGGTTGAAGAACAACTTTTTAAGGAATCCATACCGAGAGGAAAGAGCCCTCCGAAGCCTCCAATACCAGGAGCCATCTTCGCAATCCTTTTGACAAGCTCAGACCCGGCATCTATGTTGACCCCGGCCTCTTTGTACGTTAGGCTATCGGTCGTTTCTGCTTTTATGGACAACTTTCTAGGGTACCTCTGGGAGGGATGCTGCGACAGCGTGAGTCGCAAGTCCACTCGATGATACACAGATGAGAACGACCATTTGCACGGGAACCCGACTGAAAGCTTGCATCGACATAACGTAGAAGGGCTGGATTTGTGAATGGGAGGATGGGTTGAGAGGAACTTAGGATCTGTTCCAATGCTCATGGCCATGCTACAAAATCAAATAAGATCGATAAACGATTCTTCTTTAGAAAAAGGAAAAGAAAAAAGAACACATATGCGTGTGCATCAATAGATTCTTTCTTCCTTCCACTTCTCAAGTAATTACAGAGATCATGTAACCGCAGTAATTGTCAATCTGACCAAAGACTTTAAAAAAACTACAGGCAATCACCCATACCGCAAAGTGTCACTTATGGTGAACACAACACTCGCAAAAATCACTTCAAACTAAGGAACTGCGCTTCTCAACTTCCACGCATCAAACACCCAGCAACATAAAAGCACGCCCCTTCAAACCCAATGACGGACACACTCCTGGACTGCTGAGAACCCACGAGAAACGAAAACACTGTCTTCGGAGAAAATCACAGAAGACAAGTAATCAAACAAGGGGGAATGCCGGAATCGTCATAAGCCCACGAACACTACGCCTCTTTCTTCCCCCCCACGAACACTACGCCTACACATATCACTGTACGAGGCAATATATTTCAAGAACGAGGCAAGCGAGAAGAAGAAGAAACCTGCCCGACGATCAAATACCCTAACAAGCAGTATTCTTCCGGCGCCCTACTATGACGATTAAAAGGGTCCCGGGAGCCTGTGATCGAAGTTTCTGATTTGCAATGGAGGAGGAGAAACGAGGGCGCGATAGGAGGTGAGGGGGGAGATAGGGTTTGATTAAATTTGTAATACCTTTCTGGTCCTTCAATTTTTTTATTTTTTACCAATCAAACCCAGACTCCAACAGGGAAGGGGAAAACACGGGGGGGGAGAGGCGCCAGCGCCTTATTGGCGCCTTGTCGCCTTGGCGCCTGGTGTCGGGCGCTCGCCTAGGCGGCGCCCAGGCCGTAGCGCCCGCCCAGAGCAAAAATGGGCGACGAGGCCTCGCCTCGCCTCGCCCTGGCGCCTAGGCGCTCAAGGCGCCTCGCCTTGAAATCACTGCAGGTTACCATAGGATTTTGACCATGTATATAGATGGGCGAGAGGATCCAAGGAAGAAGCAACAGAATCATTCCAAAAGTAGCGCAACACTGCATGAAATTGCGGAACAAGGTATAAAAAGAAATATGGAAATCCAAGAGAATGAAAACGATTGTAAAAATAGGCATTCACAAGATATCAAGTTTATTTGACATTACCACTGCATTATGCCATATGCCAGCGCAATATATACGAAGAGCAGAAAAAGAAGGCATTTCTTGTAGCAGTTCATCGTCAAAAGCCATCAAAGCTCCAGGAAATATTACTGCAATAAAAATAGCAAAGTACTCTGCCTTCATGCCCTCACTGTTTTCCATTTAAGACAAGATGCCTCAGCCTCTATAATGTCGGTCATAAGAAGAACCTAAACAACGTTACATGCATCCAAATTTAAGCAGAGATGACGACCCCTCGTGAAAGATGTAATTATTTGTTTGGGCAGGTGATGGAGACAGCAGATGATAGTTAAAACAAAAAGAGTTGGACAAAGCAATAGTGTGGCAGAAAACACGTATCGAGTGGTATAGAGTAGAGAAGAAGGGAGTATCAACAGCAATCAAACTATTTCAAGCGGGTAAAAAAAAAAATAAAAAGAAGCTAAAAAGTTACAACAAAACTGACCCGGCAGCTGCAAGAGCATGCCCAAGTTCATGAATGGAAACGGAGATCAAGGTAGATATAAAGACACATCCGGCATCCGCGAATGACATGTTCCATTTAGAAACCTAATAAAGCAAAAGGAGAAAAATAAATAGAACAGAATACTCACACCACGTTCATAATCAAGGGATAGTAGTAGTTGGCAGGAGAAGAGATATTAACTGAATCAAAAGATGACCCGAAAAGCACGTCGAGGACCGTCAATTGGGGGACAATGTGGAAGGCTCTAGCCAGTTCCCAAAGAAGGATGAGGGCGATGCCAAAGAGGGCAGCTAGAGTGAAGCCAACACCAATAGAAAACCAGGCTCTGAAAAGCCTGAAAAAATGAAACAATGATAGCAGGTAAGGAAAGGAAAAGGGAAAGGAGGTGAAGGGGAGGGAGAGTCACTCACCTGGAGTAGTTGCGGCCGAAATTGAACAGGGGTTCATTCAGTGAATATACCTTGAAGCTGCAGTAGCTGCAAAAAAAAAAAAAAAACATAAAAAGTCAAAATTAAAAAGAAAACGAAGGGATGATGTGAATAATAAATTTACCAGAGAGAGAAGGGTTTGGACATCCAGGAAGAGGAAGAAGGGTGAGGTCTGACGGGAGAAGCACGAGCTCGAGGTAACACTCCGAAGCCACCGCCGCCATCGCTTCCCCACCCGATCCTGCTTGTCCTCCTCATCGTATTTTGGTTTACATTCTGTTGTTTTGTTTTATTCGCCGCAAAATATGATGGTATGACGGCCATGGGCTGGCTTCTTCGGATGGGCTTTTGTGTTATTTAAAAAAGGAGGGTCCAGTCCACATGTTCGTGGGGATTATATTATATATCATCATCAATTTGTTTTTCCTTTCGTGGTCAATGATGCTGTTGTGTTGGTTTTGCCATAATAATAATAATAATAATAGTTAGATCATTTTCTGAAAGAAGACTTTTAGCAAAAATGAATAGTGTCTGTCCTTAACATAAGAATTTATTTGCAATGGGGGGATCTGCTCATCCATTCTTAGGAATAGGAAATGCGACTAACATAGCTACTATTAATGGATGGGATGACATTGGCATCTCGGTTGTTTCAGATGAGAGAGGAGGAAGGGGTTGATGATCCTCCTAAGATCCTCTGCAGATGAAAATATGAAGAGCATTTATGAGGAAAAATACACAGCCGAAAAACAAAAACAGAGAGGTATCTCCGCCGTTTCATTTACTTCTCTTTTCATAAGAAAGATGATGCATGTTTCTCAGGAGCTGCTCAAAAAGAAAAGAAAAAGGAACAACAACTCATGAATTTTTGTTTATTTTGAAAGGAACAAACAAATTAGACAGATGGGAGAAGCATTGAATATGGGGAGAAGCGAAGTCCAGCCAAGTATCCACCTCTTTTCCTTTACGCCACTTGGTTTCCCCCACCCCACCTTGTTATCTGCGATCCCAAACACTCACGGGGCGTTATTATTTCGTAAATCACTTGTTAACCCCTGTTATTGTTTTCGCAAATGAAGAAGAATCGTCTTGTTATGGAGTGATCCTCGGAAAAAGAGAGAGATTTTTCTTCGTGGCTGGATGCTCCGAACATATAAGTTAATGATGGTGAATAAGCATTTAAAATATTCTTACAGAGATACGTCGCAATAATAACCAAAAAAAGGAAAAAGTTCACCATAAAAGCAAAGGAGGATAGTAGGATGGATGGATCACACCAACCCTCCCAAAATTCAAACCACATACTACTTTTTGGGTCTATATTCAATGCTGCAACCCTTAACAAGGGCAATTAGTTTTTTCTTCCATTGGGAACAAAAATGCCTACCTGGTGGTTTACTCTTTTTACACATTGATAGATAATAATACTCATCCAACCAAAACTCAAACCCTTTTGCCTGCTCCTTCCCCCCCCCCCCCCCCCCCCCCCCCCCCCCTTCCTCCTACATTTAATGTATCCTTAAACTGGAGAGGAGGAAGAAGGGTGAGGGACCTTCCATCCTCCCATCCTGCAACTCTCTATTCACCACCCTTTGCTTGTGCTGGGGAGAATCCATACCACCTGTTCCCTCTCCTCACTGTGATACAAACATATTTCTCATCAATGGATTCTTCCTCTTCGACAAGAAAGCGAGACGACCATGATGTCCCCCGAGGGCCAAGGATCATGACCAGCACCCCTCTCGTGATTGCCAACACCGTGTGCTTCTTCGTTGGGTCTGTGGCATCCAGCCTCCTCACCAAGTACTATTTCATCCATGGCGGCTCCAGCAGGTGGGTTTCCACATGGGTGCAGTCCGCCGGCTTCCCCATGCTTCTCTTCCCCATCTACCTGCCCCCCCTGCTTGGACTCACATCCAGGCGTCCCTTCACCGGCTTCGACCGTAAGATCCTCCTCATGTCGGTAGCCGTGGGCTTCCTACTGGGCGTCAACAACCTTCTCTTCTCATGGGGCACGTCATACCTTCCCGTCTCCACCTCATCCCTCCTCCTGTCCTCACAGCTTGTCTTCACCCTTATCCTATCGGCCCTCATCGTCAGGCAGAAGATAAACTTCAACAACCTCAATTGTGTCATCCTCCTCACCGTAAGTTCTGTCCTCCTCGCATTGGGATCAAGCAGCGATCGTCCCCCTGGCCTGACCCGAGGGGAATACACCATGGGCTTCCTCTGCACCGTTGGGGCAGGTCTCTTGTTTGCCCTCTACCTTCCAGTCATGGAGAGAATATACAGGAGGGTGGACTGCTATGCAATGGTAGTGGAGATGCAGACGGTCATGGAAGGGGTGGCTACCATGCTGGCAATGGTGGGGATGGCATGTGACGGCGGCTTCAGAGACATGAAAGAGGAGTACAGGAGGGCCTTTGACAAGGGACCTGGGGCATACCAGGCGACAGTGGCATCGACAGTGGTGATGTGGCAGATGAGCTTCATGGGGACGGCTGGCATGATATTCCTTACGTCATCAATAACAGGGGGTATATGCATGACGTCGCTGTTGGCAGTGAACGTGGTGGGAGGGGTTATAGCGTTCGGGGACAAGTTTGGAGGAGTGAAGGCAGTGTCGATGGTGCTGTGTGTGTGGGGTTTCTGCTCATACTTATACGGGATGCATGTGAGGGGTAAGGGTAGGAGATCCCAAGCCGAAGAGGACGCCACGGCCGTTGAGATGGCGGTTACAGCCTGATAGTCGGCCCTTGCGTATGCAGTCTCTCTCTCTCTCTCTCTCTCTCTCTCTCTAAAAAATAGAGTTAGGAGATTGATAAAAGGCACAGTTTCTATAAAAAATTAAAATTTAAACTCTTTCATGCCAAAAGTGATGCTACCCATCTTCTCCTTCTGAACTCACTAATTATTAATCCTTCAACGTGGGGAGAACATATTTGCAAAAATTCCTTAATTATAATAATCTATCTTATCACAGCCGCCAATTGACCAACAACACCCACTCCCCCCAGTGTTTGAACTTAGGCTGGAATTATCTGATGGGATTTGAGTTAGGGTTAAGGCAGAGTGAGCCTACAGCCCATTGCTTGTTTGGGCTTTATTTATAATAATCCAAAACCATGCAAGGCCCATTCAACCTTGATGAGAATTATGCTAGACGTTTACGTAACCAAATAAATTTACCCATAAAATTATTTATTCATTTGATCAAGGAATTTTATTTCAAAAGCATGGATTCATTTTCTTCACATTTCAAGATTAATCAAGCAAAATGTAAAATATAAAAAAGATCAAAAGGTAAAGGGCATTGAGAATTTTACCTTTGCCACCCACCGTTATCAGCCTTTTAGCCTTCCCGAGGGGCGATCGGATGTAAAAGCCAATCATTACGTATCTTTACTGCCTCTACCTCCCGCAGGCCACAAAATTATTTTGTGGCCTCCAGATAACCCCCCCCCCCCCCCCCCCCCCCCCCCCTCCCACCCACACCACACCACACCACACCACACCATTGCATATGTGATTGATTTGGATATTGGCAAAAAGAGTTCCCACGGGGAGGGGGGGATGGCGGCGCCGTCAGATTGCGGGGCTTTCATGAACAGGATAGTGTTGCAGCCTCCTCCCTCTGCTGCCGTCGATCTTCCCTTGCACGGCCTCACTTTCGCTGTCAAGGACATGTCCGTCTGTTTAACCCCTGAAATTCGTTCGTCTCGATTCTCTTGATGCTAGCTGAGAATTTGCTAGACTAAAATTGCGTCGATTGTTGCCTGGTTTTAATTTGATTGCGGCGTCGGGGTGATGCTAGTGGGGAGTGTGCAGGATTTTGATTTCTGGGAAGCATAGAATCTGACTTCGTTGCCAGTTTAGTCCTCGGAAGTTTGCTTCTTTCTCTCTGTACTTACTGGCCCTGACAATTGTTGTGGAATGTTGCTCTCTGTTTCGGATGTTATGTCCCGGATTTGTTCGCTGTTGTGAAAGGGCTGGTGACTGGTGGATGCAGCTTTGATGTGGAGGGGCAAGTTACCGGGTTTGGGAATCCGGACTGGGCAAGGACTCATGCCATTGCCTCTTCTACAGCTCCGGCTGTCCTATCCATCCTCGGAGCTGGAGCTACTTGCATAGGAAAAACCGTCATGGGCGAAATGGCTTACAGGTTGGTTTGGCGAAGATTGAAAAACTGTGTTACAGTTAAATCTTAAGTTTCATGGATTTATCCATGCATGAAGCTTTCGTTTCTATTGTTTGCCGGCTGTGATCAAAGTAAATTCTGCCATTACCTTCATTGAGCCATTACCGTGAAACTGTTTTTCTCGCTGTCGTAGCATAAATGGGGAGAATAAGCACTATGGCACTCCGATGAATCCACGTGCTGAAGATTGTGTACCGGGAGGATCTTCCAGCGGGTCTGCAGTGGCTGTTGGAGCTAAGCTCGCCGACTTCTCCCTTGGTTAGGGCCTTGATATTTTGTTCCCAAAGCCTCAAATGCTTGGTTGTACTCTTTAATTATCCCAGGGAGAACTAAGTTAAGCATTTGGAGCATCCATAGGGACTGACACTGGGGGGAGTGTAAGAGTTCCTGCATCGTACTGTGGAATCTTCGGTTTCAGACCTTCCCATAATCTTGTGACTACTGCTGGAGTCATCCCAATGGCACAGAGTTTTGATACAGTAGGTAAGACTAGCGTTAGTTGGAAAATGTCGGTTTTAAAGTACCATTGAATTCTTGTCGTAGGAATGTCGTGCAGGATACTTGAGTTTCAATTGAATGACATGAATTTCGGACTGCCGATTCACAAGAACATCTTATCTAGGCTGGTTTGCTAGGGATCCGCTCGTCTTAAAAAAGGTCGGTCACGTCCTGCTGCAGCTGCCCGACATAGATCCTGCGAAGCCTGCCCAGATAATTATTCCAAAAGATTGCTTCTGTCTGTCCAGCATTCCTTATGAACTCATGACCAATGCACTCTCTAAGGTGGCTGAAAATCTATTTGGAGGTTGGCATTAATCACCAAACCTATTTGAAATCTATTTGAAAATCTACGGCCTGGGCGCTCGCCTAGGCGGCGCCCAGGCCGTAGCGCCCGCCCAGAGCAAAAATGGGCGACGAGGCCTCGCCTCGCCTCGCCTTGGCGCCTAGGCGCTCAAGGTGCCTCGCCTTGAAATCACTGGTTCAAACTATAATTCACATGTCAAAATCGTCGAGGTTAACGCGAACGACATCACTACTCGAATCCCATTACGTTTGAGTTAGGGTCTCACCTTTTCCCGCTAAACCCGAAATAATCACACGTCATCGAACCCGGTATCTCGATATCGTCTCGTTAATCACATCAATCAACCCGAAAATACTAGACTTCATATCCACGTCGGATTTGACAAAGTCAACATATATATATAAATATCATTTAAAATTGTGGTTCGTTACAGTAGCTTTCCCAATTTCGGTAGACCCACACAATTGGGTACTGAAATCTAATTATAGGACTAAATAAATAATAATAATATAATGATAATAATAATTTGTCCGTAATTTAGATGTATTCAATTAATTTAAATCCAACACTAGGGTTTAGTGCTTGTAATGTTTCATAATAATTTCTTAATCCAATAAATTCTAATTATGAAACTCATATCTTTTAATTCTAATATCTATTATAATTAAACGAGGATAATACGTATCGACGTGCTTTTGGTTGCGACCCTCAAGGTTCTATATACAAAGTTAGCATAGTGAGATAAACGTCCAAAAATAGTTTTTAGCCACCCACCGTAATATAATATTGGTCATAAATAAAACCACATTGAACCGATTACTGTATAATTTAATCTCTTCATCTCACCGACGTCTCCATTAATTCAGTGCATGATGCGTCATCACAGAACTAATCGTTTTACCTAATTTTTGATATATACTAGATCTTAACATGAATGATAAACATTCCTCCACGGCCGTGTATTTAAAATCACTAATATCTCAATCAAGAGGCCATAATGTCAACTCTCTAATCCAAGAGAGCGATGAATCATATATTGACTCAACATTATCATCTCCACGCTTCGTCACACACCTAATGACCGTATTACTCACACTCCGATCAAAAAATGCTTTTAACGACATCAAAGTGCATAACTTCACGCATAGAATAAACGAGGTCACAAGTCAGGATATCAGGTACACTCGTTCAACAAGAGAAGTGACCAATGACGCTTAGCATGTGATATTCTCTATAAACTGGTCGTGTTCAGTATACTCAAAAACTCGGGCACCCCCAAGTATAACTTGAATATCTATTCCTCAATCTAACTCGACCTGAGTTATACTCAGCGTTGATCTAAATGTTCATGTCTCATGTAAACATTTATCCGATCAAGGACAATTTTAGATTTACAAATGACCAATCTCTGGGACTTTACCATAAATTAATTACGAACAAAAATATAATTAACAAATAGTAATACTGTCTTTATCAACAACTATTCACAAATATTATAAAGTGTCTTGGCACATATGTGCACACAGTAACGTAACATTTTGAGAGAAATCGTTTAATGAGTGATTACATCGGCCGAATGATAGCATTCGCGCGATGAGCAATCACATTGGTCAAGCGACTGCGTTTTTTGGAAGTCGAGAAGTTTACCAGAGTCAATGGGACGCAACTATTTTGGCTCTCACGCAAGTTGCCTCTCGATGTACTAAATTTCGCCGATTTTTAGTATATTTTTATTAAACAGTACCTTCTAGTTAGTACATTTTTACCAAAATGTGTTTAGTAACGTATTAGTGATGTACTAAACAATGAACTTTACTAAATTTTCCGTTATTGGGTTGAGAAATTTAGTAAAAGATTAGACAATGAACAATAATGGGCTTAGTAAATTACTATTTGATTTACAGTACGATCTACTAAAACTTTTAGTAAATTGCTATACGATACAATACGATTTACTAAATAGAGTTTAGTAAATGTTTAGTAATTTACTAAACAGTATTGAGCTTAGTAATTTCTTAGTAATAGGTCAGTGGACTTAATAATTTGTGAGACGAATGAATAATAATGAGCTTAGTACATTAAACGATATGATTTAATAAAAATTTTAATAAATTACTATTTCGTATTTAGTAAATCACTATAAGAGTCTTACAAATTTGCGAATGGAGGGGAGATCCGAAGGCATGGGATAAGTTGTTAAAGGGGGACTTTAGGAATTAGTTAAGATATTCTGAAGGTATAAATATTTTCTGTTTAGACATTATGGGTTGCATGGTTGTTACCAACAGTTGGAAGATGGGAACTGTGTACGTCTGGTCTGGGATCCTGCTGGAAGATCTTTTGTAATTGAATCTTTATGAATTGCAATATGATTGTGGGATTTGATTTTTTTTTTATTTTCTTTCTAATTGTGGGTGATTACTTTTACTACGTATAGAGGATAATCTTCCGTATGTTTACTAATGTATGAAATATGATTTTAGTAAGTTGTCACAACTTGTGAATTACTCTCTGGGATCATATCGTTGGCCTGGTTTTGGAAAGTTGCTCCGTGGGAGTCATTCATGGAAGATGCGAATCAGAAATTGCCTAAGTCGCTCTTACGAGTTCAGCGACGTCTCTCCAACATCTCCTCGGGCCCTCCCCTTCCGTTTCTCTTCCGTGTTCTATCGCCCCTTAGATCTGCTCATGGTTTTGTCAATCGGTCCGTCTCTGCCTGGAATCTCTTTGGCAATTTAGTGGCGATTTCTGATTCCCGCGACACGAATCGATTTATTTGGCTCCGATCTTTGTGGAACCTTCCCATAGTTCCACATGCTTCTCAACAACTTCTGGCTGCAAAATCATGTTGTAAAGAGGAGATGACCGGTGGGTTTAAGGTTTAGGTTTAGGATTTTGGAGTTTAAGAGTTTAAGGTTTAGGTTTTTTTTTTTATAAATAGTAATGTATAACTCATAAAAATGTCTGGACAAAAACCACAGGGCATAATCCAGAAATCAAGCTAACAAGCTCCTAACATCCAGGCAAATGGCTGACACCGACGAAGTGTGGCTCCAGCCGGTGAGTACAACAACTCAAAAATAACAGTCCATCTCTACGGAAAGTTAGGCGCAACAATCGAACCGAGTGTATATGACCAAACCTCCGTAGAATATGTACATGTAAAGAAAAGGTGGTCAAACCTCTCTCGCCTCGAGCCACAAAGTGCACACGTCGACGACGATGAAACTCCAAGACGACATAGCATATCCGACTTGTACAATCTCCCCTTAATAGCCATTCACATAATAAAAGAGAACCGCGGCAGCATACCTTTGGACCAAACAAATCTAGCCCAAGGAACAACCTGGTACTCACTACGGACATGTCTCCATGCAGAAGCGATAGTGAAAACTCCATCAGGACTTAATGTCCAGAGAACACGATCAGAAATACCTGGCGATGGATAACAAGCAGCTGGAATAAGCGCACGCAGCCTGTCGAAGCAAGTTAGCCTGTGCCTATGAATCCTCAAGTCCTCTCCCACAATAGAACTTCTCCAACTGGGATCAGCAAAGAAATCCACCACAGATACAATAGTAGGGATTTTGGACTTAGTGGGGACCACGAATCATACCAGAAGGATATCCTGCTGCCATCACCCATGCGCCAAGAAATGAGTAGACAAACAAGGTGGCGTAATGTCAACAATCGCCGCCAAATCCAAGAACACCTATCCGGTGGCCTCGCCTGCCAGAACGAATGCCTCCGCAGCAGATACGTCCACACCCACCAAGCCCATACAGAGTACTCAGGATCTGAGAATAGGTGCCAAATATGCTTCAGCATCGCCGTTCGGTTCCACTTCGTAACTCGCTTAAGCCCCAACCCGCCATGCTCCTTCGGCCTACATACCGTATCTCAAGCTACCTTGGCCTAGTGGTGATCCAAGGATGGACCCGACTACAAGAACCGTGACATGAGCTGCTCCAACCTGCTACAAATCGACCTCGGGAGTGGAAATACGAATGACCGGTATGTCTATGCCGCAAATAAAACCGAGTTCACTAATTGCAACCTCCCTGCATACGATAAATGTATGCTCGTCCAGTGTCGTATTCGACCAGCAATAACATCCACCAACGGCGCACAATCCTCCAATGTAAGCCTCCAGGTAATGAGAGGCACACCAAGATATCTCACTGGTAACTCCTTAAGCCTGAATCCAGACTCCGCCAATATCTGATCCTGCAACTCTGTAGACACTCCTCCAAAAAGTATCTCGCTCTTTGGGGCATTTATCCGCAAACCAGACTGAGCCCCGAATTGCAACAACGTCTCCAACACACACCGTATGGAGGCCAACCGTCCAGCAGAGAATATGAGCGGATCATCCGCAAAGCACAGGTGAGTAAGGCGTATCTTCTGACAGCGAGAAAGGAAGCCGAAATCTGAATCCTCCAAAGTCCTCCTCAACATGTTTTTTTGGGTGGTCCTCCTGCTGGGAATGGTCCCTTCAAGGCATGAATCTCCATTGTCTGCCCATGCATGATAAATGGCCGTCACGGCTTCTATGGGCTGGCTCCAAGACCAGGCACTCCAGTAGCGCCATGAGAAGGGCCTCCGCGGCTCATGCGCTGTGCACAACGTGTGTCCTCCTCCTGGCTGCGCCATTCGTCATTCTAGACGGCACGACTCATTTGAATGACTGGAACCATTCGCTCATCTTCATCAAAAGTTTTCTTTCAGATTTGCATGAATGGGTCTAGACCTCTTGAACTCCAATCAGAGGTTGAATTCGCTTTAGAGGGCGTAAAGGTAAGACTATTAGATCAATGACTTGCTCTTGGCACTGTTTTCTGCCTTTTTATTCAAGGGAACCTTTCATGTTTTCTTGTCAGGACCTTTTGTATGTGCTCGTGCCTATCAGCTGTTGATGCTGCCGAGGTTGTTTCTTGTGATCTTGCGTTTGTAAGCATCGGATGGGTGACGTGCACTCAACCCAATTCTTATGTATTGTTATTTTTTTAAAAGGGTAAAATTCAAAATACTAGTGTTGAAGCAAAAAGGGAAGCATCCCTGTCACCTATTTCTAAAAAAAAAACAATTCTTCCTCAGAGTGGAGAGGCCATGGCAAATTTTGATCAATAAAGGGAAGTTTGTCTAAAAGGAGAGGGGAGGATTATATACCTTATTTTGACAATAAATGTCTTGGATGGTTCCACCCCCAACTTTTTACAAACTAGGGCGTTCAAGTTGGGGTGACGTGACTAACAACAACACAAAGGTAAACCCAATCTTCGAATGAATCCAAAAATAGGGTCATATCCCATCATGTTTTAATTAAAGTGATGTTCTATGATCTAAATTAAACCTCCGAGCCACAAGATGTGGAGGATGGAATGAGTAACAGGCCTTGGATCAAAGATGAGCCAGGCCACTAAGTAATATAAGCCCAGCCCAATATATTCGGGACAATCTTAGACCCCCAAAAATTGTACCGTAAATCTCCGTATTGGGGGAAGGACAAAGAAAATGACGTTTTTGACACGGAGGTGTAGGAGACAGAAGGCGACGTGTTTGGGGACAAAGATGGGAATTCAATCCTCCTTATGAGATCGTTACTCCGGTCTCCGTCCTCGGTTCGTCCCAGAGGGAAACAACCAGCACGCCCCAACGGAACTGGGGGGAATTATGGAGAAGAAGGCGTCGTCGTCTGTGGCCGGCCTTGTTTTGCTGTGCCTCGCCGCGGCGGTGCATGCCACGGAGTCTCCGGAGTACAAGGTGGTCCGCTCGGAGCCCGGCTTCGAGGTCAGGCTCTGCGGGGAGTCCTCTTGGATGTCTTCTTCCGTCGACGGCATCACCTTCAGGGAGGCTACCTACCTCGTTTTCCACGGGTTTCTCCTCCTGATTTTGGTGCATGTGATCTGAATTGCTCGTGTGTTGGAGCTATCAGTTGAGTTGATCGGGTTGCTTAGGTCTCCATTTATTGATGCTTTAGTTTGTGGATTTCCCCGTCCACCTCAATTCCCTCAGGTCGGTACCTGCTTTTTTCGGTCTTCTTGTAGATTATTCCAGGACATCCAACCAGAATGACGTTCGCTTCAAGTTTTTCTTGTGAAGCTTTGCTGCGGTCCGTTCATGTAGAGCTGTTTTTGATGGGTTGGTTTTGCTCTACGCTGCCCTGCCATATAAATCCTCATCGTACAGTGAAAGTGAACTAGCAAATGCGGGACTATTAGCATCTTAAATTTATTCTGACATTAAATCACATAAGATGATCTGAAAGATAGGGCTTGGGTTCGATTTCTGCGGATGCAAAGATTGGGTCATGACTTCATCTATTCTTTTCTCGAGAGCAATGGAAGCTTTCTATACTTGGACTGCTTTCCACGGCCATTTTGAATGGGGTGATTTGTGGAATAACATCGTCGTATCAAGTTTCTAAAATCAATTACCTGTCAGCCCGTATCTAGTCGGAAGGGTTAGCCAGCTTCTTTTTTATCTGTTTGATGCAGGAGCATAATAATAATAATTTAGATTTTATGGGTATTTTAGGAATGTCACATTGTATTTCTTTTTAGTATAAATAAGACCTTAGGGTTTCTAAGGAGGACAGTTGTTATTTTTACCATATTATCTGATTTTTAAGAATTTCTTGAGGTTTTCTTACAAACCATAGAATTTTCTATCGTTCCCTTCATCCTATTCGTTTTCTCCTAGTTTTTCTGTGATTTCTCCTATTTCCGCTACGCTACTCCATCAATTGGCATCAGAGCCTGAGTTCTACTCGAGGGTTAGAGTTTAGGGTTTTATGATGGCTAATCGTGGCAGAGGCCGTGGGAGAGGGGTTCAACACCAACAGACAGAACTTGCTGAGATGCGAAGTATGATTGAAGATCTATCGCGAGCAGTCCAACTACTGCGACAGGAACGCGTGGGAGCCCGAATGGACATTCCGGAAGGCAACCACAACCTCTTAGACATACCGGAAGGTAGTACTGAGGATGAATTTAATGAAACCGAAGTCAATTCTTACCGTGAAGCCGGACCTGTAAACAATACAGGAGGAGGTGGATTGGAAGAGAGATGTGCCCTAGATCTCAACGATGGTGAGATCGAAATTGAAGTTGCAGACTTTAGCGAGAAGATACATGACGGTGAATATCAAAACTGGAAGGCTAAAAAAGAGTTTGGTGAAGAAATGATGCCGATTTATGATAAATATCCTGATGAGAAAGAGGATATCGATGTGTATTTGATCGAAGGAGAGTCGGTCATCGTTGGAGGGGTCATGTCGATTGCTCAAGTGTAAATTGAAGATTGGCATAGGCATAAGATGATCAACACTCGTGAAAGTGAAGGTTCCCATATTGTTATTTTCACAGATGCGTTGGATACTTATCTTAACCCTTATGAACAGGGTAAGATGCACACATTCCATTCTCTGAGGAAAGACATCGAAGAGTTGGTTATAATTGGGGAAAAAATTAGAGGATCTCTTGGCGACAACGAATTCGTGGACGAGAGCAGGGATATGAAAACTACACAAGAATTGCTAAGCCACCAGATTGGAGATTATTTATTTTCCAACTCGGGGAGATCGATGTAAGAGTTGCGTGTTGTAAGGACATACGGGCATGTGACAGTTGTGCCATGACCTTTCCTGGAAGCGAAGTTAAGAAGATGAAAGGCCCGAGTAGAAAGTATCAGACATTTTGCAGACATTGTTACAAGTTTGTAAAATCAAGACAATATTGTGGTGTATGCAAGAGAATTTGGCACCATTCAGATGGTGGAGGCTAGGTGTGTTGTGATGGTTGTGATGTTTGGGTACATGTTGAATGTGTAAGCTTCTCCGATCGACTTCTGGAGCATTTGGAGAATACTGACTTTTATTGTCCTGATTACCATAATGATGTTATTGTCTATATGTATGTGAATATATTAGAGAAGAAGAGAAGTGACTGTGAGGAACATCTTCTGGAGATTTGTGAGGAGAATGATCAATTGAAAGTAACAGATGAAGAAATGCTGGATAAGTTGTCTGCAGAAGAAGAGATTAAGCAAGTGAAGGAAGATGTTAGATTGGTTACAGACTCATTAATAGCCAACATGGAATATGAGAAGGAAGACGTCAGATTGGCTAAAGACTCATTAGTAGTCAACATGGAATATGAGAAGGAACTACTCATCGAGAAGCTAGATAATGAGAGAAGTGAGACGCTTCGAAAGCATGAATTCTGGAAAAGGGAGCTTGCAACCAAAATGCAAAATTAAATGGAAAGAGAAAACAGTTTGCTTGAAAAGATTAAAGCATTTGATAAGGAAGAAGGGAGAGAACTGAGTAACATTGATTTCCTAAGAGAGGTTGCTAGAAAAGATATGGAAGAGCTGAAACAGGAAAGCCTGGTCACGTTCGCTCTCTCTTATGGAGGCTGGTCTTGCCCTGCTGTTCCAGTATACACCGCGTCCAAGGTTGAGGACAAGCTAGAGTCCTCGAAGAGGGATTTCCTTCTGGCAGCATTAGGGATATCAAAGGTGAACCAACTTATGAGACTGAAGATGCTCGATTGGTATCTCCTGGACATCGTCGAGGACATGGGATCGCTTCGTGACTGGGTATGTCTACGGTTGTTGGATGAGATACAGCTCGAACAAGTCTTTAATGTCTCAGATTTGTATGAGTTTGTGGGAGCTGATGAAGGTTATGTTGTCCAAGATCAGATCAAAGAGCTTCCAAAGGTCACGAAGGATGTTATTGAAGATGTTTTAGATGTGAAGGAGGCTAAGTCAAGGAGAGGGAATCAATACAGGAGATTCTTGGTGAAATGGTTGGGAAAGCCAGCGACGGAAAGTACCTGGATAGCTGAAGAAGAGTTAAAGAAGATTGATCCTGAGATTTATGTGGAGATCGTCGAAGTTTTCGCGCCGGAGTTGCGAACTTTTCCAACCCGAGGAGATTGATGCAGGAGCATAATAATAATAATTTAGATTTTATGGGTATTTTAGGAATATTACGTTTAGGGTTTCTAAGGAGAACATTTATTATTTTTACCCTATCTGATTTTTAAGAATTTCTTGAGTTTTTCTTACAAACCCTAGAATTTTCTATCGTTCCCTTCATCCTATTCGTTTTCTCCTAGTTTTTTTGTGATTTCTCCTATTTTCGCTACGCTACTCCATCACTGTTGCTTTGTCGAGTTCTATGATTTTCTGGATAGAGCCTAAATTAAGCCCCTCCTTATCAGTCTTGTGGATACTTCAACAAGGGTTGCATCTAGATCAGAAACAGAACTATGATATTTTTCGATGTTATCTCATAAAGATATAAGTGCGATCGAACAAATCCATTGTTTTCCCTTTGAAATCTCCGCTGAGCGAGAATGCCGGCAGTTGCTGAAATTCCATGTTCTTAATTCTTGTGTTGGTTGCAATTGGAGCTTAATGCTTCTTTAATCATAACAAAGTCTGCATTTTTGGGCAGGGGCGATCCAACAATGTACGAGAACTAGTGGCAACAAATGGGGGACAGAACTACAGTGGCGATACCAGGGTGGCAGTTTACCAGTTACTTCTCTGTTGCCAGTAACCTCTGCTGGCTTCTGGAACCAGAGCTTTCCAATGAGATCATCAGATTACACAGAGTCGTGGGAAATGCGATCACGGAAGGTCTGCCATATTGTCGTTGGAACGTGTTCGTCACAATTGTATCAGGCAGCATTTGTATGCGTACACCTCAGTTGGAGCCTCTGAGCCTGTGACTGTGGTTTCTGCAGCTCCTTACTATTATGTAAGTCCTGGAATCAGTGGACTGTACGCTTCATGGAAAAAAAATGTTAACAAGTTGTATAAAACATGTGGATAAGGGAGCTAGTCTTGTTTTATTCTCTTATAAGTAATTATAGTAGTGATAACCACAGCAGAACTAATGATTATAGCGTGAAAGGTGAAGGTGCTATCTTATATTAGAGGATTGGCATGCCCTTCCTTGATATTTTGTACAATTTTGTTTAACAAACCGTTGAATATCTACAGTCCTATCCAACAGCAACCGACTGTCTCAAGTCCAGCCTGTTCAGATGGGGTGGCAATGCACGTGCCTACGATGGAAGGGCCCTATGTCGAGCTGGTTACTTGACCAAACAGTCCAGATGGATTTGTTCGGGATTCAGTTTTGAATCGAAGTGGAGGAATACAGGTTCACAACCTTCCTTGCTACCGGCCACACTACACTCCCATAACATCCCCTGCAAATCACGAGCTTACATTTTACGTTTCATCTAGCGTTCTAGTGACGTACATGTTTTATGCCTATACCCAAGATTCTTACTATCTTCTATATGCACCATTATTCTGGATTTCGACAGGATTATTATTTCCGTATCGATTGGTTAAACGTTGTATGGCGTAGATTCTTTCCCTGGATTTTCACATTCATTTAGTCTGGTTATTCTCTCTATGCTTTACTTCACTGTTTTCATATGCTCTGCAGTTGGGCTTTGGTTAAGGATCCATTGATCGCCAAGAAAATGGTGAAGTACATTGAGGTCAGCACGATAGGTGTGTCCAAGGACTCGCAGGTCCAAGTTGCAAAGGTGTTGATGAAAGTGGTTTCCGATGGCTGTGAAGGAGCAGGTGGATCCAACAAGGTCGAATGTTTATTCCGCTACAGCCACAGTCAGATGATGAGGAGGTGGATGCAGCTAAGAGAGGCCGAAAAGGAAAGCGGGGCCTTCAGCCTGCCGAAATTTTCCCTGAGGCACTGCAACTTCTTGGAGCAATCCTTCGAGTCTCTTCCAGGTACAGAAGGTAGCAGTCCTTGGAACTGGTCGCGGCATTTGCTGTTATATAACCTCTAACTGACATGCTTGAGGTGGGCAATTCAGTTTTGCGTGGTTGAAGTGCGAGGACAAACATGGAACATCCAGTTCAGATCTTGCCGGCCGGTATTTCGGTGCGCTGACCCACAGTGATGGTGGTGTCCCGGATACCAGCCCAACAAGTGAAAACAAATCTGCTTTTTTGGGAAGGTGGCCTAGATTTGTGAGTGTTATGTGCTGGATTAAGTGTGAGCCCTGATGCTTCGATGGAATATGTATGATTGTGTGAACTGATCGGACTGTATAATTGTGCAGGCAGCGCGCCTTTCTGATACTTCATTGGGAGCTCGGATAGCTTTCCTAACCATAAATTATTCCAAGCGAAAACAATTGCGACCGATGGTCCCAGCCTATTTGATTGAGCAATACCTGATAGAACATTTCGGGCAGAGGAATCCAAGTTGCGAAATCTTACCAATCACACAGCAGGGCATAATAAAGTCGAGAACATTTGACTGCTTTACAATAATGTGGAGTTTCATTTGTTTCAGGGTTTAGGGTGAGCGTGTGGTGCGGGTGTGTCCTGTTCGAGCTGAGAATGTGAATCGATTTTCCCTCTGTTTTGGTTTTTGTTGGGTTGGTGGTGTTTTGGCTGCTCGTATTGTAGAGCGAATGTGGCAGCTGGATCTATGGAGCGGCAGTAAGCCATACCCAAGTCGACCCGACGAGGCAGATTACATTTACTACCTTCAGGACGGGGTACTGAAGTTACGGAGCTCGCTGCCGGCTCAATCATCCTCCTGACCGGGCCTTGGTAAAACATCCCCTTCGCTCTGTGTTTTGGGGGCAGTTAGGTTTTGGTCGTTCATGCTCTCACGTGAAAATTTGGTAGCTTTGGAATAGGATCGAGGCGTTGCGCATTTGGAAGTTACTTGAAAGAGGGAAAGTTTCATCAAGCGAGGAAAGGAAACTCCTGGTCAATTGGCTTGTCGTTTTCTCGTGGACTGATCAGCTCTTGGGAACTGCGGGATCCGGGGCCGTTTTGGTATCCGGAACGCAACGGTAAGCCCATTTGCCGGGTACTGAGCTCCTGTTGGATATGTTGAGGGTGAAGTAATTTACATTTGGAGCAGGATCAAACGTTACGTGGTTTTACTTCTTTGATGCCTTTGATGGGGGGCTCATCCATTTGGCATTTCATGTTTCAGTACTACAAGTCTACAAGAGGGCGGGCTCGTGCAAATTCGACACTTCTTGTAAGTTTCACCATCCAAAGCAGGGGATTGGTCCTTTAGCGCCTGCAGCGCTCAATTACCATGGATACCCTTTACGCCCGGTTCATGTAGCAATCCACTTTTGAAAACGAGGTGCTCATTCTCTTCTAAAGATGTGTTTGATCGGTTTATCTCAGGGTGCAAAGGAGTGTGCATGTTATACAAAGACGGGGCAATGCAAATTTGGCGCAGCTTGTAAATTAAATCACCCACAACGGGCTGGCATCCTAATCCCAACCCCTGTGGCTCTTGACCAATCTCAGATCACACCTGTTCATGCTACGATGGTCGCATCGGCAGTCTATCCACATGTACCATCCCCATCGATGTATCCATCTCAACAATACCCACTTGTAGTCTCTAGGGCTTCTCTGTATTCTTCATAAGGTCCGGTTACTTATGGTCCTGTGATGTTTCCTCCCGGCGTGGTTCCTTATCCTGGATGGAGCCCTTACCAGGTTTCCAAAGGATTTGCATTTTTAGTGTTTCCAATTCTAATATTTTTCGGGGAAGTAGCTCCTATGGAGTATTTGCATGGCATCTTGGATGATGACTCGTGTGATGATAAACATGCTCATGCTGTTGCCTCTCCTAGCAGTCAGCCTTCTTTGGCATCAACATCTGCATACGGCCCAACACAATACCCTCAATCGGTTTCTCGACAATTACTTGGACTGTCCGACCTTCTGCTTCCTCTTCTGGTGCGTCAAGTGGTGTCCAACAAGAACCATTGCTCCCAGAAAGACCAGGTCAACCTTATTGTCAGCATTATTTGATAACATGATACTGTAAATATGGATCATCGGACAAATACCATCACCCATCAGATGTCGCTGCGCGTGAGGCTGTCGTTCGTTGTGCTTAGCCCAGTGGGACGGCCGTCACGTCCTGTAAGAATCTTCGCATTGCCCTGCCTGCTGCTCTGTGATCTGTGTCCCCTATCTCTTTGCGGTAAATGTTTCTTTCTTGCTGGTTTCGATGTTCTGACACTCTTGAGTAACATTGTTTATATCGCCCTCCAGACTTATTGCAATTGTTGGAAAACAATCGATATTATAACTCCATGTCCTTTTCTTCCGGGCGTTCTCGACGAAGATGCTTTTCCAATCTGGCAATTGCAAGTTGCATGCCTGCAACAAGACTCTTATGCATTATGGAGACATCAAGCCGGAGTTGGAGTTAAAGTCTGTTTGGCGATGTCATGTATTAGTATTAGGAACTTACCTTAGTTGCCGAGAGCAACTGTTGTAAACAATCTAATTTATGGGCGGGGGGCTTATCTGGCTCGAGGACCTCTCTTGGTTGTTAGCAACAATTCTTCTGACGTGTTTTCTATGTGGGATATGTGGCTGCGCAAACTACTGATATAGAAGGTGGACCGTGTTTTGCTATATTATTGATGTCAATTGTTTGCCGAAGTGTGAAATTTCTTTACATTGAGCATTTTCGGATTTCCATGTTTCGGATCTCTATCTCCAATCTCTGTTTCGGAATGTCAAAACAAGGTGGTGAAAACCAACACAATCTTGGTGGGAAGAAATCCCTTTTGTCTGAGGGGTGGGGCTAATCTTGACCCTTGATCAAAGTTAATTGCATATTAAGTGACGGAAGTGAAGTACACCAACAAGGCTGGTCCGATTGTCAGGACGAGGACCAGCACTGTGCTGAGTGAGTTCTCGCTGCTGCAAGAGTCTTCTTCCCTTAAGCAAAAATGTCCGGACTTGGAATAGTGTATAAACTCGTCTTCTAAATCCGAAGTGGGTTCATAGTTCTCTGAATGCAATGGAATTGGGCACTTATCCATGGGGGTTACTTCATTTTAGTTCGCCGACTTTACGAACATAGTTTGGCTTGGATCTGATAAACAAGTTTCGAAAATAATAATAATATTATTAAGAATATGTAGAAGCTAAGAACATGTTAAGAAAAAAAATGGAGTATGTAAGGTTTACATATGCACATTATCTAAAATAGTTTCGCCCTTAATTCCATTATCTCGACGGTTGTGATTTTAATCTAACCATTGACCTACATGCTTTGTACTCTTCCCTCCTCTTAACCCCAACACCTCACACCACCAGACACGAACACATTCTCCCACCTTCCGATAGAGTAAAATCCATGAATTCAACTCTCCCCGGGGCATCTCATGTCGGTAAGTACCGAAGTCCCCGGTTCACTATCTATCTCTTCGACGTCTAAATCCGTCATGCTTCGTCATTAGGCGTCGTAGGGAGAGCCGCCTTCGACTCATCCTCCTCTCAAATCCTCTTGTCTCGGAGGGAATGCTCAAGGTGGACGAAATGGTGCATCTACTGTGGACCACAAATATGGTTGTCCTCACGCATGTCCGGTAGCTGAAGATTTTAGGATAAAGGTAAGGTTTCAATGGTATCAGAGTCAGATGTCGATACCATGTAAGAATTTTGAGGTAATGAGGCACAACTGCAGTCACAATGTTCTTTTCCTACTCCAACCGATCTTCACCCAACTAAATCACAATCTTCGCTCAACCAAATATCGATATTCACCAAACCAAATCCCGATCTTCGCTCAACAAAATCCCGATCTTCGCCCAATCTTCATCCTTAAATACTCCGGCGTGGTGTTAAAGGATTTTGACTAAGATCAAGGATGATGATTGTTGAGGTTTCAATCTAGTTTCTTTTCATTTATATTAGTGGTGTTGTATTGTGCTGAAGATGAATCCATTGGATTTTCTTGCAGGTTTTTGGTGATCCTCGCGTGAGTGCAGGCAATTCCTTGGCGGTCTCTACAAGAGGGTGGAAATGAAAATGGACCAACTTTTGTTGTTAGGCCCGGCCGACGAATACCTCCAAGCGTATGTCTTGGCCGACGAATCTCGTTCGGCCCGGCCCACCCGACGTTCGACCCAGCCCTCCAAGACATGCTGGCTTTAGGCCTGACCCAAGAACATTACCTGCCCGGCCCACAAAGAAATGCCGGTTTTCGGCCTGGCCCAAGAACAAATTCCGGCCTTTGCGCTGGCCCTCCAAGAAATGCCGGCTTTTGGCCCGGCCCAAGAACAATTCCAGGCCTCCACCCCGGCCCATGAAGAAACCCTGGCAGCCCAAGAAGCCTTCTCGGCCCATTGCCAAGAACCCCGGATCTACATATATAACAACACAGATTAAAACTACTACAACAAAAGTCATCAACTTGAAATCTCTATCTAATTTGTTCATCATCACTTGATTTGCACTTTGTTCCAGCTGATAGGATGACTATAACATCTTATACTTGATCACCTCAGCCTCAAGATGCTTGAATACATCTTCCATTGCATATTTCGTCTTCTGCATCATCTGAAGCTTACCTTAACATCTTTTCATACTCAACAAGGTGCGATATTACTTTTTTGGGGGTATAACTTCGTCTCCCCAGATTACTTCTACTCCAAGAGGTATGCAATACAGCTTGCAGCCTATGTTTGCACATTCTTTCATTATTAATAGAGCCGAAATTTTCCGAGACTGTGTCCGTTTCAAAGCTCTCGCTACAACTCATAATTATCAACCTGTACATTTAACAATTAACATTAATAACACCTATACATACTATAGTATCAGTTCGTAATCATAAACTCGATACCATACAAATAACAAATTCAGAAAACCCGACCAAAAAAGGTTTACATAATCAAGAAACAGACATAAACCACACAAACAAGCCATTCAGAAAACACAACCCAAGAACCCAAACAGAATCAACAAACAAACACATACAATACAATCGATAGGCATAACAAAGAAGGAATCAAGGAATAGGAACAAAAAAACAAGGAAAGGATGAACAAACCCTAACCTAAGAAAGGAGGAACAAGTCCTCAGTCCTAGATCAATTCCGCCGAAGAACCCAAACCTTAACCCCATTCTTGATTTATTTCATTGATTGTTGTGCACGTAGAATAAAAAAGTTACATTGAAAACACCTAAAAGACACATTAGACCACGTAGGCAAAACATAATAGACATTAGAGATGTATCCGCTATTCATAACTACCGTTACGAATAAAGCCTAATTGAAAAATAAAATTGAAATAAAATTAAATTAAAATATTATTTTAAATAATATTTCAAAACGCAAAGTTTAGAGTTTACGTAGTACGGCCAGTCTCAATGGCTTTCTCCGTCGTTGACTGTTTGACGCTCATTCGGCTTCGACGGCGGGAACACTTCAAGCCGCCCTTCTTCTCGCGCCGTTATCCTCCTCCTCCGCAAGAACATCGTCTCGGATTCCTCCTCGCGGTGTCTCCATGGGATTCCCGGCGATTGGCACCCGACGATTATGTTCTCGCCAGCCCAAACCGGGGGAGAAACCCTCGATTTCAACCCCAATCATGGCGTCCTTCAGGTTGTCGTAGTATCTTTCCTTCGTAGCGCGTCATATAGCTGAGAAACTAGGAGGATGAGTGCGTGCGAGTGGAATTTATCGGTTGTTATATGGAGGCCATTTTTATATATATTTTTTTAAAACTCAGGTTGAAGGAGATGACGAGGGAAAGAGTTTCTCAGCCAAACTGGAGAAGTCACTTATTAGTTTCGCTTCGGAGAATTTCTTGCCATTAGGTCCTCTCCTCTTTTTGATTGTGATTCTTCATACATTTTTCATTGAACGAGTAAGAACTTGCTGTGGTTTCGCCAGCAATGATTGTTCATCGAAAGGCTATGCTCAATGGGCTATTGTGCTGTGGTCTTTCCTGGGTCGATATTCATCGAGCTTTAGGACTAATGACATAGTCTTCATGAATCCAGGCGTCATTTTGCTGCACTGTACCGCCCTTTTTTTCGCATCTGCAGTAGAATTAGTTTGCTACTTCGGATGATACTGCAAAAAGTCATCAGGAGAGTTGAGTTCCTTGTATGTTGATATGCCATGGGTTATTTTGTGGAAGTTATGCTTCTGGATTTTGTTTTCTGCCATATTGTGGTTAGTTAAATGTATTCACATTCGACTGTGGCTGGTTTGTGTAGATGTTAATATGCCCCATTATGTTTTCTACTTTCAATACCATTTCTTATATGCCTGCAAAGTTTAATCGAGTCCACATCTGGGCTTTTATTTCAGTTCTGTGAAAAATATGTTCATGCCTATGATAAACTGACCTAGTTTTCACGCTTGAACAGCTTTGATCAGCAGAGTTGTGCTGGGACTTGTGAATCCGAACCCTGGTTGTCTAGCCGATAAGTTCTACCTGTCGAAGTTTAGTACCTTTTCCATATTCATCATATCAGGTGATAATTTTGAAAATTTCCCTAAGAATTATTTGTCAATCTTCATTTTCTGATTAGGTTTTACAATCTGTTAGGGTTAACTCTGAGAAGTGGAGAGATTGGCACATCCATCGATGCTTGGCCTGTGGGATTGTTTGGCCTTGTAGGGCTTTGTTTTCCTTTCTAAGGTCTAATGCCTTTTGTTGATTAAAATCTGTACATGTTCTTGTTGCTTTGAGTGATTCGTCCCTTTGCTTGAAGCTTTTGCAGTGACATATCTATCCTATTGACTATTTGCTTGCCCTACAATCTACTTCAATATGGTTATCGTTCCCACTGATTTTGTCTCATCTGCACAGGGTTCCATCTTACTGTTCACCCCCTATTTTTCTAAGATAATCATGCAAATTCAGCTTCAGCCACAGGAATTCGTAACAGGTTTACTTCTGTGAAGTATAATTCCTGCATGGCACACTCCTTAGTTTCTTCCAGCAATCTAATTTAGACAAGGAATTCTAGCAATAGATGTAGCTAATATCGCTGCTCTTGCCAGTGTTGAAATAAGGAGAAAACGTAAAATATTTTTAGAAAATACCAAGGGATGATGTAAATTGGCGATGCTTGATTAACAGTTGGAAAGAAAAGCTGTGTGCTCTGCCTTGGTTTCTTTATGATGTATGATGAAGAACAGTCTCTTATTCAATTTTATGATACAGTCAAATATATTTATCTAATACCTGCAGGTCTGGCCATGTTTAACTGTATGCCTACTACATTATCAAGTGGAGTAGCACTTACTCAGGCATGCTTAATGTTTTATTTTGTTAGATTCCAGTTGGGGTTATGTGTATAGTGGTCACTGAAGATCCCTTGAATGCAGCTAGCTGGAGGGAATTCTGCTCTTGCTCTTGCAATGACAGTGCCATCCAATATGTTAGGAATCTTGATTGTAAGTCGCAACTTCATATATCCTTAGTTGTGAAAATGAAGCAGAATGTCTATCCACTTACTCTGCGGGCCCCATTTCTGTATCTATATGGTGCTGCTTCTTTCTATCGATTCCATGCTAATATACCTTTACTGTTCTCCTCTTTGTTCGAAGGACTAGTGTTTCTGCTGCAACTTCATACTCGTCATCTTTATCTGAACTTTTAACCTTTGCACGATTCAACCAAGAATTGTGTTACCTTGCCTGTTCAATGAACCAAGGAAGTTTCTATGTTCTTAGATCCCATTTTCTATAGCCAAATTCATTGCACCGGGAGTTGGTGTATCGGTCCCAACTGAGCAACTGTTCAAAAGCCTCGTTCTTACACTTCTAGTTCCATTGATATTGGGAAAGGTACATTTCTAGTCTATTAGAGAAAAGTTGCCTTGTTAATACAAAGGAGTAATGATGTTCTTATGTTAATCTGCAGGTATTTCGAGAATCTGTTAAAGATTGGTATCTCATGTCAAAGATGCATTTTGGTGTTTGTAATCTTATGGATGCCAAATCCCTTTGACACTGCTAGGTAAGAAGATAAAATTCTAAGTGGATTCAATTGGTTGCAGGTGTGGCTGACTTTGTCGACGAAAACCAGAAGCTATTTTCTAAGATCAGCGCGGTCTGTTTGTCCCTGGTAAGAACTTTCTGGTCGGAGACTATTTTCCATTATCTAAGATAAAGTTACTTCTTCAAGAACTGTGATAGTTGTCCGGTTGTTGTTTCTGGTGATGAAAACTTTTAATTGCTATTTCTCAGGTCCCATGGATGCAAATAAGCAGATCAAGGTCGCTTTTGTTAATGGTGAAACCATCCATATTTCTCATTGCTGTTGGAATGGGAATGTACACGTTCTTCGTGCTTGTCTCACTGGATCATTCTTTTTAATGCTCTCTTATTCCTGTTGTGGCTGTTTTTTTTTTTCTTGAAGAATGATTGTGACCGCAGAGCATCAGCTGACTTAATTGGTCACTTTTTTGCAGAGGCTTGCTGAAAGGTCCTACCGCTTAGCAGATTAAGGAAATACAGTCGAATTTTCTTTAATATTGAAAAGAAACATTTAGGGAAGTTTTTATAATCCATTAATATATATAAAATTGTATCTCCTAATTGTACGACTAAAATGTAAACGCATGGAAGCCCGGTATTAACCTGCAAAACACTTTACACGTTAGTCAAATAAGACTAAGTACGACTATATTATCCTTTTCGTAACCCTTTTCGTCACTGAACCTTTCCTAAATTCACCGAGTTAATTCATTCTAGACCGTTACCCTTCCTCATCGAGTTAACTCATGCGAAGAATACTCTCCCTACTTGTGGACACACCTTCGGTGCTCTCATTCCCAACTTCCAAAAGTGTTCTCGAGACTTTCCCGTCTTGCCGACCTTTCCATGAATTTATCCCCGTAATTTCTGAACTAAATCCCGTCCGAACGTATTACTTGCAACCCTCATTCGTCCCGCCATTCCAGCTCTAATTTCAAACCAATTCAACTGGCCATGAAGGCTCCTTCATATGCATTCCAAGACGCTAAACCACCCGATACTCATGCCACGGGTACATGCACTCGACCACTCTCGAACACACCGTCACATGTCCTCCCCACTGTGACCGTCACCACCTCACTGCCCATTATATAGGGTCCATCTCCTTCTCACCAACCGTCCTTATTAGGACTTCGACCATGAGCATTTCCTACCCATGAACATAACAAATACTCGGAACACTCACTTATCAATCATCTCCGATGGTTTGAATGGCTCATTAGCCTAATTTACGCCATGACCGAGGTTCCTCCTATCAACCCGAAAGAATACCTCATCGATAATCGGAGACCGAATGAATCACCCTCATTCTTCGAGGGGAAACCGGTCATTCCTCATTCGTAAGGGCCGAGAACCCTCCCTTAAGTTCCAAGGGTTGAAATTCCCTTCCCTTCCAACCAACACACCCACAACACTACACATGCATCAACAAACTTCCGCATGCATGATACATCTAAGGTGATGGACTTTTTTATGGCTAATAAGGAACACAAGAGAAGAGGGAACAAAGGGTTGTACCTTGTGCTTGTGTCCCCGCCCAATTCCATCAGCTCCCTCCTCCTTCGCAATACTTCGCCTCGAGGCAACTTTGCTTGAAAATCCGTCTTGGTCGCACCTCCCTTTCTCCTTCTGTCCCCGGGTGTGAGAAGGTAGTGTCTCCGTATTAATTTCTTCCTTTTCTCCCCCTCCCCTCTCCCCATCAAGATGGAATTGAACTTTATTTCTTTCCTTTCTCTTCTTCTTGTTCTCCACGTGTGACACAAGTGGGGAATATTATTTCTCCCGAGTCCACCCGTCCCCTCCTCATCTATTCTCGAGCACAGTCTTCCCACTTGAGAGACTGAAATTGATTCAAGGGCCCAATTTCAATCCTTAGTCAAATGGTCAATTCAAATCAACGGTGGATAATGTCTTCTTCTTTTTTTTTCCTCTCTCAAGTGAATTAAAGAAAGGTACTAGGGAATCATCGAAAGATAACCAAATTCTTTTCATTCTCATGTAATTTTTTTCAAGTGTACGTTTAATGTTATGGGAGGGAGAAAATTCTCTTATGCCCTCCCACTTCGGGAGTCCTTTCAACGTGGTGCAATCTAGTATTCTCTCCGTACTTAGAATTTCGATCCGTATGCTTATTCGTTACGCGCCGTCCACGCATTGGTTCTATAAATATGCATTCTAGAGCGTCTGAGAGTTTCCACGTTCACATCTCATTCGTTCAAGTGCTCATGAGTACATATATTTCGTTCCATCGTGAACGTACATTCGCAATACATGTTCGAGCACTCTCAAGGGTCTTATTTGCATATATATCTGTACATATATATATTTATTGATAGAGGTTCGGGATGTTACACTGGCACCAGCTCCTTTGTGTATATATTCACAAGCCCTCTACCTCATTTGGGGAGGCGAATCGAATAGAGAAATTCTCTCTCAAAAACTATGAGTAAGAAATCTCTGAATCGCTCTCCGAATACCTTAAGGAGCCAAGAGTAAGGTGGTTAGAATTAATCAACATTGGTTAAGACTAACGGAAGGTCGGATCGAAAGATCAAGAACCTTGCAGGGAGTATAGCCTTGGGCTGAAACCTTGGATGAGGAGTGTCTATATAAGACCCTCAGTGTAAGGGCATTGGAATGACACAGAAGAGCCTCTCCGGTTTGCGAATTAGTTCGCTGAATTCTCTAGTTTGAGAATTGTGCTACTCTTGGATCTCCGTTGGTGCGGAAGCCTGGTGAACCCTCTGAGCAACTCACTGGATTAAGGTATGATAAACTTTCCGCTGTGTAGTTTATGATAATCTTCGCGATCTAATAAGGTCTTGAAGGTTGGTGCAAAGGCACGACAGTTGCTAAAGCACGAGTCTTATGACTGATTGTCCAAATCCCGAACTCCTACATTTGGATCACGGTGTGGGTAAGGATTCTGCTACGGGACTTCTAAACACGGTAGTAGATCGATTGGCAAGTATCTCAGCGCAAATCCAGCAGCTGACTGAACTTGTGGATAGATATTCTAAGAAATTGGAAGAGCTGACTCTTTTGCAGAGTGAATTCGAGGAGTATTTCCTTGAAGGTAAATCCAATCTTGGGTTTGCGGCAAGTTCGAGATACTCAAACGAGTATTCGAGGTTGGCAGAATGCCGACGACAGAGACAACAAAGAAAATCTTCTTAAGTCCGATTCTTGTAATTGTTTATTGGTATCAGAGCCGCTTAAGAAAAATTAATTTTCTGATTGTCTGAGGAAATCTCAGGAGCTTTGAAAAAAGGGGGATAATTTTGAAATAGGTCGAAAGTACAGGTTAACAGGAGATACAGTTTAAACTCCAGGATAAATCGGAAAAAAGGAGTAAAGTTGAAGATATATTAGATAATTAAGCCTAAAAAAAGGGGGAAAAACACCTGATATCAGAGAACATATAATATATAATGATTCCACGGGTTATTATTTTCTAGTAGTATCATGTGTTTGTTTTGCTCGAGACTAGCAAAATCTAGGTTTGGGGGTGTGATAACTTGTTATAAATAATATATATATTCATCCCTTTAATGCGCAATATTGGCCTAAATCTTTGAGGTATAAGGTAATATATGAGTATATTACTTAAATTGAGGTACTGTGGGTAATTTTATTAATTTTGTAGGTAAATTCGAAAGAAAAAAGGACTGATGAAGTTTTGCAGAAAGTTGGTGCTACTGCTCTACTGGGTCAGAAAGTGCTCAGATAGTTGGTGTAGCTGCACTAGAAATGTTGCAGCCGCACAGGACAGAAATTGGACAGAATGTGTGGAGCACCTGCACCAGATTTTCGTGCAGCTGCACGTACGGACACGAGGAAATATTTTATTTCCTATATTCTCTCTACCTTCGAGATTTTGTAGATATCCTAAGGTTGCAACCCCTGGAGGCATAAAAGGATGACTTGCTTGAGGGAGAGGGGTGTATCGGGAACGAGAGATCACGTCGGGCCGCAAACGAAGACATTCGACAAAGCTTCGAGCAATGTTTATGATGTTTTTCATTTCTTTAGTTTTGTGTTTAATTATTTTCAGCATGAACAAAATCTCTTTTCTAGGAATATGATGAACTCGGTTGTGGAGTTACTTTCTTAGTGAATTCCTTTGAGCTATCTCGTTTTGTGTTTTTTTTTTGTTTACTTCACTTATTCTTAATGCTTGCGTGCGTATGGCCAACGTTCGTATTGATCGCTTGTGCTTGAGTGAGCTCGAGAGAGGATCTTAAGAGAAGAAGTAGTGGTGAAAGTAGGTCTGCTTCCATCGTCGCGGTAGGAAGACGCTATCACCACGGTGGTCGGAAACTTCCGCGGTTGTTGCAGCCGGTGCATTCAGTCGCGTTGAAGGCCATCTCGTTTGCTGTTGCCGTTGCCACCTCCAGTCATGGTCGACGACCACCGGGTTTGAGTTGGAAACGAGGGGGAGGCTTCCGCAAGGTTATTGAACCTACCTTGGGACTCGTTAAGGAAGATCGAGATGTTAGAGGTGTTGGACATTTTAATGTCAATGGTGAACATAATACTTGGTATGCCCACACCAGATTTCAGTGCAGCCACATCGAAGAGTTCTTTGTGAACAAAAGGATTGATGTGGCCACACCATATTTCGGTGTGGCCACACGAGGGTATATGTCGTTCACAGGAACAATGGTGTGGCCACACCAGGGCGTCACTTGTTCACAGAAACATTAGCGTGGCCATAAAAGATTTCAGTGTGGCCACACCGACTAGCAAACTCATTGACAATAAAATAGTTTGTATAGATCGCATTGTGGAATGAATGAAGTGTTATTTGAATGGTTGTATATATTCATAGAAAACAACCAAATATAACTATTGGAAGTTGGAGACGGTTATCATTGAGGGAACACAACCCTTGATCTTTGAAGTTCGCATCCTTTGACGAACAACTATGATTCTTTATTTTTCAAGGAGTTTCTTCATGACGAAACATATTCTCTTGTTTAGACAAGAATCTTCGTGAAATGACATGTCTCTTCCTAATGTCTCCATATCTATTTAAGACATAATACTTGTGGAGAAATGGATTATCTTGCTTCAAAAGTATCTAAAAACCATCTTCCTATTGAGATTTCTTGTTGGAACACTCGGTTTTGCCGAATCGCGTGTTAGTGATCTTCATTACTCCTGGTGGGATTTCGTGCTACTTCCCCAGCTAAAACTTCATAGTAGGGGCGAATAATTCCTTAAAGAGAGTGCACTTGCGCGAAGAATGTCTTTGCTAACATTGGTTTGTCTAAATCGCGTCTGCTCTCTTCGTTTGAATTTTAAACTTTTCCATCGGTTCGTGAAAAAGTTTTCCCAACAAGAGGAGGAGTCGTGAGTAAGGGTTGTCAAATGGAAGAAGTTTTTTCTTTTTCTCCTAGGGGATGCTTCCAGGATGTTGGCCAAGTGTCTGTAATTGGGAATTGTTGCAAAATATTCCCGTTCCTTACGCCTTGCGACAATCATATCCACGTTTTTTTTATTGATATCTGCTTATGATCGATTCACAATGCTCACCCAAGGACGTTGTAATCTGTAAGATCTTCCTCGGAGAACATCTAGAGCATTAGTTCCTTTGTCCATCAGGTCGTCCAGCTTAGTTAGAACTCCAAAAGTCCTGTCACCAGAGGAATCCACATCTCTATCAAGCTTGATGGCATTGGATGTGGCAATATCTTGATTAGCAGGAGAAATTGCCAGTATGATGCCAGTTAGGATTGATTATCCACGTAAGATGGAACCATGGTCTCGATGTCTTGCACAATACTTTCGTGGATTTTAATTAAAGGGGCTTGAGATTGCCAGGTGGCCGCCTTGGAGGTCGTACCCCCCTACTCCCCTGAGAAAGTCGTTGGAGGGAATTGACACCCCCTCCGCCAGCTATCATACGAAACATTTGTATTATTAGGATGCCCTCTGTATGTGTCTGGCCTTCTCCTACTGCTCGGTAAATGGTACGGAGGCGAGATTGTTAGAAAAAGATAAAGTTGAGAATAAAATTAAAAAAATTAAAATGAATTTGTAATTAAATAAAAGTAAAAATAGGAAATGGGTTTAAGATAGGCTTTGTCCTATATTTATGGGTTTAGACTATTTTATTTTGGACTGTGCTTATGTAATGGGCTAAGAAATAATGATTTATGACCCGTAGAATAATTTGAGATATTATAGTTTACTCGTCCTTGTGAGAGAAATTGGAAAAATTTTCTCACAAAGATATCATAAATACCTCAAATTATGCTACGGAATCTTCTTAACCGATATCCATCCTGAGTTCTCATCGAGAAAATCATTAGCAGTGACTATGACTACATAAGACACAGGGTAATAAAGCATGTATGATTATGATGCACATGCATGTAATGTTTCATTTTAATGATTTCTCTCTAAAAACTTGCTTCTGAATGAAATGGAGAAGGGTTTCTTGACTTCTCTTGTGGTTTACTCTTGTTTCTGAAAGCCTCCTCGGTTGTACTTCAAAATTCCTTTGACTTGGATATTCATGTACCAGTCGAAAGAGTCTTTGTTTGAGCTGTAATATGGTTTTGGCGTAAGGCCATTTTATCGAGGCTTTAAGTTCGTGTTTTTAAAAAACGAGTCTAAGGACCTCATCGGAAACAACTGACTATAGAGATTTCACCGTTCAAGCAAATTCTCCATCTCATAACACCTCGCCAGCTAAGGCGTTTCATTGGGGATGAATAGTTTGCTCACTATTAAGTGTTGATGATTCGCTTCGGGGAATGCTTTCTCTTGACTTATTAAAAAAATGACACCTTTTGCTTTTGCGACCGTCAATGCCGGTCCTGGTGCTTTATTTTGCTCTTTCGACTTTCATCTTGCGCTTGGCTTTTGAAGCTTTGGTCTTTGGGCTGATTCTGCTTTTTCTTTGTTGAATCGTAGAGATTTGCCATGCTTTCTTTCTCTTGTTAATATGTTGATCCTCTTTTGGAGATGTTTTGGGCTCCTTGAGGATTTGTATGTCTTGAAGAGTATGGTTGGAGAAATTTCATCCTTGAGGAAGACTTAACTGGCAGGCTTGACCGTTGATGGTACCTCTTCGCTTGAACCTTAAGGAAGTGTTATTTCTATGATTCATCGCTTTCGGTTTCTGACTACTGGATCTCCATTAACCTAAATGTGAGGCGGTCCTTAGACTCGATAGGAGTAGTGTATGTACAAACTTCTACTTTAACACACAGGGGCTAGCAATGGTTGATGTTTCGTGTTTGGGTAGAGAAGAAATACTCGATCACATCCCAATTTGAGCATCTTTTGTCGAAGGATCTGTCATCCGCCTGGACTTGTGTCTGAATCCTCATAGTGTTTGCAATGATCTCTCTGGGTAAGTGTTAAGGAATGGGTTTGCTTTCTCCACTCTCGTCTACAAGCATTCTTATTGTAAAAAAAATGTCTTTTCAAACTGTATGCAAATGGGCACACGAATGCTTAAGGAATGAATATGTTTAGGTACGCAAACCTCTTTGGAGATGTAAACAAAGCTCGGATAGACAAGAAAGATGTTCGAGGCCACCTGGCATGGTCGTGATAATGGACAGTTTGCAGAGAGATCCAGAGGGGCAACTCCCTTCTACGAGATCATTAATTGAAATGAGTCCCTCAGGATTTGTTAACATAATCTCCTCTAGAGTTTCCTGAAATCTTGTTTTAGTGAACTGTGACTGTGGCAGAATCGGACAATCATGAAGCTCCTGTTTTGTCAAAGCAGGCGGCAGTCCCCGGTTTTATGAGTTCTGGCCACAGAGACAACGAAGATAAGCCTTAAATTGTAAAGTTATTTTTAATACAGAATGAAATCTTCGAGACGGGCCGTCTCGATCGTAATCAACTGCTTGTTTCAATGGTGATAGCAAATTGAGATGTTAAGGGATATCTTTGCTGCTCAGTTATTGCAGTTGTGGAATGCAAATCTTTGTCGTATGAAAGTGGTGCTTCTGATGAAACTAACGGGTGAGTATATAAAAGGTTGAACTTGGTGTACAGCCGTTGATGCCACTGTTCTAAAAAGTCGAACTGTTAGGTGAAAGCATTGCATACTATATATTTTCATTTTCATTACGCTCCACTCTGAATCTGGCTGGCGTCTTCGGCCATTTTAATGACTCCCCGACAATCCCCAGCCTCATGGTTTTGTTTCCGAATAGTTTACGACGTGGAATACCAGAAATCCAAATGATGCGCCCGAAGGACCCCCCCGGGCGGCAACGGAGAAATCTATAGGAGACGTGCCGTTCTTTTTATATGACCCCAAACTATTCCACAGGTCTCACGTCCCTTGCGTGTTTCGAAAAAACTCCTTTTCTTGGAACATCATGGGTTCGTCGCCTTATAGCATCGTCAGCGTCGTCCTTTTCCTCCTCCTCAGGGCTTTTTGCAGCTTCGTCGTAGCCTTTGACGGTAGGTTGCTGTCGAGGATCTGCAATGGAAACCAGTTCCAAACATGGAGCTCGTATGATTTTGCCTTTGTGAATGTAATGAATGACCTGAAATCAAACACGTCAGAGTCCCCCCTGTTGGACTACTATTGCCAGTACACAGTCAGGGCGCAGAAATTGACCTTGTATGGCCACGGAGTCTGCACCGAGAACCTCGATCCAAAGGATTGTCACGACTGCATTGACTACGCCGCTAAGGAAATGTTTGACGAGTGCACCCACAGCGAAGGGGCGCGGATCCAGCTCATGGACTGCCGACTCAGGTATGAGAAATACAAATTCAACAACGATGACTAACTCATTGCTGTCGCTGCCCGGGCACAGATTTATCCTTCCAATGAGCTTCTACTAATAATAAACACTGCCATCTTTTCCGGTGGCAGTTGTTAATTGTTATTTCTAAAAACTGTGGTATTAGGGTGTTTGTGTCGTCTTCAGCAAAGAAATCGCGAGATGTCACGATCATATGTGAAGAAAAGCCTGGTTTTAGACTGAATATAAGAAATTCAACCTTCAAGCACGGTACAAAATCGGGTTTGTCAATGACGAATCGGTTCGAGATGGTTATACCCGTCAGCAACGAACTCAAACCAAGATTGCATACTTTTCCAATTCAGAATTCATGTCATGCTAAGGAATACGCATCAGAAACTGTTAAAATTTCCATGATCGAATATTGGTATGGACATTGTAAACTGCAGCATCAGTTGTTCCCAAAAAGTGGCAAAGGAAACAATATCTCAATTGGATAAATCAAGAATCAAACTACTATGCATGGAACTAGAGATGCCCATCCTGAGCTTCTCGGTTATCGTCATCGGAACCGTACCCGGAGTTTCATCGACTCTGGATCTGTGAAAGAACGCCTGACTCACCTGTCATATGAGCAGAGCTGGTCCTGCCGGAGATTGCGGCCCGAAGGCTTGCCCCAGCCCATTCAGTTTTACAATAATCAATCTACGTTATAATAATATGCTCTAAAAGTAACGAATTTTCAGAATATGGATGATGAGGATACAGTTCTTCGTTCTCACAATTAAAAACGAGGGATCCAAAACAACGGTTCGTTGTTAATATTGGGATAAGACTCTCTCTTCCTCGACTAGACCAGATATATGTGCATAAAACTTTAAGCAAATTTCAGTTTTCTGCCGACCACCGAGTCCCTAAAAGATGTTGCCTTAGGACTTTCGGCCATCTGATTTTGAATTAAAATTCGTCGCAGTTTCGGTGCCTTTTTCGTATCTGGCCATCCCCGGTCATCTGGTTTTATTTGGAAGAATTTATGAAATCTCGTAGAAATCTATAGGAGACGCGGCCACGAACTATTCTGCAGATTTGACTGTGTCCCTTGCGTGATTCGAACGCCTCGTTCTGGAACATCATGGGTTCCTCCGTGACCGAATAAAATTGTCAATGTCCTAGTGTTCCTACTCCTCCTCCTGGCTTCTCGAAGCGGTGTACTGACCTTTGACCGCAATTTGCTGTTGAGGATCTGCAACAGAAATCTTTTCAGTGTAGGGAGCCAATATGATTACGTGTACTATGTACTGATCGACCTGATCTCGCACACGTTGGAGTACCACGACCTGGTGTACTATTACCAGGACACACAAGTCTTTATGGAGAGAGATGTCACCTTGTATGGTCCCGGGGTCAGCACCGCAAACCTCCATCCACGAGACTGCAATCACTGCATATCATATGCCACTTTGTAAATCTTTAAGGAGTGTGCTGCCAGCAAAGGGGCCCAGATGCCAGGCCTGGCTCGGACATCTCCTACTCGTGTTCTGCTCAAGTAGAAGCTTATCGGACCTGAGACTGAGCTCGAGCCTGACCGAATTCTATTTAGTCGAGTACGGGCTGCCCGGCCAAAAACTTTTGGCCCTAAGCTTGGGTACTACCCTCTTCTTCATATATTTGATAATTTTTTATAAAATTTGTCGGAGCCGAGTCGGATGACTTGACAGATTAGTAAGTGGGTCTGAGTTTAGCCGTCAAAGATTAAAGTTTGAGCTCGAACTCGCCAAAATTTATTTATCAAGTCAGGCACCGCAGTTTGCAAGCCCTGACTCATTAACATCCCTGCCAAGATTAAGCTCATAGACAGCCGTCTCTCAGGAGTAAGCAGGTAAAATCTTACGAATCCTACAAATATTGTATGTTTCAAGCAGTTGATCCGACAACGTTGGAATTCGTAATATTTATTTTTTCCAAAGACATATTCATGGAATTGGTATATACAGATGTCAGCAGGTGTTAATATATTAAGATTATTAAAACACATTGACTTGGGGGTTAGTCGGAGGTGGGGATGCCAGTAATCTCTGTTGCTGCGTTCCGAGCATCTCTGAACTAACCAGCGGCAACCGATAACGTCGAGCAGTTCCAGAGAGTCGGGGAGATCATCCCCCGGAAGTCCCTCGTCTTCTCACAGTCAAAGGATACGCAACCCTTGGAGGGATGTGGAGTCCGCCAGCCAGCCTCTCCATCTTATCCATCTCAAAGCGAACTATGGAGGGAGAGAACTGTCAACCCCGGGAATTGTGGTCAGTGGCAGAAGAAGATGGAAGCAGACCATTTCATTCCCGAAGACTTTGCTTCCCCCGAATGGTCAATCCTCGCAAGCCAGTTAACCCTGAAATGCACCACTCCTCGAATGGCCGATTCAGATTGCCACACTTCATTATGCAGAGGATCTCCAAATTTGGAGGTAAACCTCTTCTCAGCAAGCTCTTGATGCCGTCGCAGTTCCAAAACTCCTCTGCTTTGATGGATGTGAATTTATGCATGTCATCAGGCAAAGTCTTCAGTTTCGGGCACCCAACAAGCTTAAAACTCAATAAGGTGAGAGGGACAGCTGGGAGGCAGTCGATCTCTAATGCTTCACAACCCCGGAAACAAAGCTCGGATAGACAAGAAAGACGTTCCAGGCCACCTGGCATGGTCGTGATAATGGACAGTTTGCAGAGAGATCCAGAGGGGCAACTCCCTTCTACGAGATCATTAATTGAAATGAGTCCCTCAGGATTTGTTAACGTAATCTCCTCTAGAGTTTCCTGAAATCTTGTTTTAGTGAACTGTGACTGTGGCAGAATCGGACAATCGTGAAGCTCCTGTTTTGTCAAAGCAGGCGGCAGTCCCCGGTTTTATGAGTTCTGGCCACAGAGACAACGAAGATAAGCCTTAAATTGTAAAGTTATTTTTAATACAGAATGAAATCTTCGAGACGGGCCGTCTCGATCGTAATCAACTGCTTGTTTCAATGGTGATAGCAACTTGAGATGTTAAGGGATATCTTTGCTGCTCAGTTATTGCAGTTGTGGAATGCAAATCTTTGTCGTATGAAAGTGGTGCTTCTGATGAAACTAACGGGTGAGTATATGAAAGGTTGAACTTGGTGTACAGCCGTTGATGCCACTGTTCTAAAAAGTCGAACTGTTAGGTGAAAGCATTGCATACTATATATTTTCATTTTCGTTACGCTCCACTCTGAATCTGGCTGGCGTCTTCGGCCATTTTAATGACTCCCCGACAATCCCCAGCCTCATAGTTTTGTTTCCGAATAGTTTGCGACGTGGAATACCAGAAATCCAAATGATGCGCCCGAAGGACCCCCCCGGGCGGCAACGGAGAAATCTATAGGAGACGTGCCGTTCTTTTTATATGACCCCAAACTATTCCACAGGTCTCACGTCCCTTGCGTGTTTCGAAAAAACTCCTTTTCTTGGAACATCATGGGTTCGTCGCCTTATAGCATCGTCAGCGTCGTCCTTTTCCTCCTCCTCGGGGCTTTTTGCAGCTTTGTCGTAGCCTTTGACGGCAAGTTGCTGTCGAGGATCTGCAATGGAAACCAGTTCCAAACATGGAGCTCGTATGATTTTGCCTTTGTGAATGTAATGAATGACCTGAAATCAAACACGTCAGAGTCCCCCCTGTTGGACTACTATTGCCAGTACACAGTCAGGGCGCAGAAATTGACCTTGTATGGCCACGGAGTCAGTGGTGCTTCTGATGAAACTAACGGGTGAGTATATAAAAGGATGAACTTGGTGTACAGCCGTTGATGCCACTGTTCTAAAAAGTCGAACTGTTAGGTGAAAGCATTGCATACTATATATTTTCATTTTCATTACGCTCCACTCTGAATCTGGCTGGCGTCTTCGGCCATTTTAATGACTCCCCGACAATCCCCAGCCTCATAGTTTTGTTTCCGAATAGTTTACGACGTGGAATACCAGAAATCCAAATGATGCGCCCGAAGGACCCCCCCGGGCGGCAACGGAGAAATCTATAGGAGACGTACCGTTCTTTTTATATGACCCCAAACTATTCCACAGGTCTCACGTCCCTTGCGTGTTTCGAAAAAACTCCTTTTCTTGGAACATCATGGGTTCGTCGCCTTATAGCATCGTCAGCGTCGTCCTTTTCCTCCTCCTCGGGGCATTTTGCAGCTTCGTCGTAGCCTTTGACGGCAAGTTGCTGTCGAGGATCTGCAATGGAAACCAGTTCCCAACATGGAGCTCGTATGATTTTGCCTTTGTGAATGTAATGAATGACCTGAAATCAAACACGTCAGAGTCCCCCCTGTTGGACTACTATTGCCAGCACACAGTCTGGGCGCATAAATTGACCTTGTATGGCCACGGAGTCTGCACCGAGAACCTCGATCCAAAGGATTGTCACGACTGCATTGACTACGCCGCTAAGGAAATGTTTGACGAGTGCACCCACAGCGAAGGGGCGCGGATCCAGCTCATGGACTGCCGACTCAGGTATGAGAAATACAAATTCAACAACGATGACTAACTCATTGCTGTCGCTGCCCGGGCACAGACTTATCCTTCCAATGAGCTTCTACTAATAATAAACACTCCCATCTTTTCCGGTGGCAGTTGTTAATTGTTATTCCTAAAAACTGTGGTATTAGGGTGTTTGTGTCGACTTCAGCAAAGAAATCGCGAGATGTCACGATCATATGTGAAGAAAAGCCTGGTTTTAGACTGAATATAAGAAATTCAACCTTCAAGCACGGTACAAAATCGGGTTTGTCAATGACGAATCGGTTCGAGATGGTTATACCCGTCAGCAACGAACTCAAACCAAGATTGCATACTTTTCCAATTCAGAATTCATGTCATGCTAAGGAATACGCATCAGAAACTGTTAAAATTTCCATGATCGAATATTGGTATGGACATTGTAAACTGCAGCATCAGTTGTTCCCAAAAAGTGGCAAAGGAAACAATATCTCAATTGGATAAATCAAGAATCAAACTACTATGCATGGAACTAGAGATGCCCATCCTGAGCTTCTCGGTTATCGTCATCGGAACCGTACCCGGAGTTTCATCGACTCTGGATCCCGGAAAGAACGCCTGACTCACCTGTCATATGAGCAGAGCTGGTCCTGCCGGAGATTGCGGCCCGAAGGCTTGCCCCAGCCCATTCAGTTTTACAATAATCAATCTACGTTATAATAATATGCTCTAAAAGTAACGAATTTTCAGAATATGGATGATGAGGATACAGTTCTTCGTTCTCACAATTAAAAACGAGGGATCCAAAACAACGGTTCGTTGTTAATATTGGGATAAGACTCTCTCTTCCTTGACTAGACCAGATATATGTGCATAAAACTTTAAGCAAATTTCAGTTTTCTGCCGACCACCGAGTCCCTAAAACATGTTGCCTTAGGACTTTCGGCCATCTGATTTTGAATTAAAATTCGTCGCAGTTTCGGTGCCTTTTTCGTATCTGGCCATCCCCGGTCATCTGGTTTTGTTTGGAAGAATTTATGAAATCTCGTAGAAATCTATAGGAGACGCGGCCACGAACTATTCTGCAGATTTGACTGTGTCCCTTGCGTGATTCGAACGCCTCGTTCTGGAACATCATGGGTTCCTCCGTGACCGAATAAAATTGTCAATGTCCTAGTGTTCCTCCTCCTCCTCCTGGCTTCTCGAAGCGGTGTACTGACCTTTGAGCGCAATTTGCTGTTGAGGATCTGCAACAGAAATCTGTTCAGTGTAGGGAGCCAATATGATCACGTGTACTATGTATTGATCGACCTGATCTCGCACACGTTGGAGTACCACGACCTGGTGTACTATTACCAGGACACACAAGTCTTTATGGAGAGAGATGTCACCTTGTATGGTCACGGGGTCAGCACCGCAAACCTCCATCCACGAGACTGCAATCACTGCATATCATATGCCACTTTGTAAATCTTTAAGGAGTGTGCTGCCAGCAAAGGGGCCCAGATGCCAGGCCTGGCTCGGACATCTCCTACTCGTGTTCTGCTCAAGTAGAAGCTTATCGGACCTGAGACTGAGCTCGAGCCTGACCGAATTCTATTTAGTCGAGTACGGGCTGCCCGGCCAAAAACTTTTGGCCCTAAGCTTGGGTACTACCCTCTTCTTCATATATTTGATAATTTTTTATAAAATTTGTCGGAGCCGAGTCGGATGACTTGACAGATTAGTAAGTGGGTCTGAGTTTAGCCGTCAAAGATTAAAGTTTGAGCTCGAACTCGCCAAAATTTATTTATCAAGTCAGGCACCGCAGTTTGTAAGCCCTGACTCATTAACATCCCTGCCAAGATTAAGCTCATAGACAGCCGTCTCTCAGGAGTAAGCAGGTAAAATCTTACGAATCCTACAAATATTGTATGTTTCAAGCAGTTGATCCGACAACGTTGGAATTCGTAATATTTATTTTTTCCAAAGACATATTCATGGAATTGGTATATACAGATGTCAGCAGGTGTTAATATATTAAGATTATTAAAACACATTGACTTGGGGGTTAGTCGGAGGTGGGGATGCCAGTAATCTCTGTTGCTGCGTTCCGAGCATCTCTGAACTAACCAGCGGCAACCGATAACGTCGAGCAGTTCCAGAGAGTCGGGGAGATCATCCCCCGGAAGTCCCTCGTCTTCTCACAGTCAAAGGATACGCAACCCTTGGAGGGATGTGGAGTCCGCCAGCCAGCCTCTCCATCTTATCCATCTCAAAGCGAACTATGGAGGGAGAGAACTGTCAACCCCGGGAATTGTGGTCAGTGGCAGAAGAAGATGGAAGCAGACCATTTCATTCCCGAAGACTTTGCTTCCCCCGAATGGTCAATCCTCGCAAGCCAGTTAACCCTGAAATGCACCACTCCTCGAATGGCCGATTCAGATTGCCACACTTCATTATGCAGAGGATCTCCAAATTTGGAGGTAAACCTCTTCTCAGCAAGCTCTTGATGCCGTCGCAGTTCCAAAACTCCTCTGCTTTGATGGATGTGAATTTATGCATGTCATCAGGCAAAGTCTTCAGTTTCGGGCACCCAACAAGCTTAAAACTCAATAAGGTGAGAGGGACAGCTGGGAGGCAGTCGATCTCTAATGCTTCACAACCCCGGAAACAAAGCTCGGATAGACAAGAAAGACGTTCCAGGCCACCTGGCATGGTCGTGATAATGGACAGTTTGCAGAGAGATCCAGAGGGGCAACTCCCTTCTACGAGATCATTAATTGAAATGAGTCCCTCAGGATTTGTTAACGTAATCTCCTCTAGAGTTTCCTGAAATCTTGTTTTAGTGAACTGTGACTGTGGCAGAATCGGACAATCGTGAAGCTCCTGTTTTGTCAAAGCAGGCGGCAGTCCCCGGTTTTATGAGTTCTGGCCACAGAGACAACGAAGATAAGCCTTAAATTGTAAAGTTAATTTTAATACAGAATGAAATCTTCGAGACGGGCCGTCTCGATCGTAATCAACTGCTTGTTTCAATGGTGATAGCAACTTGAGATGTTAAGGGATATCTTTGCTGCTCAGTTATTGCAGTTGTGGAATGCAAATCTTTGTCGTATGAAAGTGGTGCTTCTGATGAAACTAACGGGTGAGTATATGAAAGGTTGAACTTGGTGTACAGCCGTTGATGCCACTGTTCTAAAAAGTCGAACTGTTAGGTGAAAGCATTGCATACTATATATTTTCATTTTCGTTACGCTCCACTCTGAATCTGGCTGGCGTCTTCGGCCATTTTAATGACTCCCCGACAATCCCCAGCCTCATCGTTTTGTTTCCGAATAGTTTGCGACGTGGAATACCAGAAATCCAAATGATGCGCCCGAAGGACCCCCCCGGGCGGCAACGGAGAAATCTATAGGAGACGTGCCGTTCTTTTTATATGACCCCAAACTATTCCACAGGTCTCACGTCCCTTGCGTGTTTCGAAAAAACTCCTTTTCTTGGAACATCATGGGTTCGTCGCCTTATAGCATCGTCAGCGTCGTCCTTTTCCTCCTCCTCGGGGCTTTTTGCAGCTTCGTCGTAGCCTTTGACGGCAAGTTGCTGTCGAGGATCTGCAATGGAAACCAGTTCCAAACATGGAGCTCGTATGATTTTGCCTTTGTGAATGTAATGAATGACCTGAAATCAAACACGTCAGAGTCCCCCCTGTTGGACTACTATTGCCAGTACACAGTCAGGGCGCAGAAATTGACCTTGTATGGCCACGGAGTCTGCACCGAGAACCTCGATCCAAAGGATTGTCACGACTGCATTGACTACGCCGCTAAGGAAATGTTTGACGAGTGCACCCACAGCGAAGGGGCGCGGATCCAGCTCATGGACTGCCGACTCAGGTATGAGAAATACAAATTCAACAACGATGACTAACTCATTGTTGTCGCTGCCCGGGCACAGATTTATCCTTCCAATGAGCTTCTACTAATAATAAACACTCCCATCTTTTCCGGTGGCAGTTGTTAATTGTTATTCCTAAAAACTGTGGTATTAGGGTGTTTGTGTCGACTTCAGCAAAGAAATCGCGAGATGTCACGATCATATGTGAAGAAAAGCCTGGTTTTAGACTGAATATAAGAAATTCAACCTTCAAGCACGGTACAAAATCGGGTTTGTCAATGACGAATCGGTTCGAGATGGTTATACCCGTCAGCAACGAACTCAAACCAAGATTGCATACTTTTCCAATTCAGAATTCATGTCATGCTAAGGAATACGCATCAGAAACTGTTAAAATTTCCATGATCGAATATTGGTATGGACATTGTAAACTGCAGCATCAGTTGTTCCCAAAAAGTGGCAAAGGAAACAATATCTCAATTGGATAAATCAAGAATCAAACTACTATGCATGGAACTAGAGATGCCCATCCTGAGCTTCTCGGTTATCGTCATCGGAACCGTACCCGGAGTTTCATCGACTCTGGATCTGTGAAAGAACGCCTGACTCACCTGTCATATGAGCAGAGCTGGTCCTGCCGGAGATTGCGGCCCGAAGGCTTGCCCCAGCCCATTCAGTTTTACAATAATCAATCTACGTTATAATAATATGCTCTAAAAGTAACGAATTTTCAGAATATGGATGATGAGGATACAGTTCTTCGTTCTCACAATTAAAAACGAGGGATCCAAAACAACGGTTCGTTGTTAATATTGGGATAAGACTCTCTCTTCCTTGACTAGACCAGATATATGTGCATAAAACTTTAAGCAAATTTCAGTTTTCTGCCGACCACCGAGTCCCTAAAAAATGTTGCCTTAGGACTTTCGGCCATCTGATTTTGAATTAAAATTCGTCGCAGTTTCGGTGCCTTTTTCGTATCTGGCCATCCCCGGTCATCTGGTTTTGTTTGGAAGAATTTATGAAATCTCGTAGAAATCTATAGGAGACGCGGCCACGAACTATTCTGCAGATTTGACTGTGTCCCTTGCGTGATTCGAACGCCTCGTTCTGGAACATCATGGGTTCCTCCGTGACCGAATAAAATTGTCAATGTCCTAGTGTTCCTCCTCCTCCTCCTGGCTTCTCGAAGCGGTGTACTGACCTTTGAGCGCAATTTGCTGTTGAGGATCTGCAACAGAAATCTGTTCAGTGTAGGGAGCCAATATGATCACGTGTACTATGTATTGATCGACCTGATCTCGCACACGTTGGAGTACCACGACCTGGTGTACTATTACCAGGACACACAAGTCTTTATGGAGAGAGATGTCACCTTGTATGGTCACGGGGTCAGCACCGCAAACCTCCATCCACGAGACTGCAATCACTGCATATCATATGCCACTTTGTAAATCTTTAAGGAGTGTGCTGCCAGCAAAGGGGCCCAGATGCCAGGCCTGGCTCGGACATCTCCTACTCGTGTTCTGCTCAAGTAGAAGCTTATCGGACCTGAGACTGAGCTCGAGCCTGACCGAATTCTATTTAGTCGAGTACGGGCTGCCCGGCCAAAAACTTTTGGCCCTAAGCTTGGGTACTACCCTCTTCTTCATATATTTGATAATTTTTTATAAAATTTGTCGGAGCCGAGTCGGATGACTTGACAGATTAGTAAGTGGGTCTGAGTTTAGCCGTCAAAGATTAAAGTTTGAGCTCGAACTCGCCAAAATTTATTTATCAAGTCAGGCACCGCAGTTTGCAAGCCCTGACTCATTAACATCCCTGCCAAGATTAAGCTCATAGACAGCCGTCTCTCAGGAGTAAGCAGGTAAAATCTTACGAATCCTACAAATATTGTATGTTTCAAGCAGTTGATCCGACAACGTTGGAATTCGTAATATTTATTTTTTCCAAAGACATATTCATGGAATTGGTATATACAGATGTCAGCAGGTGTTAATATATTAAGATTATTAAAACACATTGACTTGGGGGTTAGTCGGAGGTGGGGATGCCAGTAATCTCTGTTGCTGCGTTCCGAGCATCTCTGAACTAACCAGCGGCAACCGATAACGTCGAGCAGTTCCAGAGAGTCGGGGAGATCATCCCCCGGAAGTCCCTCGTCTTCTCACAGTCAAAGGATACGCAACCCTTGGAGGGATGTGGAGTCCGCCAGCCAGCCTCTCCATCTTATCCATCTCAAAGCGAACTATGGAGGGAGAGAACTGTCAACCCCGGGAATTGTGGTCAGTGGCAGAAGAAGATGGAAGCAGACCATTTCATTCCCGAAGACTTTGCTTCCCCCGAATGGTCAATCCTCGCAAGCCAGTTAACCCTGAAATGCACCACTCCTCGAATGGCCGATTCAGATTGCCACACTTCATTATGCAGAGGATCTCCAAATTTGGAGGTAAACCTCTTCTCAGCAAGCTCTTGATGCCGTCGCAGTTCCAAAACTCCTCTGCTTTGATGGATGTGAATTTATGCATGTCATCAGGCAAAGTCTTCAGTTTCGGGCACCCAACAAGCTTAAAACTCAATAAGGTGAGAGGGACAGCTGGGAGGCAGTCGATCTCTAATGCTTCACAACCCCGGAAACAAAGCTCGGATAGACAAGAAAGACGTTCCAGGCCACCTGGCATGGTCGTGATAATGGACAGTTTGCAGAGAGATCCAGAGGGGCAACTCCCTTCTACGAGATCATTAATTGAAATGAGTCCCTCAGGATTTGTTAACGTAATCTCCTCTAGAGTTTCCTGAAATCTTGTTTTAGTGAACTGTGACTGTGGCAGAATCGGACAATCGTGAAGCTCCTGTTTTGTCAAAGCAGGCGGCAGTCCCCGGTTTTATGAGTTCTGGCCACAGAGACAACGAAGATAAGCCTTAAATTGTAAAGTTATTTTTAATACAGAATGAAATCTTCGAGACGGGCCGTCTCGATCGTAATCAACTGCTTGTTTCAATGGTGATAGCAACTTGAGATGTTAAGGGATATCTTTGCTGCTCAGTTATTGCAGTTGTGGAATGCAAATCTTTGTCGAATGAAAGTGGTGCTTCTGATGAAACTAACGGGTGAGTATATAAAAGGATGAACTTGGTGTACAGCCGTTGATGCCACTGTTCTAAAAAGTCGAACTGTTAGGTGAAAGCATTGCATACTATATATTTTCATTTTCATTACGCTCCACTCTGAATCTGGCTGGCGTCTTCGGCCATTTTAATGACTCCCCGACAATCCCCAGCCTCATGGTTTTGTTTCCGAATAGTTTACGACGTGGAATACCAGAAATCCAAATGATGCGCCCGAAGGACCCCCCCGGGCGGCAACGGAGAAATCTATAGGAGACGTGCCGTTCTTTTTATATGACCCCAAACTATTCCACAGGTCTCACGTCCCTTGCGTGTTTCGAAAAAACTCCTTTTCTTGGAACATCATGGGTTCGTCGCCTTATAGCATCGTCAGCGTCGTCCTTTTCCTCCTCCTCGGGGCTTTTTGCAGCTTCGTCGTAGCCTTTGACGGCAAGTTGCTGTCGAGGATCTGCAATGGAAACCAGTTCCAAACATGGAGCTCGTATGATTTTGCCTTTGTGAATGTAATGAATGACCTGAAATCAAACACGTCAGAGTCCCCCCTGTTGGACTACTATTGCCAGTACACAGTCAGGGCGCAGAAATTGACCTTGTATGGCCACGGAGTCTGCACCGAGAACCTCGATCCAAAGGATTGTCACGACTGCATTGACTACGCCGCTAAGGAAATGTTTGACGAGTGCACCCACAGCGAAGGGGCGCGGATCCAGCTCATGGACTGCCGACTCAGGTATGAGAAATACAAATTCAACAACGATGACTAACTCATTGTTGTCGCTGCCCGGGCACAGATTTATCCTTCCAATGAGCTTCTACTAATAATAAACACTCCCATCTTTTCCGGTGGCAGTTGTTAATTGTTATTCCTAAAAACTGTGGTATTAGGGTGTTTGTGTCGACTTCAGCAAAGAAATCGCGAGATGTCACGATCATATGTGAAGAAAAGCCTGGTTTTAGACTGAATATAAGAAATTCAACCTTCAAGCACGGTACAAAATCGGGTTTGTCAATGACGAATCGGTTCGAGATGGTTATACCCGTCAGCAACGAACTCAAACCAAGATTGCATACTTTTCCAATTCAGAATTCATGTCATGCTAAGGAATACGCATCAGAAACTGTTAAAATTTCCATGATCGAATATTGGTATGGACATTGTAAACTGCAGCATCAGTTGTTCCCAAAAAGTGGCAAAGGAAACAATATCTCAATTGGATAAATCAAGAATCAAACTACTATGCATGGAACTAGAGATGCCCATCCTGAGCTTCTCGGTTATCGTCATCGGAACCGTACCCGGAGTTTCATCGACTCTGGATCTGTGAAAGAACGCCTGACTCACCTGTCATATGAGCAGAGCTGGTCCTGCCGGAGATTGCGGCCCGAAGGCTTGCCCCAGCCCATTCAGTTTTACAATAATCAATCTACGTTATAATAATATGCTCTAAAAGTAACGAATTTTCAGAATATGGATGATGAGGATACAGTTCTTCGTTCTCACAATTAAAAACGAGGGATCCAAAACAACGGTTCGTTGTTAATATTGGGATAAGACTCTCTCTTCCTTGACTAGACCAGATATATGTGCATAAAACTTTAAGCAAATTTCAGTTTTCTGCCGACCACCGAGTCCCTAAAAAATGTTGCCTTAGGACTTTCGGCCATCTGATTTTGAATTAAAATTCGTCGCAGTTTCGGTGCCTTTTTCGTATCTGGCCATCCCCGGTCATCTGGTTTTGTTTGGAAGAATTTATGAAATCTCGTAGAAATCTATAGGAGACGCGGCCACGAACTATTCTGCAGATTTGACTGTGTCCCTTGCGTGATTCGAACGCCTCGTTCTGGAACATCATGGGTTCCTCCGTGACCGAATAAAATTGTCAATGTCCTAGTGTTCCTCCTCCTCCTCCTGGCTTCTCGAAGCGGTGTACTGACCTTTGAGCGCAATTTGCTGTTGAGGATCTGCAACAGAAATCTGTTCAGTGTAGGGAGCCAATATGATCACGTGTACTATGTATTGATCGACCTGATCTCGCACACGTTGGAGTACCACGACCTGGTGTACTATTACCAGGACACACAAGTCTTTATGGAGAGAGATGTCACCTTGTATGGTCACGGGGTCAGCACCGCAAACCTCCATCCACGAGACTGCAATCACTGCATATCATATGCCACTTTGTAAATCTTTAAGGAGTGTGCTGCCAGCAAAGGGGCCCAGATGCCAGGCCTGGCTCGGACATCTCCTACTCGTGTTCTGCTCAAGTAGAAGCTTATCGGACCTGAGACTGAGCTCGAGCCTGACCGAATTCTATTTAGTCGAGTACGGGCTGCCCGGCCAAAAACTTTTGGCCCTAAGCTTGAGTACTACCCTCTTCTTCATATATTTGATAATTTTTTATAAAATTTGTCGGAGCCAAGTCGGATGACTTGACAGATTAGTAAGTGGGTCTGAGTTTAGCCGTCAAAGATTAAAGTTTGAGCTCGAACTCGCCAAAATTTATTTATCAAGTCAGGCACCGCAGTTTGCAAGCCCTGACTCATTAACATCCCTGCCAAGATTAAGCTCATAGACAGCCGTCTCTCAGGAGTATGCAGGTAAAATCTTACGAATCCTACAAATATTGTATGTTTCAAGCAGTTGATCCGACAACGTTGGATTTCGTAATATTTATTTTTTCCAAAGACATATTCATGGAATTGGTATATACAGATGTCAGCAGGTGTTAATATATTAAGATTATTAAAACACATTGACTTGGGGGTTAGTCGGAGGTGGGGATGCCAGTAATCTCTGTTGCTGCGTTCCGAGCATCTCTGAACTAACCAGCGGCAACCGATAACGTCAAGCAGTTCCAGAGAGTCGGGGAGATCATCCCCCGGAAGTCCCTCATCTTCTCACAGTCAAAGGATACGCAACCCTTGGAGGGATGTGGAGTCCGCCAGCCCGCCTCTCCATCTTATCCATCTCAAAGCGAACTATGGAGGGAGAGAACTGTCAACCCCGGGAATTGTGGTCAGTGGCAGAAGAAGATGGAAGCAGACCATTTCATTCCCGAAGACTTTGCTTCCCCCGAATGGTCAATCCTCGCAAGCTAGTTAACCCTGAAATGCACCACTCCTCCAATGGCCGATTCAGATTGCCGCACTTCATTATGCAGAGGATCTCCAAATTTGGAGGTATCAGGGCGGTAGAACTAAAATCGGCCTTTGTAATAATAATTTCATTCTATAGTGAAGTCCACTTTACAAACGCCGACTTTGTGACACTAGTTAAGGAAATTACAAAATGCTATTCCGCACAATATTTTGCAAACTGTAACAAAACTCGGTGTGGTTAAACGACTTAACCACTGACAGCCTTTGTCATATTCCCCCTTCCCTGTTCTGCTCTCCCGGTTGCATCCCGTACGGTATCTTCGCGGGTGAACAGACTGTGTCGCCTGTGGAGACGGAAATTTTATCCACACTTGTTGTCTGGGTCGGATGTGCGGTGGTGTCTCGCTGATTTGATTTCTGAGGCTGTTCGTGTGTAACTCTGTGGCCGTGGCGTGTATAATCGCCTGTGGAATTGTTTCCTATCCGGAGACTTGTGAGGACCCCGCGTTGAGAGTGGCAGAATGAAGAAGACGGTGGCTGGGGTCCGCGGGTTCGTTGTACAGGTCGTTCCGGCGAGGAGACAAGGGGATCTCCGGATTGGACCAGCCACGTCCGATTCAGATCGACAGTGGCTGGGTTTCGGAGAATATACTGTCGTCCTTGAGCTGGATCAGAGGCTGACTTCAAATCCTCCGGACTGGACCAGCCACGTCGGAGAGGTTTTACAAATAACGGGTTCGCGTGGTAATAACACTTCAATCATCTGCTGGATTTACAAAAGTTTGAAATAAGTTCGAAATGATTCAAAGAGAGGGGTTGGTCTCCATATATGTATTATCTGACTGTAATGTCGGAGGAGGACGGGGAGGCGACGATCACTCGCGGTCGTGCTTGCTGCCGTTACCGGGTGCTCTCGGAGGAGTGGGTGGGGACGCACTTCGGTGGTCCTGGCATCGTTCGAAGTGTTGACATTGATGGAGAGAGAGGTTCAAGAGAGTCGCATTGAGAGTTTTTCGTTTTCAATTGGCCATCTTGTTCTTAACATCTTATGAGTGTTATCATTGTTCAGTATGGTAATGTTGATGTGATATTGTGGAATTCTGATTTGTATGTGCATAAATCCTTTCAAAACGCACGTTAGGGGTCTCTTAGTGGTTTCACTGCTTTCGTGTGCGTATAGATGTGCGTACTCACTGAATTATCCCTGACCCCAAATAGGGAATTTATTTTTAGTGATGCAGAGATACGAGAGAAAGAATACACGTGGCGAAGCTTATCAGACCAGTTAAAGAATGACAACGCGGTGAAGACTTTGAATTTGTCGTTTCCGTTGTTTGACGGGTCAACTACGGCTGGACCTTCTAATTAATAATTTGAAAATTTTCAGGTTGTTTCAGCACCAGTCCTCCAATGGCCGATTCAGATTGCCGCACTTCGTTATGCAGAGGATCTCCAAATTTGGAGGTAAACCTCTTCTCAGCAGGCTCTTGATGCCGTCGCAGTTCCAAATATCCTCTGCTTTGAGGGATGTGAATTATGCATGTCATCAGGCAATGTCTTCAGTTTTGGGCACCCAACAAGCTTAAAACTCGATAAGGTGAGAGGGACAGCTGGGAAGCAGACGATCTCTAATGCTTCGCAACCCTGGAAACAAAGCTCGGATATACAAGAAAGATGTTCCAGGCCACCTGGCATGGTCGTGATAATGGACAATTTGCAGAGAAATCCAGAGGGGCAACTCTCTTCTACGAGATCTTTAACTGAAATGAGTCCCTCAGGATTTGTTAACGTAAGCTCCTCTAGAGTTTCCTGAAATATTGTATTAGTGAACTGTGACTGTGGCAGAATCGGACAATTTTGTCAAAGAAGGCGGCAGTCCCTGCCCGCGTAGAGGAAGGAAGAGAGCTTCCGGCAGCCACCAACAGACATCCCATTCAGAAATTTGTGGCGATACAAATCATCTGGCAGCCTCTCAAGATCTTCACAACTTTCTACATATTTCCTTGATATATATCCATGGTGGGAAAGAGGTCCGTCCACTACTTCCAGCATGCTCAAGTACGGTTCCACCGGGTTCAGCACTCGATCAAACCCTTGTCAAGCCGAGTGGACTGATACTCAAGCTGGCCTAGGTCTGCACCTCCAGCGGCTCAAGCTCTGGCGTGGTCGTGATGATGGACAGTTTGCAGAGAGATCCAGAGGGGCTCATTTCATTGGGAACTTTCCCATCCCGGTCCATATTCATTACTCGTGCATAAGAACTGATCCATGGATTGTATGCGAAAATATCAAGGGCTACCTTCTTGCACTTCATTCCTTCTACAACAGACTGAACTTCTTCTAGCTGCCCCTCTGACATGAACAGTCGTCATGTCATTGTACGCGAGAGCATTAACAGCAATGTTAGGAGACTCAATTTTCCGGTACAGGTCCTCAGCCTTATCAATGACTTTTGCATCAGCGCAACAATGAAGAATAGAGGTGTAAGCCTCACAGTTTTTTGCCTCAATTGTAAGACCATCGAAATACCACTCGGCGGCATCTATTCCAAACACCTTATACATCAACTCTATACGTGAGACATAATCATTGTTGGACCATTCAGGCGTGTGATGTACTGTGCGTGTGACCACGTTTTCATACTCAGGCACCTTGATGGTTTCGGTAGAGCACTCAATCTCTCGAATGGCCGTGTTCGGGACGCTCCCCATGTTTTGCAACCTGACAGTAGAACAACCATAACAGCGATGGTGCAGTAGAACACGGTCACCTCTATCATGTTATAAAAACTTGCTGTGCTCTAATAGCTCTTCAATGAAATCGACGGAATGTAATATAAAAAAGGATTCAAACTTCAGGTTAATCTGAATGCACCTCATGCGTAAAAACTTGCTTGGATTACTTCAATTGCTTGATATTGTCATTCTTGTATAGGTGATGAATATTTGTATGCATTAATGTGGGAAATCGGATGTTTAATTTCTTATTTGTTGCAGAACTAAGGGAGTTGGTCTTACTAAGGACAACTCCCTTAGTGACTTAAGAAAGTCGGTATTTGTAATGTCGACTTCCTTAGATTGAAAGAGGACCTCCCATCTGGCATTAAAATTTCTGGTGTCGAATTGAAGTCGACCTTTGTAAGGCGGACTTACTTATTGTTTCCTCCAACCTAAGGAAGTTAGCCTTACAAAAAGGTGAACTTCCAAAGAGATCAATTGTTTTTTATAAGTTTTCCGTGGTAAGTCTTTGTAAGACCGACCTCATAGGAATAAGCATGTTCTTATTAAATCGTTGTCGGGGCAGTCGAACTAAAATCGGCCTTTGTAATAACAACTTCATTCTATAGTAAAGTCCACGTTACAAACGCCGACTTTGTAGCGCTAGTCAAGAAAATTACAAGGGACGCTATTCCGCACAATATTTTGAAAACTGTAACAAAACTCGGTGAGTGGCTATACGACTTAACCACTGACAGCCTTTGTCATATTCCCGGAGTCATTCGGCAGCTGGACAGACGAAGGTATCAAGTGCTTCCTTCTCACACAATGGATCGAAACAAGGAGCAGAAACGAAAAGGCAGAAAGAAAAAAAAATCCATCACAGGCTTATTTTGGAAATTGTTATATGTACCAGTTGTTAATGTAAGGGGATGAGATTCCCTTTTCCTCTATCTGTCTGGACAAGTATTAATTTTTGCTGACCGGTAGGCCACTAAAACAATGTTGTCTTAGTATTATACACCACCGATTTTTGAATTCGAATTCGTCTCGTTGTCGAAGCCATTTTATTACCCCGACTATCCCCATCCTCCTGGTTTTGTTTCCGGAGAATTTACGACGTTGGAATACCAGAAATTTAGATGATGCGCCCTAAGCAACCCCCCGACTGAGAAATCTATAAGAGACGCGCCCTTCGCTTTATATGTCCCCGAACTATTCCACAGGTCTCACGTCCTTTGCGTGTTACGAACCAACCCCTTTTTCTGGATCATCATGGGTTCGTTGCCTTATAGCATCGTCAGCGTCGTCCTTTTCCTCCTCCTCGGGGCTTCTTGCAGCGTCGTCGTAGCCTTTGACAGTAGGTTGCTGTCGAGTATCTGCAATGTAGAGCAGTTCGAAAGATGGACCGCACCTTATTTTGCCTTTGTGGCTGTAATGAATGACCTGAATTCGCACACGTCGGAGTCCCTCCAGTTGGACTACTATTGCCAGGACTCATCCGAGATTCATTTCTCGAATAGTGAAGACACCATGTATGGCCACGGAGTCTGCACCGAGAACCTAGATCCAAAGGATTGTCACGACTGCATCGACTACGCCGCTGAGGAAATGTTCAACGAGTGCAACTGCAGCGTAGGGGCACAGATCCAGCTCATGGATTGCCGACTCAGGTATGAGAATTACAAATTCAACAACGATGACTAACTCATTGCTGTCGCTGCCCGGGCACAGATTTGTCCTTCCGATGAGCTTCTACTAATAATCAACACTGCCATCTTTTCCGATGGCAGTTGTTAATTGTTATTCCTAAAAACTATGGTATTAGGGTGTTTGTATCATCTTCAACAAAGAAGTCGCGAGATATCATGATGTGAAGAAAAGCCAGGTTTGAGAGGGGATATAAAAAATTCAATCTTCAAGCACGTTACAAAATCAGGTTTGTCAATAACGATTGGTTCGAGATGATTCTACCTGTCAGCAACGAACTAAAATCAAGGTTCCATACATTTTCGATTCAAAATTCATGTTATGCTAAGGAATACACATAAGAAACTGTTAAAAATTCCGCGATTTTAGAGAGTTCCAGAGGGGCAACTCCCTTCTACGAGATCTTTAAATGAAATGAGTCCCTCAGGATTTGTTGATGTAAACTCCCCTAGAGTTTCGTGAAATCTTGTATCAGTGAATTGTGACTGTGGCGGAATCGGACAATCGTGTAGCTCCAGTTTGTCAAAGCAGGCGGTAGTCCCTGGTTTTATGAGTTCTGGCCACAGCAGACAACAAGGATAAGCCTTGAATTGTGAAAGTTTTTCTTAATACAGAATGAAATCTTCAAGACGGGCCTGTCTCGATCGTAATCAATGGCTTGTTTCGATGGCGATTGTTGTTGGAATTTTATAAAGATTTTATTTTATTTTATAAATTTTTTTTGGGCTATAATTAATTGTTTTTTTAAATAAGTGGGTTGTTTTTGATATACGAGACATGATATCACAGTTCATTCATGTTTCGGTGATGTTTCATTTGGACTTTTACAACATCTCAGTTTATTTTAGATGTGGGTTATACGACTTTTGGTGTAAGCTCAGTATCGGCGTAAGCCCGTGATGGAAGTGCCCGTCGATTCATATAAGCGCTAGGTCCCCTCCCTCACTGATGATTATTATGACAATTCCATCGACCGTCTTGTCAGGAGGGAGGGGAAGACCTAGGGCACCTCTGGTTTTTGTGGCTTCTAATATATTGTATCTGATGATTTCGGCTTCCGCAATTACATTGGGTCTTCGAGAAATCTTTGATGAAATGTCTGTAGAATCCCCCGTGTCCTAGGAAGCTTCACACTCCCTTGATTGAAGTTGGTGGGGGCAGCCTTTCAATAGTTTCAACCTTGGCTCTATCCACTTCGATTCCTTTCTCGGAGATCCTGTGACCTAAGACAATACCTTCTCGAACCATAAAATGACATTTCTCCTAATTTAACACGAGGTTTGTCTCCTCACAACGTAGTAAACCAGTAGACAAATTTTCCAGACAATTATCAAATGAATTCCAAATACTGAGAAGTCATCCATAAATACCTCAATGTTACGCTCAATCATGTTTGAAAAGATGGCCATCATGCACCTTTGAAATGTAGTCGGTGCGTTGCATACACCAAATGGCATGCGTCTAAATGCGAATGTTCCATACGGGCAGGTAAAGGTTGTTTTCTCTTAGTCCTCTGGAGCAATTGTAATCTGATTGTTTCTTAAATATCCGTCAAAAAAACAATAAAAACTTTTATCGGCTAACTTGTCAAACATTTGTTCGATAAACGACAATGGGAAGTGATCCTTGCTTTTGGTTGCATTCATCTTTCTGTAGTCCATGCATATCCTTCATCTGGTCACAATTCTTGTGGGAATCAACTCATTTTTACTATTTTCCACGACCGTCATTCCACCCTTCTTGTACGCACTGGATAAGGCTGACCCGTGAGCTGTCCGAGATTGGGTAGATGATGCCCGCATCGATTGGGCTGGATTGGGCTGACCCATCGGATTACGGTAAAACCAGGCGGTATATCTTCCTTACTTAATTACACATTTTCTGAAGTAATTTGAAATCATTTGAAGCTTTGTAGGCGGAGAACCGTCCATTCTCGTAGGCATGTGAATGCATCAAGGCCATAAACATTGTTTGTGGTTGGGACTTGTTTGCTGATCATGCATTGTCATTGTTCGATGCTTAAACTTCTTCAAAAGTATACACTTTCTTCCAAGTTTACCAAGATTGCAAGGTAGCTCGGGACCTTGTTTTGGGTTTGTTGATGGCTTGGGATTGGCGAAGAACCTTCAGGTTCTTAATTTCATCGTCTCCCTTACGTTGCAGTCACAAAACCAGTCTTTTCCAAGGGGTTAGGCACATAAGCCAACCACGATGTCTTCAGATCAAATGATCATCAATAAGTGACGGTCTGAAGAAAATTTCTTGGCATTTTTTTTTATAATAGGGGATCGGGATAAGATCCCGGAAGTCGAGGGCGTACGCATAGTTTGCTAACAGACAACTTACTCCAGTCCCACTTTTGTAGGGATTTCGGGAGATCCGTCCGTTGGATTGTCTTTAAATTTTTTAGAAATAAACTATGTTAGACAACAGTTGTAAACATATATATATTGACCGCTAAAATTTTTGGTAAGTTTAGATACAATCTAGGGAACACAACATGCATAGGATTGCACTGCCACACATTGCAGTCCTATTCCTTATATGATGCCGAACGAACCGTTAAATCACTATCAAACTTGACGAGCATGTTTGTCAATTAGGTGGGGTTGTCAGGTATTTTTATTTATGTACACGATATATTTTCTAATTTTTCTTTCAAGCCTTCTATACTGTCCAACAACACACTGCTGTTCCGAAAAACTTGATTCCTGAAACTTTATGTGAATTATGTAGCCAAACGATTTACACAGGCATGCTTCCCTTTAAGTTTCGAAAATTTTGCTACCAATTTCGTAATTTTTCAACATGCTTTGGTTGAGTTTGGACTAGTTTTCTGATGTTCGCCCGGGCAGTTCTCTATTTCATTGGACATAACATGTTCCTCACCACTATTACACTTGTATTTTATTTTGCATGTCCACCAGGCATGCAACTTTGGGAGGTCCAACTCCGAGTTTTCGAAGACTACTTGAAGGCGTATATATCAAACGACGTGGATCTTTCCGCGTGTGTAAAAATCGCAATGTTAAGATGATAAAGCGGCCCCAACCATCATATCAAGTACAAATGGGGACGTACGGGTGTAATAACCCATAGTTTCCTTTTAGTTTATGAATGTAAATGGGGTTGTACTATGGTATGAATGTATAATGAAAAGGGGAAAATTAATGAGATGGTAAGATTGAGTCCGGAAAAGTGAATGGACGGTTTGAATACGTAAGAATGAAATGATGCGAACGATACTCAAGAATGATGCCCAATGCCCAAGGATACCTCCATGAGCAATAAATATGGACAGTCTCATAAGTGAGGGAGTAATATTTGAAAGTATCTTTATAAATGACGGATTGATATTTTCGTTGTAATGACGGTAAGCTGGGGTTGTTGCGGTTCAAACGTACTTAACATTATAGTTGTGAACCGAATCGATTATGGCAAGAATTTCAAAGATTATTCAGCTCCAAATGTGGATGAAAAGTAATGTGAAGCGGAGAAAGGGTGGTTGATGTGCGCGAAAGGGCTGCCAAAATACTCCTACCTGTCGCTCGCGGACAGCTTACTTTCGTGCGGATTAATGGCTGAAATTTGGCCACAAATCCTACAAGTTTAGAAGTACGACAAAGCTGGTCAAATAAGACAAAATAATGATTAAGGAGTTGGATTAATTAAAGTTAATTAAGCTGGATTATTAGCATTAATTAAGCGTGATTAATTAATGTTAATCTCGGCCAAGACTTCTTCCACAAGCCATGGATGGTGGGATCCACTTTTCATCATTAAAGCACACTAATAAGAAGCTTATAAGAGGTGGAAAAAGAGGAGGGACAGATATGAAAACGTCCTTAGGAAAGGGAGCAAGAAGAAGAAGTAGAAGAAGAAGGAGGGGGCTAGTTCGGGAGCGAAGAAAGGAGCGAAACGGAATCAAGGAGGAGCGTGATAAGACCCTTTCGTGGAGAGGTTGTCCGGAGGAGGAAGGTGTTAGAGCGTTTTTGCTCCGGAGAAGATGAAAGGTACAGTACTCGATCCCCCTTCTTTTTCCTTCTTGCGAAACGGCCATAAAACTTGTTAGCCTTGAGTTTTGCTCTCTGTGAATGTGTTGTTTGGTGAGGGAAAGGGGCTGGCCAGACCCTTGGGATGGTTGGATATGACACCTCGGACCCTTGGTTATGGGACGGATGAGCGGATTAACACCGCATGTGGGCTGGCCGTTGATTCGCTGTTGAGCGTTTCTGTCAAATGACGATCGTGTGGGGGCTGGCCATGCGGGAACTCATCCGTGTGTATGAGGTGGAGATTGTATTGAGTTATGAACGGATGCTCATGATGAGTATGGGCTGTTCAGGAGTGAATTTCCCGGCTTGTGTGCGTGTATATTGGGCTGAAAAATGGATTATTTTGCGTATGTTCATGCGGGTACGTGGCTGCCCATTCGGAGTGTGTACCTTGGCATATAATTGAGGCCCGATAATAGGGAAAATGGGAATGAATGGGCTGGTCCATCGGTATTGAGAAAAGAATATGTCGAAACTCCGAATGAGATGACTGCGGACACGCACGAACACTCGTAGATGCGAGCGAACACATGAATATTGAGCAATGTTGGGCTGGAAAGGGGACTTGTTATGGTCATTCATAGCTGGTTCGGAGTTGTTACTCCTCGGTGAGAGGAGGGTTTATTAAGTGCAGAAGACACAGATAAATGAAAGTGATCGAACGACCCATGTATCGTCGGCGGAATGGAAGTTTACGACAATACTTTCATATGCCCATGGGGCTGCCTTATGAGGCGGATATGAGAAGGGTTTGAATATAAGGGATACACCCTCGAAATGGTGTATTGGACAGCTTAGTTGGCTGGAAAAGTTGGGCAAAAAGCTAAGGCACGAAGGAAAGTTCCGTGGTTTTACACACCTGGATGGTTTGATCCGTAGTAGCGGGATGTTGTGCGGCTGAAAGTACATGAACATGAGGGTTTTATGGGGCGTGCGTAGGCTGTAAATGCGACGTTCCCAGATGCCGCTGGAAACAATTTAGTTACGATCCTTGAGGATTTGGAAGCGTAATGGTGTATGTCGAAATTTTGAGATGAGGTCTCGATTTTGAGATATGTCAATGGATGTTATGGGCGATTGGTGGTGTGTGCTTGAGCTGCTGTACTTAGTCATTTGACTAACGTTATTGCGTGTTTTGGCAGGTCATAGAAGTGACCCATACATGCTTATATTCAAGTTTGATAAAAAGCTTCCGTTGAATAAATATTTACAACTCAATTGTAACCAAATTGTTTATACTCTCCAACTATTAATGAAATGGTCGATGCGTTTTCTTTTAGGAATATGTAGGTCCTTTCAACGGGCCTCCCTGAAATAATTTAAAGCCCACTAGTAACGGATTGCGGGTCCAAGTGCATAGGCCCGCAGTCACCGCCCTTCCCAGTCCCTTTTATCTAAATAATTGAGTGTATTTGCATGCATGTTTTAGGTCCTTTAGGATTTATGTCATGTGTTGTTTTTTAACTAAAAAAACATGAGTTCAGGTCCAAAGCCCGAATCGGATCCAACACCCGTAAAACATTGATACGAGTCCGGCCCAACTCCTGAATCGAGTCCAACACCCGTTAAACAAAAGAAAATCTTTTAGAGCAAACACCACCTCCTTTTCGTATGTTAGAATGTAAGAGTTAGTAAATAAGAATATCTGAACTCCCTTTGGTTTTTCCGACTTAAACTAATTTTTTTCAAACTTAAAGTTGGTGGCGACTCCGTATAGTTTACCTAGGTTAAACAACAACAACAACAACAATTGTTTTTACGGAGCCATTTTCGATGGGAAACTGCGAAACGAGCCGCTCCCTGAGTCCTACCAAAAGCTCCAAATGAGGCCTTAACGCAGCATTTCGCCTGTCACCTCTAAGGAAGGCGAAACGCCTCGCAAGCCCATTCGAGAACCAAGGAAGGGCCCGACCCTCCCTTGTCATTACGACCAATTGTTGATTTACCAATATTGGCGAGTTCTCGGAATTGGAGAGATAACCGATACGGGGTTCTACCACTGAGTTATACCATATACCTGCTCGCACAAGTCATTTATGGATATTATCAGGAGGTTTTGTGGAACTCATGGAAATACCATGGATTAAAGTTTGAATGGGATTCGCCGCACCCTTTGGGCCAGCCTCTTTCTGGGTTTTCACACTTTGGAGTCTTGACGTTGACCGGATTGGGCTTTGGAGGAGCGTGCCTGGATCCTTGATTCGTTTGAACCGACACGCATATGCTAGGTCCGAGGACCGGTGTACGCTATTATCGATATTAATTTTTTAAAACCATGAGTATAATTCTAATAAATATACGAAATTATAACACGATTTAAATTAAGATATTTAGCGAGCCAGTAAAATTATTTTTTAAGAGGAAGTGTTAAACCAAAGGCAAATCCCTAAACACTAAATCTCGTCCCGATAATTACATATTGAAGCATATGGTAGGCTATGCGCGATTAGGAGCCTTAAAGAGGACTCAAGGTGAATCGCGTCAGCAATGCGACTTAACCACTGGCTGCCTTTGTCATGTTCGCATAGTCATTCTGCGGCTGGACAGATGGAGGCGAGGAACTAGTCGAGTTCTTCGTTCTCACAATGGATCAAAACGAGCGAGGAGAAAAAACGAATGAAAAAATCCTTCGGATAAGGGCATATGACGAACAATAACAACAACATTAGAGTATTATATAACACATGATCCAATATTGATAGCGCATACGATTTCTTGTGAGAGACACTCTTTTCCTCGATCTGTCTAGACAAGTACAAATTTCTGCCGACCGGCAAACCACTAAAACGATGTTGTCTTAGTATTATACGCCACTCGATTTTGAAGTCGAATTCTTCCTATAGTCGAAGCCATTTTCTTACCCCGACAATCCCCAGCCTCATGGTTTTGTTTCCGGATAGTTTACGACGTTGGAATACCAGAAATCCAAATGATGCGCCCGAAGGTACCCCCGGGCGGCAACGGAGAAATCTAAAGGAGGCGTGCCGTTCTTCTATATGGCCCCGAACTATTCCATAGGTCTCACGTCCTTGCGTGTTTCGAACCAACTCCTTTTTCTGGAACATCATGGGTTCATCGCCTTATAGCATCGTCAGCGTCGTCCTTTTCCTCCTCCTCGGGGCTTCTTGCTGCGTCGTCATAGCCTTTGACGGCAGGTTGCTGTCGAGGATATGCAATGGAAAGCATTTCAGTTCAGGGAGCCAAAATGACTTCGCCTTTATTGATGTAATGAATGACCTGAAATCGCACACGCCAGAGTCCCCCCAGTTGGACTACTATTGCCAGGACACGCGCAAGGCTGAGGTCTATATGGAGAGAGACCTCACCTTGTATGGCCACGGAGTCTGCACCGAGAACCTCGATCCAAAGGATTGTCACGACTGCATCGAGTACGCCTATGAGGAAATGTTCAAGGAGTGCACCCACAACATTGGGGCGCGGATCCAGCTCATGGACTGTCGACTCAGGTATGAGAATTACAAATTCAACAACGATGACTAACTCATTGTTGTCGCTGCCCGGGCACAGATTTGTCCTTCCGATGAGCTTCTACTGATAATCAACACTGCCATCTTTTCCGGTGGCAGTTGTTAATTGTTATTCCAAAAAACTGTGGTATTAGGGTGTTTGTGTCGTCTTCAGCAAAGAAATCGCGAGATCTCATGATTATATGTGAAGAAAAGCCAGGTTTTAGACTGGATATAAAAAATTAAATCTTCAAGCACGTTACGAAATCAGGTTTGTCAATGACGAATCGGTTCGAAATGGTTCTACCGGTCAGCAACTAACTCAAATCAAGGTTCCATACTTTTCCGATTCAAAATTCATGTCATGCTAAGGAATACGCATCAGAAACTGTTAAAATTTCCGTGATCGAATAATGGTATGGACATTGTAAACTGCTGCATCAGTTGTTCACAAAAAGTGGCAAAGGAAACAATATCTCAAATGGATAAATCAAGAATCAAACTACTATGCATTGAACTAGAGATCCCCATCCTGAGTTTCTCGGTTATCGTCATCCGAACCTTTACCCGGAGTTTCATCGACTCTGGATCCCGGAAAGAACGCCTGACTCACCCGTCATATGAGCAGAGCTGGTCCTGCCGGAGATTGCGGCCCAAAGGCTTGCCCCAGTCCGTTCATTTTTACAATACTCAATCTACGTTATAATATTATGCTCTAAAAGTAACGAATTTTCAGAGTATGGATGATGAGGATACAGTTCTTTGTTCTCACAATTAAAAACGAGGGATCCAAAACAACGGTTCGTTGTTAATGTTCGGATAAGACTCTCTCTTCCTCGACTAGACCAGGTATATCCGCATAACACTTTAAGCAAATTTCTGTTTTCTGCCGACCACCGAGTCCCTAAAAACGTTGCCTTAGTACTTCCGCCATCTGATTTTGAATTAAAATTCGTCGCAGTTTCGGTGCCTTTTTCGTATCTGGCCGGCCATCCCCGGCCATCTGGTTTTGTTTGAAAGAATTTATGAAATCACGCAGAAATCTATAGGAGACGTGGCCACGAACTATTCTGCAGATTTGACTGTGTCCCTTGCGTGATTCAAACGCCTTGTTCTGGAACATCATGGCTTCCTCGGTGGCCGAATAGAATCGTCAATGTCCTAGTGTTCCTCCTCCTCCTCCTGGCTTCTCGAAGCGTGTACTGACCTTTGACCACAATTTGCTGTTGAGGATCTGCAACAGAAGTCTGTTCAGTGTAGGGAGCCAATATGATTACGCCGTGTACTATATATTGATCGACCTGATCTCGCACACGTTGAAGTACCACGACCTGGTGTACTATTGCCAGGACACACACAAGTTTGAAGTCTTTATGGAGAGAGATGTCACCTTGTATGGTCACGGAAACCTCCATCCACAAGACTGCAATCACTGCATATCATATGCCACTTTGTAAATCTTTAATGAGTGCGCTGCCTGCAAAGGGGCCCAGATGCCAGGCCGGGCTCGGAAATCCCCTTCTCGTGTTCGGCTCAAGTAGAAACTTATCGGACCTAAGTTTGGGCTTCAGCCCAGCAAAAAACTTTTCGCCCCTAACTTCGGGAACGACTCTCTTCTTCACATATTTGATAATTTTTTTATATTTATTTTATTATAAAATTTATCCAAGCCGAGTCGAATGGCTTGACAGATTAGTAGGTCAGTCTGAGTCTAGCCGTTAAAGAATAAAGTCTGAGCTTGAGCTCACCAAAATTTGTTTATCAATTCAGGCACCGCAGTTTGCAAGATCCCGACTCATTAACATCCCTAGCCAAGATCAAGCTCATAGACAGCCGTCTCTCGGGTACGAGAATTACAAATTCACCAACGATGGGTAACTCATCAGTAAGCAGGTAAAATCTTACGAATCCTACAAATATTATATTTTTCAAGCAGTTGATCCGACAACGGTGGAATTCATATATTTATTTTTTCCAAAGACATATTCATGGAATTGGTATATACAGATGTCAGCAGCTGTTAATATATTAAGATTATTTAAACACATTGACTTGGGGGGTTAGTCGGATGTGGGGATGCCAGTAATCTCTGTTGCTGCGTTCCGAGCATCTCTGAACTAACCAGCGGCAACCGATAACGTCGAGCAGTTCCAGAGAGTAGGGGAGATCATCACCGAGAAGTCCCTCGTCTTCTCACAGTCAACGGATATGCAACCCTTGGAGGGATGTGGAGTCCGTCAGCCAGCCTCTCCATCTTATCCATCTCAAAGCGAACTATGGAGGGAGGGAATTGTCAACCCCGGGAATTGTGGTCACTGGCAGAAGAAGATCGAAGCAGACCATTTCATTCCCGAAAACTTTGCTTCCCCCAAATGGTCAATCCTCGCAAGCCAGTTAACCCTGAAATGCACCACTCCTCCAATGGCAGATTCAGATTGCCGCACTTCTTATGCAGAGGATCTCCAAATTTGCCTCAATTGGAAGACCATCGAAATACCGCTCGGCGGCATCTATACCAAACACCTTACACATCAGCTCTACACGTGAGGCATAATCATTGCTGGACCATTCAGGCCTGTGATATACTGTGAGTGTGACCACGTTTTCATACTCAGGCACCTTGTGGTTTCGGTAGAGCACTCAATCTCTCGAATGGCCGTGTTCGGGACGCTCCCCATGTTTTGCAACCTGACAGTAGAACAACCATAACAGTGATGGGGCAGCAGCACACGGTCACCTCTATCATGTTATATAAACTTGCTGTGCGCTAATAGCTCTTCAATGAAATCGACGGAATGTAATATAAAAAAGGATCCAAACTTTAGGTTAATCTGAATGCACCTCATGTGAAAAAACTTGCTTGGATTACTTGGGATTACTTCAATTGCTCGATATTGTCATTCTTGTATAGGTGATGAATATTTGTATGCATTATATGTGGGAAATCGGTTGTTTAATTTCTTATTTGTTGCAGAACTAAGGGAGTTGGTCTTACTAAGCCTACTCCCTCAGTGACTTAAGAAATTCAGTCTTTTTAATGCCGACTTCCTTAGATTGAAAGAGAACCTCCCACCTGGCATCAAAATTTCTGATGTCGGACTAAAGTCGACCTTTATAAAGCGGACTTCCTTATTACCTCCTCCAACCTAAGGAAGTTAGCCTTACAAAAAGGTGAACTTCCAAGGAGATCAATTTTTTTTTAATAAGTTTTCCGTAATCAGTGTTTGTAAGACCGACCTCATAGGAATAAGCATGTTCTTATTAAATCGGTGTCAGGGCGGTAGAACTAAAATCGGCCTTTGTAATAACAATTTCATTTTATAGTGAAGTCCACTTTACAAACGCCGACTTTGTGACACTAGTTAAGGAAATTACAAAATGCTATTCCGCACAATATTTTGCAAACTGTAACAAAACTCGGTGAGTGGTTATACGACTTAACCACTTACAGCCTTTGTCATATTCCTGGAGTCATTCAGCAGCTGGACAGACGAAGGGATCGAGTGCTTCCTTCTCACACAATGGATCGAAACAAGGAGCAGAAACGAAAGGCAGAAAGAAAAAAAAAATCGATCACAGGCTTATTTTGGGAATTGTTATATGTACCAGTTGTTAATGTAAGGGGCTGAGATTCCCTTTTCCTCGATCTGTCTGTACAAGTATAAATTTTTGCTGACCGGTAGGCCACTAAAACAATGTTGTCTTAGAATTATACACCACCGATTTTTGAATTCGAATTCGTCCCGTTGTCGAAGCCATTTTCTTACCCCGACTATCCCCATCCTCCTGGTTTTGTTTCCGGAGAATTTACGACGTTGGAATACCAGAAATTTAGATGATGCGCCCTAAGCAACCCCCCGACGGAGAAATCTATAGGAGACGCGCCCTTCGCTTTATATGTCCCCGAACTATTCCACAGGTCTCACGTCCCTTGCGTGTTACGAACCAACCCCTTTTTCTGGATCATCATGGGTTCGTTGCCTTATAGCATCGTCAGCGTCGTCCTTTTCCTCCTTCTCGGGGCTTCTTGCAGCGTCGTCGTAGTCTTTGACGGTAGGTTGATGTCGAGTAGCTGCAATGTAGAGCAGTTCGAAATATGGACCGCACCTTATTTTGCCTTTGTGGCTGTAATGAATGACTTGACATCGCACACGTCGGAGTCCCCCCAGTTGGACTACTATTGCCAGGACACATCCGGGATTCATTTCTCGAATAGTGAAGTCACCTTGTATGGCCACGGAGTCTGCACCGAGAACCTCGATCCAAAGGATTGTCACGACTGCATCGACTACGCCGCTAAGGAAATGTTCAACGAGTGCAACAGCAGCGTAGGGGCGCAGATCAAGCTCATGGACTGCCGACTCAGGTATGAGAATTACAAATTCAACAACGATGACTAACTCATTGCTGTCGTTGCCCTGGCACAAATTTGTCCTTCCGATGAGCTTCTACTAATAATCAACACTGCCATCTTTTCCGATGGCAGTTGTTAATTGTTATTCCTAAAAACTATGGTATTAGGGTGTTTGTGTCGTCTTCAGCAAAGAAATCGCGAGATCTCATGATTATATGTGAAGAAAAGCCAGGTTTTAGAGGGGATATAAAAAATTCAAATGTCAAGCCCGTTACGAAATCAGGTTTGTCAATGACGAATCGGTTCGAGATGGTTCTACCTGTCAGCAACGAACTCAAACCAAGATTCCATACTTTTCCGATTCAAAATTCATGTCATGCTAAGGAATATGCATAAAAAACTGTTAAAATTTCCGTGATCGAATATTAGTATGGACATTGTAAACTGCAGCATCAGTTGTTCCCAAAAAGTGGCAAAGGAAACAATATCTCAACGGGATAAATCAAGAATCAAACTACTATGCATTGAACTAGAGATGCCCATCCTGAGTTTTTCGGTAATCGTCATCCGAACCGTACCCGGAGTTTCATCGACTCTGGATCCCGGAAGGAACACCCGACTCACCCATCATATGAGCAGAGCTGGTCCTGCCAGAGATTGCGGCCCGAAGGCTTGCCCCAGCCCGTTCAGTTTTACAATAATCAATCTACGTTATAATATTATGCTCTAAAAGTAACGAATTTTCAGAGTATGGACGATGAGGATACAGTTCTTCGTTCTCACGATTAAAAACGAGGGATCCAAAACAACGGCTCGTTGTTAATGTTGGGATAAGACTCTCTCTTCCTCGACTAGACCGGGTATATACGCATAAAACTTTAAGCAATTTCAGTTTTCTGCCGACCACCGAGCCCCTAAAAAATGTTGCCTTAGTACTTTTCGCCATCTGATTTTGAATTAAAATTCGTCGCAGTTTCGGTGCCTTTTTCGTAGCTGGCCATCCCCGGTCATCTGGTTTTGTTTGGAAGAATTTATGAAATCGAGCAGAAATCTATAGGAGACGCGGCCACGAACTATTCTGCAGATTTGACTGTCTCTTGCGTGATTCGAACACATCGTTCGGGAACATCATGGGTTCCTCCGTGACCGAATAGAATCGTCAATGTCCTAGTGTTCCTCCTCCTCCTCCTGGCTTCTCGAAGTGTGTACTGACCTTTGACCACAATTTGTTGTTGAGGATCTGCAACAGAAGTCTGTTCAGTGTAGGGAGCCAATATGATTACGCCGTGTACTATATATTGATCGACCTGATCTCGCACACGTTGGAGTCCCACGACCTGGTGTACTATTGCCAGGACACACAAGTCTGAAGTCTTTATGGAGAGATATGTCACCTTGTATGGTCACGGAAACCTCCATCCACAAGACTGCAATCACTGCATATCATATGCCACTTTGTAAATCTTTAAGGAGTGCGCTGCCAGCAAAGGGGCCCAGATGCAAGGCCGGGCTCGAACATCCCCTACTCGTGTTCGGCTCAAGTAGAAACTTATCGGACCTGAGTTTGGGCTTCAGCCCAGCAAAAAACTTTTCGCCCCAAGTTCAGGAACGACTCTCTTCTTCGCATATTTGACAATTTTAATTATAAATTTATCCAAGTCGAGTCGAATGGCTTGACAGATTAGTAGGTCAGTCTGAGTCGAGCCGTTAAAGAATAAAGTTTGAGCTTGAGCTCGCCAAAATTTGTTTATCAATTCAGGCTCCACAGTTTGCAAGACCCCGACTCATTAACATCCCTAGCCAAGATCAAGCTCATAGGCAGCCGTCTCTCAGATACGAGAATTACAAATTCACCAACGATGGGCAACTCATCAGTAAGCAGGTAAAATCTTACGAATCCTACAAATATTATATTTTTCAAGGAGTTGATCCGACAACGTTGGAATTCATATATTTATTTTTTCCAAAGACATATTCATGGAATTGGTATATACAGATGTCAGCAGGTGTTAATATATTAAGATTATTAAAACACATTGACTTGGGGGTTAGTCGGAGGTGGGGATGCCAGTAATCTCTGTTGCTGCGTTCCGAGCATCTCTGAACTAACCAGCGGCACCCGATAATGTCGAGCAGTTCCAGAGAGTCGGGCGATCATCACCCGGAAGTCCCTCGTCTTCTCAGAGTCAAAGGATACGTAACCCTTGGAGGGATGTGGAGTCCGTCAGCCAGCCTCTCCATCTTATCCATCTCAAAGCGAACTATGGAGGGAGAGAACTGTCAACCCCGGGAATTGTGGTCATTGGCAGAAGAAGATGGAAGCAGACCATTTCATTCCCGAAGACTTTGCTTCCCCCGAATGGTCAATCCTCGCCAGCCAGTTAACCCTGAAATGCACCTTTAACGCCCCGAGAATTCGATTTCGTTTGTAAAAATAAGAACGGTTTATGATTTTAGTAAATAAATAAAATCGATCGTTTATTGGGTCGAAATCCATCGTGACACGAGAGTTTAGGATTCTCGTTGTCGACTGATGTTAATAACAAATATTATTGAAACTTTAATTCAACTTCGTGTGATTACGTCAGATGAGAAAAAGGACGTCTGGACCCAAACGGAATTGAATTTGAGTAGCGATAAGCTTCGTTTAACGTCGTAAATTTTTATCGGAAAAATTTTAATTAGTGATTAAAATTAAGTTACCGAAATTATCGAGTTAACAAAATGCATCTTTAACGAAAGGATTAACAGTTATTGAACGGCCGTGTTATCCGATGATAGGATAGAATGTTTGATAAGGAATCGGGGAACTCCCCCTACAATACGTTTCTTATCGTAAAGTTAATAAAAGAAAAAAGGATAAGGGACGGACAACAGACGAAGGAACAGAGGGAAGACAGAAAAAGGAAATCGAGTGGGGGAAAAATAGAAGGAAAAGTTGAAGGAAGGACACAGGGAGGGGAGGACATCGGAGGAGTTCGCCCAACTGGGAGTCTTATTCTCGCTTGAGCCGAGCTGGGGGACCTCGGACACGAGCGTGCTGCCGTCGAGTCATGCGTCCGCAGAGGAGAGGAGGAGGAGGGAGGAGCAGGAAGCTTCGGCCGTGTTGACATGGCAAATAATTTTGGGCCTGGGCTTAGAACAGAAACCCAGTAATCACTCAAGTCACACTCCGAGTCGGCCCAAGATACAGTCGTCTAGGCCGACTCACGACGAAGTCGATTAGGTCGACCCATGACGAAGTCGACTAGGTCGACTCATGACGAAGTCGACTGAGTCGACTAGGTCGACTCACGACGAAGTCGATTAGGTCGACTTATGACGAAGTCGACTAAGTCGATTTATGAACGGAGTCGACTAGGTCGACTCACGACGAAGGAATATGGTAATCAAAGTCAACCAAGATGACTCAACAGTAGCTAAGTCTACTAGTAGGGTCAAGTCGACGGAATTCTGGATAAGTCGACCAAGTCGGTCGTAGTCCGTACAGATCAGTCAAGTCGACAAGGTTGGAATAAATTTATTCATTTTCAATCACGTTTGTTAAGGATCGTAACTGATCCTAATATCCAGGAACGTGATCCCATATATCAAGGAGGTTGTTGAGACACTCCCACGATATTAGGGATCACGATCTATAACACGATCTGCAACACGATCTATCTGTTACGTGTTAAACACGTACAAGTCCTCTATAAATAGCAGAGGAATTTTTCAAGACAAGAGACGACCATACACAGCCAAAACTCTGAAGTTTGTTCGTCAACCTTAGGAAATTAGATACCTGACCCGGTTTAAAGGTCAACTCCCTTTCCACCGGTAGAGTGAGCTCGTAGGGCCTTTGTCGTCAATCTCCCGCCAGCGACACCACCAACGGAGTGAGCTCGTAGGGCCTTCGTCACAACTTCCCGCCAGCGACCACCACCGACGGAGCAAGCTTTCCAAGGCCTTCGTCACAAGTTCTCCGCCGTCACAGATTTCCACGTCGTTGTCATTACTTGCACCCTTTTTCCATTCTTAATGGCTGTAAGCCCTGTTTCCTTTATTCATTAAGATTGTAAGACTTGCATTTGATTTCAATAAAATTGTGCATCTTCTTACTGGCGACCACAATACAACTACTGTGAGTCCATTGCCAAATATTTCCGACGTGATCCGTTCTAGAGGCGAACACGTTTTTGGCGACCACAGTGGGAGAAGATGGAGAAGTGTTGAGCAAGGAAGAAAAGTGCGGGAAAAGGACGATGACTCACCTTTATATAGGGTATGATTTCTGCTGAGTCCGCATAGCCAACCCAGCATAAAAGGGGGGCTTATGTTGACATGGCAAATAATTTTGGGCCTGGGTTTAGAACAGAAACCCAGTAATCACTCAAGTCACACTCCGAGTTGGCCCAAGATACAGTCGTCTAGGCCGACTCACGACGAAGTCGATTAGGTCGACCCATGACGAAGTCGACTAGGTCGACTCATGACGAAGTCGACTAAGTCGATTTATGAACGGAGTCGACTAGGTCGACTCACGACGAAGTCGATTAGGTCGATTTATGAACGGAGTCGACTAGGTCGACTCACGACGAAGGAATATGGTAATCAAAGTCAACCAAGATGACTCAACAGTAGCTAAGTCTACTAGTAGGGTCAAGTCGACGGAATTCTAGATAAGTCGACCAAGTCGGTCGTAGTCCGTACAGATCAGTCAAGTCGACAAGGTTGGAATAAATTTATTCATTTTCAATCATGTTTGTTAAGGATCGTAACTGATCCTAATATCCAGGAACGTGATCCCATATATCAAGGAGGTTGTTGAGACACTCCCACGATATTAGGGATCACGATCTATAACACGATCTGCAACACGATCTATCTGTTACGTGTTAAACACGTACAAGTCCTCTATAAATAGCAGAGGAATTTTTCAAGACAAGAGACGACCATACACAGCCAAAACTCTGAAGTTTGTTCGTCAACCTTAGGAAATTAGATACCTGACCCGGTTTAAAGGTCAACTCCCTTTCCACCGGCAGAGTGAGCTCGTAGGGCCTTTGCCGTCAATCTCCCGCCAGCGACACCACCAACGGAGTGAGCTCGTAGGGCCTTCGTCACAACTTCCCGCCAGCGACCACCACCGACGGAGCGAGCTTCCAAGGCCTTCGTCACAAGTTCTCCGCCGTCACAGATTTCCACGTCGTTGTCATTACTTGCACCCTTTTTCCATTCTTAATGGCTGTAAGCCCTGTTTCCTTTATTCATTAAGATTGTAAGACTTGCATTTGATTTCAATAAAATTGTGCATCTTCTTACTGGCGACCACAATACAACTACTGTGAGTCCATTGCCAAATATTTCCGACGTGATCCGTTCTAGAGGCGAACAGGCCGCTAGACAACCCTGAACACCTTTCCTCTCCGGCATTAGAGCAGCGCCTCGTGCGGACTGTCGCGGCTGCAAAGGGCTCGAAGCAAGGACGATCATAGGGAGGAGGACCCACAGACTAGGAGCCGAGTGTACGTTCTATGCCCCTTCCCCTCGCTTTCTGGTTTGCTACTTCCTTTCCTGTCTGTGTGTGGCCGCGTGCATAAACCACTTGGGTGGGGTGAGGGGAAGGCGAGTAGGTCGGGTATGTGTCGGAGTCGGCGGATTTTAAGCCGGTTGTTTCTGAGGTCAGATCCTCGGCTGTGAGGGGCGGGAGCAGTTCAGTCTGCAACAATCAGCCGTTGGATCCGCAAGGCTTCACTCTTGGGGCGAATCCGCGATCTGTCTTCGCCTTTGATTGATTGTTGAGTCTGAATGGGGTAAAGGGACAGGATGGAGCGTACGCTCCCCTTCCCCCTTCCCTGTTCTGCTCTCCCGGTTGCATCCCGTACGGTATCTTCGCGGGTGAACAGATTGTGTCGCCCGTGGAGACGGAAATTTTATCCGCACTTGTTGTCTGGGTCGGATGTGCGGTGGTGTCTCGCTGATTTGATTTCTGAGGCTGTTCGTGTGTAACTCTGTGGCTGTGGCGTGTATAATCGCCTGTGGAATTGTTTCCTATCCGGAGACTTGTGAGGACCCCGCGTTGAGAGTGGCAGAATGAAGAAGACGGTGGCTGGGGTCCGCGGGTTCGTTGTACAGGTCGTTCCGGCGAGGAGACAAGGGGATCTCCGGATTGGACCAGCCACGTCCGATTCAGATCGACAGTGGCTGGGTTTCGGAGAATATACTGTCGTCCTTGAGCTGGATCAGAGGCTGACTTCAAATCCTCCGGACTGGACCAGCCACGTCGGAGAGGTTTTACAAATAACTGGATCGCGTGGTGATAACACTTCAATCATCTGCTGGATTTACAAAAGTTTGAAATAAGTTCGAAATGATTCAAAGAGAGGGGTTGGTCTCCGTATATGTATTATCCGACTGTAATGTCGGAGGAGGACGGGGAGGCGACGATCACTCGCGGTCGTGCTTGCTGCCGTTACCGGGTGCTCTCGGAGGAGTGGGTGGGGACGCACTTCGGTGGTCCTGGCATCGATCGCAGTGTTGACATTGATGGAGAGAGAGGTTCAAGAGAGTCGCATTGAGAGTTTTTCGTTTTCAGTTGGCCATCTTGTTCTTAACATCTTATGAGCGTTATCATTGTTCAGTATGGTTATGTTGATGTGATATTGTGGAATTCTGATTTGTATGTGCATAAATCCTTTCAAAACGCACGTTAGGGGTCTCTTAGTGGTTTCACTGCTTTCGTGTGCGTATGGATGTGCGTACTCAGTGAATTATCGCTGACCCCAAATAGGAAATTTATTTTTAGTGATGCAGAGATACGAGAGAAAGAATACACGTGGCGAAGCTTATCAGACCAGTCAAAGAATGACAACGCGGTGAAGACTTTGAATTTGTCGTTTCCGTTGTTTGACGGGTCAACTACTGCTTGACCTTCTAATTAAAAATTTGAAAAATTTCAGGTTGTTTCAGCACCAGTCCTCCAATGGCCGATTCAGATTGCCGCACTTCGTTATGCAGAGGATCTCCAAATTTGGAGGTAAACCTCTTCTCAGCAAGCTCTTGATGCCGTCGCAGTTCCAAATATCTTCTGCTTTGAGGGATGTGAATTTATGCATGTCATCAGGTAAAGTCTTCAGTTTTGGGCACCCAACAAGCTTAAAACTCGATAAGGTTAGAGGGACAGCTGGGAAGCAGACGATCTCTAATGCTTCGCAACCCCGGAAACAAAGCTCGGATAGACTAGAAAGATGTTCCAGGCCACCTGGCATGGTCGTGATAATGGACAATTTGCAGAGAGATCCAGAGGGGCAACTCTCTTCTACGAGATCTTTAACTGAAATGAGTCCCTCGGGATTTGTTAATGTAACCTCCTCTAGAGTTTCTTGAAATCTTGTATTAGTGAACTGTGACTGTGGCAGAATCGGACAATTTTGTCGAAGAAGGCGGCAGTCCCTGCCCGCGTAGGGGAAGGAAGAGAGCTTCCGGCAGCCACCAACAGACATCCCATTCAGAAATTTGTGGCGATACAAATCATCTGGCAGCCTCTCAAGATCTTCACAACTTTCTACATATTTCTTTGATATATATCCATGGTGGGAAAGAGGTCCGTCCACTACTTCCAGCATGCTCAAGTACGGTTCAACCGGGTTCGGCACTCGATCAAGCCCTAGTCAAGCCGAGTGGACTGATACTCAAGCTGGCCTAGGTCTGCACCTCCAGCGGCTCAAGCTCTGGCATGGTCGTGATAATGGACAGTTTGCAGAGAGATCCAGAGGGGCTCATTTCATTGGGAACTTTCCCATCCCGGTCCATATTCATTACTCGTGCATAAGAACTGATCCATAGATTGTATGCGAAAATATCAAGGGCTACCTTCTTGCACTTCATTCCTTCTACAACAGACTGAACTTCTTCTAGCTGCCCCTCTTGACATGAACAGTCGTCATGTCATTGTACACGAGAGCATTAAAAGCAATGTTAGGAGACTCAATTTTTCGGTACAGGTCCTCAACCTTATCAATGACTTTTGCATCAGCTCAACAATGAAGAATAGAGGTGTAAGCCTCACAGGTTTTTGCCTCAATTGGAAGACCATCGAAATACCGCTCGGCGGCATCTATACCAAACACCTTACACATCAGCTCTATACGTGAGGCATAATCATTGCTGGACCATTCAGGCTTGTGATGTACTGTGCGTGTGACCACGTTTTCATACTCAGGCACCTTGATGGTTTCGGTAGAGCACTCAGTCTCTCGAATGGCCGTGTTCGGGACGCTCCCCATGTTTTGCAACCTGACAGTAGAACAACCATAACAGTGATGGTGCAGCAGAACACGGTCACCTCTATCATGTTATATAAACTGCTGTGCGCTAATAGCTCTTCAATGATATCGACGGAATGTAATATAAAAAAGGATTCAAACTTCAGGTTAATCTGAATGCACCTCATGCGTAAAAACTTGCTTGGATTACTTTGGATTACTTCAATTGCTTGATATTGTTATTCTTGTATAGGTGATGAATATTTGTATGCATTACATGTGGGAAATCGGATGTTTAATTTCTTATTTGTTGCAGAACTAAGGGAGTTGGTCTTACTAAGGACGACTCCCTTAGTGACTTAAGAAAGTCGGTATTTGTAATGCCGACTTCCTTAGATTGAAAGAGGACCTCCCATCTGGCATCAAAATTTCTGGTGTCGAATTGGAGTCGACCTTTGTAAGGTGGACTTACTTATTGTTTCCTCCAACCTAAGGAAGTTAGCCTTACAAAAAGGTGAACTTCCAAAGAGATCAATTGTTTTTTTATAAGTTTTCCGTAGTCAGTCTTTGTAAGACCGACTTCATCGGAATAAGCATGTTCTTATTAAATCGGTGTCGGGGCAGTCGAACTAAAATCGGCCTTTGTAATAACAACTTCATTCTATAGTGAAGTCCACGTTACAAACGCCGACTTTGTAGCGCTAGTCAAGGAAATTACAAACATGGGACGCTATTCCGCACAATATTTTGAAAACTGTAACAAAACTCGGTGAGTGGCTATACGACTTAACCACTGACAGCCTTTGTCATATTCCCGGAGTCATTCGGCAGCTGGACAGACGAAGGGATCTAGTGCTTCCTTCTCACACAATGGATCGAAACAAGGAGCAGAAACGAAAGGCAGAAAGAAAAAAAAATCGATCACAGGCTTATTTTGGAAATTGTTATATGTACCAGTTGTTAATGTAAGGGGCTGAGATTCCCTTTTCCTCTATCTGTCTGGACAAGTATAAATTTTTGCTGACCGGTAGGCCACTAAAACAATGTTGTCTTAGTATTATACACCACCGATTTTTGAATTCGAATTCGTGCCATTGTCGAAGCCATTTTCTTACCCCAACTATCCCCATTCTCCTGGTTTTGTTTTCGGAGAATTTACGACGTTGGAATACCAGAAATTTAGATGATGCGCCCTAAGCAACCCCCCGGGCGGCAACGGAGAAATCTATAGGAGTCGCGCCCATCGCTTTATATGCTCCTGAACTATTCCACAGGTCTCACGTCCCTTGCGTGTTTCGAACCAACTCCTTTTTCTGGATCATCATGGGTTCGTTGCCTTATAGCATCGTCAGCGTCGTCCTTTTCCTCCTCCTCGGGGGTTCTTGCAGCGTCGTCGTAGCCTTTGACGGCAGGTTGCTGTCGAGGATATGCAATGGAAAGCAGTTCATTTTATGGAGCACATATGATTTAGCCATCGTGGATATAATGAATGACCTGAAATCGCACACATCAAAGTCCCCCCAGTTTGATTACTATTGCCAGGACACACATGAGGGTGGTGACTTCGAGAAGGACATCACCTTTTATGGCCACGGAGTCTGCACCGAGAACCTCGATCCAAAGGATTGTCACGACTGCATGGACTACGCCGCTAAGGAAATGTTCGATGAGTGCACCCGCAGCAAAGGGGCGCAGATCCAGCTCATGGACTGCCGATTCAGGTATGAGAATTACAAATTCAACAACGATGACTAACTCATTGCTGTCGCTTCCCGGGCACAGATTTATCCTTCCGAGGAGCTTCTACTAATAATAAATACTGCCATCTATTCCGGTGACAGTTGTTAATCGTTATTCCTAAAAATTGTGGTATTAGGGTGTTTGTGTCGTCTTCAGCAAAGAAATCGCCTTTCGCGGGAATTTATTTGGATTAAAAAAAGTGAAACCGAGATATCATGATCACACGTGAAGAAAAGCCAGGTTTTAGATGGGATATCATAAATTCAACCTTCAAGCACATTACAAAATTGGGTTTGTCAATGCCGAATTGGTTCTAGATGGTTCTACCTGTCAGCAACGAACTTAAATCAAGGTTCCATACCTTTTCGATTCAAAATTCATGTCATGCTAAGGAATACACATAAGAAACTGTTAAAAATTCTGCGATTGCAGAGAAATCCAGAGGGGCAACTCCCTTCTACGAGATCTTTAACTGAAATGAGTCCCTCAGGATTTGTTGACGTAAGCTCCCCTAGAGTTTCATGAAATCTTGTATTAGTGAACCGTGACTGTGGCAGAATCGGACAATCGTGAAGCTCCAGTTTTGTCAAAGCAGTTGGCAGTCCCTGGTTTTATGAGTTCCGGCCACAGCAGACAACAAAGATAAGCCTTGAATTGTGAATGTTTTTCTTAATACAGAATGAAATCTTCAAGACGGGCCCATCTCGATCGTAATCAACGGCTTGTTTCACTGGCGATAGCTGTTGGAATTTTATAAAGATTTATTTTATATTATTTTGTTTTATAAAATTTTTTGAATTAATTGTTTTGTTTTTTTATAAGCGGCTGTATGTTGATATACGAGACATTGTATGATAGTTCATTCAGATTTCGGTGATGTTTTATTTGGACTTTTACGACATCTCAGTTTATTTTAGATGTGGGTTATACGGCATTTGGTGTAAGCCCAGTATCAGCGTAAGCCCGTGATGGAAGGGCTCGTTGATTCATATAAGCGGTTTAGGGTTTAGGGTTTAGGGTTTAGGGGGGAGGGGAAAACATAGGACACCTCTGGTTTTTGTGTCTTCTAATAGATTGTACCTGAGGATTTCGGCTTCCGCAATTACATTGGGGATCATTGCTCAATCAGGTACGCTTTCGTTTTCCCTTTATTTGGTGTCCCAAATAGACCGCGGTGATCTTGGATTTGCGATTTACTCGCTAACATGTGGTATCAGAGCTTCCGTATGTCGATTTGGATCAATATATTGTTTGATTATAAATTCAGATAAATTGGCCTTACACCAAAGCCATATTATAGCCCAAACAAAGACTCTTTCGACTGGTACATGAATATCCTAGTCAAAGGAATTTTGAAGTACAACCGACGAGAATTCAAGAAACAAGAGTAAACCACAAGAGAAGTCAAGAAACCCTCTCCATTTCATTCAGAAGAAAGTTTTTAGAGAGAAATCATTAAAATGATGTATGACATGCATGTGCATCGTAATCATACATGCTTGATTACCCTATGTCTTATGTAGTCATAGTCATTGCTAATGATTTTCTCGATGAGCACTCATGATATATATCGGTTAAGAAGATTCCGAAGCATAATTTGAGGTATTTATGATATCTTTGCGAGCAAATTTTTTCATATTCCCTCACAAGGAGGGACAAACTGTAACATCTCAAATTATTCTACGGGTCATAAATCACTATTTCTTAGCCAATTACATGAGCGCAGTCCAAAATAAAATAGTTTAAGCCCATAAATATAGGCCAAAGCCTACCTTAAACCCATTTTTCTTTTTTACTTTTATTTAATTACAAATTCATTTTAATTTTTTGAATTTTATTCTCAACTTTATCTTTTTCTAACAATCTCGCCTCCGTACCATTCACCGAGCAATAGGAGAAGGTCAAACACATACAAAGGGCATTCTCCTAATAATACAAAAGTTTCGTATGATAGCTGGCGGAGGGGGTGTCAATTCCCACCAACGGCTTTCTCAGGGGAGTAGGGGGGTACGACCTCCAAGGCGGCCACCTGGCAATCTCAAGCCCCGTTAATTAAAATCCACGAAAGTATTGTGCAAGACATCGAGACCATGGTTCCATCTTACGTGGATGATCAATCCTAACTGGCAATTTCTCCTGCTAATCAAGATATTGCCACATCCGATGTCATCAAGCTTGATAGAGAAGTGGATTCCTCTGGTGACAGGACTTTTGGAGTTCTAACCAAGCTAGATGACCTGATGGACAAAGGAACTATTGCTCTAGATGTTCTTCAAGGAAGATTTTACAGATTACAACGTCCGTGGGTGAGCATTGTGAATCGGTCATATGCAGATATCAATAAAAAAACGTGGATATGATTGTCGCAAGGCGTAAGGAACGGGAATATTTTGCAACAATTCCCAATTACGGACACTTGGCCAACATCCTGGACGCACCCCCTATGAGAAAAAGAAAAAACTTCTTCCATTTGGCAACCCTTACTCACGAATCCTCCTCTTGTTTGGGAAAATTTCTTCACGAACCGATGAGAAAGCTTCAAATCCGAACGATGAGAGCGGACGCGATCTTGACAAACCAATGTTAGCAAAGACATTCTTCGTGCAAGTGCACTCTCTTTAAGGAATTATTCGCCCCTACTATGAAGTTTTAGCTGGGGAAGTAGCACGAAATCCCTCCAGGTGTAATGAAGATCACTAAAAAGACCGAGTGTTTCAACAAGAAATCTCAAAAGGAATATGGTGTTTATATACTTTTGAAGCGAGATAATCAATTTCTCCACAAGTATTATGTCTTAAATAGATATAGAGACGTTAGGAAGAGACATGTCATTTCATGAAGATTCTTGTCTAAACAAGAGAATATGTTTCTTGATGAAGCAACTCCTTGAAAAATAAAGAGTCATAGTTGTTCGTCAAAGGATGCGAACATCAAAGATCAAGGGTTGTGTTCCCTCAATGATAACCGTCTCCAACTTTCAATAGTTATATTTGGTTGTTTTCTATGAATATATACAACCATTCAAATAACACTTCATTCATTCAACAATGTGATCTACACAAACTTTTTTATTGTCAATGTGTTTGCTAGTCGGTGTGGCCACATTGAAATCTTTTGTGGCCACGCTAATGTTTCTGTGAATAAGTGACGCCCTGGTGTGGCCACACCAATGTTCCTGTGAACGACATATACCCTCGTGTGGCCACACCGAAATCTGGTGTGACCACATCAATCCTTTTGCTCACAAAGAACTCCTCGATGTGGCCGCACTGAAATCTGGTGTGGCCATACCAACCATTATGTTCACCATTGACATTAAAATATCCAGCACCTTTAACATCTCGATCTTCCTTAACGAGTCCCAAGGTTGGTTCAACAACCTTGCGGAAGCCTCCCCCTCGTTACCAACTCAAACCCGGTGGCCGTCGACCACGACTGGAGGTGGCAGCGGCAACAACAAACGAGATGTCCTTCAACGCGACTGAACGCACCGGCTGCAACAACCGCGGAAGTTTCCGACCATCGTGGTGATAGCGTCTTCCTACCGTGACGATGGAAGCAGACCTACTTTCACCACTACTTCTTCACTTAAGATCCTTTCTCGAGCTCACTCAAGCACAAGCGATCAATACGAACGTTGGCCACACGCACGCAAGCATTAAGAATAAGTGAAGTAAACAAACAAAACACAAAACGAGATAGTTCAAAGGAATTCACTAAGAAAGTAACTCCACAATCGAGTTCATCATATTCCTAGAAAAGAGATTTTGTTCATGCTGAAAATAATTAAAAACAAAACTAAAGAAATGGAAAACATCACAAACATCGCTCGAAGCTTTGTTGAATATCTTCGTATGCGGCCCGAAGTGATCTCGTTCCCGGTACACCCCTCTCCCTCAAGCAAGTCGTCCTTTTATGCCTCTAGGGGTTGCGACCTTAGGATATCTTCAAAATCTCGAAGGTAGAGAGAATCTAGGAAATAAAATATTTCCTCGTGTCCGTACATGCAGCTGCATGAAAATCTGGTGCAGGTGCACCAAACATTCTGTCCATCCTATGCGGCTGAAACATTTCTGGTGCAGCTGAAAGGTTCTTCCCATTTACATTTATACAAAAACATCACATTCTCATAAACTTTGAAAATATTCATTACATACATATGAGCTACAAGCTCAATTTTTCGAAAACTAAATAAATCTTGTCCATTCATGATGTGCAGCCTAAGAACCCTTCTTAAACCTGCAAGGAACTAAAATCCATTTCATTTTAAAACCCCACATACATCCACAACCAACCATACATTCCATACAAAATATCCAAGAACCGTTTTTCCCCTTTACATACATCATACACCCTGACCTTAAACCAATTCGGTTTTCACCTTATTCCAACAATTCCCATTCGTTTCTATCATTTCCCACACCTTAACTAAGGTAGGAAGATACCCTCAAAATCTCAGAACCAAACTCCAAGCACATAGCCCCTTAGGCTAGCGAAACCGTATACTCATCTCACGTTCGTTTTCCCCCCCTTGGAACATCCTGCATACTGAATTTAAGCCCAATTCGGCTTTCAACCTATCCCATCAATTCCCTTTAGTTTTTACCATTTTCCATACCTTAACTAAGGTATGAATACACCCTTAAAATCTCAGATTCAAACTCCAAACGCATCGTCCCGAAACTTAACACCTTTCCACGCTCGTTTCCACCGAAAACTATACATTTCAGTCTCATTAGTAAACCTATTCGGCTTTGACCTTCCCCCGTCCAATTCAACTTGTTTCTACCACATTCCTACTCCCTTTTAAGGTGGGAATGTGGCCACAAATCCTCATATTAAAACTCCTTTCCTATAGCCCTTTATTCGGACTTGAACACACACATTCATCTTGCTCGTTTCAACTGATTATTACCTCATTCAGTCTCACCTCCCATCCACCCCCGAGCATATCTTTTCCATGCTTTTCCAGCATGAGGGACAGCCTTTCTAGGCTTCCATTCAGACCTTACAACAACTCATAATTTCCAGCCCTTGGCCGATTTACTTTCCATGGCCAAGCCACGCGGTTCCGCTCTTAGAGCGCGAGGCGAAGCGCAGCCACCACGCGGCTCAACGCTCCCCTATTCCATAACTTTATTCCGTTTATTTCCAGTCCCTAAGGACCACAACCTTTCCCCTCAAGGCTCGCCCCAAGCGCAGCCCTTTGGTAACCAACAATCACACATATATCCTTACTCAACATAGAGGGGTTCGGGTGGCTTCCCTCACCTTTAAGGGTTCGGCCACCCTCTAACCCTCTCCAAACCACTTCCAAATCACCTCCCAACCACAGCCACGAATCTCAACAGCATGCACCACAACTGAACTTAAAAGCGAAGGTGGGGTGTGGGGGTTACCGGCCGGTTGCACCTCGACACAAGTCGGTAAGCTCCGCCCTTCGCCGCACCACTTCAGCCAGAGAAGGTAGCCTCCCTTCGGCCCTTAGCCTTTCACAAGCTCGGCGCCTAATCCTTCTTGATCTCGGATCCACTTTTGTGAATCGAATCGTCTTCCTGTCCTCTTCTTCTTCCTCTTTGCCCAACTCCCCCTTTTTCCTTCTTCTTTCTAAGTCCTTTGTGTGTGTGTGTGTGTGTTATGTGGGGGAAAGAGGACGAATTCCCCCCTTTCAAGAGGGATTCACCGCCTCAAATTCATCATGAGGCCCCTCATCCTCTTCCATTAGCAACTAGGGACCAAATTACCATCATTCTATTTTGGACTCCCCACATCATTATTTAAATAATATATTTGGTTGACTAGTCAACTTGATCCCATGGCCACAATTCATCCTTGGAAGCTTTTGTCCATTTCATCAACGGTGGGTATTGATTTAAGGGCCACATAGGCGTCCATCCTCGGATCCCCTCTGGGCCCCCTCTGGGCCCCCTCTGGACCCCCTCTGGACGCCCGTTGGGTCCCCTCTGGACCTCCTCTGGGCTCCCTCTGAGCCCCCGTTGGGTCCCCTCTGGGCCCCCTCTGTTCAATCTAGGATGAACCTTAATATTATAACGCCGACTTCGGGCATTCGTCTTTCATCCTTTAACCCTTCGCGACAACCCCACTTTGATTCACATACCTTCATTTTTGGGCAGCCAATGCATCCATCCTTAATCCCTCACATGTCTAAACGTTCATACACTTAGATATACATCATTTATACTCAAATCTACATAATTCATTATCATTCATCCTCAAACTCATCACGTATACATTAGTTTCAAGAGTGTAAAATTTCGGGTCATTACAGTTAACCCCTCTTTCGGTCACTCACCTCGCCCATACTTGGCCGACCATTTACGAAGCTCATCCTTACTCCGAACGACCCTCTTTCATATACTTTTAAATCATAAAATCTCGGGTCATTACAGCAGCTGCACCAACTCTCTGAGCAGTTTTTGACCTAGTGGCGCAGTTGCACCAACTTTCTGCAAAACTTCATCCGCCCCTTTTCCTTTCGAATTTACCTACAAAATTAATAAAACTACCCGCAGTACCTCAATTTAAGTAATATACTCATATATTACCCTACATCTGAAAGATTTAGGCCAATATTGCGCATTAAAGGGATGAAAATATATATATTTAGAACAAGTTATCACACCCCCAAACCTAAATTTTGCTAGTCCCGAGCTAAACAAACACATGATACTACTAGAAAATAATAACCCGTAGAATCATTATATATTATATGTTCTCTGATATCAGCTGTAATACACAAACACATTCGAATTTCAACCCTTTCCCTCAACTCATACTTCTGCAGTCTTTTATACCCATACGCTTCGCTCACACGACATGCAACAGACGACAATTCTGTCACTCCACATACCTACTCAAGTCCATGTCATAGGACAAAATGACATTAAGATTGCTCCCTCAAGAATTCATCAATTAAGCGCTTTTTATTCTCTTTTCTTTTGTTCCCAACACGACTCTAAATGCTTTATCAATAGGGGGAATGCTTATGCATCATGTGTTCAATCGGTGTCTCCCAAACCAGATGGCCCAAGGCACCGGGTGATAAGGCACCCAACGGATTTACTAACTCGAGCTACCACACTATGACTCGCACCATAAGCTCATGTTCGGGTGTTTTTCTGACTTTGTCAGTTTATTTTTTTCTCATCTTTTTTTTCTTTCACACCCAAACAACGATACTTAGAGCCTTGGTAGGATTTTATCTCTTTTTTTTTATTTAAAATTCCCGAAGGTTCTCTTTCAATATGCTAAAAAGTCCTACTTTTCATTTCGTCTTTCGGTTCTAGGAGTTAGAAATTTTTGTGGCCTCACACAAAATTAGCATGAGATGGAGACTTAAAACTGCCTAACACAAGTCAAGTTGAGGCTTTAATGCTCCTATGTCTGTGTTAGCCGAATTAATTCATCATAAAGCACAATCTTCCTAATATTTTCCCAAGATTAGTTTTAACAATAGGCAAATCAATTTTTTTTAACAGAACACTCAACGGTAACACCCACGGCAACTAAAGCAAAGCAGCAACATCAAACAGGCGATGCACACCCCAAACCTATCTAACATCGTCCCGATGTTTATTCAATAGAAAAGAAAAGAAAAGAAAAGAAAAATGGAAAACTTGCCTGCTCAGTGGCCGATCTTATTGCGGTCAGGTTGCTTCCCAACAAGTACGTGGTTTAACGACCTCAAGAGAAGGTAGAATTTCAACTAGCCTTTGAGTCCTTTCTCTCGATATGTGACCTAAGCGTTTATGCCACAATAGAGAAGAATTTTCAACAGACAGAGATCTCTTGGAGAAACTCGACTCAACAGAAAAGTTTTGGAAAGGAGTAGAAGTTAAAAGCAATTGGAATAATCCATTATTTAAAATTCAGAACCAACAATTTGGGAATTCTAAGACAACTAGATTGAACCTCGTTTGAAAGGAAAAGAGTAACCGCTGGAGTTCAAAGCTGAAATAGAAATTAAGTTTCGTCCAATAGTGGGAACATAAAAGACATTTATCAACATGAGAACATGATTTGACTCTAGAACAAGATGGGCGACTCCTATGGACTCGACTTTGACTTCAACATCGTTTCCCACTTTAAGCTTTGACTCCGTCTCACTTGGTTTCCTTATGCTCTTGAACCCCTCCAGACTTGTTTTGCTCAAGTTGAGCCTTTAGCTTAAAGCAATCTTTCTTTAGATGTCCCGACTTTTGACAATAGAAACATTTGACATATTTCTTAAAAACAACCTTAGATTCTCCCTTACTCTGATCGTGACCATGCCTCTTAAAACCCGTACTCTTAGAAGCACTGAAGTGAAATCGCTTAGAATGCTTCTTACCCTTTAAAAAGGAGATCTAGAGGAAAACACAAGGAAAACACTCTCACTCTTATCCCCCTTAAGTTTTTTCTCCTCCGCCATACACTTACTAATTAGATTATTGACAGTCCAACTCTCATTTTGGGAGATGAAAGCAGTTTTGATTTGAGAGAAATTTGGAGGCAATGAATTGAGAGCATGAAGAATGATGAACTTATCTGGAAGAGGAATTTCAAGGCTTTTAAGCTTGGACTGAAGGGAAACAATTCTCAGGATGCAATCTCTCACGCCTCCCACATTATCATAAGACATACTCATCAACTTTTTTAGAATGACACTAGATTCAGCCATATCGGGTACAAGATATCTTTCCCCAAGAGCAATGAGCTACTCCCTAGCAGTAGCAGTCTCGGGTAGCCCACTCAACAAATGTTCTAAGATAGATCTCCTCATGGCTAGAGGGCTCATATAATTTGAGTACTCCAACTTGTTAAAATACTCCATTTGCTCTAGAGAACTAACCTCTGAAAGCGGAGCAGGACGGTCCACACGCAAGGCAAGATCCAGATTGACAAAACCCAGGGCATACAGAAGCTCATCCTTCCACTTATTGTAATTAGATCCATTTAGGACCTCAACAACACTAACACCGGCATTGTTCAAAGCAAGGGTGACTGAAAACAAAAAAGCAACAACACGTGAGTGAACAAAAATTTATTAGTCGATTACATAGACTATCAACTAGAGAATCTCAGATGACACCAAATGTAGAAAATCCAGCACCTTTGGGCAGAAGGACCCCACACCAACATAGCCAAGACACTCCAGTAAACCTCAACAAGTCCGAGAAAATCCCACTTGTCACGCCAAGCGAGCCACTTTGGTGGCCAAGCACTCAAAGCACAAATATGGAATCTCTCAATTACTGAGAACATATACGATTGTAAGAAACTTCGGTCGTCACTCTGGTCGAGTCACTTTGGTAACCAAGCAACCAAAGCACAAATTCGAAAGTTACTTATCCTAAATATACATGCCCGTGAGATGACTCACCTATCACTGCAAGCAAACCACTTTGGTGGTCACGCTTACGGCACGAATGTGAAGTCACCCCACATGTTTACTCACACAAAATCACATGCTGCTTCAGTCACATGATTCCAGAGGTTGGTCGCATTCACATACTCAACTTGATGGTCATCGAGTAAGCCAGGCGATGAGAGGTGCACCGAGCGACACGACTCTTAGGCGATGAGCAACTCAAGAAACACTGTAAGCTAGGCGACGAGAGGTGCACCGAGCGACACGACTATCAGGCGATGAGCAACCCAAGAGACGCTATAAGCCAGGCGACGAGAAGTGCACCGAGCGACACGACTGTCAGGCGATGAGCAACCCAAGAGACATTGTAAGCCAAGCGACAACCAACCTCCTCTATTATTATTATTATTATTTTAAGTTGTGACCACACAGAGGCGTCTGATCTTGGGTCCGTTTGTGTGGCCACACGAAGGTGTGGTGTGGCCACACGGAACAATCTGTTCTTTCGGGATCCGAACACGGAACAATCTGTACTCTGATTGATTTTAATTTTAATGAAACACAAACCCTAATTCCCATTGTTATTTTAACAAATAGGGATGAACCTTAAATTCCAACGAACAAATCCCAAATCGGGGAGGATGATATCTCAATCAATTTCTGAATTTATAATCAAACAATGTATTGATCCAAATCGACATATGGAAGCTCTGATACCACATGTTAGCGAGTAAATCGCAAACCCAAGATCACCGCAGTCCATTTGAGACACCAAATAAAGGGAAAACGAAAGCGTACCTGATTGAGCAATGATCCCCAATGTAATTGCGGAAGCCAAAATCCTCAGATACAATATATTATAAGCCACAAAAACCAAAGGTGCCCTATGTCTTCTCCTCCCTCCTGACAAGATGGCCAATGGAATTGTCGTAATAATCATAAGTGGGAGAGGGGACCTAGTGCTTATATGAATCGAGGAGCCCTTCCATCACGGGCTTATGCCGATACTGGCTTACACCAAATGTCGTGTAACCCACATCTAAAATAAACTGAGATGTTGTAAAATTTCAAATGAAATATCACAGAAATATGAATGAACAATCATACAACGTCTCGTATATCAACGTACAGCCGCTTATAAAAAAACAAAACAATTAATTATAGCCCCAAAAAATTTTATAAAACAAAATAAAATAAAATAAAGCCTTTATAAAATTCCAACAGTTATCGCCGTTGAAACAAGCCGTTGATTACGATCGAGACGGGCCCATCTTGAAGATTTCATTCTGTATTAAGAAAAACATTCACAATTCAAGGCTTATCTTTGTTGTCTGCTGTGGCCAGAACTCATAAAACCAGGGACTGCCAACAGCTTTGACAAAACTGGAGCTTCACGATTGTCCGATTCTACCACAGACACAGTTCACTAATACAAGATTTCATGAAACTCTAGGGGAGCTTACGTCAACAAATCCTGAGGGACTCATTTCAGTTAAAGATCTCGTAGAAGAAAGTTGCCCCTCTGGATCTCTCTGCAATCGCGAAATTTTTAACAGTTTCTTATGAGTATTCCTTAGCATGACATGAATTTTGAATCGAAAAGGTATGGAACCTTGATTTAAGTTCGTTGCCGACAGGTAGAACCATCTAGAACCAATTCGGCATTGACAAACCCAATTTCGTAATGTGCTTGAAGGTTGAATTTATGATATCCCATCTAAAACCTGGCTTTTCTCCACGTGTGATCATGATATCTTGGTTTCACTTTTCTTAATCCAAATAGATTCCCGCGAAAGACAATTGCTTTGCTGAAGATGATACAAACATCCTAATACCACATTTTTTAGGAATAACGATTAACAACTGTCACCAGAAAAGATGGCAGTGTTTATTAGTAGAAGCTCCTCGAAAGGACAAATCTGTGCCCGGGAAGCGACAGCAATGAGTTAGTCATCGTTGTTGAATTTATAATTCTCATACCTGAGTCGGCAGTCCATGAGCTGGATCTGCGCCCCTTTGCTGCGGGTGCACTCGTCGAACATTTCCTTCGCGGCGTAGTCCATGCAGTCGTGACAATCCTTTGGATCGAGGTTCTCGGTGCAGACTCCGTGGCCATACAAGGTGACGTCCTTCTCGAAGTCACCACCCTCGTGTGTGTCCTGGCAATAGTAGTCAAACTGGGGGGACTCTGACGTGTGCGATTTCAGGTCATTCATTATATCCACGATGGCTAAATCATATGTGCTCCATAAAATGAACTGCTTTCCATTGCAGATCATCGACAGCAACCTGCCGTCAAAGGCTACGACGACGCTGCAAGAAGCCCCGAGGAGGAGGAAAAGGACGACGTTGACGATGCTATAAGGCAACGAACCCATGATGATCCAGAAAAAGGAGTTGGTTCGAAACACGCAAGGGACGTGAAACCTGTGGAATAGTTCAGGGCCATATAAAGTGAAGGGCGCGACTCCTATAGATTTCTCCGTTGCCGCCCGGGGAGTTGCTTAGGGCGCATCATCTAAATTTCTGGTATTCCAACGTCGTAAATTCTCCGGAAACAAAACCAGGACAATGGGGATAGTCGAGGTAAGAAAATGGCTTCGACAACGGGTCGAATTCGAATTCAAAAATTGGTGGTGTATAATACTAAGACAGCATTTTTTTAGTGGCCTACCGGTCAGCAAAAATTTATACTTGTCCAGACAGATCGAGGAAAAGGGAATCTCAGCCCCTTACATTAACAACTGGTACATATAACAATTTCCAAAATAAGCCTGTGATGGATTTTTTTTTTTCTTTCTGCCATTCGTTTCTGCTTCTTGTTTCGATCCATTGTGTGAGAAGGAAGAACTCGATCCCTTCATCTGTCCAGCTGCCGAATGAATCCGGGAATATGACAAAGACTGTCAGTGGTTAAGTCGTATAGCCACTCACCGAGTTTTGTCACAAAGTCGGCGTTTGTAAAGTGGACTTCATTGTATAATGAAATTGTTATTACAAAGGCCGATTTTAGTTCTACCGCCTTGACACCGATTTAATAAGAACAGGCTTATTCCTATGAGGTCGGTCTTACAAACACTGATTACGGAAAACTTATAAAAAAAAATTGATCTCCTTGGAAGTTCAGCTTTTTGTAAGGCTAACTTCCTTAGGTTAGAGGAGGCAATAAGGAAGTCTGCCTTACAAAGGTCGACTTCAGTCCGACACCAGCAATTTTGATGCCAGATGGGAGGTCCTCTTTCAACCTAAGGAAGTCGGCATTACAAAGACCGAATTTCTTAAGTCACTAAGGGAGTCGGCTTAGTAAGACCAACTCCCTTAGTTCTGCAACAATTAAGAAATTGAACATCCGATTTCCCACATGTAATGCATACAAATATTCATCACCTATACAAGAATGACAATATCAAGCAATTTGAAGTAATCCGAAGTAATCCAAGCAAGTTTTTTCGCATGAGGTGCATTCAGATTAACCTGAAGTTTGAATCCTTTTTTATATTACATTCCGTCGATTTCATTGAAGAGCTATTAGCGCACAGCAAGTTTATATAACTTGATAGAGGTGACCGTGTTCTGCTGCACCATCACTGTTATGGTTGTTCTACTGTCAGGTTGCAAAACGTGGGGAGCGTCCTGAACACGGCCATTCGAGAGATTGAGTGCTCTACCGAAACCATCAAGGTGCCTCAGTATGAAAACGTGGTCACACGCACAGCACATCACAGGCATGAATGGTCCAACAATGATTATGCCTCACGTATAGAGCTTTGCTTATGTGTAAGGTGTTTGGTATAGATGCCGCCGAGCGGTATTTCGATGGTCTTCCAATTGAGGCAAAAACCTGTGAGGCTTACACCTCTATTCTTCATTGTTGCGCTGATGCAAAACTCATTGATAAGGCTGAGGACCTGTACGGGAAAATTGAGTCTCCTAACATTGCTTTTAATGCTCTCGTGTACAATGAAATGATGACTGTTCATGTCAGAGGGGCAGCTAGAAGAAGCTTAGTCTGTTGTAGAAGGAATGAAGTGCAAGAAGGTAGCCCTTGATATTTTCGCATACAATCTATGGATCAGTTCTTATGCACGAGCAATGAATATGGACCGCGATGGGAAAGTTCCCAATGAAATGAGCCCCTCTGGATCTCTCTGCAAACAGTCCATTCTCACGACCATGCCAGAGCTTGAGCCGCTGGAGGTGCAGACCTAGGCCAGCTTGAGTATCAGTCCACTCGGCTTGACTAGGGCTTGATCAAGAGCCGAACCCGGTTGAACCATACTTGAGCATGCTGGAAGTAGTGGACGGACCTCTTTCCCACCATGGATATATATCAAAGAAATATGTAGAAAGTTCTGAAGATCTTGAGAGGCTGCCAGATGATTTGTATCGCCATTAATTTCTGAATGGGATGTCTGCTGGTGGTTGCCGGAAGCGCTCTTCCTTCCCCTGCGCGGGCAGGGACTGCCGCCTGCTTTGACAAAATTGTCCGATTCTGCCAGAGTCACAGTTCACTAATACAAGATTTCAGGAAACTCTAGAGGAGCTTACGTTAACAAATCCTGAGGGACTCATTTCAGTTAAAGATCTCGTAGAAGAGAGTTGCCCCTGGATCTCTCTGCAAATTGTCCATTATCACGACCATGCCAGGTGGCCTGGAATATCTTTCTTGTCTATCCGACCTTTGTTTATGGGGCTACGAAGCACTAGAGATCGTCTGCTTCCCAACTGTCCCTCTCGCCTTATCGAGTTTTAAGCTTGTTGGGTGCCCGAAACTGAAGACTTTGCTTGATGACATGCATAAATTCACATCCCTCAAAGCAGAGGATATTTGGAACTGCAACGGCATCAAGAGCTTGCTGAGAAGAGGTTTACCTCCAAATTTGGGCGGACTGAATCGGCCATTGGAGGACTGGTGCTGAAACAACCTGAAATTTTTCAAATTTTTAATTAGAAGGTCCGGCCGTAGGCGGAAACGACAAATTCAAAGTCTTCACCGCGTTGTCATTCTTTGACTGGTCTGATAAGCTTCGCCACGTGTATTCTTTCTCTCGTATCTCTGCATCACTAAAAATAAATTCCCTATTTGGGGTCAACGATAATTCACTGAGTACGCCCATCCATACGCACACGAAAGCAGTGAAACCATTAAGAGACTCCTAACGTGCGTTTTGAAAGGATTTATGCACATACAGATCAGAATTCCACAATATCACGTCAACAAAACCATACTGAACAATGATAACGCTCATAAGATGTTAAGAACAAGATGGCCAACTGAAAACGGAAAACTCTCAATGCGACTCTCTCGAACCTCTCTCTCCATCAATGTCAACACTTCGAACGTTACCAGGACCACCGAAGTGCGTCCCCACCCACTCCTCCGAGAGCGCCCGGGTAACAGCAGCAGGCACGACCGCGAGTGATCGTCGCCTCCCCGTCCTCCTCCGACATTACAGTCGGATAATACATATACAGAGACCAACCCCTCTCTTTGAATCATTTCGAATTTATTTCAAAATTTTGTAAATCCAGCAGATGATTGAAGTGTTATTACCACGCAAACCCGTTATTAGTAAAACCTCTCCGACGTGGCTGGTCCAGTCCGGAGGATTCGAAGTCAGCCTCTGATCCAGCTCAAGGACGACAGTATATTCTCCGAAACCCAGCAACCGTCGATCTGAATCGAACGTGGCTGGTCCAATCCGGAGATCCCCGTCTCCTCGCCAGAACGACCTGTACAACGAACCCGCGGACCCCAGCCACCGTCTTCCTCGTTCTGCCACTCTCAACGCGGGGTCCTCACAAGTCTCTTGATAGAAAACAATTCCACAGGCGATTATACACGCCACGGCCACAGAGTTACACATGAACATTCTCAGAAATCAAATCAGCGAAACGCCACCGCATATCCGACCCAGACAACAAGCGCGGATAAAATTTCCATCTCCACGGGCGACACAGTCTGTTCACCCACGAAGATACCGTGCGTGGATTCAACTCGTCGTCAACATACTGCAGGAAACTATCGTCCTGAAGCAGCTCGCGACGGTAATACAACCTGTGGGGAAGTCCCATCTCACAATGGCCGTTCCCTGGAAGCAGGGGAAAAGAGCGTATAGCTCCCTGCATTCCAAAACTCGTCGCCCCAACTCTGTTTCCAGGTGCTCTGATAACTCTGAGAAAGTAGGGTTATTTCGTATCCTTAACGAGGCTTTATGTGGTTAGTCGGACGAGTATTGATAGGGATTTGGTAGGATTTGAGTCATTTTTTAGTTTAGTTTTATTTTAAGTCGATCTTTGTTATTTTCTTAGTTTTTGTTTCTATTTCGTCTCGAGTCGGTTGTCTTGTTGATGCCTCTTGGTTTGTCATGTGTTAATGCAGGAAAATGAAGGAGATTTTGAAGCTCGGACGAAGAAAAGCGAAGAGGAGCGAACAATGGACAGAGAGCTGAGGGACGCGTCCTTCAGATATTAGGGACGCGTCCCTGGAGGTTCTGTAGCTGACGAAGCTTTTCTGCGAATTTTGAAGGCTAACCGCTTGAGGAGTCTTCAAGTCTTCCTAAGACTGCATTATGGAGATATAGAGGATCAACTAGTTATTTAGTTGGTAGTTTTAGATTTATTTTATTTTATTCTCCCTAGAAATATTGCCTAGATTTGGAGAATCTTAGGAAATATTTTCTAGGGGATCTATATATCCTAGTTTTAGAGGTAACTCTAAGGAAACCTTCCCTTTGGCTTTTAGAGTCTTTTCTTTTGGTGAAGAACGGAGGAGGCATTCGACTCGGAGACGGCTAGGGTTGAAGCGGAGATCAAGACTAGGCGACTACTTCTCGGATCGGAGGATTCGAGAGGGCGTTTTTCTTTTCTTGCCCCTCTTTGATTATTATGTCGCTCTCCTTTTCTTTTGAATTTGAGTTGAATTTCTTCTACGTTATGAACTAATTTCGTTTTCTAGGACTTCAATGGAACTTAACGCTTTTATTTAACGAGTGAATTCCTTTTCTCCGTGTTATGCGAATTCGTGTGGTTACTTATTCATATCTTGTCCTTAATGCGGTTGATTGACTGGCCACCAATTAATTTGATCTGGAGACCTATTCGGGCTTGGAAAAGTTGTTTAGGTTAAGCCGTGGATTGAATAGCCTAAGTTAGCGTCTCGTTGGAAAACGGAGCTAATTAGCGAGAAGGATAGGAATATACCTGATTGCCTTAGGTAGCCATTTAGGGTTGTTGCATAATGGGTTCCCACTAGTTAATTGCCTAGGAATAGAGTGATTAGCTCGATACAGGGAATACGTCTTTAGAGCACTCGGGAGAGGCGTAAAGAGATATACGAACCCTAGGTTAGTAACTTAAGAATTTGATAACTGGAGAAAGGAATGAACGAGTTAGATAATTCGATAGGGGAAATTGATAGTCCTAGGCTTTTATTAATTGATTTAATTATCGTTATTTGCACTCTCTTTTTCAGTTTTACTCTCAATTCAATCTTGTTTGACTTGACCTCGAAATTGTTAAACGTGCGATCGTTAGGAATTTTTTCTCTGTTGATTCTCTGTGGGAACGACCTCTACTTACCCTATCTACAAGTTAGTTAGGTTTGTGAGAGTATTTAATTTGCCGCCTTCGACAAGCGTGATCAAATTTTGGCGCCGCTGCCGGGGAGTCAATTTTGAGAAATTTATTTTCTACTGTCATCACGTTTATCTATTTGACGTTCAAGTTGTTTAATTTGCTTACTTATTTCTTTTGATATTTTAATATTAGGTGTATGCGACGAACTCGAAGTACGGAAATTCTTCCTTTTGATCCTGAAATCGAAAGGACTTTCCATAGACTGGTTCGTGAGAAAGCTAGTGCACAACAAAGCAACATGGACGGAAACCTAATTCTACCTCAGCAGAACGAGGGTCAACAGGACATTGATAACAGGCCGATGGTGGAATTCACTTCAGCAAAACCTCACATCAACCGGTTCTGTATCGTTGCGCCTGTGATTCAAGCTCGGGACTTTGAGATAAAGACATCTGTATCGTTTCTTTTCTTGCCCCTCTTTGATTATTATGTCGCTCTCCTTTTCTTTTGAATTTGAGTTGAATTTCTTCTACGCAACGATACAGAACCGGTTGATGGCCGGTTTTGCTGAAGTGAATTCCACCATCGGCCTGTTATCAATGTCCTGTTGACCCTCGTTCTGCTGAGGTAGAATTAGGTTTCCGTCCATGTTGCTTTGTTGTGCACTAGCTTTCTCACGAACCAGTCTATGGAAAGTCCTTTCGATTTCAGGATCAAAAGGAAGAATTTCCGTACTTCGAGTTCGTCGCATACACCTAATATTAAAATATCAAAAGAAATAAGTAAGCAAATTAAACAACTTGAACGTCAAATAGATAAACGTGATGACAGTAGAAAATAAATTTCTCAAAATTGACTCCCCGGCAGCGGCGCCAAAATTTGATCACGCTTGTCGAAGGCGGCAAATTAAATACTCTCACAAACCTAACTAACTTGTAGATAGGGTAAGTAGAGGTCGTTCCCACAGAGAATCAACAGAGAAAAAAATTCCTAACGATCGCACGTTTAACAATTTCGAGGTCAAGTCAAACAAGATTGAATTGAGAGTAAAACTGAAAAAGAGAGTGCAAATAACGATAATTAAATCAATTAATAAAAGCCTAGGACTATCAATTTCCCCTATCGAATTATCTAACTCGTTCATTCCTTTCTCCAGTTATCAAATTCTTAAGTTACTAACCTAGGGTTCGTATATCTCTTTACGCCTCTCCCGAGTGCTCTAAAGACGTATTCCCTGTATCGAGTTAATTACTCTATTCCTAGGCAATTAACTAGTGGGAACCCATTATGCAACAACCCTAAATGGCTACCTAAGGCAATCAGGTATATTCCTATCCTTCTCGCTAATTAGCTCCGTTTTCCAACGAGACGCTAACTTAGGCTATTCAATCCACGGCTTAACCTAAACAACTTTTCCAAGCCCGAATAGGTCTCCAGATCAAATTAATTGGTGGCCAGTCAATCAACCGCATTAAGGACAAGATATGAATAAGTAACCACACGAATTCGCATAACACGGAGAAAAGGAATTCACTCGTTAAATAAAAGCGTTAAGTTCCATTGAAGTCCTAGAAAACGAAATTAGTTCATAACGTAGAAGAAATTCAACTCAAATTCAAAAGAAAAGGAGAGCGACATAATAATCAAAGAGGGGCAAGAAAAGAAAAACGCCCTCTCGAATCCTCCGATCCGAGAAGTAGTCGCCTAGTCTTGATCTCCGCTTCAACCCTAGCCGTCTCCGAGTCGAATGCCTCCTCCGTTCTTCACCAAAAGAAAAGACTCTAAAAGCCAAAGGGAAGGTTTCCTTAGAGTTACCTCTAAAACTAGGATATATAGATCCCCTAGAAAATATTTCCTAAGATTCTCCAAATCTAGGCAATATTTCTAGGGAGAATAAAATAAAATAAATCTAAAACTACCAACTAAATAACTAGTTGATCCTCTATATCTCCATAATGCAGTCTTAGGAAGACTTGAAGACTCCTCAAGCGGTTAGCCTTCAAAATTCGCAGAAAAGCTTCGTCAGCTACAGAACCTCCAGGGACGCGTCCCTAAGATCTGAAGGACGCGTCCCTCAGCTCTCTGTCCATTGTTCGCTCCTCTTCGCTTTTCTTCGTCCGAGCTTCAAAATCTCCTTCATTTTCCTGCATTAACACATGACAAACCAAGAGGCATCAACAAGACAACCGACTCGAGACGAAATAGAAACAAAAACTAAGAAAATAACAAAGATCGACTTAAAATAAAACTAAACTAAAAAATGACTCAAATCCTACCAAATCCCTATCAATACTCGTCCGACTAACCACATAAAGCCTCGTTAAGGATACGAAATAACCCTACTTTCTCAGAGTTATCACACCCCCAAACCTACAATTTGCTAGTCCTCGAGCAAATGAAAAGAGATAAACATCAAGATAACTCTTCAGCAATACCCCACTCAATCCAATCTGAGCAACCCTCTTTCTATTCTCAGCTATACACATGCTCACTTCCGTTGGTCGAGTCATTTGTCAATAAAAACCATTCAATTTCGATCAAACTTCACAGAAATGTTCACAACGATCAACTCGGTATGTCATATAGTGAACTCAACAATAAAAGACTTCCAATAAAACATATTAGATCGGCACTTCGTAGAAAACCAACCAAACACTAATCATCCACTCGTCCTCAGGATTTTCAACAACTTTCTCAACACAAACTTTATTTCAGCTACACGACTCTAAATGTTTCATCACATTCTAATGTACCCATGTAACGAGTATTTGATCAATGACTCCCGGTCCAGTTGGACCAAGGCATTAGGCGATGAAGCACCCCTCGGATCTCATTCTCGAGTACACCAAAAGGACTCACACCACAAGTACATATTTAGGCGCCAATCACATTTCAATCACTTTTTTTTTCTTTACTTTTCTTTTTCACACGCCTAAATATTGGTACTCAAAGCCTTGGTAGCCATTTTTTTTTTCTCTCTTTCTTTCTTCTTTTTGGACTTGCTTCAAATCAATGTCTAGCCAGCCCCACTCAACGCCAACTACTATGCGTTATTAGATTTCGAGAATTGTTTTCACTCACTACCAATCCATACCGAGGAATTATTACCCAAAAAAAAAACAGTTTAATCACTCAATTAAGTTCAATTTTCACTCTTCCATAAGTCGTAAGCATGTGCGTAATAAGTCATCATCGAATAAGGGTCAGCTCATCAAAGTTATCGTCAAGTCTACTGAAGAGTTAGACACACCTAGACTTACTCTAGAAATGACCTAAAAAATCAAAACTAAAAATCAAAACACTACTAGCAAGCAATAAATTAGAAATGACTATCAACCCAAACCACATAGAGAAGCATACTTGCAGCACAAACATGCTCTCATCGCACCTCTGCCAGTTCGATTCGCACGTAGGGATGCAACCGGGAGAGCGGAACCGGGAAGGGGGAAGGGGAGCGTATGCTCCATCCTGTCCCGTTACCCCGTTCAGACTCAACAATCAATCAAAGGCGAAGACAAATAGCGGATTCGCCCCAAGAGCGAAGCCTTGCGGATCCAACGGCGGACTGTTGCGGACTGAACTGCTCCTGCCCCTCACAGCCGAGGATCCGACCTCGAAGACAACCGGCTTAAAATCCTGCGACTCCGACACATACCCGACCTACCCGCCTTCCCCTCACCCTACCCAAGTGGTTTATGCACGCGGCCACACACAGACAGGAAAGGAAGTAGCAAACCAGAAAACGAGGGGAAGGGGCATGGAACGTACACTCGGCTCCTAGTCTGTGGGTCCTCCTCCCCATGATCGTCCTTGCTTCGAGCCCTTCGCAGCCGCGACAGTCCGCACGAGGCGCTGCTCTAATGCCGGAGAGGAAAGGTGTTCAGGGTTGTCCAGCGGCCGGAGCTTCCTGCTCCTCCCTCCTCCTCCTCTCCTCCGCGGACGCTAGGCTCGACGGCAGCACGCTCGTGTCCGAGATCCCCAAGCTCGGCTCAAGCGAGAATAAGACTCCCAGTTGGGTGAACTCCTCCGATGTCCTCCTTCTATTTTTCCCCCACCCGATTTCCTTTTTCTGTCTTCCCTCTGTTCCTTCGTCTGTTGTCCGTCCCTTATCCTTTTTTCTTTTATTAACTTGACGATAAGAAGCGTATTGTAGGGGGAGTTCCCCGATTCCTTAACCAAAATTCTATCCTATCATTGGATAACACGGACGTTCCATAACTGTTAATCCTTTCGTTCAAGATGCATTTTGTTAACTCGATAATTTGGTTACGTAATTTTAATCACTAATTAAAATTTCCCGGATCAAAATCCACGCGTTGAACGAATCTTATCGCTGCTCGAATTCGATTCTGTTTGAGTCCAGACGTCTCATTTCTCACGTGACGTAATCACACGAAATCGAATTAAAGTTTCGATAATATTCATTACTAACATGAGTCGACAACGAGAATCTTAAACTCTCGTGTCACGTCGAATTTTAACCCAGTCAACAATCGATTTTATTTGTTTACTAAAATCATAAACAGTTCTTATTTATACAATCGATATCGAATTCTCAAGTCGTTAAAGGTGCATTTCAGGGTTAACTGGCTTGCGAGGATTGACCATTCGGGGGAAGCAAAGTCTTCGGGAATGAAATGGTCTGCTTCCATCTTCTTCTGCCAGTAACCACAATTCCCGGGGTTGACAGTTCCCTCCCTCCATAGTTCGCTTTGAGATGGATAAGATGGAGAGGCTGGCTGACGGACTCCACATCCCTCCAAGGGTTTCATATCCGTTGACTGTGAGAAGACGAGGGACTTCTCGGTGATGATCTCCCCTACTCTCTGGAACTGCTCGACGTTATCGGTTGCCGCTGGTTAGTTCAGAGATGCTCGGAACGCAGCAACCAAGATTACTGGCATCCCCACCTCCGATTGACCCCCCAAGTCAATTTGTTTTAATAATCTTAATATATTAACACCTGCTGACATCTGTATATACCAATTCCATCAATATGTCTTTGGAAAAAATAAATATTACAAATTCCAACGTTGTCGGATCAACTGCTTGAAACACATAATATTTGTAGGATTCGTAAGATTTTACCTGCTTACTCCTGAGAGACGGCTGTCTATGAGCTTAATCTTGGCAGGGATGTTAATGAGTCGAGGCTTGCAAACTGCAGAGCCTGACTTGATAAATAAATTTTGGCGAGTTCGAACTCAGACTTTAATCTTTGACGGCTAAATTCAGACCCACATACTAATCTGTCGAGTCATCCGACAAATTTTATAATAAAATAAATATAAAAAATTATCAAATATATGAAAAAGAGGGTCGTACCCAAGCTTAGGGCCAAAAGTTTTTGGCTGGGCTTAAGCCCGTACTCGACTAAATAGAATTCGGTCAGGCTCGAGCTCAATCTCAGGTCCGACAAGCTTCTACTTGAGCAGAACACGAGTAGGAGATGTCCGAGCCAGGCCTGGCATCTGGGCCCCGTTGCTGGCAGCACACTCCTTGAAGATTTACAAAGTGGCATATGATATGCAGTGATTGCAGTCTTGTGGATGGAGGCTTGCGGTGCTGACTCAGTGACCACACAAGGTGACATCTCTCTCCATAAAAAGACTTCACACTTGTGCGTGTCCTGGCAATAGTACCCCAGGTCGTGGTACTCCAACGTGTGCAAGATCAGGTCAATCAATATATAGTACACGGCGTAATCATATTGGCTCCCTACACTGAACAATTTCAGTTGCAGATCCTCAACAGCAAATTGCGGTCAAAGGTCTGTAAACCGCATCGAGAAGCCAGGAGGAGGAGGAACACTAGGACATTGACAATTCTATTCGGTGACGGAGGAGCCCATGATGTTCCAGAACGAGGCGTTCGAATCACGCAAGGGACACAGTCAAATCTGCAGCATAGTTCGTGGCCGCGTCACCTATAGATTTCAACGAGATTTCATAAATTCTTCCAAACAAAACCAGATGGCCGGGGGATGGCCAGATACGAAAAAGGCACCGAAACTGCGACGAATTTTAATTCAAAATCAGATGGCGGAAAGTACTAAGGCAACATTTTTTAGGGACTCGGTGGTCGGAAGAAAACTGAAATTTGATTCAAGTTTAATGCGTATATACCTGGTCTAGTCGAGGAAGAGAGTCTTATCCCCACATTAACAACGAACCGTTATTTTGGATCCCTCATTTTTAATTGTGAGAACGAAGAACTGTATCCTCATCATCCATACTCTAAAAATTCGTTACTTTTAGAGCATAATATTATAACGTAGATTGATTATTATAAAACTGAACGGTCTGGGGCAAGCCTTCGGGCCGCAATCTCTGGCAGGACCAGCTCTGCTCATATGACGGGTGAGTCGGGTGTTCCTTCTGATGGTTTTAGGGCGCAGCGGAAACAAGAATTATAAACTTTTATGCCAAAAAATAATAAAAGTCTCATGTATAAATTTTAGATAAATAACAACATAATCTTACCCGGAAACTATACCTTGAAATTTCCGACGAAAAACACAACCAGGAACAATTTAATCGAGAGCCCCACGTGTGACTCCTCTAGCGGTATCCACGCGCACACGATTGCGAACCTCTGACGATCCGGCAGGTGCTAGCCTCTTGGATCCGTCTGAGAACTCTTCGAAAGCAAAAAGAATTTCTCTACTTTTCACAAATCTTACTCTCTGATTTCTAAAGTTACAGAGATTTGTTTCCAAAATCACAAAAACCTCTGACGACTGATACTCAGAGAAAAACATAATACCTTTTTTTTTCTTTATTTCATCCCACTAAATTTCTTGCCATAAAAAATTTACGTTTCCTCTAATCAATCGTCTTAATGTAACGGAAGAAAAATTTAATGGACAAAATTAATGGGAAAAGATTCGTTACGTAAGATAATAATAATAGTTTTAATAATATTATTAAGACTATTTAATGCAAGTGACGTGGACATGTGGAAATTAAAAAAGCTTCCAACGACACATGCATTAAAATGATTTAATTAAATAAACTATATATTGGATATAACATTTAAATAAATAAATAAAATTTTAAATATATATATCCTTTATAAATTGACCCGAATAAATTCATATTCGATCTTGGTCAATTTATTTGCTTCCGATATTTCAGAATAAATTAATAATCCAATTAATTCTAATTCTGAAATAATAAAATGATTAATTTAGTATACACTCAATAATCAAAATAAAATGTTCATGTCGACGTGCTATGTGTGTGACCCTCTAGGTCCTATACACGAAGGCAGTGTATATCCATACACAAACTAAGGTAACCGTCTAGCAACAGTTTTTAGTCACCCAACGTGTTAGGATCATCATAAATCATATACCACTATGAACCGATTACCGTGTAATTCAATCTCTTCATCTAACCGACATCCCAATTAATTTGGCGCAAAATACTTCATCACCGAATTAATTGTTTTACTTAATTACCAAGATATAATAGACTCTCTTGAATATAAAACATTCCTCCCTTGGCCATGGATTTTATAGTCACTAATATCTGTATCAAGTGGCCTAGATGTCAACTCTCTAATCCAAGAGAGCGATGAATCCTATATTGACTCAACACTATTCTCTCTACGCTTTGTCACACACCCAACAATCGTATTACTCACAATCCGGTTAAAGACTGCTTTTAACGACGTCAAAATGCGCCAACTCCACGCATAAAATAAATGAAGGTCTCAAGTCAAAAGATCAGTTACACTCGTCCATAAAGAGGATTAACCAATGATGTTCTATATGTGGTATCCTCTTAAACGGGTCGTGTCCAGTATCCCTAATCTTAGGGTACCCCTAAGTATAACATGGATCACTATCCCTTGGTCTATCTCGACCTCAGCTATACTTAGAGATGATCTAGATGTCCATGTCCCCTCTAAACATCTGTCCGATCACGGACTATTTCAGATTAATATACTCAATAATCTGTGGGACTTTATCATTAATAATTTTACGTGCAGAAAAGTAAAATAATTAATGAAAAATACTCGCCTTTATTAATTATTTATCCACAAATACATTAAAGTGTCTTGGCACATACGTGCACACACTAACAATCTCCCACTTGCACGATTGCCAAGCACTATGGACTAGAAGTCCTAGGCTCCTCACATAGGTCTCATGTTTCTGCAGAGTTAAGGCCTTTGTGAGTGGGTCCGCGATATTCTCCCTCGTATCAACTCTGCTAACCAACACGTCACCCCTCTGAACAATCTCTCGGAGGATGTGATATTTCCGCAGTACGTGCATGGATCGTTGGTGAGACCTCGGCTCCTTGGCCTGCGCTATGGCTGCATTGTTGTCACAGTATAATGTCACTGGGTCAATAATGCTCGGAACCACTTCAAGCTCCGCTATGAAGTTCTTGATCCACACAGCTTCCTTTACTGCTTCGGAAGCTGCAATGTACTCGGACTCAGCTGTAGAATCTGCAACTGTCTCCTGCTTGGAACTCCTCCAACATACAGCTGCACCACTCAAGCAAAACACATAACCCTGCTGCGATTTCATATCATCTCGATCTGTCTGAAAACTAGCGTCAGTATATCCTCTGACAACTAACTCATCATCTCCTCCATAAATTAAGAACATGTCCTTTGTTCTTCTAAGATACTTGAGGATAGTCTTTATTGCAGTCCAATGACCCTCTCTAGGATCTGACTGATATCTACTTGTCATGCTCAAAGCATACGAGACATCGGGTCGAGTGCAAATCACATAATGGACCCTATAGCGGATGCATAAGGTATCTTGCCCATCCTTCCTCTCTCCTCATGTGTCTTCGGACACATAGACTTAGAAAGATGTACACCATGTGACATTGGCAAGAATCCTCTCTTGGAATCTTGCATGCTGAATCTATTCAACACCTTGTCAATATACATATTTTGACTCAAACCCAGCAACCTATTTTGTCTATCTCGGTATAATCTAATACCTAAGACATAAGTCGCTTCCCCAAGATCTTTCATAGAAAAACATTCTCCCAACCAAGTCTTGGTAGACTCTAGGCTAGGGATATCATTGCCTATCAGAAGTATATCATCAACATACAGCACTAGGAACGAAATCTTGCTCCCACTAACCTTCTTGTAAACGCAAGGTTCCTCTGGATTCTTGAAATAGCCAAATTCTTTGACTGCTTCGTCAAATCGCAGATTCCAACTCCGAGATGCTTGCTTTAGTCCATAAATGGACCTCTTGAGCTTACATACTTTATCTGCATTCTTGGATGCAAAGAAACCGGGAGGTTGTATCATAAACACTTCCTCCTGTAACTTTACATTCAAGAAAGCGGTTTTTACATCCATTTGCCAGATCTCGTAATCCTTGTAAGCTGCTATCGCAAGCAGAATTCTAATGGACTTAAGCATTGCAACCGGTGAAAATGTTTCATCATAGTCAATTCCTTGACGTTGAGTGAAACCCTTGGCCACAAGTCTTGCTTTATAGGTACTTATATTCCCTTCCATGTCAATCTTCTTCTTGAAGATCCACTTGCACCCTATGTGTTTTACCCCAACTGGCGCATCAACCAACTCCCAAACTTGGTTGGTATACATGGAGTCCATCTCTGATTTCATGGCTTCTAACCATTTCTCGGAATCATTTGAAGCGATTGCTTCCTCATAAGTCGACGGTTCATCATCCTCGACGAGTAGTACTTCCCCATGTTGGGTCACTAACCAACCATTTATGTCAGGCTCTCGGTGTACTCTTGTCGACTTACGTTGATCTTGCGTTCCTTGAACATTTTCAGAAGTTGGAATCGCTTGTACTTGTGGTACCGATTCGCTATCTAAATGTTCAGTTTCCAACCTGTTTGTAGAGTCCGAAATTTCTTAAAGACTTACTTTACTCCCACTACTCTGTTTAGAAATAAATTCTCTTTCCAAGAAAGTAGCATATCGAGCAACGATAACTTTGTGCTCGCTTGGGAGATAAAAGTAGTATCACTTTGTTTCCTTGGGATAACCTACAAACATACATTTAGTAGATCTTGCCGCAAGCTTATCAGAAATCTCATTCTTCACATAAGCATCACAGCCCCATATCTTAAGATAAGACAAGTTTGGTTTCTTTCCAAACCATAATTCATAAGGAGTCTTATCTACTGACTTGGTTGGAACTCGGTTAAGCATGTATGTTGTTGTTTCTAAGGCGTAACCCCAAAATGACAACGGAAGACTTGCATGACTCATCATTGATCTAACCATGTCCATGAGTGTGTGGTTCCTCCTTTCTGAAACACCATTCCACTCCGGTGTTCTAGGAGGTGTGAGTTGTGAGACGATTCCACACTCTTTTAGGTAATCAATGAACTCTTGGCTAAGATACTCGCCGCCTCGATCACTCCGAAGGGCTTTTATCTTCTGGCCTCGTTGATTCTCTACCTCGTTCTTGAACTCTTTAAACTTTTCTAGAGTTTCAGACTTGTGCCTCATTAAGTAGACATATCCATATCTACTTAAATTGTCGGTGAAAGTCATGAAGTATGAATACGCTCCTCTGGCCTGAACTGGTAATGGTCCACACACATCACTATGTATGAGTTCTAGTAGTTCCTTGGCCCTTTCACCTGTCTTGGTAAAAGGCTTCTTGGTCATTTTTCCTTGTAAACACGCTTCACATGTATCTATGGGCTCTAACTCAAAAGAGTCCAAATACCCGTTACTTAGTAACCTTGCGATGCGTTTCTCGTTTACATGACCAAGTCTACAATGCCAGAGATATTTTAAGTTTGAGTCACGCGTTTTCTGTTTCTTCCCTTCAACACAGTAAATCGGCTCATCCAAATTCAGAACGTACAAACCATTATTTAATGAACCATTTCCATAGAACATCCCATCCAAATAAAAGGAACACAACTTGTCCTTGAATTCAAATACAAATCCCTTGGCGTCTAAAGATGACACCGAAATGATGTTCTTGGAAAAACTAGGAACGAAATAACAGTTCTCCAAATTTAAATCAAATCCACTGGGCAATTTTATTACATATGTCCCTACAGCTAATGCAGCAACTCTAGCTCCATTCGCCACTCGTAGGTCCATCTCGCCCTTGGACAGCCGTCTGCAGTCACTTAGACCCTGCAAGTTCGCACAAATGTGAGAACTACTTCCGGAGTCTATGACCCATGATGAAGAAACAGAAAGATTGCAGTCAATCACAACGATACCTAAAGCATCCGCTCCACTGGCATTCTTCTTCATGAGTTGGAAGCAATTCTTCTTCCAATGGCCTTTCTTGCCACAATGAAAGCATATAGCTTCCTTCTCATCAGATTGGGGCACCTGCTGCCCTTTCTTAAGCTTTTTTTGAGCTGGAGGTCTAGCACTCTTAACTGCTTTAGCCTTGGGATTGAATTTCCCGGTGGCAGGACGCTTGTATGTCTTTCTGACCATCATTGCTCGTGGTGAAGGATTCACCTTCATGTCCTTCTCAGCAGTTTTCAGCATTGCCATCAGATCAGTCAAACTCTTCTCCATACTGTTCATGTTGAAGTTCAACACAAACTGAGAAAATGATGGTGGGAGTGAAGACAAAACCAAGTTAACAGCTAAGTCCTGGTCCAGCTTGGAACCCAAGCTCTCGAGCCACTCAATGTACCTTATCATCTTGAGTACATGTGGCCCAACTGGGTTTTCTTCCACCAGCATTGTTCGAAACAGTGCCCGAGAGGTCTCATACCTCTCAACTCTTGCACTCTCTTGGAAGAGCTCACGTAAGTGCTGATCAATCTCCCTAGCACTCATGTTCTCATGCTGCCTCTGTAACTCGGGAAACATAGAAGACAACATGATGCACTGAACATCCAACGCATCCTCCAAATATTGACTGTAGTAAGACTGATCATCCTCATAAGCATTAGGTGCAGGTTCTTTAAGTGGTTCATCCTCCAGCACATAAATCTTTCTCTCGTGCCTTAGGACAATTTTTAGTTTTCTATACCAATCCAGGTAGTTGGAACCGATGAGGATATTGTCTTTCTCGAGAATGCTTCGCAGCGAAAGGGTGTTTGTGTTTGCCATCTACAATAATAATTTAAAGTAGAGTTTTAGTATTTGTGGAATATTAATTAATAAAAGACTTTAATATAGCTCTCACTATTTTATTCGAAAACAATAGCCCCCTCTGTTGAAATCGGGAATTTGTTGGTTAATAATTCATAGTGGGACCGAAATCTCGAAACATGAAGTATGCACACAGCTGAGCTGTACCTCCACACCACACGAAACAAGTAGGCCTTAACTTGCCAATCACAATTATCTATGTGACTTTCGGTATTTTCACGTTGAGTCTAATAACTCTTAAACTCAACACTTGCCCCTCAAAAAACTGACCTTAGCTGAGCTAAACAAGTCAACTAAATTGAGTTAAGTCGACCCATTAATCATTTAGAATAAATTACAAATGTTCTACCATAAGCCCACAGCTAAGCTGTACCGACTCATGGGAAAAATCTGACTATTATAATAAATATTAATGGAGGGTCTTTATTTTATAATATTGACTTAATATTTAGGGGGATTTTATTTTAGTTTTGTCTCACCATTAAAATATCTTGTGTATACCACACAATTCTTATAATTAATTATGTTGAAAATCTTGTGACAATTAGCATTTAAATGCTATTCAACATTTAATATTGTCACGTTAGTATTTCAATATATAAATTCTTTAACTTTTGAAATACTTCCTCAATTAATTATGATTTTTTTGGCAACTTGAAATTTCCCCTTTTTTTTTCATCGGATTAACTATTAAGTTTCCCGTGGGTTGATTTATAAATCAATTATAGTAATCCATCCAGATCACCAAACATAGATTTTTAATCAATTAACCCGATTAAACTTTTTTAGGAAACTAGTTAAAATGAGAGTTGCCATTACGTAGAATATTAACTTTAATATTTATATACCAAAATTAATATATTCAAATTCCACATATTTTACGTGATCATATTTTTTAACATTACAATAATCCTCATTATAATATTATTAATATTATGATTCGAAATTTTGAATCGCAACTGGTTTAATCCATAACCAATTCCCTAAACCAATTGTTTGTTCTAGGATTTATGAGCAATCTGCTCCTTGACATACTTTTAATTTTGATATAAAATATTATTCTAATAAATATCTTCATATTTTAATCATAATCGAGGAAATTAAAATCTCAACTTTGAGATTTAGATCTTATCGTACTGCCTTCCACTTTTGAGGCTTAATAATTAGATAATTATTAATTTTCTTGAACAATTTTAATATTTAACTTTTGTTCAAAAGAAATAATTATCTAACTATTTACTTTTCCTCTTTAAACAAGTATAATAACGTATCAACAATATAAAATATCTATTATAATCTAAAACAAATAGTATATATATATTTTTGATATATGAAATCAAATTTTTTTATTATTATATCATCGAAAATTATACGTTCTGACCATGAGTAGGCTCTGATGCCACTTATGGTTTTAGGGCGCAGCGGAAATAAGAATTATAAACTTTTATGCCCAAAAATAATAAAAGTCTCATGGTACGTATAAATTTTAGATAAATAACAACATAATCTTACCCGGAAACCATACCTTGAAATTTCCGACGAAAAACGCAACCAGGAACAATTTAATCGAGAGCCCCACGTGTGACTCCTCTAGCGGTATCCACGCGCACACGAATACGAACCTCTGACGATCCTGTAGGTGCTAGCCTCTTGGATCCGTCTGAGAATTCTTCGAAAGCAAAAAGAATTTCTCTCCTTTTCACAAATCTTACTCTCTGATTTCTAAAGCTACAGAGATTTGTTTCCAAAATCACAAAAACCTCTGACGACTGACACTCAGAGAAAAACATAATACCTTTTTTTTTCTTTATTTCATCCCACTAAATTTCTTGCCATAAAAAATTTACATTTCCTCTAATCAATCGTCTTAGTGTAACGGAAGAAAATTTTAATGGACAAAATTAATGGGAAAATATTCGTTAAGATAATAATAATAGTTTTAATAATATTATTAAGACTATCTAATGCTAGTGACGTTGACATGTGGAAATTAAAAAAGCTTCCAACGACACATGCATTAAAATGATTTAATTAAATAAACTATATATTGGATATAACATTTAAATAAATAAATAAAATTTTAAATATATATATCCTTTATAAATTGACCCGAATAAATTCATATTCGATCTTGGTCAATTTATTTTCTTCCGATATTTCAGAATAAATTAATAATCCAATTAATTCTAATTCTGAAATAATAAAATGATTAATTTAGTATCCACTAAATAATCAAAATACAATGTTCGTATCGACGTGCTATGTGTGCGACCCTCTAAGTCCTATACACGAAGGCAGTGTATATCCATACACAAACTAAGGTAACCGTCTAGCAACAGTTTTTAGTCACCCAACGTGTTAGGATAATGATCATAAATCATATACCACTATGAACCGATTACCGTGTAATTCAATCTCTTCATCTAACCGACATCCCAATTAATTCGGCGCAAAATACATCATCACCGAATTAATTGTTTTACTTAATTACCAAGATATAATAGACTCTCTTGAATGTAAAACATTCCTCCCATGGCCATGGATTTTAGAGTCACTAATATCTGTATCAAGTGGCCTAGATGTCAACTCTCTAATCCAAGAGAGCGATGAATCCTATATTGACTCAACACTATTCTCTCTACGCTTTGTCACACACCCAACAATCGTATTACTCACAATCCGGTTAAAGACTGCTTTTAACGACGTCAAAATGCGCCAACTCCACGCATAGAATAAATAAAGGTCTCAAGTCAAAAGATCAGTTACACTCGTCCATAAAGAGGATTGACCAATGATGTTCTATATGTGGTATCCTCTTAAACGGGTCGTGTCCAGTATCCCTAATCTTAGGGTACCCCTAAGTCGTTGGTCTATCTCGTCCTCAGCTATACTTAGCGATGATCTAGATGTCCATGTCCCCTCTAAACATCTGTTCGATCACGGACTATTTCAGATTAATATACTCAATAATCTATGGGACTTTATCATTAATAATTTTACGTGCAGAAAAGTAAAATAATTAATGACAAATACTCGCCTTTATTAATTATTTATCCACAAATACATTAAAGTATCTTGGCACATACGTGCACACACTAACACCTTCCGGGATCCAGAGTCTATAAAATTCCGGGCACTGTTCGGATGATGATAACCGAGAAACTCAGGATGGGCATCTCTAGTTCAATGCAAAGTAGTTTGATTCTTGATTTATCCAGTTGAGATATTGTTTCCTTTGCCACTTTTTGGGAACAACTGATGCTGCAGTTTACAATGTCCATACCAATATTCGATCACGGAAATTTTAACAGTTTCTGATGCGTATTCCTTAGCATGACATGAATTTTGAATTGGAAAAGTATGCAATCTTGGTTTGAGTTCGTTGCTGACCGGTATAACCATCTCGAACCGATTCGTCATTGACAAACCCGATTTTGTACCGTGCTTGAAGGTTGAATTTTTTATATCCAGTCTAAAACCAGGCTTTTCTTCACATATGATCATGACATCTCGCGATGTCTTTGCTGAAGACGATACAAACACCTTAATACCACAGTTTCTAGGAATAACAATTAACAACTGCCACCGGAAAAGATGGCAGTATTTATTTTTAGTAGAAGCTCATTGGAAGGATAATTCTGTGCCCGGGCAGCGAAGGCAATGAGTTAGTCATTGTTGTTGAATTTGTATTTCTCATACCTGAGTCGGCAGTCCATGAGCTGGATCCGCGCCCCTTCGCTGTGGGTGCACTCGTCGAACATTTCCTTGGCTGCGTAGTCAATGCAGTCGTGACAATCCTTTGGATTGAGGTTCACGGTGCAGGCTCCGTGGCCATACAAGGTTACTTCATGCATCAGCCCTCCTGTATCCTGGCAATAGTAGTCCAACTGGGGGGACTCTGACGTGTGCGATTTCAGGTCATTCATTACGTCCACAAAGGCAAAATCATATACGCTCCTTGATTGGAACTGGTTTCCATTGCAGATCCTCGACAGCAACTTGCCGTTAAAGGCTACGACGACGCTGCAAGAAGCCCCGAGGAGGAGGAAAAGGACGACGCTGACGATGCTATAAGGCGACAAACCCGTGATGTTCCAGAAAAAGGAGTTGGTTCGAAACACGCAAGGAGACCTGTGGAATAGTTCGGGGCCATATAAAAAGAACGGCACGTCTCCTATAGATTTCTCCGTTGCCGCCCGGGGGTTCCTTCGGGTGCATCATTTGGATTTCTGGTATTCCAACATCGTAAACAATTCGGAAACAAAACCATGAGGCTGGGGATTGTCGGGGTAAGAAAATGGCTTCGACAATAGGACGAATTCGACTTCAAAGTCGAGTGGCGTATAATACTAAAACAACATCGTTTTAGTGGCTTGCCGGTCGGCAGAAATTTATACCTGTCTAGACAGATCGAGGAAAAGAGAGTCTCTCACAATAAATCGTATGCGCTATCAATATCGGATCTTGTGTTATATAATACTCTAATGTTGTTGTTATTGTTCGTCATATGCCGTTACACGAAGGATTTTTTCATTGTTGTTTTCATCTCGCTCGTTTTGATCCATTGTGAGAACGAAGAACTCGACTAGTTCCTCGCCTCTGTCTGTCCAGCCGCAGAATGACTATGTGAACATGACAAGGGCTGCCAGTGGTTAAGTCGCGTTGCTGATGCAATTAAGCTTCGGACAAGTTGAGGACATAGACAAAACCGATTGAGTTCTCTTTAAGGTTCATAATCGCGCATCGACCATAATATACTTCAAGATGTAATAATCGGGACGAGATTTAGTGTTTAGGGATGAGCCTTTGGTTTATAACTTCTTCTTTAAAAACAATTTTCCTGGCTCGCTTAAATATCTTGAATTAGATAAAGATGTTTCTCATGCTATAATTTCGTATGTTTATTAAAATTATACTCCTGGATTAAAAAAGAGTTAATATCAATAATTGTTCAGGCCGAGTCAGCTAAATCCTTTCCCCAAGCCCAATTATAAATATTAACATGTCAGGCCAGGCCTATGGGCTGCGACGGTTTGCCAAAACTTCCCAAACGAAGGTTGGGCCGAGTGGGATTTATGGCCTCGAGCCCATAAACAGGCCCAGCTTCTATCATGGCGTCCTGTTTCCTTAGATTTCTCCTATGTAATTACGTCGTACAGAAATACGATGATCTTTTTCACTCTTCGAGGATGCATTCGCGATCTCTACCTCGGCCGAGAACTGAACATTTGGGGTGGACTCATTCGACTTGGGGTAATCACGACTACAACACGCGGCATCTCTTTCAATATGTTGAACGAAACTGTTATCATTGTGCTCTTGTTCGTGTTAACCGGGGATACAATAAGACACTGCCCGTCCATCCATTCGGACTGTCGTTCCCTCGACGCATTTCACTGTGACTATTGTTCTGTTTTTGGGGTTGCCAAACTGTGGGGAGCATTTCCAAACACAACTCCATCAACACCGTCGAACGGCTTGTATCAATGACGTGGACAGGACACCGTAGTTACTACACTTAGTCCGAACTCAAATCAGCCGCGGTCGAATCAATGGATCTACGTCATTTCGAGAAGGGAACACATACGAGGCTCACTACTGTTACATGAGATTTGGCGATTAATATAACCACCCAACTCAAATTGTAGTAATTATATGTTCATATAAACTTGTTCTAAAAAAAACGTGACGCAATATTTTCGATAAATTCTGAGTTATTCCTAACATTAAGTATTTTTTTTTGGAGTTTGTTTGTACTGTGTGCATTCGGAATAACCTTATGTTCCGTTAAAAATAAAAATATATAATATGTCGCGTTTTTACCTAAAAATTCTAGCATTCATATGCGCAAAATGAAAAATAAATAATTAGAAAATGGCAAAAAGTCAGAGAAGTCTCCGGGGGAAAGAAATGGGCCAAAGAAGCCCGCCTAACACCTGAATCAGGGAATCACTAAAATGGCCAACCAGCCAGATTCAGCGTGAAACGTAATGAAAATGAAAATGTGTAGTATGCAACTCTTTCACCTAACAGTTCCACATTTTAAGACAGTTGGCATCGACGGCTATACAACAAGTTCAACCTTTTATATACTCACCCGTTAGTTTCATCGGAAGCACCACTTTCATACGACAAAGATTTGATTCCACAATTGCTATAACTGAACAGCAAAAATATTCCTTAAGATCTCGAGTTGCTATAACCATTGAAACAAGCCATTGATTACGATCGACGGCCCGTCTCGAAGATTTCATTCTATATTAAACATAACATTACAATTCAAGGCTTATCTTCGTTGTCTGTTGTGGCCAGAACTCATAAAACCGGGGACTGCCGCCTGCTTTGTCAAAACTGGAGCTTCACGATTGTCATTCTGCCACCGTCACAGTTCAAAATACAAGATTTCAGGAAACTCTAGAGGAGCTTACGTGAACAAATCCTGAGGGACTCATTTAAGTTAAAGATCTCGTAGAAGGGAGTTGCCCCTCTGGATCTCTCTGCAAACTGTCCATTATCACGACCATGCCAGGTGGCCTGGAACATCTTTCTTGTCTATACGAGCTTTGTTTCTGGGGTTGCGAAGCATTAGAGATCGTCTGCTTCCCAGCTGTCCCTCTCACCTTATCGAGTTTTAAGCTTGTTGGGTGCCCGAAACTGAAGATTTTGCCTGATGACATGCATAAATTCACATCCCTCAAAGCAGAGGAGATTTGGAACTGCGACGGCATCAAGAACTTGATGAGAAGAGGTTTACCTCCAAATTTGGAGATCCCCTACATAAGGAAGTGCGGCAATCTGAATCGGCCATTGGAGGAGTGGTGCATTTCAGGGTTAACTGGCTTGCGAGGATTGACCATTCGGGGGAAGCAAAGTCTTCGGGAATGAAATGGTCTGCTTCCATCTTCTTCTGCCAATGACCACAATTCCCGGGGTTGACTGTTCTCTCCTTCCATAGTTCGCTTTGAGATGGATAAGATGGAGAGGCTGGCTGACGGACTCCACATCCCTCCAAGGGTTGCATATCCTTTGACTGTGAGAAGACGAGGGACTTCCCGGTGATAATCTCCCCTACTCTCTGGAACTGCTTGACGTTATTGGTTCCCGCTGGTTAGTTCAGAGATGCTCGAAACGCAGCAACAGAGATTACTCGCATCCCCACCTTCGACTACCCCCCAAGTCAATGTGTTTTAATAATCTTAATATATTAACACCTGCTGACATCTGTATATACCAATTCCATGAATGTCGTTGGAAAAAATAAATATATGAATTCCAACATTGTCGGATCAACTGCTTGAAAAATATAATATTTGTAGGATTCGTAAGATTTTACCTGCTTACAGATGAGTCACACATCGTTGGTGAATTTGTAATTCTCGTACCTGAGAGACGGTTGTCTATGAGCTTGATCTTGGCTAGGGATGTTAATGAGTCGGGGTCTTGCAAACTGCGGAGCCTGAATTGATAAACAAATTTTGGCGAGCTCAAGCTCAGACTTTAATCTTTAACGGCTAGACTCAGACTGACTTACTAATCTGTCAAGCCATTTGACTCGGCTTGGATAAATTTTATAATAAAATAAATATAAAAAAAATTATCAAATATGTGAAGAAGAGAGTCGTTGCCGAGCTTAGGGCGAAAAGTTTTTTGCTGGGCTCAAGCCCAAACTCAGTTCCGATAAGTTTCTACTTGAGCCGAACACGAGTAGGGGATGTCCAAGCCCGGCCTGGCATCTGGGCCCCTTTGCTGGCAGCGCACTCCTTAACGATTTACAAAGTGGCATATGATATGCAGTGATTGCAGTCTTGTAGATTGAGGTTTCCGTGACCATACAAGGTGACATCTCTCTCCATAAAGACTTCAGACTTGTGTGTGTCCTGGCAATAGTACACCAGGTCATGGGACTCCAACGTGTGCGAGATCAGGTCGATCAATGTATAGTACACGGCGTAATCATATTGGCTCCCTACACTGAACAGATTTCAATTGCAGATCCTCAACAGCAAATTGTGGTCAAAGGTCTGTACACCACATCGAGAAGCCAGGAGGAGGAGGAGGAACACTAGGACATTGACGATTCTATTCGGTCACAGAGGAAGCCATGATGATCCAGAACGAGGCGTTTGAATCACACAAGGGACACAGTCAAATCTGCAGAATAGTTCGTGGCCGCATCTCCTATAGATTTCGGCGTGATTTCATAAATTCTTCCAAACAAAACCAGATGGCCGGGGATGGCAAGATACGAAAAAGGCACCGAAACTGCGACGAATTTTAATTCAAAATCAGATGGCGGAAAGTACTAAGGCAACATTTTTTAGGGACTCGGTGGTCGGAAGAAAACTGAAATTTGCTTCTAGTTTAATGCGTATATACCTGGTCTTGTCGAGGAGGAGAGTCTTATCCCCACATTAACAACGAACGGTTATTTTGGATCCCTCGTTTTTAATTGTGAGAACGAAGAACTGTATCCTCATCATCCATACTCTAAAAATTCGTTACTTTTAGAGCATAATATTATAACGTAGATTGATTATTATAAAACTGAACGGGCTGGGGCAAGCCTTCGGGCCGCAATCTCTGGCAGGACCAGCTCTGCTCATATGACGGGTGAGTCGGGTGTTCCTTCCGGGATCCAGAGTCTATGAAACTCCGGGTACTGTTCGGATGACGATAACCGAGAAACTCAGGATGGGCATCTCTAGTTCAATGCAAAGTAGTTTGATTCTTGATTTATCCGGTTGAGATATTGTTTCCTTTGCCACTTTTTGGGAACAACTGATGCTGTAGTTTACAATGTCCATACCAATATTCGATCACGGAAATTTTAACAGTTTCTGATGCGTATTCCTTACCATGACTTGAATTTTGAATTGGAAAAGTATGCAATCTTGGTTTGAGTTCGTTGCTGACTGGTATAACCATCTCGAACCGATTCGTCATTGACAAACCCGATTTCGTACCGTGCTTGAAGGTTGAATTTTTTATATGCTGTCTAAAACCAGGCTTTTCTTCACATATGATCATGACATCTCGCGATGTCTTTGCTGAGGACGACACAAACACCCTAATACCACAGTTTTTTGGAATAACAATTAACAACTGTGACCGGAAAAGATAGCAGTGTTGATTATTAGTAGAAGCTCATCGGAAGGACAAATCTGTGCCCGGGCAGCGACAGCAATGAGTTAGTCATCGTTGTTGAATTTGTAATTCTAATACCTGAGTCGACAGTCCATGAGCTGGATCCGCGCCCCAACGCTGTGGGTGCACTCCTTGAACATTTCGTCAGAGGCGTAGTTGATGCAGTCGTGACAATCCTTTGGATCGAGGTTCTCGGTGCAGACTCCGTGGCCATACAAGGTGAGGTCTCTCTCCATATAGACCTCAGCCTTGCTCGTGTCCTGGCAATAGTAGTCCAACTGGGGGGACTCTGACATGTGCGATTTCAGGTCATTCATTACATCAATAAAGGCCAAGTCATTTTGGCTCCCTGAATTGAACTGCTTTCCATTGCATATCCTCGACAGCAACCTGCCATCAAAGGCTACGACGACGCTGCAAGAAGCCCCGAGGAGGAGGAAAAGGACGACGCTGACGATGCTATAAGGCGATGAACCCATGATGTTCCAGAAAAAGGAGTTGGTTCGAAACACGCAAGGGATGTGAGACCTGTGGAATAGTTCGGGGCCATATAAAAAGAACGGCACGTCTCCTATAGATTTCTCCGTTGCCGCCTGGGGGGTTCCTTCGGGCACATCATTTGGATTTCTGGTATTCCAACGTCGTAAACTATCCGGAAACAAAACCATGAGGCTGGGGATTGTCGGGGTAAGAAAATGGCTTCGACAATAGGACGAATTCGACTTCAAAATGGAGTGGCGTATAATACTAAGACAACATCGTTTTAGTGGCTTGCCGGTCGGCAGAAATTTGTACTTGTCTAGACAGATAGAGTAAAAGAGAGTCTGTCACTAGAAATCGTATACGCTATCAATATTGGATCATGTGTTATATAATACTCTAATGTTGTTGTTATTGTTCGTATATGCCCTTATCCGAAGGATTTTTTCATTCTTTTTTTCTCCTCGCTCGTTTTGATCCATTGTGAGAACGAAGAACTCGACTAGTTCCTTGCCTCCGTCTGTCGAGCCGCAGAATGACTATCTGAACATGACAAAGGCTGCCGGTGGTTAAGTCGCATTGCTGACGCGATTCACCCTGAGTCCTTTTTAAGGCTCCTAATCGCGCATCGCCTACCATATACTTCAAGACGTAAAAATCGGGACGGGATTTAGTATTTAGGGATTTGCCTTTGGTTTAATACTTCCTCTTTAAAAATAATTTTACTGGCTCGCTAAATATCTTAATTTAAATCGTGTTATAATTTCGTATATTTATTAAAATTATACTCATGGATTAAAAAAATTAATATCGATAATAGTGTACGCCCGTCCTCCGACCTAGTATGCGCGTGCCAGTTCGAACAATCAAGGATCCGGGCACGCTCACTCAAGGCCCAATCTGGTCAACGTCACGACTCCAAAGTGTGAAACCCCAGAAAGAGGCTGGCCCAAAGGGTGCGAATCCCATTCAAACTTTATTCCATGGTATTTCCATGAGTTCCACGAAACCTCCTGATAATATCCATAAATGACTTGTGCGAGCAGGTATATGGTATAACTCAGCGGTAGAACCCCGTATCGGTTATCTCTCCAATTCCGAGAACCCGCCAATATTGGTAAAACAACAATTGGTCACAGTGACAAGGCCCGAGCGACTGTTTACTAAAAACACAGGTCTCTTCAAACTTTATTTGCAAAACTGAATATTCCCATGGAGTCAGACGCTACGGAAGGGAATTGGGTCGGGCCCACCCTTGGTTCTCGAATGGGCTTGCGAAGCGTTTCGCCCTCTTTAGAGATGACAGGCGAAAGGCTGCGTTAAGGCCTCATTTGGGAGCTTTTGGTAGGACTCCGGGAGCGGCTCGTTTCGCAGTTTCCCATAAAAAATGGCTCCGTAAAAACAGTTGTTGTTGTTTAACCTAGGTAAACTACACGGAGTCGCCACCAACTTTAAGTTTGAAAAAAATTAGTTTAAGTCGGAAAAACCAGAGTGAGTTCAGATATTCTTATTTACTAACTCTTACATTCTAACATGCGAAAAGGAGGTGGCGTTTGCTCCAAAAGATTCGCTTTTGTTTAACGGGTGTTGGACCCGATCCAGGAGTTGGGCTGGACTCGTATTAATGTTTTACGGGTGTTGGATTCGATTCGGACTTTGGACCTGAACTCATGTTTGTTTAGTTAAAAATCAACACATGACATAAATCCTAAAGGCCTAAAACATGCATGCAAACACACTCAATTATTTAGATAAAAGGGACGGGGAAGGGCGGTGACTGCGGAACTATGCACTTGGACCCGCAATCCGTTACAAGTGGGCTTTGAATTATTTTAGGGAGGCTCGTTGAACGGACCTACGGATTCCTAAAAGAAAACGCATCAACCATTTCATTAATAGTTGTAGAGTATAACACAATTTGGTTACAATTGAATTGTAAAAATTTATACAACGGTAGCTTTTTATCAAACTTGAATATAAGCATGTATGGGTCACTTCTATAACCTGCCAAAACATATAATAACGTTAGTCAAATGACTAAGTACGACAGCTCAAAGCACACACCATCAATCGCCCATAACATCCATTGACGTATCTCAAAATCGAGACCTCATCTCAAAATTTCGACATACACTATTGCGTTTCCAAACCCTCAAGGATCGCAACTAAGTTGTTTCCAGCGGCATCCAGGAACGTCGCATTTACAGCCTACGGACGCCCCATAAAAGCCTCATGTTCATATACTTTCAGCCGCACAACATCCCGCTACCGCGGATCAAACCATCTAGGTGTGTAAAACTACGGAACTTCCCTCCGTGCCTTAGCTTTTCGCCCAACTTTTCCAGCCAACTGGGCTGTCCAATATACCATTTCGAGGGTGTATTCCTTCTGTCCAAACCCTCCTCATATCCGCCTCATAAGGCAGCCCATGGGCGTATCAAAGTGTCGTTGTAAACTTCCATTCCCCCACGATACATGGGTCGTTCGATCACTTTCATTTATCAGTGCCTTCTGCACTTAATAAACGCTCCTCTTACGGAGGAGTATCAACTCCGGACCAGCTATGAATGACCATAACAAGTCCCCTTTCCAGCCCGTGTTCATTTAATAACATTGCTCAATATTCTTGTGTTCGCATCCACGAGTGTTCGTGCGTGTCCGCAATCATCTCATTCGGAGTTTCGACCTATCATTTTCTCAATATCGATGGACTAGCCCGTCTATCCCAATTTGCCCTATTCCCGGGCCTCAATTATATGCCATGGTATACACTCCGAATGGGCAGCCACGTACCCCCATGAATATACACAAAATAATCCATTTTTCAGCCCAATATACACGAACACAAACCAAGAGATTCACTCCCGAACAGCCCATACTCATCATGAGCATCCGTTCATAACTCAATACAACCTCAACCTCATACACACGGTTGAGTTCCCGCATGGCCAGCCCCCACACGATCGTCATTCGACACAAACGCTCAACAGCGAATCAACGGCCAGCCCATATGCGGTGTTAATCTGCTCATCTGTTGCATAACCAAGGGTCTGAGGTGTCATCTCCTACCATCCAAGGGTCTGGCCAGCCCCTTTCTCTCAACAAACAACACATTCACAGCGAGCAAAACTCAAGGCTAAAAAGTTTTATGACGTTTCGCAAGAAGGAAAACGAAGGGGGATCGAGTACCGTACCTTTCGTCTTCTCCGGAGCAAGAAAGCTCTAACACCTTCCTCCTCCGAACAACCTCTCCACGAATGGGTGTCCTCTCATGCTCCTCCTTGATGGCAGCCCTTCTGTTTCGTTCCTTTCTTCGCCATCGAACCAACCCCCTCCTCCTTCTTCTTCTTCTTCCCTTTCCTAAGGACGTTTTCAGATCTATCCCCCTCCTTTTCCACCTCTTCCAAGCTTCTTATTAGTGTCCTTTAATGATGAAAAGTGGACCCCACGGCTTGTGGAAGAAGTCTTGGCCCCGATTAATACTAATTAATCACGCTTAATTAACACTAATAATCCACCTTAATTAATCCAACTCCTTAATTATTATTTTGTCTTATTTGACCAGCTTTGTCGTGCTTCTAAACTTGTAGGATTTGCGGCCAAATTTCAGCCATTAACCCGCACGAAAGTGGGCTGTCCGCTAACGACGTCAAGGAGTATTTTGGCAGCCCTTTCGCGCACATCGACTACCCTTTCTCCATTTCACATTATTCACTTTTCTTCCACATTTGGGGGCTGAATAATTTTTGAAATTCTTGCCATAATCGATTCGGTTCTCAACTATAATGTTAAGTACGTTTGAACCGCAACAACCCCCAGCTTACCGTCATAACAACGAAAATGTCAATCCGTCGTTTACAAGGATACTTCCAAACATTACTCCCTCACTTAGGAGACTGTCCATATTTATTGCTCATGGAAGTGTCCTTGGGCATTGGATATCATTCTTGAGTATCGTTCGCATCATTCAATTCTTACGTATTCAAACCATCCATTCACTTTTCCGGACTCAATCTTACCATCTCACGAATTTTTCCCTTTTCATTACTCATTCATACCATAGTACAACCCCATCTACATTCATAAACTAAAAAGAAAATATGGGTTATTACACCTGTACGTCCCCATTTGTACTTTATATAACGGTTGGGGCCGCTTTATCATCTTAACATCGCGATTTTTACACATGCGGAAAGATCCATGTGGTTTGATATACATGCCTTCAAGTAGTCTTCGAAAACTCGGAGTTGGACTTCCCAAAGTTGCATGCCTAGTGAACATGCAAAATAAAATACAAGTGTAATAATGGTGAGGGACATGTTATGTCAAATGACATAGAGAACTGCCCGGGCAAACATCAGAAAACCAGTCCAAACTCAACCAACCATGTCGAAACATTACGAAATTGGTAGCAAAATTTTCGAAACTTAAAGGGAAGCGTGCCTGTGTAAATCGTTTGGCTACATAATTCACATAAAGTTTTAGGAATCAAGTTTTTTGGGACAGCAGTGTGCTGTTGGACAGTATATGAGGCTTGAAAGAAAAAATAGAAAATATATCGTGTACATAAAATAAAAATACCAGACAACCCCACCTAATTGACAAACATGCTCGTCAAGTTTGATGGCGATCTAACGGTTCGTTCGGATATAAGGAATAGGACTGCAATGTGTGGACAATCCAATCCTATGCATGTTGTGTTCCCTAGATTGTATCTAAACTTACCAAAAATTTTAACGGTCAAAATATATATGTTTACAACTGTCATCTAGCATAGTTTATTTCTAAACAATTTGAAGACGACCAAACGGACGGATCTCCCGAAATCCCTACGAAAGTGGGACTATAGTAAGTTGTCTGTTAGCAAATTACACGTACGCCCTCAACTTCAGGGATCCTATCCCGATCCTCTATCATCAAAAAAATGCCAAGAACTTTTCTTCCGACCGTCACTGATTGAAGATCATTTGATCTGAAGACATCGTGGTTGGCTTATGTGCCTAACCCCTTGGAAAAGACTGGTTTTGTGACTGCAACGTAGGGGAGACGATGAAATTAAGAACCTGAAGGTTCTTCGCCAATCCCAAGCCATCAACAGACCCAAAACAAGGTCCCGAGCTACCTTGCAATCTTGGTAACCTTGGAAGAAAGTGTATACACATTTTTTTTTGAAGAAGTTTAAGCATCGAACAATGACAATGCATGATCAGCAAAGAAGTCCCAACCACAAGCAATGTTTATGGCCTTGATGCATTCACATGCCTACGAGAATGGACGGTTCTCAGCCTACAAAGCTTCAAATGACTTCAAATTACTTCAGAAAGATGAGTAATTAATTAAGGAAGATATACCACCTGGTTACCGTAATTCGATGAGTTAGCCCAATCGATGCGGGCATCATCTACCCAATCCCGGACAGCTCATGAGTCAGCCCTATCCAGTGCGTACAAGAAGGGTGAAATGACGGTCATGGAAAATAGTAAAAATGAGTTGATTCCCACAAGAACTTTGATAAGATGAAGGGTATGCATGGACTACAGAAAGCTGAATGCAGCCAAAAGCAAGGATCACTTCCCATTGTCGTTTATCGGCCAAATGTTTGACTTGTTAGCCGGTAAAAGTTTTTACTACTTTTTTGACGAATATTCAGGATATAATCATATTGCAATAGCTCTAGAGGATTAAGATAAAACAACCGTTACCTGCCCATACGAAACATTCGCATTTAGGCGCATGCCATTTGGTGTATGCAACGCACCGATTACATTTCAAAGGTGCATGATGGCCATCTTTTCAAACATGAATGAGCATAACATCGAGGTATTTATGGATGACTTCTCGGAGTTTGGAATTTCATTTGATAATTGTCTGGAAAATTTGTCCGCTGATTTACTACGTTGTGAGGAGACAAACCTCGTGTTAAATTGGGAGAAATGTCATTTTATGGTCCGAGAAGGTATTGTCTTAGGTCACAGGATATCCGAGAAAGGAATCGAAGTAGATAGAGCAAAGGTTGAAACTATTGAAAGGCTGCCCCCACCAACTTCAATCAAGGGAGTGCGAAGGTTCCTAGGACACGCGGGATTCTACAGACATTTCATCAAAGATTTCTCGAAGATCACCAAACCATTGTGCAATATTTTGGAAAAAGATACAACATTTATCTTAGATAGTATGTGTATGGAGGCATTCTTAGAACTCAGGAAGAGGTTAGTTTCTGCTCCTATAATTGTTGCTCCAGACTGGTCTTTACCATTCAAGTTAATGTGCGATGCAAGCGATTTCGTCGTGGGAGCAATTTTAGGACAGAAACGAGACAAAGTCTTTCACGCCATCTATTACACTAGTAAGACGTCGGACGGAGCACAGGTAAACTACACAATCACTGTGAAGGAGATGCTCGCAATAGCCTATGCTTTCGATAAGTTTCGTTCATATTTAATTGGTTCCAAAGTGATAGTGCATACTAATCATGCAACTATCAGGTACTTAATGCATAAGGCACATGTAAAGCCAAGGTTAATTAGATGGATTTTGTTGTTATCGGAATTTGACCTTGAGACTATAGACAGGAAAGGAGTAGAAAACCAATATGCCAATCATCTATCACGCTTGGAAGTTAATGAGCGACTTGCGGCCACAACAATCATCAATAATACTTTTCCGGACGGGCAACTTTTTGCGATTGAAACAATAGTGCCCTGGTACGTGATTATGCCAACTACATTGTGTGGCTAATGAAATTCCTTCGGAGCTGTCATCTCAGCACAAGAAAAAATTTTTACATGACGTTCGCTTCTATTTGTGGGACGAACCATTATTATTCAAGAGATGTGCAGATCAGATGATCCGCAGGTGCGTACCGGAAGTGGAGACGACATTAATTCTTCAGCAATGTCATGCGTTCCCTTATGGTGGTCACTTTGGAGGCCATAAAACTGCACTAAAAATTCTAGATAGTACTGTCATTAAGAGAATGTCATTAAGATAGTACTTAATTCATTGGTCGTGCCAACATTTGGTCTTTTCCTTATACATTCGTGCATTCTCATAGACCTCATTCCGAAATTCTTCCATCTTGTTGAGTTGCATCATTCGATGCTCACTCACGGCCCTTAGCTCAAAATTCAGCTTTTGGATTGCCCATAAGCCTTATGCTCAATTTTCATCGGTAGATGACATGCCTTTCCATAAACCAATTTGTACGGTGAGGTGCCTATAGGAGATTTATAGGTTGTCCGATATGCCCATAGTGTCTCGTCAAGCTTGCTTGCCCATCTTTTCTATTTGGACTGACGGTTTTCTCCAGGAAACGTTTAATTTCACGATTTGACACTTCAACCTACCAAAGCGATTCTATGCGTCACACCATACTTTTTTATCAAGGCCTTAAACTTTAAATTGAAAAAGTGGGATCCTCAATCACTTATGATTGCCCTTGGTACTCCAAACCTTACAAAAATCTGCTTTAAAAATCTGACCACTACATGAGCATCGGTAGTTTGCAGAGCGGTGACTTCCACCCATTTAGAAACGTAGTCAACAGGCACAAATATGTAATGGTTCCTAAATGATTCAATAAACAAACCCAGAAAGTCGATTCCCCAAACATCAAATATTTCAACCTCCAAAATGTTTTGCAACGACATTTCATCACGCGCGAAGTATTACCTATCATCCGGCATCGATCACAACGGGTGATAAAGTTAGTACTGTCTAGGGTTTAACCCTAAGTATTCCCAACAGTTAGAGAATGTCATTAAGATAGTACTGTCTGATCGTGGTGGTAAGTACTATGGTAGTTGTTACATGCCTAAATGCATGGAACGGTGAAGGACGTTTCGTGGAAGGCTCCATGAGCAACCGTTCATGAGGGAGGCACGAACTATCATGACTGGTCGCGAAAGGGTGTGTCCACGAGGGGGCACGACTATTCTGAAGGATCATGTCTACTGGGAAGGGGGCCCCCCTTTCTGAAAGGGGGACCTGAAGTCATATACCCCTTCGTGTAACGTTGTAATATTTGATGTAAAGCCACGACCCCCTATAAGAAGGCTTGTAAAGGGGCGTTGGCAAGTAACTTGTATTCTGGGATTCTGAGTGAAATACAAATGGTGTCCTTCACCTAAAATACTTGTTTGTTTCCATTGTGCATAGGTTGGTCGTGCTCGTGGGCGAGACACAATGCCCACAGGGTAGTTTTACTTGATAGAGAGAATACCCCTGTGACAGTTGGTATCAGAGCCAGGTTGTGAGTGGAAATGGCATTACCTATCACGGAGAGATTTGGTCGCTTGGAGAGGCTTGTGGGCGATCCCCCGTCTGAGGATCTCGTTCCGATATTCAATATGTTGGAAGAACTTCGGGCAGGGATGGCTCATTTTGAATCATCTCTTGTCTTGTTGAATGGTGCGGTAGAAAAAGTGTGCTGTCAACTTGGTGATATCGAGGGTGAGTTGGTCGTCCTCAAGAGGGCCATCGCTGCTCCGTTGGTAGGTGGTGATACGCGTTCTAAGGTGAGGGTCCCTGAACCCCAGTTCTTTGATGGTTGTCGTGACACAAAGGTGTTGCAGAACTTCTTGTGGGACGTTGAGCAATACTTTCTCGCGGCAAGAGTGCCCGAGAAAGAGAAGGTGTCCATTACAGCAATGTACATGTCGGGTGATGCGAAACTTTGGTGGCGGACCAGAGTAAAGGAGGACCTCAATGCGGGGCGTCCTCAGATCGATACGTGGGAGTCCCTTAAGAAAGAATTGACGGATCAGTTCTTACCTTGTAATACAAGTTGGGTCGCGAGAGAGGCTTTGAAGCGCCTCAAACATGTTGGTACGGTGAGGGATTATGTGAAACAGTTTACCTCTTTGATGTTGGATGTCACGGATATGTCGGATGTAGATAAGCTTTTCAATTTTATGTATGGGCTACAACCGTGGGCACAAGTTGAGTTGAGACGACAGGGAGTGAAGGATCTCCCTACAGCCATTGCGGCTGCAGATGCTCTTGTAGATTTTCGTTGGGCTGGTGCAAATGACCCCGTGAAGGATGAGCGGGGCCATAAAGGAAGGACCTGTGCCCAAAGAACTCAGAAAGGTAAAGGGCAGATGAAGTTGAAATGGAATGGTGCTCGTAGCTTGTCTCAAGGGCAATCAGGCAATGTAAGTAACGATACTCAGAAGGATCTGAAAACATTTTCTGGTTGTTTCATTTGTGAAGGACCTCATAGGGCGAGGAACTGTCCGCGGAAGAGACGACACCGACCCGTGTAGCCCCACTCCAACTTCTGAATGCCTTGAGAATGAGAAAGGAAGGCGTAAGTAAAGGATTGATGTGTGTTTCGCTAACCGTGAATGAGCACAGCATGTTGGCAATGGTTGATACAGGGGCGACTCATAGTTTTGTGGCTGATCGTATGGTGCAACGTTTGGTGTGTCAGATCAAGGCAGTGAATTCAAAGAGTCAGCCTATCAGTGGGATGGCAAGAAATGTTAAGATTACCCTCGGCTTATGGAATGGTACAATCAACTTCATGGTTGTTCCGCTTGATGATTTTGATATAATATTGGGAAACAACTTCTTTGTGGAGGCTTGTGTGGCAGTGATACCCCATTTGGGCGGGTTGTTTATCGGAGACTTTTCTCAGCCGTGTTTTGTGAAAGGGCAGTACATTGAGAAGGAACGTGATGACAGTGGTTCGGAACTTGTCTCGGCAATGAGTCTTGCAAAATGTTGGAAGAAAGGTATGGTGACTTTCCTTGCGGCTATTTTTGATGTGGATGACAGTGAGTCCAGTGTAGTGCCTAAGGAAGTGCTACCAGTGCTGGCCGAATTTGAGGATCTGATGCAGGCCGATCTTCCAAAAGGGCTGCCACCTCGGAGGGCGGTAGACCATCGCATAGACCTCCTTCCAGGGACAGTACCCCCAGCCAAAGCGCCTTATCGGATGGGCCCTAAGGAACTCGGTGAGCTGAGAAAACAGTTGGGTGAATTGATTGATGCAGGAAAGATTCATCCCTCGAAAGCACCGTATGGAGCACCAGTGTTGTTTCAGATCAAGCAAGACGGTAGTCTACGACTGTGCGTCTACTATCGTGGATTGAACAAGGTCATAGTGAAGAATAAGTACCCAGTGCCCCTTGTTGCTGATCTGCTCGGTAGACTGTCAAAGGCCTCATACTTTTCGAAGTTAGATCTGCGTTCCGGATATTGGCAGGTTCGAATCGCAGAGGGTGATGAGTCCAAAACTACTATGGTTACGAGATATGGATCGTATGAGTTCTTTATGATGCCGTTTGGCTTGACAAATGCCCCGGCTACCTTTTGTAGTCTGATGAATAATGTTTTCAATGAATACATAGACGAGTTTGTTGTGGTTTACTTGGATGACATTGTAGTTTACTCAGAGAGTTTGGAGGACCATCTAAGACACCTTCGACTTGTGTTTAAGAAACTAAGGGAACACTATCTATTCGTGAAGAAAGAGAAGTATGAGTTTTACTCGAAGGAAATACGCTTCTTGGGACATGTGATCGGACATGGAAGCGTTAGAATGGATACGAGAAAGGTGCTAGCCATTCGAGACAGGCCTGCACCAAAGAAAGTTTCGGAGGTACGAAGTTTTCTTAGATTAGCAAATTATTATCGTAGATTTGTGAGGGGATACTCAAGGAGAGTTACCCCATTGACAGATTTGTTGAGAAAGGATAGGGCCTGGTGTTGGGATGAGAAATGTCAGGTTGCATTTGATGATTTGAAAGAAGCGATTTCTGCAGAACCTGTCCTAAAGTGCCAGAGTTTGATAAACCGTTTGAAGTCCATACCGATGCCTCGGACCATGCGGTTGGTGGTGTGTTAGTGCAGGACGGCCACCCGGTAGCTTTTGAAAGTTGGAAGCTTAAGGCGGCAGAACAGAGGTATTCTGCCCACGAGAAAGAGATGTTAGCTGTCGTACATTGCTTGAGAGTTTGGCGAGTGTATATTTTGGGGAATCCATTTGTGATTAAGACTGATAATACGGCTAACACTTTCTTTAAGACGCAGAAAAAGCTTTCCGCGAGACAGGCGCGGTGGCAAGAGTTCTTGGCCGAGTATGATTTTGAGTGGGAACATAGGCTTGGACGACATAATTTGGTGGCTGACGCGTTGAGTCGGAAAACAACGATGACACTACCTGCTATCTCTACCTTCCAGTCGAACATCTTGGATAAGGTGCGTAACTTAGCAAAGGCTGACCCTGCTTGGTAGAACAGGTTAAGGAAGGTACAGTGCTGAGGTATTGGCTTGATGATGATCTATTATACTATGAGGGCAGTAGACTGTATGTTCCTATTGGTGGGGAACTAAGGCAGCGAATTTTGAGAGAATCACATGATTCTCCCTGGGCTGGTCACCCGGGAAGAGAGCGGATGTTGGCATTGGTTAAGAGAACCTATGTCTGGCCGCGTATGGACGATGATTGCGAGGCGTATGTGCGGACGTGCTTGGTGTGTCAGCAAGATAAACCAGATAGACGGAAGGAGTCAGGATTGCTCCACCATTGCCAATTGCGGAGAAACCTTGGGTGTCAGTTTCAATGGATTTCGTTTCTGGATTTCCTAAGGTCAGAGACTTATCTTCAATATTGGTGGTTGTTGACAGGTTCTCGAAGTATGCTGTGTTCATTGCAGCGCCCCACATTTGTACCGCGGAGGTAACTGCGGAACTATTTTATAAGAATGTAGTGAAGTACTTTGGATTGCCGTCTGACATTGTAAGAGATAGGGATGCACGTTTCACTGGTCGATTTTGGACATGTCTCTTTAACTTGATGGGTACAGAGTTGAAGTTCTCGATGGCAAACCACCCGCAGACCGATGAACAGACAGAGCGGGTTAATGCTTTACTTGAGGAATATCTGCGATACTATGTAACGGCGAGTCAGCGAAACTGGGTAGATTTACTTGATACAGCTCAGTTTTGTAACAATTTGCACAGGTCGTCATCAACGGGATTTAGTCCCTTTGAACTTGCTATGGGACATCAGCCCTTGTGTCCTCAAGATGTTGCTCTACAACAGTCAGGGGGACCCTGTCCGGCTGCTTACCGATTCGCTCGAGATAAACATGAGATGACTGCGGAAGCGCGGGATAGTATGGCTAAGGCTGCTCGGCGAATGAAGAAGTACGCTGATCAGCATCGGAGGTCAATAGAGTTCAATGTTGGTGATAGAGTGATGTTCAAATTGACGCCGCAGATCTGGAAGAAGATCAGTAGCAAAACAGTTCATCGTGGCCTTATCCCGAGGTATGATGGTCCATTTGAAGTGTTGCAGCGTATTGGGCAGGTGGCCTATCGATTGAGACTTCCCGAAAGGATGAGGGTCCATCCTACTTTTCATGTGAGTTTCCTTAGGCCATTCCATGAGGATTCTAACCCAGAGGGGCGAATCCAAGCCAAGCGAGCGCCCCCAACGACAAGAGAACAGTACGATGTTCAGATTGAGCGGATACTTGATCATAGAGTCTTGGGGCAGAGTAAGAAGAACCGGCGGACCGAGTTCTTAATTCATTGGAGAGGCAGAGATGTTGCAGATGCGACGTGGGAAAAGGGAAGCACATTGTGGCAGTTCGAGCAAGAGGTGCGAGATTACCTCGATAAGGTGTCGAAGAGGGCGTCGACTTCCACTAGTGGGGGAGGTCTGTTACGTGCCTGAAGGCATGGGACGGTGAAGGACGTTTCGTGGAAGGCTCCATGAGCAACCGTTCGTGAGGGAGACACGAACAATCATGACTGGTCACGAAAGGGTGTGACCATGAGGGGGCACGACTGTTCTGAAGGATCATGTCTAGTGGGAAGGGGGCCCCCTTCCAAAAAGGGGGGATCCCAAAGGGTGACTAAGGGGGCAGTTGCGTTGGCACCCCATGAAGTCATATACCCCTTCGTGTAACGTTGTAATGTTTGATGTAAAGCCACGACCCCCTATAAGAAGGCTTGTAAAGGGGCGTTGGCAAGTAACTTGTATTTTGGGATTCTGAGTGAAATACAAAGGGTGTCATTCACCTAAAACACTTGTTTGCTTCCGTTGTGCATAGGATGGTCGTGCTCGTGGGCGAGACACGACGCCCACAGGGTAGTTTTATTTGATAGAGAGAATACCCCTGTGACAGTAGACATGATGATTTTAGATAAAAAATGGAACCCTTTCCTAAGTACTTGTAGGAGTGTGGGATTGTTTCACAATATATTATGCCTTATACGGCCCGAACAAAAATATCCTCACACGACAGACATCGGGCAAAAATAACAATTTTATTAATCATTTGATTCCTACGGACAAAGATGCAATGACTAAATAAATCGAAAAGAAATATCAAAACTCTGCTTTGCCTTCTATATAAATGAAGTTACATGAGCAAACTTAAACAGAAACAAGTTACATGAGCTTACTTGTTGTTTTTCATTTGCCTTGTTTAGGTATATGAGCATCCTACTTTACAGAGAAAGGCGCGGGCAGTCGGGTGGAAAATTTTGAACCAAAGCTTTGAGATTGCCTTGTTTATTACCAAGGATGACCATACGAAAATGGAGTATCATCTGCACTGCTCTCTAACAAAATCTCTCATCATTCCCCAGATGGACTTATACCTCCATTTCCCTAAACTGGAGTCGGTTACATACACCGCATACAAGCATATTCTTCCAGAACGATCATCGAGATGGATATATCCATCTCATTTCCCCAATGGATACACAATCTTATATTATCTCTCCAAGGAAGGGTCGAAGTACATGAGCTTCATCTCTGTCCGTTGTGAACTGTGTAGGCACATGAACATCCCCATAGTACGATACAAACTCCCAGGCAACGGCGTGGGTGGTTGGGTGGAAGCTTCTCCGAGTCTAATTTAAAAAAAAATCTCTGGGGAACGAAAGTACAAACACTTTCCCCCCCCATTAAGCTTGCAGAAAAGTATCACCTCAGTACTATGTACTCTAAATTTTACTTTTTGACATATTATTTAAAAATGTTTTAATTTTACTTTTCAGTTAGGCTCTATTCATAACGGTCGTTATGAATAGCGGACGCATATCTAATGTCTATTATGTTTTGCCAATGTGGTATGATGTGTCTTTTAGTTGTTTTCAATGTAACGTCTTTGTTCTATGTGAACAACAATCAACGAAATAAATCAAGAATGTGGTTAAGATTTGGGTTCTTCGATGGAATTGATCTAGGACTGAGGACTTGTTCATCCTTTTTAAGGTTAGGGTTTGTTCCTCCTTTCCTTGTTTATTCGTTCCTATTCCTCGATTCATTCTTTGTTTGCCTATCGATTGTATTGTATGTATTTGTTTCTTGATTCTGTTTGAGTTCTTGGGTTGTGTTTTCTGAATGGCTTGTTTGTATGGTTTATGTCTGTTTCTTGATTATGTACACCTCTTTTGGTCTGGTTTTCTGAATTGGTTATTTGTATGGTATCGAGTTTATGATTACGAACTGATACAATAGTATGTATAGGTGTTATTAATTTTAATTGTTAAATGTACAGGTTGATAATTATGAGTTGTAGTGAGAGCTTTGAAACGGGCATGGTCTCGGAAAATTCCAGCTCTATTAATAATGAAAGAAGATGCAAACATAGGCTGCAAGATTTATTGCACACCTCTTGGAGTAGAAGTAATCCAGAGAGACGAAGTTATACCCCCAAAGAAGTAATATCACACCTTGTTGAGTGTGAAAAGATGTTAAGGTAAGCTTCAGATGATGAAGAAGACGAAATATGAAATGGAAGATGTAATCAAGTATCTTGAGGCTGAGGTGATCAAGTATAAGATGTTGTAGTCATCCCATCAGCTGGAACAAAGTGCAAATCAAGTGATGATGAACAAATTAGATAGAGATTTCAAGTTAATGACTTTTGTTGTAGTAGTTTTAATCTGTGTTGTTATATATGTAGCCCTGATGTAGTTGTTGTGTTATGCATTAGATCAATTTGTACTCTAATGAAGTTGTTAGTTTCCATATATTAATACATAAAAAAGATGTCTGACATAAAAAGACGAGTTTTCATACTGTAATGAAGCTGTCTGACATTCATACATAATCGAAGTTTAGGCCTGTCTGACATAAACATAAGTTCAGCCATACACCTTCATACATTAATTCAAAAGATCAGCCATACATGTCCACACATCAAAATAATGGCTGGCCACGCAGATCCATTCAGGGTTGTCCAAGCTCAGTGATCAATTCTCCAGTTTGAGCTGCTTGACTCGAACGCACACCCTTTCTCTTACTGCAAATACTCTTATTATGCTCTTCACACAGCTTACACTTCACTCTTCAGTGATGACCAGAACCTATACTACATAAAATATTTAATGTTTAGAAGAATGACAAAACATATAATAAGGGCTGTTATTTCATACCATAATGCGAATAGATCGTGACGATGGTTGAGATGATGGCTGTCTTCTGCAACTTCTCCTGTTGTGTCCCCAGTTGCTACACAATTTACATCGCATGCAAAGTCCCTTCCTACTCAACTGACTTGAACCTAAACATGTCTTTGGGTCCTCTTCTTTGCTTTTCTTTCTTTTTTGTTTCCTAGCTTGCCTTTTTTGCATGTTCCACGCACATGTGTGACTGTTCACCACATTTTTTTATAGCAAATGACCCATTCTTCTTCAATCAAGATCCATAAGCTCTCCAAGTACATCCATGTTTGCATACAACCTCCTGCTTCACTTTGGAACTTCGCTTCCAACGTAAATTGAATCCATTAGCAATGCCATACCTCTGTATAACATTGTGCATCTACCTAGGCGCCTCAAAACACATTCTAGAAGTTTATCTGCTTATGATCACAATTTGGATCATAGTTACTCAGTTCAGATTTCAAGTGCTTCCTCCTGGATCCTATTATGGATATACCATCGTCTGTAAGCATATCCTCATCTGACTTCTGATACTCAGTTTCTTCTACCTCATAATGTTCAACCACATTACTTACAGAACCTTTAATATCTACATTAACAGCACCAGTAACATCTTTAATTTCAGGATAAACTCCGTCCACCCTCTCTTGGACATCCACATCATGCATATGTAAGTCTTGTTGAGGTACTCACATCTCATTCATCATTGTCAGAAAGCCTAATACTAATATCCTCATCACTGTCAGTAAGACTAACACTAATATCAAGACTAGTGTCCTCATCCAATACTTCATTGTCAGATCCCTACACTATCATCGTCCCTTCACAATAGATACTCACTGTTGAACCATCAGGATATGCATCGCACAGCTCTAATACATCATTATCACTAAAAATTTCCTTCACACTATTATTTGGAAGAGCTTACCACATCTTCCTGACACTGCAACCAGAATCTTGAGAAAAGGCTACCAAGGTAAAATAGACCACAGATCGCAATCAACATTCCCATAATTAAAAACCCTACCATCAACGTACTCAAATCTGTGCCCCCAAGACACTACACCACTTACATCCATGTCCATGGAAAGACGCTTCATTCTGACATGTTCACCAACAAGAATAGTTAGGTATGCGAAACAATCACCCCCTCCCATAACCCAAGCAAACCCAAGTAAGAACCACCCAACAACTATTACAAAATGAAGAAATAGAAATAATCCACTTACCGGGAGGAAGAACAACTAAGGAATCGAGGAAAAAACACCTAAGAGGCTCGAAATCGAGGAAAAAAACAAAATAATCCCAAATCACCTCCATAGACGAACCTTAACCCTAACCCCCTTCTTGATTTATTTCGTGCTAATATTACAAGTAGGAAAAACAAAAACACTTTTCAAGACACGTCGAATATTCTAATGGTTTACTACGAATATGACCAAATTGAAAAGTAAAATTGAAATAAGGTCAAATTCAAAAATTTTTAAACTATATGTCAAAACGAAAAGTTGCATATAGATATGGCCAAATATCGATATTTTTCCAAAATGAATCTCTTAAATTTGGACACCCCATATAAACTTGAATGGATGGCATCTAAAAGTAGTTAAAATACTTTTTCAAAAAACTTAGCTTGTTATTTAATTTTTTCATTAATTTTTATTTATATATTGATTTTCATTAAAGCCAAACATGCTTTAATCAACATTTTTTATTTATTGACTAAAATAAACAATAAAAATAAAAATAAGCAATATTAAAAATTCTCATATATATATATATATGTATATATTTTTATTTTAGGATTTTGATTGGTAAAATAAGTTAATTGAAAGTTGAAGTTGGACGGTAATTAATGATGTTGTCAAGAAGGGGCGAATGAGAGGTTGAAGCTCGACTATTTTATGACATGTGAACGGTAAAAATCGTATAATAAATTGAGTTTTTTACAAAACTAAAATTCTAGTAGCTATCACTCGAGTCATTTTAAATTTTATATAAGTCAAATTTATCGGTAAGATTGGGTGTTACTTTTTATCAACCCACGAAATTCAAAACCAAAACTATGTAATCTTCTCATCCGCAACAGCCGATGGGTAAGCAGAGCACCATTCAAAACATAGGCTTCCAAAAAAAAGAAAACAACCGCAACAATGGATTCGGCTGTATCATGGCCTTTAAGCATCTATCTTGTTTTAACAGTCGCTACAAGGTCTTGCCATTAGCACGAAGGCCAGTCAGTAACCCTCTCATGTGTACCTCACTCCTTCACCCACAACCACCTCGCCGATGCGATACGCAAGTGTGTCGGGGTCTTGGAGTATCTGGCTTGGATGCTTCCAGGCTTACCATGATAACCATCCCGATGCCCATGTTGAAAGTCCTCCTCATCTCGGCATCTTCTATGTTCCCAACCTAAACAGATAGATATAAGAAATGTCTACCATCATATAAAGAATAATTGAACACATCACGAGTGTTGGGTGGATCGCTAAGATATTATCAACCTTCCGAATTCAGCTGAATAAAGGGGGAATGGGCCATGAATCCTTGAATATGGCAGCACCTAATCCCTTTGGAAACACGCGAGGAATGTTATCTGTGAACCCACCACCTGTAATGTGGGCAATTCCTTTCACCCCTCTCTTGGCGATGATTTCGAGAACCTGAAATTCATTGACCAGTTTAAACATCAAAAACAACTAAATCAGGTTGGATTGAATTTGTAGCTAAGAGAGCAACAAGCAAAAGCCCACCTGTTTTACATAAATAATGATAGGAGCCATTAGAGCCTCGCCCAAAGTTACAGCTCCGCCTGGCAATTTATCCTTCGATGAAAGGCTGCTGCGTGCTAAAACCCTGAGGAAAGCGTAGTCGATAACTCAGGGCGTCGAATTCGTATAAACTGATGGCATTTATTGACAAGATAATGATGGTTTCTCATAAACTGTACCAACCTCCTGACCAGAGAAAAGCCATTAGAATGCACCCCACTAGAAGGCAAGCCGAAAAGTACATCTCCCGCGGCTATGCTTTTTCCATCTATTACTGAATCTTTCTTGACTATGCCTACCGCAAAACCACTTATGTCGTATTCACCTTTTGAATAGAAATCAAGCATCTCTGTAGTCTAAAAGCAGATCCAATTAGCGGATGAAATAGACCAAGCAGGTTGTAACACCCAAACATAACAAATTACAAATCAGGCATTTCCTCCTTGAGTAAATATGTGCAATCCTTCACATAAACATCATTTTAGACCAGGGAAATCAGTAATAGCAACAGCCAAGAGGAGTAAAACATGTCACAGGACGCATCGAGAATACAATATCTCCAAGAGGAATTAGGTAAATTAAAAGAACACAATATACCTCTCCTCCTAAAAGAGCGCAGTCAGCTTGCTTGCAGCCATCAACAATGCCTTTAATGACCTGAAAAGAAACTGCATTGATTAACCAAAAAGTTTGACAATAGCACAAGGTCATCATTTAGGAGCCACATAATATGGATGCCCTTTATTGCCTTTTCGGCAAGATCTACATCAAGGATGCTGGTTGCAAAGTAATCCAGGAAAAACAAAGGCTTCGCTCCTGAAGGGACAATGTCGTTCACACTCATAGCGACCTGGAAAAAGAAGGAGAAGAAGAACAGTTAGACACCCGTCAATGCATCACGATAAGCGTTCCAACCTGTATGATTCATACCAGATCAATCCCGATAGTGTCATGAATCCCAGTCTCAAAAGCAAGTTTCAACTTAGTTCCTACACCGTCTGTTCCAGCTACAAGGTACGAGTCCCCTGTTCATGTAAATTTGGCACGTCATTGAATACCAGCAAATAAATGCCAGTCTGCCAACTACGTTATAGCTTATCATTTCACATCAAAGATCTTAATTAAGCCGTAAGACAAATAAGCTGGCTCATAAAAGAACCGACTAGGAAGATAATACCAGGTAGGCTCCAATTGCAGACAATCAAATTTCAATAATTCAAACTTTACTAGTGTCGAATGGAAAAGTGAGAGTAGTAGGAAGAAGCAACTAAACAGTGACCAACAACGTCTAATTGAGGTTGAAGAACAACCTTTCAAGGAATCCATACCGAGAGGAAAGAGCCCTCCGAAGCCTCCAATACCAGGAGCCATCTTCGCAATCCTTTTGACAAGCTCAGACTCGGCATTTATGTCGACCCCGGCCTCTTTGTACGTTAGGCTATCGGTCGTTTCTGCTTTTAAGGACAACTTTCTAGGGTACCTCTAGGAGGGATGCTGCGACAGCGTGAGTCGCAAGTCCACTCGACGATACAGAGAGGACAAGGACCATTTGCATGGGAATCCGACTGAAAGCTTGCATCAACATAATGTAGAAGTGCTGGATTTTTGTGAATGGGAGGACGGGTTGAGAGGAACTTAGGATCTGTTCGAATGCTCATGGCCATGTTGTAAAATCAAATAAGATCGATAAACGATTCTTCTTTAGAAAAAGGAAAAGAAAAAAGAACACATATGCGTGTGCATTAATAGATTCTCTCTTCCTTCCACTTCTCAAGTAATTACAGTGATCATGTAACCGCAGTAATTGTCAATCTGATCAAAGACTTTAAAAAAACTACAGGCAAAACGACAACAACTTTCCCAGCCGCAAATCCAACCACATCAGCTCCGAAAATCCCTAGAACAGTCAACAACGTCAACCTAGACGAACTTGAAATTCCCTCTCCCCTCGAAAATCTACTAGAAATCGGCACTCATGTGAATTCTCCCCCTCCCCCGGGCCATCCACCTAGCGGCAATCCAAAATCCGACACGGAAAGATTATCCGAAAAGTAGAGGTGAGAGATGAAACTGGACTTACATTGGATTTGAACAGAGAAAGGCGTTGCGTGGGGGGAAAGGAGAGTAATTGGGTCTGGGATCGGCTTCCTCCGGGATGAAATAAACCCTACTGTTTTTTTTGTGGGGTTTAGGGAGGGGTTCGGTGGGTGCGGGATTATCTCTTTAACAAAGTTTTGCAATTAATTTTTATAAAAATATTTAATTACACAAAAAGGAGAAAAAAAAGTGTAATACCCAAAATTGGACAAATTGCATAGATTAAGATTATTCACCAATCAAAATAACAAAAGAAAGAAAGGAATCGTGCAATGACAAAAACAATATACAAGGAAGCAAATAACTATGATTTATAAACATTGCCAAAACAAAAAAAGGGACACGATCGTTTTTAACATGAACCTAGACACAAATCTTGTGGGAGGATCAAAGACATCCCCATCCGAGAATCTCTCAAATCATCTCTTTCCAAAAATGCAAAAGCTTCCCTGATCCTTACAGACAATTATCTGACAATCAGAAAAAGAGGGAGAGGTACGTTCCCCCCAGAGACTTCGCTCCCACTTTCTGGGAATCGGAGACAAATTCCTCCACATACAACCGGAGGCCAACTCCTCCAGACTTACATACAGAAACAGGAGCCCGACTCCCCCTCTCCAATGCCCGAGGCCAACTCCTCCCAACATACACACGAAACCACCGTCTCCAAGGCAGCCTTCCAATGGACTCTTCGACGTTCTTCTTCTTCCCTGGGCAATCCTGGGGCGAGACATGGTGAGTTTTTAATGATCACGTAGCCCCTCTTTCACTTTTGAGCGTGGCTGACCATCCTTTACATTTTTTTTTTGACTCGTTACATGTAACGACGGGCCATAACTTTCCCGTCCGGTGTCGGATCGATGCAAAACCAGGTGGTATCTCTTCCTTACTTGATTATGCATATTTTCCAATTTATTTGAGGTTATTTAGAGTCTCATAGACAGCAATCAGTGCTTGGGAGAGGTGGAGAACCTTCGGGTTTCCCAATTCCACCGTCTCCTAACATTGCAGGCATAAAAATGGTCCATTTCAAAGGGGTTATGCTTATCGCCTGACCCCGACTTCTCCATATCGAATGATCCCCAATGGGTGATAGTCTTAACAAATTTTTGTTTTATTTTTATGACGATCAAGGATCGAGATATGACCTTGGAAGCTACGGGCGTGCGTGCAGTTTGTGGCTAGCCTGCATACTGCAGTCCTACTTCCGAAGAGATCTCGAGAGATCCGACCATTGGATCATCTCCAAATTTTTCAGCCATAAAGTAGGCTGAAATACGGTTGCATACATATGTAGTTCGACTGTTGAAGTTTCTCATAGATTCAAACATGAATCGATCAACAGAATACATGCGAAACTGGACTTTCTCTACATCGCAGTCCCGTTCTCGGTGAGATGCCAATTGATTTCACCATTAGATCGCTACCAAACTTAACAAGCATATTTATTGTTTGAGTACGGTTATTTTGACATATTGTGCGTATTTTTATGTTTTGCACACGTTATGTTTTTCTATTTTTCTTTAAGGTTATTATTCGCAGAAATTAAAAAAATAGAAAAGCTTGAATGAATGTTTGACTTTTCGTTTGCATAAGTTAAGATCCCACCGTTGGATATTTGTAAAATTAAAAAAAAAACATTTTTTCATTGATATGTTCACTTGATGAATGATTGGATTTTCATTATTTCGATAACATATTCCATTTTTTTCTTGTTTTCGTCGCAGGAAAACCCGACATCGTTTCAAGGATTCGACAGGACGAATCTCGGGGATGGAATTCAAGGTTGGAGGCGAGCGAAGCGAACCCGTAGTGGAAGCACGTCACCAAAGCGGCCCCAACTGATGAAGTATTAGCCGATGACATGCCATCCCGGCGGGTCTCAGGTACATGAGGGAGGTGCAGGCCTCCCGATTTTCTTTCATTCCACATGTAACGGGCCGTGGATCCAAGTGCATAGGCCCACTGTCACCATCCTTCCCCGCTCCCTTTGATCTCAATAATTGTCTGTGCCTTTCCGCATGCTTTAGGCCCATAGGGTTATCGTCGCATGTTGACAAAACAAAAAAACATGAGTTTGGACCCAAAAATCCCGAATCGGGTCCAACGCCCCTAAAACATTGACATGAGTCCGGAGTCATGCCCGGATCGGGTTCAACGCCCGTTAAACAAAAGCAAATCTTTTGGAGCAAACGCCACCTCCTTTTTGCATGCTTAGATGTAAGAGTTAGTAATAAGGAATCCTCGAACCAACTGTTTTTCCGACTTAAACAGCTTTAAAAATAAGTCGGTGGCGACTCCGTAATAGTTTATCTAGGTTAACAAACATTTTCACGGGGCCATCATGGATGGGTAACGTCGACACGAGCCGCTCCCCGGGTTTTCCCTAAAACTCCTACGCGAGGCCTTAACGCAGTCTTTCGCTCGTCGCCCTCAAAGGACTTGGGGATGATTGGCGAAATGCCCCGCAGACCAGTGTAGGAATTCCGGGAATGCCTAACCGAATTCCCTTCCGCAGCGTCCGACGCTCGAGTCGTGGCGTCGACCGGTTGGGCCTTGGGGGAGCGGGCCCAGATCCTCGGGTTGTTCGAACCGCCACGCGCGTGCTAGGCCGAAGGCGCACGTACAAAAAGCAAAGGACGTGGATGGTGATTTTTTTGGATTTTTCAATTTTTGATTAGATAACGACAAAAGGAAAAGAAAAAGGCCATGAATAAAAATATAATCAACGAGATATTACTAAACACAATGTGGAAGTAGGGGTGATCATTCGGTGTTTCAATTTCGAACCAAACCAAATACCGAAATTCTAAATTCTAAACTTTTATTTTCTTTTCCTTCCAAATACCGAACCGAATATCAAAGTTCCAAATACCAAATCTTTTTGGGTCGAAAATGGACTCAAAAGAAATTGGAGGAGATCATGTGATAGCCAAAAAAAGCAGACTAACAAGAAATACATAACTTAAGATACGATTAATGAACAACAATATGAATGCCTCAGAAAATGATCGATACAACAATATTCTTAATTCCCCTATTAATAAAACCGAGTCTCGAGGACAAATTTCGCAGAAATCAAATCTGAAGTTATTTCTCGGAGCAGTCCACCATCACCAAATCAATTCGAAACAAACAAATCTTCAATTTGTCAAATTCAACATGAATGCCTGAGAAACCGATCGGTACACGCTGCCTCATCATAAATTTGCAAGCATTGAAACAAAGAAGATCACAACCCCCATCGTCATTAGTGTACCCGTATAATTGAGGAAATTAAATCTTAACAAATCTAGGATCAAATCATCTTGGGCATGCGGGAATGAGGATTTGCAAATTTACACCCCGAGCAAGTCCCGGGAATCATGACGCCAGAGACAAGCTAAAGGGACATATCGGCTATGATTATAAAGAGAGAGGGACACAAGCCGACGCAATGAAGGGGGAAGACACCCGGCTACATGCAGCAGCAAATCATCCATAGAACACACCCACTTCAGTCATGGTTCGAGCATACACAGTTCGCAGGACACAAGCCGATGTTATGAAGGGGGAAGACGATGTACCCACTTCAGGATGAAACAACCATCCATCACAATGAAGGGAGAAGACGACGTACGTGACCTGACGGGGGAGTCGATGCCTGACGAAGCTGACGGGAGTGGCAAAGGAAGGATTGACGGAGAAGTCGGAGGTAGAGTCGTGCCTATTGGGGATGAGTATTGACAGGAGGAGAGGAGAGCGTGCGACACAGAGACAGAGAGGAGAGGAGCCTTACCTAGGGTTAAGGGTGCACCGAGCTACAATATTTTAGAATTCTAGGCTTTGGGCAAAATGGGCTAAAATTCTAAATAAGAGTCAAGCCCAAAAATATTTTGGTAATATGGGTATACCGAATTTTTTTATAATAATACCGAATACCAAATCGAAAACCGAATTTAATCAAAATATAAAACCGAACCAAATACCAAACACAAAATACAGAATTTCAAATATCAAAATATCGAAAATTCGGTTTGGTATTTGAAATACCAAACTTTTTGCTCACCCCTATCCGCGTTTAGCCCTGCGCTTATTCGCTATTTCATCATGTGATGGGTTGACACTATTGGAAAAATCATGGAAGGCTGGTTTTTTTGACACGGGTGAAAGTTTAAAAGCTGCAAATATCATACTGAATTATCATTATAAAACAAGCCCAGAACCCGGAACCCCGGACCCCGGATTCCCAGGAACTCCGAAACTCGCAACCCGAACCCGGAATCCGAAACCCGTGACCCGAACCCGGAACACGTCCCTAGAACCCCGAACCCGGACCCTCGGAACCCGGACACCCCGAATTCGGAACCCGGAACCCGGACCCCGGAACTCCGGAACCCGTACCCCCGGAACCCGAAACCCCGGAACCCAAAACCCGAAACCCTGGAACCCGCGAACCCAGAACCTCGGAACCCAGAAAACCCGAAACTCGAATCCCGAAATCCCGAAACCCCAAAAACCCAAGCCCGAACCCCGAGCCAGGAACCGGAACACGAACCCCCGGAACCTGTGCATTGTGTGGTTCAGTAGAAGCTATGTGCCATCGTGACAGCTCATCGATTCATTGTTTTGGCTAGTTCAGGCGGTGACTCACGCGGTCATCGCAGTTATAATTATTCATGAGAAGAGGTTTGATGCCAAAATCCACCCGCCACAACTTTCTAGCTTACTGGGTCTCAAACTTCGTTGATTACGATGTTAGGGCTTAGGGCTTAGGGCTTAGGGCCTTTTTTTTTTTATAAGTAATACTCTATAACCCAATTAAAAGTCTGTACAAGGATCACGAGGGCATACCCTCGGAAATCAAGACCACTACATCATATCTACGTATACTAAATACGTAACTAAATAATGACGTCACACTACGTCCGAGGTAGCGAGGAAAGAATAAGTGATGCAAGAGTCCGAGGAGGGAGTTGACGCTCGCCAACCCTACGCTTATTCCGTTCTATCCACAAGTAGTAAACGCATCCTCCCAACATCCGAGCAAAAGATAAACGCCTCCGAAGTGTGACTCCCGCCGGCGAAAACAACAACTCAGTTATAGCAGACCACCTTCGCGGAAAGTTCGGCGCAATCTCCCGACCAACCGTATACGACCAAACCTCCGCTAAGTAGCTGCATGTAAAGAAGATGTGGTCTAACCGCTCTCGCCTGGAACCACAAAGTGCACATGTAGATGATGACGAAACCCCTAGACTGAATAGCATGTCAGAAGTGTATAGCCTCCCCTGGATCGCCAACCATAGGAAAAACGAGAACCGCGGCAACATACCCTTAGCCCAGATAAAACTAGCCCATGGAACAGCCTGATAATCCTTTCGAATATGTCTCCATGCAGAGGCAATAGTAAAATCTCTATCAGGACGTAAAGACCAGATGACCCGATCAGAAGTACCTGATAATGGATAACAACCGGCAGGAAGAAGCTCGCGCAATCTGTCAAAGAATGCTCGCCTATGCCGATGAATCCTCACATCACCTCCCTCAATATAGCTCCGCCAAGTCGGATCAGCAAAGAAGTCCGCCACTGAGATCCTAGAGGGAATCCTGGAACGCTCGATATCCTGATGCCCAAAGACATCCACCAAAGGGCCCAATGGGGACCACGTGTCAAACCAGAATGAAATCCTGCTGCCATCCCCCATGCGCCACGAAATAAGTCGCCGAACAAGGTGTCTCAGCGTCAGTAGTCGTCTCCAGATCCATGAACACCTATCCGGCTGCCGCACCTGCCAGAAGGATTCGCCCCTCAAAAGATACGTCCTAGCCCAACGAGCCCAAACTGAGTCCCCTGGATCCGATAAGAGGTGCCAAATGTGCTTTAGCATCGCCGCTCGGTTCCACTCTGTGACCCGCTTAAGACCAAGCCCTCCCTGCTCCTTCGGCCTGCACACTGTGTGCCACGCTACCTTGGCCTTGTGGTGGTCCATCGATGGACCCGACCACAGAAACCGCGACATGAGCTGCTCCAGCCGCTTACAAACCGACATCGGTAATGGAAATATAGCCGACTAGTATGTCTGAGTCGCGAATAGTACCGAGCTCACTAACTGTAGCCTCCCAGCATAGGATAAATGTCTGCTCGTCCAATGGCAAATTCTGCCGGCAATAGCATCCACTAACGGCATACAATCCTCCGAGGTTAGCCGCCTCGTAATAAGGGGCACTCCAAGATACCTAACCGGTAGCTCCCCCCGTGCAAAACTAGAATCAGCCAGAATCTGCGTCTGCACCTCCCCCAAAACTCCACCAAAGAAGATCTCACTCTTCTGTGCGCTTATCCTCAATCCGGACTGATCCCCGAATCTCGATAATGTCTCCAATACACAACGCACCGACGAAGGTCTCCCACAAGAAAAGATGAGAAGATCATCCGCCAAACAGAGGTGGGACAATCGTACCTTACGACAACGAGAGTGAAATCCAAAATCGGATGTCTCCGCAGTCTTCCTCAGCATGCCAGATAGAACCTCCATAACAAAGAGATACGGCGACAAGGGACAACCTTGGCGAAGTCCCCTAGAACTACTGAAGAAACCCTGTAGCTCCCCGTTAATGCTGATAGAAAATCTGGCCGTAGTTACGCACTCCAGGATGAGCCCGATGAACGAACTCGGAAATCCAAAACACTCCAGTACCACCCGTAAAAAATCCCACTCGACCGAGTCATATGCCTTACGGATATCAATCTTCAATGCACACCGTGGGGGGCTCTTCTCCGTATGATAGCCCCTGATGATCTCGTGTGCAACCATGATGTTATCCGCAATGCGTCGTCCAGGTATAAACGCCGACTGTTCAGAACCTATAATACCAGGAAGTACCTCCCTAACTCGCGTCGCCAGTATACGAGTAATACACTTGTACACCGTGTTACAGCACGAGATAGGCCTGAAATGCGTCAATGCCGTCGGATTCGCATTCTTCGGAATGAGCGAAATAATAGTGGTATTCGCCTCACGAAGAAGACGACCCCGAGTAAAGAAATCCTGTACTGCCTCAGTAACCAGCATTCCCACAACCTCCCAGGATCCCCTGAAAAACTCTGCCGTGTATCCATCCGGTCCAGGTGCATTGTGACGGCCAAGCTGAAACATCGCCTTACGCACCTCCTCCCCAGAAACAGGGGCCACCAGGCCAACAGTCTGCTCTGACGACACAGTCCCAGAAATAACCTCCCTAATCATATAGCTATCAATCGGTGCTATTCGGGGAACTGCTGTGAATAACGAGCTGAAATATCGGATCGTCTCATCCCTCACCTCCGTCGGATCCGACAACAGCACACCATCATCCCTCGTCAACGACAAAATGGCGTTCCTATTATGGCGACGCTTCATCATGCTGAAAAAATAGGCTGTATTCCGATCCCCGAGCTGTAGCCAGCGGACACGGGCCTTCTGGCGCAACATGCTTTCCTCCAATCTAGCCAAATAATTAAATCTGGTTGCAGCAGCCCGCTCAACAAATGATACCTCACCATGCGAGCCCTGCGCCAACAACTCAGACTGAACCTCCTCAAGATGTGATCTCGCCTCGCTAACCCGCGTCGATAACCCACCAAGCTCATCCCGATTCAGCCTTTTCAATTTCCCTTTAAGAGCGGAAAGCCTCCTATATAGCACGTACATAGGCCGCCCATCATACCTCTCTGACCACGCCTGCCGAACCAGTCCCTCGTAATGTGGGTGCTCCGTCCAGAATTCAAAGAACTTGAACGGAACACGACACCCCTGTGTTCTCTGCATAAGCCACACTATGCACGGAGAATGATCCGAGCAACCAGGAGCAACCAGGAGCCAAAAACCGAGCCACTGAATCTGAGAGGTCTCTCAACCATCGCATGTTCACCATCACCCTATCCAACTTCCGGAGTATGGCATCGTCCCTACGATTCGTCCATGTGAAGAACTCTTCGGTAGACCGTAGATCCTCTAACTCCGCATCCCTAACTGCAGCATCGAACTCATCATCCACACCATGCCAACTCAAATCACCACCCTGCCGCTCATACGGTGTCCGAACAGCATTCATATCGCCAATAACACACCAAGGCTCCCCAACATATCGGGTGGAAGCCTCACGCAGGAACCGCCAAAGAGAACGTCGACCTGTAACATCATTCAGACCATACACAAAAGTAATCTGAAGAGAGATGCCTGTGTCAATGAATGTAACCCTAGCATGCACCCACTGAGGATTAATATCAGCGACGTCCACCTGTACACGAGAGGGATCCCAGCAAACCCAAATCCTTCCAGTCACAGATGCACCATGGGCAACTACATATCTCCAAGAAGATAAAAACGCACTCTGACTCCGCGACTCAACCGAAACCCGCACCTTAGTCTCAAGAAGAGCAAACAAAGATAACCTAAAATGGAAATGAGCCTGCGTACCTCGCTGACATGTAAGGGGTCATTGAAGCCGCGCACATTCCACACTCCGAACATAGGCATCATCATAAATCAACAAATCACTTAGAAGCCCCACGGGACTTCCCAGAAGGCACCAGTGGCAGCGCCTCCTGAACCAGCTTAGCCTGCTTTTCCTTTTTCTTCTCTTTCTTCGTCAACTTGGACGGAGGACGAGAATCAGCATCAGCAATATCTTCTCCATAAGCACGCATGTCCGCATAAAAATCAGAACTCAAGGATTTCTCCTTGTTGAGAGCACAACTACCCAAGGACTCAGAAGACCCAGCCTGTACAACCTGCTGCTTCCCCTTAGCAGATAGACGTTCAGTAACAACAGTGAGTGGCACAGCATCTAGTCGCTCCTCCTCCGCCAGGGTAACATCAGTCAGATCCGTCTGTCCCTCATACAGAACAATAGCACGAGAGGAGTCTCCCAACGTGTCCATATCTCCAAGATCGTGTACCAACTCTACCCCAGCAACACCCTCCTCTCCAATCGTGATATCAGGCCGTATCTCTCCCTCCTCATCGGCATCCTGTAATGCCTAGAAGGCATTGACTGAGTGTTCAAACCCCGGCTGACGTGTCCCCGGAGCACCCGCATCCATGAATCCATTTCAAGACTCCACAGCAGCCCGCCTCTGTACACGGGTCCTCCTAGGCCTCCTATCCACTGGCATGGCAGTACGAGTAGCCGCCTCCGGATTCTGTGGACAACGCTCAAAACCATGGCAAAAAACGCAGCAGGACTGACAGTGCAGCGGCCGAAATTCATAAGCAATCTGAATTTCCCGACTCAGGCCCTCTACATCAGTAATCCTCAGAGATTGGCGCAGCTCCAACGAGGCATCAAACTCAATCTGCACCCTGGCGCTGCCTACACTGCCTCGAGAAAAGGACCTAGCATCAATGCGTAGAGGAACTCCCAAACCACTCGCAATATACTGCACTCCGTTCCAATGAAAGAACTCGACAGGAATATTTTGCAGTCTGACCCATAAAGGAAGGAGCTTCGGCTCAAATGCCTCCATAGAAGTGCCAGGAGTCCAACGCCGAAGCACCATCGGAATACCAACAATGTGCCAGTCACTTCGCTCCAAGATAGCATCAAAAGATTCGTCAGAATCAAAGCGCATGAGAAACATACCAGGTCCTACTCCGCATACATCCACAAGGCCCTGTTTGTTCCAAAGGAGGCGAGCTGTCCTGCTAATAACCTCAATAGGCAGACGACGACCAATGATATATCCAATAAGAGAATTCTTCAATAAGCGCTTACCCTCCTTCGCCACCTCTGACGGCATGATCAGGCTCCCATCAGAACCGAAAGCAACCTCAACTCGCTTCACTTCCGGGCGGGAAGACCGGACAGCCTCAACAAAAGATTTAGAAGGCAAATCACTGTCAAATCTAGCCATATCTGACGCCGGAAACACCCCAGAAGAAGGCCCCGGAGCATAGGAAGTCTGCTGAAAAGTCGCCGGAAAAGTGGCCAGAAAAGTCGCCGGCCGGCCGTTGACCGGTCTGGTTGGACCGGACCGGACCGGTCTGACTGAACCGGGCCGGACCGGTCTGATTGGACCGGTTCAGTTGAACCGGACGGGGGCCGTGACCGGCGCCGGCTGACGTTGACCGGCGTTGACCGGCCAGGCCCGACGCCGGCCCTTCTTCCTGGCCCGTCTCGAGCCCAAGCTTGAGGCCCACACTAGGCCCACCAACCGGGCCCACAACCGGCCCACCTACGGGCCCACCAACAGGGCCCAACTTCGGCCCGGCCTCTGACGATGACGTCATGATGACGTCGCGTGATGACGTGGACTGCTGACTGGACAATCCTGGTGACGTGGCCGTTGACTGTGCGCTGATTGTGCGATGACGTGGCAATGACGTGGACAAGCTAAACCCTAGCCTCCGTCTTCCTTCCTCCGCCGCCTTAGATTCCGACACTCCTAGCCGCGGCTACGGTGCTTCAACGGCGACCCACAATATATCAAATGAAAGCTCTCGGAGCGAGGATCCTAACGAAAGTCAGAACGTCCAAAACGGAGATCGGACGTGCTCAGAATTTCCGGTCAAACACCGGACGAACCAAAATCCGCCACCCGGAAAACTCGAAACTTCGAACCGCCAGATCTCAGCACACATTTGTCCGGTGAGAACGCACAATATATTGTTGCAAAGCTCTCTGGAAGACGCTTCTAACGACGCCTGTCCCGCTCCCAACAGAGATTAGGGTTTAGGGTTTAGGATTTTTTTTTTGTAAGTAAATTTTCATTAAAAGGTAAATTTAGCCCACAGGCTGTACATGACCCACGTAGACCTTAATCCCCAAAATACATCATCAGCCTACAAGTCTACCTTAATTCCCAGAAGACATAAAAAAAAAAGGAAATTAGTCGTCTAGACCTACATACTAAGCAACACTACACATAACCATAGTTCAGCAGGGGAAAGATAAATACATCACTCCCGAGTTTAATATAGTCTACCAGGAATGACCAGAAAAAGAGAAAAACATAGCCACCAATGCAGGGCCTCATTCACTTGAGGATCCGTGGTCGTCAGAGCTTCGGCGTTCAAAAAAGGTGCAGCCCTCATCACTCCAGTTCACGTCACTGCCCCCTTCCCCGGTTGAAGTGTCATCAAACGATGTACCCTGGCTGCCGCTCACTAGGCCAAAGGAGAAGAAAGGAAGCGGGTCTTCATTCACCTCCTGTGCTCTCCTCGCTTCTTCCTCAGCCCGGGAGAGCAGCTGGTCAAGTAGTCCGCCGAAGAAGTCAACCACCCCATCTATCTGCATAATATAGTCCCTTAAAGCCCTGCATTTGTTCCTCCTTGCAGCTCGGTTGGATTCAATCCGGATATCACGTATATGCTGCCTAATAAAGCGCACCACAGGCTGACCAAGTGCTCGAGGACGGCTTTCAGGGTCCTCCATTTTCTCATAGATTTGTGTGATGATGTTATTGAGCCGGCTATCAGGTCCTGGTGAGCGGGGGGCTCCAAGCAGCTGCCCATCAGGGCCCGAAGGGATCTTCATGACGAAGATTCCTTCCATTGCAGCAGGAACCCGTCCATACACATGAAGCCCATCCTCCTGACTAGAGTCCCCCGCAGAATGCGCTTGAGCCTCCCTCGCTGGACGTAGGACAGCAGGGTCTACAGGTAGCTCATTTTCCAGTACAGTAGCAGGCTGAGTTACAGTTTCCGTAATGCAGGGAGGAGGCACTCCATGCAGTTCATCAGTAATCTTCATTTCTTCTGCATCTCTGGCCAGACGATCCATTACATCATCCCATTTCGCCATTTCCGCTATCAGGGAGTCCTTCTTTTCCTTTATTACCACCTCCCATTCCTCCACCAGCCTAAAGAATTTCATCTTTTTGGCATGGACGTCAGCATCATTCCTCAGGTTGCCCTGAGCTGATTCCATCATTCGGACCTCCCGTTTCAACCTAAGGATCCGCTCATGAAGGCTGAGTAGGGTGGCATCTCGACATGCCTGCATGGCTTCATGTTCCGGCCTGTCGCGAGGCAGATGGCCCCGTACTGCAACTCTAGACGGCTCAGGGGGGTTTACTGAATCAGAGATTCCTTCATCATCCTCCAGAGGTTTTGCTTGTTCACGCAGCGCTTTCTGAATTAGGTGTGTCATGAACTGCAGCAGTCGAGTAGTCTCCTCAGATTGGTCGCCCACCTGCTCAATAATAAATTTCAGTGCTTAGACTTGGACAACCTTTTCGTCTGCATCCAGGTCATCAAAATTCTCCATAATTCTGTCAATTAAGGCCCTCAGGGAAATGTCAAACCGGTTGGTGTCATGGGGTGCTGAAGCAGCATTTTCTCCCGATTGCTCATCCACCTCCCCTGCTGCTGGGTCCTCAGCACCCAACGCATCCTTCCATCCCAGAATAATAACGTTCTTTGCTTCCTTCAGTTCCTCATCATCACTAGCAACGCTGCAATCCTCCTCGAAGGGCAGGTCTGGATTACCAATGTTTTCCACCTCATCCATCACTCCCAGGGGAGCGACATCATCAAAGGGTGTACAACATCCCTGGGCCACCAATAGTGGCACCTCAGCATCACTACCATCAACCTGCTCATCAGTCTGGGTTCCCTTACTCTCAACCAGAACATATCTCCTCACCCAATTTTTCCTTCTTTCCATCCTATCCAACCGCATCTTCTTCGTATCCTCATTGTTTAACCTGTCAGTAAACTTTCTCTTGACCGATATTGGCCTTGGCACGATATCCCTAGATGTAGACGCACTTGCCTCTTCCGGTCTTACCACTATAGGGTAGTCCGACTTGGGAAAACGAAACCAATCCGGGGCACGCCGAATCCAAACCGAAGCATAAGTCTTCCTCCACTCCAACTTAACCCTAACCCCTACTTTTTCCACAATCCCCGGCAGCAGGGCTTCCTCTTTATGAGCGACATAGTTGCCATTCTTGTATAAAGTACAGTAGGTGTTAGAGTCCGTTACCTCAAAGTCGGAATCCGTTTCTGAGGTCGAGGGAGGTGACGAAGATGGTGGTGAATTTGATTCCTCCATTGTGCGTTTACCCTCGCGTCGCCCTTGTTGCTCCTCCTCCTCCGAGACATCAGGACTACTATCCCCACTCATGACATCCTCAGGCTGCGTCCACCATCTGTCAAAGTGCTCCTGCTGAGTCGCGCGTTCCTCCTCTGTCATCGGCCTACCCGTCGCACTACGTCTTACCCCAGATCCACGTTTATTTCGGTTCGCTGCCCTTCCACAACGTGAGCCCCCAGGTCGACGTCTCGACGTCCCAGCACTATTTTCCCCATGGGTCTGAGTCCCACTTCCCTCCCCCTGCTGCGGCGGTGGAGGAGCAGATCTACTGGCACCTCTCCGGCGTCTCTCATTCCACATGGTTGCTCAGAAGAAGAAGGAACGGAGTATGCCCTAGGGAGTTTAGTGACAGAAGCACTGAGGGGGCCTGATTTAAAAGGGAAAAGAAAACGGGCCCCCAAACTATGAATAGAGAAACGACCAGGGCCCCCCTACGTTACCATCATCCACACCACGGGAGAGAATCTCACAGGAGGATCTCCACGCGCTGAACGTGCTAAGACCGGTTACCTCCCAAAAAACCTTATCCAGAGCACCCTCACCGAAGGGGAAACCGTGCTACATAGGAAAGAGAAAAGCCCCTCGATCTCTTCCAGGTGGGGACACCTCCCACTACCATCTGCAGTTGGGGGATAATATTTCCTTCCTCTTATTTTCCTTCCCAGGGTCATCCTAATATTCCCATAGAGCTGATAATTCTGAGGACAACCGACCATACTCCTAGGGCTTTTGTTCCATTTGCAGCCCTGCATCTCTCCACCCAGACATGGTATATCGTAATCATACAAAATCTAACAATCCTTCTGCCCCCTTTCGCTTTCCATAGTTGACCCAATAGCAGTAAAGCATCTTCACATGTATCAGGCCATCCACTAAATTCACTTTCCCTCGTGATCAGTCTCCAGATTTTCTTTACCTCAGAACATTGGAAGATAGCGTGGTCAGTTGTCTCATATGTGGTCTTACAGTTGACACAGATCGGTGAGCTCAACAACCCAATTTTGTGCCAGAAATCCGCAGTTCTCAGCCTCCCCTTCGCCATCATCCATAGTACAAATGAAACTCTGACAGGGATATCCTTCTGCCAGATCCAATTTGACCAACCAACTTGTTGGCCCCCCGCGATCAAGAAATTCCATGCCCTAATAATGCTAAAGTGGCCACCTCTCCATAAGGGCTTGTCACGTACACTATCCTTAAGATGAAGAGAACCAGACTGGCTGTCACCAAGTCGTTCAAAAATGCTAACATCCGCGCCCCTCAGATTCCCTTCCACATATGACTTCCATTTGTCCGAGGTCAGTACATCCCTGACAGAAGCTGTCAAGGTAATAGACGAGGCCGCAATTTCATCCACAGAGAGCATACTCCCAATAGCTCCTCTACCTGTCCAATTATCCTCCCAAAAAGAAATACGACTACCATCCCCCATCCGCCAAGATATTAGGGATCTCATGAGGTGTCTCGACGCAAGTATATTTTTCCACAGCCACGAGCAGTTTGAGACGTTCTTCACAGTCCAAATAGACTGACCTTTGAGCTTGTTATGCTTCACCCAGGAGACCCATATATTACCCTCATCCCCCTCCAGGATATTCCAGAGTTGCTTTTGCATGGCTACCTTATTCCATAGCAGTGGCCTTTTCAGGCCAAGACCCCCATCATTTTTTGGCCTACAGACTTCACTCCAACTGACTTTAGCTCTGCCATTTGCCCACAAAAAGTTTGACATCAAAGAATCCAGCTTGTAGCAAACTCGGCAGGGCAGGGGTATAACCATGGACCAATACGTCTGTATAGCAAATAAGACTGATTGAATCAACTGGATTCTACCCGCATATGACAAACACCTTTCCGACCAACCTTTTATCTTTCTTGCAATCGCATCAATCAATGGGATACAATCCAAAAAAGTTAATTTGTTTGCAGATAGGGGTACACCAAGATATCTAAAGGGGAGATCACCCTTTGATAGGCCCGTTGCTTCTGAGATTTCAGACGCCCTCCCATTAGCAGACTTTGATAAATAAAACCTGCTCTTCGGTTTACTAACAGCAAGACCCGAGCATGAAGCAAAACTGTTCATGACTTCCATAAGAGCTACAATGGAGGCCAGATCTGGTCTGGTAAAGAGCAGAATATCATCCGCGAAAAATAACTGCGTAATTTGGGTCTTTTCACATCGCCAGTGCATTTTAAAACTTGGCAATTGAGTTGCCAAATTCAATTGCGCTGATAGCATTTCCATACTAAGAACAAAAAGGTAGGGAGAGAGAGGACCTCCCTGCCGAAGGCCCCTAGAGTGTTTGATAAAGCCATGAAGTTCACCATTTATATTAACCGAGGATGTCGGGATCGAAATACATTCCATAACCCAGCTTATGAATGTATTCGGGAAATCAAAAGCCTTCAGAGCAGATCTAATAAAAAGCCATTCCAGAGAATCAAAAGCCTTGGCAATATCCATTTGCATCACACAGCCCTTCGGCCCCCTCCTAGCGCCACAGCCATGAATTATCTCCTGGGCTAGCATAATGTTGTCTACAATCTTTCGTCCAGGTATAAATGCAGATTGAGTAGGACCCAACAGAACTCCAATTACCATTTTTAGCCTATCAGCCAATACCTTGGAGATACACTTGTACATGGTGTTACAACAGGAGATCGGCCTGTAGTCCGAGACTCTCATCGCATCTTTGTTTTTTGGTACTAGAGTAATCGCAGAGACATTCCACTGTTTCAACATACGCCCTTTCACAAAGAACTCTGTTATTGCTTCAATGACATCCCTGCGAAGCATATTCCACGACGCAAGAAAGAATTCTGGGGGAAAACCATCCGGTCCCGGGGCTTTACCCTTCTTGAGGGATGAAAGGGCTCTTACAATCTCGTCTTCCTCTACCGGCCTTTGAAGCATTTCACTTTGTGTACAATTTATTCTGGTTCGCACTAGACTCTGGAGCCCCTCCTGATAGTCATCCCTAATCCAAACCGGGGAGGCCCCGTAAAGTACTCTAAAATGGTTCACAATTTCCCGAACAATCAACTCCTTCCCTTCCAGCATCTCACCCTCCTCATTGATCAGAGAAACAATATTGTTTGTGTTCCTTCTTGCCATCATGCTTCTGAAAAAGAAAGTATTGTTTTTGTCTCCCAATCTCAGCCATCGAACTCTGGATTTCTGCCTCAAAAAACTTTCTTCCAATCTAGCAAGCATGGACCACGTGCTAGTAGCCTCTTTTTCCTTTTGTATAGTTTCCGATACAGGGTTTACCAGATTAGTCCTCTGCCAGTTTTGAAGCTCCTCTCTTGCCCGGGATACCCTCCTACAGATTCCATAAGCTTTATTTTTATTGAAATCCTTCAGTCTCCATTTTGCTTCTTTCAGCTTCATACAAAGGACATACATCCTTGTGCCATGAAAGGATGTGTTCCATGCAAGGCTTACAACTTCCTGATACCTAGGAATATCCTTCCAAAATTCAAAGAACTTGAAGGGGCTCCTCTTGAAATTCTCGTCACAGAACTGAACTACCCCCGGGGAATGGTCAGAGACCATTGGAAGGTGAAAATAGGCATTTGAATTCCTAAAAGTATCCAGCCATTCATGGTTTACAAGCACTCTATCCAGCTTACAGTGGATCGGTGGATCCCTCCTGTTCGACCAAGTATAAAATTGCCCACCAAAGGAGAGGTCATCAAGACCCACCTTCCTTAGACTGTCATCAAAAGCGTCATCATTTTCCGTCCACCGAGAACAACCGCCTCTTTTTTCAAATGGCTTCCTGATGGTGTTGAAGTCCCCCATCACACACCATGGCAACCCATTAACATTCACCGTTTCAGGAAGTTCCAGAGCAGTTTCCTAACATTCGGTTCATTATCTCCATACGCAAAGGTCACAGCCATCTCCTCATCACTGTTCACGCACTTGATAGCACAGTGAACCCACTGAGGGTTAACAGACAACACATCAACCTTCCATTTAAGAGGGTTCCAAATCACCCAAATACGTCCGGTGTCTCTTCCTCCATACGCCATAACATCCTTCCAGCCCAATTCCAGCCTCCGACATATAAAAGGCTTATAGCACCTTTTTATCTTAGTTTCCAAGAGGGCCATAATACTTAGCTTATTTCTACTAATAAAGCTAGTTACCTCCTTCCAGTGTAAGGGATCATTAAGACCCCTTACATTCCAAAAACTTATCATATATAATTAACGGCGGCCCTTGGGGCCCTTCTTATTCTTACTGCCCCCTCTGTGTTGCCAATTCTCTCCACCCTTCTTGGTGGACATAACTGTTTGTGGGGAGTTTTCAGCCATCGAAGAAGTGACTGAGTCCTGCAGCGCCTGAATGCACGGTCCCAGTGTTTTGCTACTTTCTTCAGTCAGTTTATTCTGCATAGCCTCAGTCAGCAGCAGGACAAGGTTTCCCCCCTTATTCATCATACAACTGGCCAATTGCTCAATTTTGTTTTCTTTTATCTGCACATCCCCGTCTCGGTTGCTCCGAATTGGGGTAGTACTGTCATAATTGAGCAACAACAGTGCTTTCTCAGCTTCAGCATCAACATTGCAAGACTTATTTCTATCATCAGCACTGTCATACTCATCCCATGGCAAAGGGTCATTCCCTTCCTTCTCATTTTCCTGGTTCATACTTGCAGATTGGTCGGAACATCCTTGCACCATTTCCTGGTTATATGACACATTGCTTTGCTCAGTCAGGTGTATCATTGGTAGGTCCAACTCATTTTCAGCTATCATTTCACCCCCATTATCCTGACCAGTGCCTGAGAAGGCCATGGGAACATCATTGCTTGGGTTGAACTGAGAGTTTACTCCATGACATTCTCCACCCACCTGCCTCACATACGGCACTATCTTCCATCGTTCCGCTACATAACTGGAGGAGGCAAGCTCTCTATCAATATTAGTAGCACTCTCCCTTCCCCCCATTCCGAGATCCACAATACTTAACTCTTTTTGCCTCCATCTCCAGCTGGTGTTCCCCACATCCCCCTTCGGACTAAGTGAGGGATTAGAGGCATTCCATGATAAGATCCTCATTTGGTCATCAGCATTATCCCCCTTGGGCACCATATGTCGCCTACCTGTAGAAGATTCATCCCTTTTTCTCAGCCCTCTACCGCGACTTCGACTACGCGATCTATGGATTTGGCATTTCATGGTAGAGTGCCCAAAAACTTGCACCTAGTACAAAGGCTAGGTGCATTTTCATATATCACGTCCACCTTAATCCCACTGCCCATCTCTCCTTCCACCTCAATAATGTTCTGCAATTGCTTTTCAGCAGAGCAATTTACTTGGACTCTTGCCGTTCCAATGTTTGCCATACGTTCCGATCGGCCATCCACCCTTAGAGGTACACCCAACACACTAGCCAAGTAAACAATTCCCTCCTTATGCCATAATTCAAGCGGTATGCCCGCAAGTTGTACCCAACACGGAATGGTTCTAAGCTCACTGTCCGATAGTTGGATACCCACACTCCATCTTCTCAATAAAATTGGACACCCCGCAATATGCCAATCACTCCGGTTAAGTATACCATCAACCTGCTCATTTTTCTCGAACCTCAGTAAGATTCTCTTTGGGCCCGCTGGGTTCACTTGCTGCAAGCCCCTCTTTCCCCATAGCTGGACACAGATACGCTTTACCACATTAAAGGGGACATTCTTCCCCATCATGAAACCAATAATACACGAATCCCATTTAGATTTTGCCGCTTCCTTCCACACAGGGGGAACCTTCAACTTACCCTCCTCATTAAATGTGAGCGGTTGAGGTGGTACTTGTGGCGCCTTGCTCTACGCTTTTAATGCTTCTTTAAACGAGAGGGTCTGCGTAGTACCCACTTCTTTAACCGGTGGAGTGTCATCCCTGACATTCGTTGCATACTTGTTTCCAAGCTCCGGGAAGGCCTGTTCATACGGGAGCTCACACTCCATTTCCATCTAACGAAGGAGCATAACACACCAACAGATGAGGATTTGACAGGAGAGAGCCACCGTCCTTCAGCGGCTGACGTCGGCGAGGTGCCGACCCTCAGCGCACCAGGCAAGGGCGCTGGTGGGGGGTAGGAACCAGCAGAGAGGGTATTTTTGGCGGGAATCGTAGAGAGAAGGGAGAGAAATTTGGAGAGAGAATTTTTTGATGTAAATGGGCCCCCCTCAGGGTTTAGGGTTTAGGGTCTAGGGTCTAGGGTCTAGGGTCTAGGGGTCTAGGGGTCTAGGGTCTAGGGTCTAGGGTCTAGGGTCTTAGGGTCTTAGGGTCTTAGGGTCTAGGGTTTAGGGTTTAGGGTTTTTTTTTTTGGTAAGTAAATTTCATTTATAGATAAATAGACGGCTGCCAGTCACTAGGCAAACCGGTACATGATCCTAGCATTCAGGTTTAATACAAAGTAGCCTTCAACATGCAGACAGTTCCAAAAGGATTACAGTACCAAAAGGTAAGAGTTAGGTAGTTCAGCTGTCACTCCAGCTAGGGTCTTCAGTCGGGGATGGGGGAGAGTAGGCGTCACGCTCGTCTAGCCACAGATCAGTGTCCACACTCGAGGTTCCAGAGCTTGTTGGTGCAGGGACAACTGGGTCAGGTAGCCAATTGCCATCTGGAACTTCCATCAGTGCCAATGTGTAGAGCTCCTCATGCAAGTCCCCAATGTGGGCAGGGACACCATCCAAGCCATTCAGCATCTGTCTCAATTCCCTACACTCTTTGAGCCTCTGTAGTGGGGTTAGCTCCAGCTCCATTTGATCCAATTTCGCCATAGTTTTGCGGACCATTGTAGAGGTGAGTGCGGGAGGCCTTGGGCGCCTGCTGTCAATGATGGCACTGGTAATGAGCTCGAGGGCTTCCTGGAAGGAGAGAGGGGCAGGTTCCAGATCAGTGTGATCTGCCACCACAGTCTCTACCTCATCATCCTACAACACAAAACTACGGTTAGCATTCCGTAGCCTCATCCTCTCATATATAAGGCCTTCCATCTTGACCATTCTGAGTTCCCAGCCTTTGGCTTGGTAGCTAAGTTCCTCCATCTTCAAGCGGGCCGCAGTTTTCCATGCCTTAAAGCACCGCTTCAGCGCATGGTTTACTGACCCATGAACCTGATCTCCACTTAATTCAGACCTTACCAGGAGTACATTTATTCGCTCATTCAATCTGTTCAGCAGAGCATCACGACTGATCATAGTCCTGAATCTAGCCATTGCTTCATCGTTGAAACGATCCCATTTTTCCATGTTTCCAATCCCCCGCTCAAAGCTAGCAAAGCGCTCGCGGTTGACATTGTTCCTGGCCGTAAGATTCAACTCAGCAATGATTCCCTTAACCTCCGCAGTTGCCCCATCCAGCTTGCCAGCAATCAGCCTAAGTGCATGACCTTACAAGATTTTTGCAATGTTGTCCTCCTCCTTCACTATCTCCTACAGGAAGTTAGCAGCTAGGGAGACAAGGTTTGGTGGTTCTCTCCTAACACTCTCTCCTTCCCCCACATTTGTCTGCATAAAGAGGTTTGGCCTGGGCAAGGTCGCTTCCCGATAGTACCACGCCCCAGGCCCCCAGTCCATTGGAGCCTCATCCATTAGGTTGAGGTTTATCGTAACAGCTTCACAGGACCAGCTAGTGCCCCCTTCATCATCCTGAGTACTCCCATTTTCCACCCTTCCCCCAGGGATGTTTTCCATAGGATTTGCAGAGCTCCCAGTCTGTATGCCTTGCATTAAATCAGGCTCAAGTTCGGTCTGTACTCCCCTTTCCATTACAGGCACCACTCGCCTAACCATCCTATCCAACCTCCTCTTCCTTTTCTTTGCACGAACCTCCCTGACGAACCAATCCCTAACTCTCTTCCTTAAGGGAGGCACTGATACTACAAGATCCCTGCAAGGCACAGGCTCCCCACTTCTATTTTCAGCAATGGGAAAGCAGGTCCACCTATTAACCCTACGAACCCAAACAGACTCGGTAGTGTGCCTCCATTCAAGCATTACCCGCTCTCCAATTCTATCAACTACCCCTTTTAACAAGCCCCCCTCCTTATGCGCAATGTAAGTACCATCCGCATATAAAGTACAGGTGGTGTTGTCATCGGTTACCTCAATATCCAGGTAGTCCAAGCTGTCGTCAGAGTCTGATTCATCCAAATCCTCCTCAGAAAATAGGTGCTCCACACATCTTCTCAGTAAGTCCTCGTACATCTTATCGCGTTGTGGGTTTTCCACCTCCACCTGTTGGGGAAGGGGGTTCTGCCAGAAGACATGCTCCTCAAGCTCCTCAACCTCTGGCGCCTGCGAAGTTGCATCAGACACACCACCTGGGTTCCTCCAAGACTCACCCTTCTCTAGCCCCCGTTTCTTCGTTCCTTTGTTTCTCGCAGTGTTCCTCCCTTTTCTCGCCATCGAGCGTAATGGAGTTCTAGGGCACAGATCTTCGATTTCCTCCATTTATTCCAGGCCAGGCTCTAATAGGCCTAAGTGTGAACGGGCCATCAACGGGTGCCCATTTCCTCAACCCATTGGCCTTGTGACACCTTCAGCCCGCCTTCATATCCCATCTTCAGATCGCCATACATCATTCCATCCTAGCATCAATCAGGTCCACAGTACCCTTAATCTTGATAATAACTGACCAAAGACTTGAAACTGAGCCCTCATTTGCAACTCTGCACCTCTCAATCCAAAGGTGGTATATAATTATAAGACAGATTCGGGTAATTCTCCCACCTCCTTTGACCCCACACAGGATCCCAAGGAAGGTAAGCATATCCTCACACGCGATCGGCCATCCAGAGAATTCGCAGTACCTTCCCATAATTCTCCAAATCTTGCGCACCTTAGGGCAAAGAAAGAGAGCATGATCCAGTGTCTCCATAGCCTGGTGGCATATTGTACAGATAGGCGAGCCAATAGTTCCAACCCGATACCAGAATTCAGCTGTACGTAGTCTGCCCTTGGCTAAAAGCCATCCTATAAATGATACTCTCGAAGGAAGTCGCTTCTGCCAGACCCATTTAGTCCAACATAGCTGGACTCCACTACGATATACCACCTTCCATATTTCAGCCATGGAGAAATCCTTCCCATTGCACAGCGGCCTGTCTTCAATGTCATCCCGTAAAGAAGGCAAGGTGGCACAGCTCTATTGGATCATGTCAAAGACTTCTATACCCACTGCCATTCTATTTCCACAGGAGTAGAGATACCAGTCCTCAGAGGACAGGACCTCCCTTACCGATGCCAACGGGTTGATATTGGTTAACGCCATGCTATTTACAGTAGTTAAGCTTCGCAGAACTCCAATACCCAGCAAATTGTCATCCCAAAATGATATTCTACTACCATCCCCCATCCTCCAAGAGATTAAAGGTTTCATTAGATGCCTTGCAGCTAGTAGGTTCTTCCATACGTAGGAACAGTGGGAGGTCCTCTTGGCCATCCATACTGAGCGACCCTTGAGTTTATACTGCTTGGCCCAAGCCACCCATATATTCCTATCATTACCTTCCAATAGCGACCAGATGTGCTTACACATTGCAACTCTGTTCCACATTACAGGCCTCTTAAGTCCAAGGCCACCCTCAGATCTGTCCTTGCATACTTCCTCCCATCTAACTTTAGCCCTCCCATCACCCCAAAGGAATTTCGACATAAGACTATCCAGTTTATAACATACTTTGCATGGAAGTGGGATAACCTGATCCCAATAAGTTTGCATAGCGAATAGAACCGATTTAATTAGCAGAACCCTTCCTGCATAGGACAGGCACTTGGCTGACCAGCTTCTAATGCGCATCGTTATCGCATCAATAAGAGGCAAGCAATCCAAGTATGAAAGCTTATTTGCAGATAACGGTAATCCAAGATAGGTAAATGGGAGTTCCCCTTTCAATAATCCCGAGGCCTCAGCAATGGTAGAACCACCATCATCAGCCGATTTTGATAAATAGAATTTACTCTTTCTTTTGTTCATGCGCAGCCCAGACCAATCCGCAAATTGGTTTAGTACAGATGTTACCAGCAAGACGGAATCCACACATGGCCTAATAAACAACAAGATATCATCAGCGAAAAATAAGTGTGCTAGCTTAATCTTCTCACATTTTGCATGCCAGCTAAACTGGGGCTGCAATGTTGCTCGCCTCAGTAAACCTGATAATACCTCCATGCTTAAGACAAACAGGTAAGGGGATAATGGATCACCCTGCCTTAAGCCCCTTTGGTGCCTGATGAATCCATGAAGTTCTCCATTAACAACAATGGAGGAGCTTGGAGTTGAGATACATTCCATGATCCAACCAATAAGCCGATGGGGAAACCCAAAAGCTTGAAGGACACAATGCACAAACTGCCAATTAATAGAGTCAAATGCTTTCTCAATATCTACCTGCATAATACAACCCTTAGGTCCTCTCCTGTTACCATATCCATGGACAATCTCCTGAGCCAACAGGATGTTGTCTATAATTTTCCTTCCCGGGATAAAAGCAGATTGAGATGGCCCCACAATTGATCCGATTACACCACGAATTCTATTGGCTAGGATTTTGGAAATGCATTTGTAGATGGTGTTACAACATGAAATCGGCCGGTAATCAGTCATTCTCTTGGCATTCCTAGTCTTTGGTACTAAAGTTATCGCTGATGCATTAATCTGTCTTAACATTCTTCCGGTTTCAAAAAACTCCTGAATAGCCTCAATTACGTCCTTGCTCACAATATTCCAAGAATGGACAAAGAATTCCGGAGGAAACCCATCAGGCCCAGGGGCCTTACCCTTTCTGAGAGATGAGAACGTAGCAGCAACTTCATCCCCCAAAACAGGCCTGTCCAAAAGCTCCGCCTGCCAATTCTCCACTCTAGCTGGGATAAGTTCCGCAAGCATTTCACAGTTCACCAAAGAGCCCCCAACAGGTGAATATCCATAAAGGCCACTAAAGTGGCTCATAACTTCCATAATAATATGGTCCTTCCTAACAACCTCAGACCCATCCATCCTCGTCAAGGACACAATATTGTTTAGATTCCTTCTAGCCATCATGCTTCTAAAAAAGTAGCTATTGTTCTTGTCCCCCAATCTCAGCCATCGGACCCCTTGATTTTTGCTTCAAGAAGCTCTCTTCAAGCCTTGAGAGCATCGACCATTTAGAACTAATCTCCTTCTCCATTCTAATAGTATCCTCCGTGGGGGAAGATAGATTCACATCCTGATAGTACTTTAGCTGGTCCCTAAGATACAACACCTGTTTCGAAAGACCAGATGCTCTGTTTTTGTTAAGTTCCTTCAGCTTCAGCTTCACTTCCTTTAACTTTTTGCAGAGTATAAACATTTTGTTTCCCCTCCAAATTCCACCCCACGCAGTATGTACTGAATCTTGGAACCCTGGTAAATCCTTCCAAAATGTAAAGAATTTAAATGGGGGCTTTCTAGTCTCCCATTCTCCCAGCTGTACAATACCCGGGCAATGGTCCGAAGTTAAGGGCGAGTTAAAGAATGCGCTTGATGTACTGAATACCTCCATCCATTTTCCATTTACAACCACTCTATCCAGTTTGCATTGAATCGGTGGGCTTCTTTTGTTAGTCCACGTATAGTAATGGCCTCCAGAAGAAAGGTCATCCAATCCAGCATATGTCAATGCATCATCTAACCCTTCATCCCGTTCAGTCCATCTTCCACAGCCACCATTCTTCTCATACGGCTTCCTAATAGCATTAAAGTCACCCAGGACACACCATGGCATCACAGCCGAATCTGTGAGTCTAATAAACTGCCAAAGCTCCTCCCTGGAGACATGCTCATTTTCCCCGTATACAAATGTAAGGAGCATATCCTCATCCCTGACAAGGTGCTTCACACTACAATGGATCCATTGGCCAGCAACCTCCAACACATCTACTCTCCATAACTCCGAGTCCCACATTACTCGGATTCGACCCGTATCGATTTCCATCCCAGGCGCATCTTCCGGTCAATAACTTGTTCAAAGGACCTCCTTACTTTAGTTTCTAAGAGTCCTACAAGACCAAGCCTATACCTATTAATCAACAGAGTTACTTCTTTCCAATGCATGGGGTCATTTAGGCCGCTCACATTCCAAAATCCAAACATAATTTAACGACGGCGGCCCCTCGAGCCCCTCCTCTTACCCTCACCCTTACCAGCCTGGAAACCAGTGGTTTGATTAATAGACACCGCCGTAGGCGGAGATGACTCCGCCATGGACGATGTTAACGACACTTGTTTAGCTTGGATACACGGCCCAGTGCTCCTACTGCTCTCCTCATTCAGTTTCCTTCTTAAAGCCTCAGTCAGTAGAAAGACTAGATCCCCTTCCTGATTTATGATATTATTTGCAAGTTCCTGGATAGGGCCATCCACCTGCATAGTATTTATCGGTTCCTGGGACGAGACCATATTCATTTGATCCGTTGGAGCACTACCACTCTCACCAATATCCCCCTCAATTATATCATTAGTAGAGTAGTCTTCTTGGATCTCCCCAAGCCCCGACTGCCCATTAGTGCGACCTGGAAATTCATCAGCCAAACAAATAGCCTCCGGGCTATTCAGGTGCTCAGCCACCACAATTGTCCCTTCTTGCCCCTCCTCCAGCATTATTCCATGCTCATCCACCTCCTCATTTCCAACCAGCCTATCCCCTAGGGATACCTGCTTAATATCTGCTTCCTCACTATCCCTTCCAATCTTAACTTCCTCCATCTGACCTCCCTCGTAAGGAATGATAGACCATCTGTTTTCTAGAGGGACCACAGGAAAAAAGTCTCCATTAATGCTGACAGGGTTGCAATCAGTTGGAATGGTATTGAACCTTTCCCAAGGTTCATTAACATTCTTACCCTGGCTCTGCCTTCAAGTTGCACATCGTTATTCCTCCACAAGATAGTTCCCAATCCCTCCTCTAGATTTCCACTAGGGCTGCACTGTAGAGCAACCTCCGGTTGTTTACTATTCCTTCTACGAGCTCCAACAGAGATACTTCTTTTCCCCCCAGGCCTTCTACTTCTACTCCTACTTCTGTTCCCCACTCTCTGTAATAAGCACTGCGCATTTGAATGTCCAAACACCTTACATTTCTGACACCTGAGAGGGATATTTTCATAATAAACAGCCACCTTGATGCTCGTACCCTCTTCACCTTCCACCTCAATTGTTTTCTGCAACTCCTTAACCGCTGAGCAAGTCACTTGGATCCCGGCAGTACCAATGTTGGCCATCTTCTCCGATCGGGCATCCACTTTAAGAGGTACTCCCAACACACTAGCTAGATAAATAATGCCCTCTTTATGCCACAACTCCAGAGGAATTCCAGAGAGCTGAACCCAACAAGGCACATTCCCAAGTTCCTGATCAGAGAGCTGGATACCAACACTCCACTTCCGTAAAAGTACTGGGCAACCTGCTATATGCCAGTCACTACGATTTAGGATTGTATCCATCATTCCTTCAGTTTCAAATTTTAGGAGAATCCTCTTCGGCCCCGCCGGTAGCACCTGAGTCAGACCACGTTTATCCCAGAGTTGCAAGCAGACGCGCTTCACAACAGCAAAAGGAACATTTCTACCTATCATAAATCCAATAAGACAAGAGTTCCACTTCGTCTTCGCATTTTCCTTCCAAACCTGTGGGACTTTCAGCTTTCCAAGCTCATTAAATGTTACCGACTGGTGGACGGGAGAAGACGGCTCACCCGCAGAAGATTTAGTGCTTCCTTAAAGGACAGAGGCTTCATTCCCTCCCTCATAATGCTACCTAAGCAGTCAATATTAACCGACTTCCCTTCACTACTGAGCTCCGGGAATTCCCCCTCGCAGAAAACACCACCCTCCATTGCTCCGTCAGCGGAACCCCATAGGGGTCACAACAGAAACAATTAGCTGTTCTAGGTGCCGACCAGCAGCCGGCGAGGTGCCGACCAGCAGGCGGCTGGTAGACGGAGAAGGCAGAACTAGAAGCAAGACGACACCAGAGAGTGCCCGCCGGGGGCGCCGGCAGGAAGGGGACCAGATGGGAGGCGACCCGGTGCGCGGGAGTAGTGTTGGCGCCAAAATCGCGCCAAAATCCTAGAGAGAAGGGAGAGGATTTAGAAAGAGAAAATTTTAATGCAAATGGGCCCCCAGGGTTTAGGGTTTGGGGTTTGGGGTTTGAGGTTTGGGGTTTGGGGTTTGGGGTTTGGGGTTTGGGGTTTGGGGTTGGGGGTTCGGGGTTCGGGGTTTGGGGTTTCGGGGTTAGGGTTTGGGGTTGGGGGTTCGGGGTTCGGGGTTTGGGGTTTCGGGGTTAGGGTTTGGGGTTGGGGGTTTGGGGTTCGGGGTTTAGGGTTTAGGGTTTAGGGTTTCGGGTTTAGGGTTTAGGGTTTCGGGTTTAGGGTTTAGGGTTTGGGGTTTAGGGTTTAGGGTTTAGGGTTTAGGGTTTAGGGTTTAGGGTTTAGGGTTTAGGGTTTAGGGTTTAGGGTTTAGGGTTTAGGGTTTAGGGTTTAGGGTTTAGGGTTTAGGGTTTAGGGTTTAGGGTTTAGGGTTTAGGGTTTAGGGTTTAGGGTTTAGGGTTTAGGGTTTAGGGTTTTAGGGTTTAGGGTTTTAGGGTTTTAGGGTTTAGGGTTTAGGGTTTTTTTTTTTTTTTTTGGTAAGTTAATTTCATACTAAAATAGATAGTGGCAGCCCATCATAGGGCAGCCGATACATGGTCTGTACATCCTGGCTTAGCACAGGTCATAATCTAAGTCCAAGGAATCAAAGCTTACATCATCAAAAGAGGGCATCTAGATCTCAACTATCACTCCCATTGGAGTCTTCATCTTCCGGGGTCGGGGGGTAGCAGAAGTCACGCTCATCCAGCCACAGGTTCTCAGTGGCACTCGAGTTTGCAGAGCTCGGCGAAGCAGGGACAACCGGGTCAGGTTGCCAACTCTCATCAGGAACTTCCATCAGCGCCAACGTGTACAGCTCTTCATGCAGGTCACCAATGTGGGCTGGGACACCATCAATTCCATGCAACATCCGCCTTAGCTCCCAGCACTCTTTCAGCCTTAGCATGGGGTTTTCCTCTTGTTCAATTAGCTCTAGTCTCACCAAGGCCTTGCGAGCCAGCGAGGAGGTTAGAGCAGGGGGGCGTGGCCTTCTGGAGTCAATGATGGCGCTTGTAAGAAGATCCAGAGCCTCCTTAAGCGAGAGAGGGGCAGGCTCTACATCCGCAACTTGAGCTTCCATAGATTCCTCTCGGTTATCCTTAGGGTCGGAGCGGCAAGAATTGGAGCCCTGGTCCGCGCCATCAGACTCCGAATCATCAGAGTGAGCCAGTTCCTTCCCTTTCTGCAAAGCCCTAAACCTAGCAAACTCCACCGCATCAAATGCATCCTCAGATGAGTCTGACTCATCCGAATCATCTGACCACCACACATCCAGTCCCTCAACTGCTAGGTGCTCCGCACACCATATCAGGAATTCCTCATACCTCATGCTTAGCTGTGGGAGATCCTCGTCTTCATGCAGGGGGTTGGGATTCTGCCAGAATACTCTCTCAGGAGAGTCATCAACTTGAATGGGAACTTGCGCAGAGCTACCCGGCTGCTTCGATGCTTTCGGCTCGCTGTTGGAGGACTCGCCCATTCCGCACTCTTTCCTGCTTCCGCGCCTTGCGCCTTTCGCCTTCGTCCCCTTACGATCCATTCCTACAGTCCTAGGGCACCATTCAGGCAACCATAAAGGCACAACATGCTTAATACGGCCCAGAACCAGCCCATAGTTGAATTCACACATAGATGGACTCCCACATCCGGCCCAATGAAGACGCCCATTCAACCCTCAATTGTATAGCAGGTCCAAAGCAGCTTTAATTTTGATAGCTAGCGACCAGAGGCTCAGGCTAGAACCCTCATTTGCCACCTTACACCGCTCAATCCATATGTGATAAATGGTTGTCAAGCATATTTTGATGATTCTCTTTCCACCCCTAGCCTCCCGTAAGAGGTCCATAAAGGTGAGAAAATCCTCGGAGGTGGTTGGCCATCCAGTAAATTCACAATATCTCCCCACTATACGCCAAACTTTCTGGACTTTGACACAGAGGAAGAGAGCATGGTCTAGTGTCTCATCAGACCGCAAGCACCCCTTACACAGGGGAGACCCAATAACTCCAATGCGGTACCAGAATTCCGCAGTACGCAGCCGCCCTTTAACCCAGAGCCACATCAGAAATGAAATTCTTGGAGCCAACCCTTTTAACCAGACCCAATTGGTCCAAGTAGGCTGATTCCCCGATTTGCACATCACCTTCCATGCATAGGACATGGAGAACCCTTTCCCTTTGCACAGTGGCTGATCAGCAGCCCCAACAGGCAGAGTATGCAGGTTCGGGCAATGCCGAGATATTAAATCATAGATTTTAACGCCCCTGGCCAGCCTATTTCCATTTGAATAGGATTGCCAGTCATCAGAGGAGAGAACATCTCTAACTGAGGCAGACGGGTTGATATTCGACATCGCAAGATCATGGACTGTAGTCAGTCCCCTAAGATCACCAGAACCTGTCCAGTTATCATCCCAGAAGGAGATTCTGCTACCATCCCCCATTCTCCAGGAGATCAAGGGCTTCATTAAGTGACGAGCAGCTAGCAGGTTCTTCCAGACCCAAGTGCTATTGCCCCTTCTCTTCGCCATCCAAATTGAGGTGCCTTTAAGTTTGTACTGCTTAACCCAACTAACCCATATATTCCTGTCATCCCCTTCCAAAAGTGACCATAGGTACTTCAGCATTGCTATCCTATTCCATGCTACGGGCCTTTTAATTCCAAGCCCCCCTTCAAGTTTGTCTTTGCATATTTCATCCCAGCACACCTTCGCTCTTCCTTCACCCCAAAGAAACTTTGACATCAAGCTATCCAATTTATAGCATACCTTAGCAGGAAGCGGGATTATCTGGGCCCAGTAAGTTTGCATAGCAAACAGCACCGCCTTGATTAGCTGAACTCTACCCGCATAAGACAAACATTTAGCAGACCAACTTCTAATACGCGCAGTCATTGCATCAATCAGCGGCATACAATCTAAGTATGATAGTTTGTTCGCTGATAATGGTAGACCCAGATATCTGAACGGAAGCTCCCCCTTAGAAAGCCCTGTGGCTTCCTCAATAATAGTAGAGTCATGTTCAGCCGATTTTGACACATAAAATCTGCTCTTCCTCTTGTTCATGTACAGGCCTGACCAATTCGCAAATCGGTCCAGGGCAGCCATTACCAAGGAGGTCGTTCTAACACATGGTCGAAAGAATAACAATATATCATCCGCAAAGAAGAGGTGCAGTAGGCTCGCCTTCTCGCACCTAGGATGCCACTTAAAATCGGGCTGACAAGCAGTCACCCTCAGTAATCCAGATAAAACCTCCATACTCAAAACAAACAAGTAAGGTGACAGTGAATCGCCTTGTCTTAATCCTCTGCGGTGCTTGATAAATCCATGCAGCTCCCCATTAATCACAATAGACGAGGATGGCGTTGTGATGCATTCCATCACCCATTTAATAAACAGCGGATGGAAATGAAAAGCTTTGAGAACACTGTACACAAAATGCCATTCAATAGTATCAAAAGCTTTTTGAATATCAACTTGAAGAACACAGCCCTTAGGACCTCTCCTGTTTCCATAGCCATGGATGATTTCCTGGGCTAGCAAGATGTTGTCCACAATCCTCCGTCCAGGGATGAAAGCTGATTGGAACGGACCCACAATAGATCCAATAACCATTCTGAGTCTATTCGCCAGTATTTTAGAAATGCACTTGTAGATAGTATTACAGCATGAGATCGGGCGATAATCAGCTAGCTTCCTTGCACTCCTAGTTTTCGGCACCAGAGTTATCGCAGAGGCATTAATCTGACGCAGCAGTTTCCCATTTGCGAAAAACTCTAGAATAGCATCAGTAACATCCTTGCCCACAATATCCCAATTGTGGGTAAAAAATTCAGGGGGGAAACCGTCAGGCCCAGGGGCTTTTCCCTTCTTCAATGTTGATAGAGTTGAGACAATTTCTTCTTCCAACACAGGCTTACCAAGAAGCTCCACTTGCGAAGGCTCCACCTTGTTCTGAATAAGTTGTTCCAATCCATCACAACTGAGCGAGGGGTCAACATCAGCAGAAGTACCATAAAGGCCATTAAAGTGGCGAAGAACCTCCAGTATAATCTGATCCTTTCTGGTCACCTCAGTCCCATCAGCCCTCTCCAAGGAAACGATGTGATTTAAGTTCCTTCTAACCATCATGCTTCTGAAGAAATATTTGTTGTTCCTATCACCTAATTGCAGCCATCGAGCTCTCGATTTTTGCTTCAGGAAGCTCTCCTCAAGCCTAGCAAGCATAGACCATTTCGATTGAATCTCCTTCTCCATTCTAATTGAATCTCCCGTAGGGGAAGATAGGTTCACCCCCTGCCAGTGTTGGAGCTGATTTCTAAGCTGCATCACTCGTTTCGACAGGCCAGACGCATTGGTCCTATTAAAATCCTTGAGATGTAACTTAGCTTCCTTTAACTTTCGGCAGAGTATGAACATTTTGGTACCCTCCCAAATTCCGTTCCATGCCAAGTGGATTACTTCCTTGAATCCTTGAATTTCCATCCAGAATGTGAAAAATTTGAACGGAGACTTTCTGGCCTCCCACTCCTCCAGTTGAACAGTACCCGGGGAGTGATCCGAGGTAGAGGGCAGGTGAAAGAACGCGCTCGACCTGCTGAACATTTCCATCCACTTCTCATTTACCACCACTCTATCCAATTTACACTGAATTGGAGGAGTCCTTTTATTTGACCAGGTATAATACTGACCACCATAAGCAATGTCATCTAAACCCGCAAAGACCAGGGCATCATCCAGCACATCATCCTGGTCAGTCCACCTTTCACAGCCTCCCCTCTTCTCAAACGGCTTCCTAATTGCATTGAAGTCCCCCAAAGCACACCAGGGCATGGAGGCCGTTTTAGAGCGCCTAAGAAACTGCCAAAGCTCATCCCTGAGAGCACGGTCATTTTCACCATACACAAAAGTAACGAGCATATCCTCATTCTTTGCAAGGAGCTTGACCAAACAATGGATCCATTGGCCATTCACCTCCAAAACCTCTAACCTCCATAAGTCCGAATTCCACATAACCCGAATTCTACCTGTTCCACGGTTGCCGTAAGCAGTAACAGACCTCCAGCTAGGATTCATCTTCCTGTCCATTACCCGTTCAAAAGATTTCCGTACTTTAGTTTCTAACAGTCCTACAATACTTAAATTATACTTATTAATCAAAAGGGTAACTTCCTTCCAATGCATGGGGTCATTCAGGCCCCGTACATTCCAAAAACCAATCATGACTTATGGCGGCGGCCCCTCGAGCCCCTTTTCTTTCCACCCCCGATCCCAGCCTGGGATCCAGCACCTTGGTGCTTGAAAGAGGTCACAGTTGGTGGCGACGACTCCTCCATTGAAGAAGTGAGTGAGGCTTGCCTAGATTGTACACAGGGCCCAGGGCTCCCATGGTTGTCCTCTTTCAGTCTTCTCCTAAGGGCCTCAGTCAGCAGAAGCACTAGGTCCCCTTCCTGGTTTATGATACTATTAGCAAGCTCCTGCATTTGGCCATCCACAAGCATTGTACTAGTCTTCTCCTTGGGCAAAACCCCCTCCATTTCAGTCAGTTCACTTCCTCTCATCTCAGCAATAACACTCAAGGGATACCTTGCGGAAGCTAAATCAAGCCCTTGCTGTTGTCCTACAAACTGCACACCTTCCTCTTCCAAACGAGAGGTTCCAGTTTCCCCCGAGCCTTCTCCCACCACAGCCTTTATGCCTTCCATTTCTTCCTCCTGCACTTCCCCCTTCTCACCCTCCTCCATTAACAACAAGCCACTAATGCAAGTTTGATGGGGCTCTTCAACCACCTTCAGGTCCCTGTCCTCAGAGAAGCTTATCTCTAAGCTCTGCTTTCCAACCAATTCTCCCTCATAGGGCACTATAGACCATCTGTTCTCAAGAGGCACATTGTAATAGAGTTCCCCAGAAAAGGTATTAGCATTCCGATCAGCAGGAATGGTGTTGAACCTTTTCCAAGGTTCAGCAACATTCCCACCGCTAAATCCATCTCCAGAACTTTCATCATTACCTACTTGCTTCCAAACGATGGCCTTAGAGTTATCGCCATTCTGACTACTGGAGCTTGGTTGACTGTCCACAGTCCGCTGTTTCCCATTCCTTCTACGACCCCGAACAGAGCTACTTCTCACCCCAGGTCCTCTACTTCGACTCCTGCTTCTGGCCCCCCCGCGCTGTCTCAAGCACTGAGCATCCGAATGCCCAAACACCTGGCATTCCTTACATCTGAGAGGAACATTCTCATAATGTACATCAATTTGGATACTCACTCCCTCCTCACCTTCAACCTCAATCTTCCTCTGCAGTTCTTTGACCGCTGAGCAGTTCACCTGAATTCTTGCCGTGCCAATATTGGCCATCCGTTCTGATCTACCATCCACCTTCAGTGGCACTCCCAGAACACTAGCCAAGTAGATAAAGCCCTCCTTATGCCAAAGTTCCAATGGGATTCCGGAGAGCTGAACCCAACAGGGGACATTCCGTAGCTCCTGGTCAGAAAGTTGGATCCCAACGCTCCATTTACGCAATAGGACAGGGCAACCCGCAATGTGCCAATCACTTCGATTCAAGATACCGTCCAAC